>CM052898.1:5359655-5455983 GCA_028534135.1 Potos flavus
AACATCTAACAACAATAAAACTAACAGTTATGTATTCATACAATGGAATACTAAACCTAGGGGTCACAACCTTTTTCCAGGAAGGGTCAGATAATAAATATCTCGGGACGTGTCGGCCATATTCTCTGTCACAACAATTCTACTGAGCAGTTGCAGAGTGAAAACAGCCATGGATAATTATGTAATTGAGCTGGCACAGCTATGTTCCAATAAAACTTTATTAGTGGACACTGAAATTTGAATCAGCTCATACTCTTTTCACATGTCCCAAAATATTCTTTTTTCCACCCCCAACAATTAAGAATTGTAAAAACTGGGGCGCCTGGGTGGCTCAGTCATTAAGTGTCTGCCTTCGGCTCAGGTCATGATCTCAGGGTCCTGGGATCGAGCCCCACATCGGGCTCCCTCCGTAGCAGGAAGCCTGCTTCTCCCTCTCCCACTCCCCCTGCTTGTGTTCCCTCTCAAGCCGTGTCTCTCTCTGTCAGATAAATAAATAAAATCTTAAAAAAAGGAATTGTCAAAACCTTTCTTAGCTTATAGTTCCTACAAAAGCAGGCTGTGAGGTGAATATGGCCTGGAAACTATAGTTTACAGAATTCTGATATACAGTATTGAGAATAAGCGCTCTATGTTGGCTCATTGAATTTAAAAAAAAAAAAAAGCACTCTATAACTCCATGCAAAAATAGACAAATCTCAAAAACATTATGCCATGTGAAAGAAGCTAGGCATAGAGGAGGACCAACCACAGATTTCCATTTATGTAAATCACCAGAGTACTTCTCCCCACTTTAACCCACTTCAAGCTTGAGCCTCCTTCCTTCCTTCCCTCCTTTTAAGACACTTGAGTCCTGCCTTACCTCCCTCAGCCCACCCCAGCCTTCTTCGGCCTGCCTGAGTCCTGTGGCCACCACGCATTGTAGCCACCAGGCCTTAAGGGAAAACAGTGGACAGACCCTGAAGAATCACCTACCTCCTGGCGTTCGAAGGGAAAACACACAGCGTCCGCTCTGGAACTGCACAGAAAATCTTCCTCACCACACCGAGCAGGAATGAGAAGTGGGCCTTCCCTGGGCCATTAAATCAGAGGGACTTCACATGAAGCATCTCCTTCCCGGAAATGACTAATTAACCACAACTGCCTCTCCAAAGGCAATCGCTAAGTGATTAAAACTACCTGGCAAAGAGACACGAACTGACAGTCTCCAATAGGGGCATTGGGGATGCTTCTAGATGTTTCCTCACATTCCCAATTGTGGCCTAGGAGTCCTGAACCAACGGATCAGGTGGAAGGAGCCAGAAGGGTACGTGTTGTGTCTCAACCTGGGCTCTGCTGACATTTGGGGCCAAATAATCCTTTGTCACGGGAGACTGTCCTCTGCTTGCAGGATGATCAGCATCCCCCGGGGGGGGGGGGGGGTTGGCAACCAAAAATGTCTCCAGACTTGGCCAAATATCCCCTGAGGGTGTGGCTCACCCTGGATGAGAACGATTTCCATGTGGAAATGATAAAGCAATGGCCTTGTCCGAGCCATATTTCCTCTGGGAAATATCTTACAGACTACAATCAGCCCCCGAACCAGCGTTCTGAAAATTGTAAGTCATGAATGGGTTACATCAGGAGCCGCACAGAATGAAAATGCAGAGTCCTGGGCCCCGCACCGGATTCTGCCGGCCCTGGTAGCACCCAGGAAGCTGTATTTTTTACAAGCTCCTCACTTGTGAAAGTTTCAGAAGCGTTTTCCCCAGCTTTATTGAGGTATAATCACCTGCATGTAGGGGCGCCTG
This sequence comes from Potos flavus, assembly GCA_028534135.1. Taxonomy (NCBI): domain Eukaryota; kingdom Metazoa; phylum Chordata; class Mammalia; order Carnivora; family Procyonidae; genus Potos; species Potos flavus. Next base: position 5,361,443 of record CM052898.1, read on the forward strand.
GGTGGCTCAGTCAGTTATGTGTCTGCCTTCGGCCCAGGTCATGATCCCAGAGTCCTAGGATCGAGTCCCACATCGGGCTCATTGCTCAGTGGGGAGCCTGCTTCTCCTCCTGCTTGTGCTCTCTCTTGCATGCAGTCTCTCTCTCTGGCAAATAAGTAAACAAAATCTTAAAAAAAAGAAAGATTAAAAAGAAACAATAATCTTAAAAGAAACCTGGGTACTGTTTCCCATGATGGAAACTTCCTAACATTATATTATATATTTATTTTTATGGACTGTCTCCTCTCCTAGAATGTAAGATCTCTGAAGGTAGGAATCAAATAGAGTACTCATATATATTTTGAGAAGTTGAGTTTCTTTTTTATAAGCTTATTGATGTAAAATTTACATGTCACAAAATTTTTGCCTATCAAGTATAAATCAACAGTTTTTAGTAAATTTACCAAGTTGTTCAACTATCATCACAATCCACCTGATTTTAGAATATTTCCACCACCCCAGTAACAGCCCTCAGTGCCCATTTACAGTTAATCCCTATTCCTACCTCTAGCCCGAGGCAACCACTAATCCACTTTCTGTCTCTAAAGATTTGCCTCTTATGGGACAATGGAACCACATAATAAGGGATCTTTTGTGTCTGGCTTCATTCACTTAGCATAATTATTGTGAGTTTCATCCACGCTATTGGGTGTATCAGTATATATGTAATATATACCTCTTTTTATTGCTGAGTCATATTCCATTGTATGGATGTACCATGTTTTGTTTCTCCATTCACCAGCTGATGAACAGTTGAGTGGTTTCCACCTTGGGGCTATTAGAAAAATGCTGTAGTGAACATTCACACATAAGTCTTTGTGTGGACCTAGGTTTTCATTTCTCTTGGGTAGATACCTGGAGGAAAATTGCTGGGTCCTACAGTAAGTTTACATTTGCCTTTGTAAGAACCCTCCAAACTGTTTTCCAAAGTGGCAGTACCATTTTACATTTGAGGTTGGAATTCTTAATATCCATTTTACAGATGAAGAAACCCACTGAGATTTGTCAGGTGACTCGCTCAAAGTTGGCTTGGGTTGTCGACTATTGGATTTGAAACTCAGGTCAGGTTTTTCAAACTTTCTAGTTTGCACCTTTAACACCTACACCACAGTCACTACTAAAAATGAATCATCCACCCAATTTCATTTCCTTTTTTTTTTTTTTTTTTTTTGGCAGATTTAACATTTCCAAACAAGACATTCAGGGAAAGGTGGTAAACATCAGATGTCTGAATTTTGGGAGAGTACACTCATTTTATAGACAAATGAGAAAAAAGAGCCAGGATATAGAGATGGGGAGGTAGACCAGAAATCCTTAGGAAATAATGGATCCAGTCAACAGTTGTCCGTGGATGACCAAGCCATTAGGAGCAGTTGGATGGGAGAATTTATAAGGGTGGGATCAGGCTGATGGCATCTGAACGTCCTGATCAGTCTCGGTTACCAGCAAGAGAGAGAGACAGCCAGACTTCATGTCCTCCTGATGGAAGTTTCCAGCACTACATATCAAGAATTGAAGCCAAAAATACCAATCTTGAATCTGACAGGGGACCTGTTAAATGACCCATTGGGGCTTCTATCAACCAATACCAAACTATGGGAAACTCTCCAGAACAAACAACCTGGTTTCTTCCGCAAGGGAGTTAGGACAGAAGGAAGGGAGGGAGGGAGAAAGGAAAGAAGGAAGGGAGGAAGGGAGGAAAGAAGGAAGGAAGGAAGGAAGGAAGGAAGGAAGGAAGGAAGGAAGGAAGGAAGGAAAGAAGGAAGGAAGGAAGGAAGGAAGGAAGGAAGGAAGGAAGGAAGGAAGGGAGGAAGGAAGGGAGGAGGAAGGGAGGGTCCTTCCTCCCACCTTCCCTTATGCTTTCTTTCTCTTTCTCAAGTAAATAAATAAAATCTTTAAAAAAAGATCTTTTTAATTAAAAAATTAAAAATTAAAAAAATCTTTTTAAAAAAGATTCTTTTTTAAAAAGATTTTATTTATTTATTCATGTGAGACAGAGAGAAAGAGAGGCAGAGGCAGAGGAGAAGCAGGCTCCTCACTGAGCAAGCAGCCCAGTGCGGGGCTCGATCCCAGCACCCTGGGATCACGACCAGAGCCAAAGGCAGGTGCTTAACCGACTGAGCCACTCGGGCACCCCATAAATAAAATCTTTAATAAAAAAAATTTAAATACCTCGGAGATTCATTAACTAAATGCCGCAAGAGGGCCTTGTTTGGATTCTGTGTCAAACAAGTCAAATGTTAAAAAAGAAAATAGAGACAGACGGGGAATTTTTAACACTGATTGATACTTTTGATAAGTATGATCATGGTATTGTGGTTAAGTTAAAAAAAAAAGTGTCGCTTTCTTCTAAAAATAAAAAGTGGAAGAAAATGATGTGATAGCCTCTGATTTTCTTTAAAAAATTTGGTGGGTAATAATTGGTTCAGACAAGAATAGACGCTAAATGACCGAAAATTTGACAAGTAACAGGATATTTACAGACTTTCAGAGTACCTCCCCACAATATACTTAATAATTACGAAGGAGGAAATGGTAACTTTCAAGAGGGGAAATTTGGCAAGTGCCACCAAATGATCAAAGTTAACATTGCCAGTGATGGGACTAACTGAGAAAAACACATTACTTCTGTGGTATTTCTGCCAAAAATGCATAACCTGAATCTAATCATGAGGAAACATGAGACAAACCCAACTTGAAGGACATTCTGCCAAATGACTGACCTATATTTTTCAAAAATGTCAAGGTCACGAAAGACAAAGAAAAGTTCAGAAACTGTTCCGATTGAAGGAAACTAAAAGGACAACTGCCTGCCACAAGTGATCTGGGATTTTCTTCTGCTCTAAAGGTCAGTAGTAGGACAATTGGTGAAATCTGATGAAAGTTTATAGATTCCCGATTTTGATAATTTTACTAAGGTTATATTATAGAAGAGAGTGCCTTGTTCTTAGGAAACAGTGAAGTATTTAGGTAGGTAGATGGATGGTGGATGGATGGATGGGTGGAGAGAGATGGGGAAGGAGAGGGAGGGAGGGGGAGGAAAGGAAGGGGGAGGGAGAGGAAGGAAGCAGAAGGGAGAGGGAGAGGAAGGGAGAGAGAGAAGATCAAGGTACATAGGATAGGAGCCTGGACTGCTGGTTAACTGGGCATCTCTCCTTATCCAGGACCAGTTTCCTCCGAAACCCTTTTATATGAGAGAATTCAATTTCTCTCTGTTAATTTACTAATATTCTGTGTTTTCTGTCATCTGCAACTGAGCCTAATCTTGATGTCATAATTAAAAGAAATATTCTAAAATTCATGAAAAAATGAGTGAAAGCTACAATGTCATTCATAATAATAATAAAGGTGGTAAGACTTATGAATTTTCGTTGAAATGATGGCATAATGCCAAGAGGGTTCAGCTGCTCAGAGGCTGGGGAAACCAGATCCGAAATCTAGAATTGTGCTGTTAGTACTCTAGCCAACGGTCATTTGCGGCTATTCACTTTTAAATTAATTAAGATTAAAATTCAGCTCCTGCATCACACTAGCCGCATTTCACGTGCTAGACGCTTAAGGACTCGCATTTTATCAGGTTATTCTAGGTGATTCTGATGCTCCCTAATGGCCAACAGCCTCTGTAGGGAAAGTCATCTTGCACCCCTGTGGGTTGGTCCGCTGTGTTCTAGGCTCCAAGATTTGAGAGATGTCAGCAAATTAGATCTTCAGGCCAGAATACTGAGGAGATCGGATGTGACTGCAGTTTTCAACCAAGGACTGCCGGGGTTCAAATCCCTGCCCCTCCACTCACGTGCACGGGACCTTGGTCAGATTACTTGACCTCTCCGGTGCTTCCGTTTTTGTTTTTGTTTTTGTTTTGTTTTTTTAACCTGTCAGATCACCAATAATAGAGCCTACAGAGTACCCCAAACCGTTGCTTTCTCTATTTTATTTTCTTCATAGGAAATAAACTTCTCACTGAAAAGACCAGAGTGTGCTTTTGCTTTAATTCACTTGACAAACATTTACTGAGCACCTGCTGTGTCCTCACCACTGTTTGGAGCACCGGGGCCAAGCAGAGAGCAGGGCAGGCACAAACCCCCGCTGTCACAGAACTGGAATTCCAAAGGGGGAGGTAGAAAATAATCACGATGAAAAAGAAAAATGTGTTGCATGTAAGAGAGTAGCAAGGTAAGTAGATAGGACCGGAAATGTGCGCATGGCCAGAGGCCTCACCCAGGGTGATATTTTATTGTAGGCCAGAAGGACCAGAGAGGCAGCACAGGCCTATGTGGAGGAAGATCGTTCCAGGCAGAAGGAACAGCAGGTGCAAAGGTCCTGCGGTGGGAACATACCAAGTACTATTCAAGATGCTATAGACGGGGTGGTAAGACAGATGCCGTTCTATCTTCAAGGTGCTCGCATTTTAATGGAAGAGAGGAGACAGAGATAAAGTGATCTATAAGATCCTCCCAGGTGATGAGCAGGAGAGGGATTTGGCAGAGTAGAAAATGGTCAGGGCAGGGCAGGCCTCTCTGAGGAGGTGGTGTTTGAGCAGAGGCCCGGAAGGAGGCGGTAGAGAAAGCAGGTGTGTATCTGGAGGAAATCTATTGTCTCTGGCCTGGCCGGCACCTCTTCAGTTCCTTCCCCTCAGCCAGGGCTCAGGTTTCCAAACAGAGGTTGTCTGTGAACCGCTGAAGGAGGGGAATTCTGATGGGGAGTGCAGACCTCTCCGCCTCTGGTGGGGGACTGCCCCACTCCTTCTCTCATTGGCAACTCTAGTATTTGCGTGGGTGTGCTGGGTGGGGCTCTAGCTTAGGGGACTGGGTTCCCCATCAAAGCTCCAAATCTATCTTCAAAGGAGCCACTGGGCCCTGTGCCTCCGGGCAGAAGGGAGTGTCAGCCTGGAGCTGAGCTAGGAACCCACCCCCCAGCTGTGTCCCATCTGGGTTTCTCCTGGCGCTGGGTGGGGTCTGGCAGCTCACACTCCCTACTCCTTCTACTGCAGAGAGGGAGTGCAGGGTACTCTCTCCGGCCCAGTGGTGGAGCTGGCGGGATTCAGAGTCGGCCCAGTGAAATGTTGAAATCCCTTGTACTGGGCTGCAAATTGTTCCTGCCTGAGTTCATATCCAGACAGGCCCTTGTCCCAACTAGCTGTGTGACCCCGAGCGGCTGACTTACCTTCTCTGAACCCACATCTCCATGATAGTTCATAGTAACTCCCACCTTCTGAGGATTCACATCTCTGGAAGTGCTTGATGAAAGTTACCCATTCCTTTGGGGGAGACTGAGCCCCGGAGGGTCATCAGGGTCCATGTCCCCCAAGACCATCTCCCGGAGAAGAACATGTACATGAGATGAGATGAAGTAGGGGACCTCCGCACACCTGACAGGCTATCTTTGAAGGGAAACAGGGAGGTCCTGAGTCTAATTAATCACTGGGAAGGGCCAGACAGATGCTCTAAGGGAAAGGTCAGCATTCACCCTGTTTTCTCAGAAGTCACTGCAATCCTGGCTTGGGCGGGGCTCAGGGTTGGGGCACAGAATAGGAACGCTGACAAAGTATGAGCGGCCTGGGCGGCAGCCACCCTCCCCATCCTGTCCACCCTCCCCATCCCGTCCACCCTCCAGCCACCGGGTGCTAGTTAGGGCAACGGCAGCCTTTAGCCTCAAAAGACAACAACCACCCGACCGAGGAATTGAACCGTTTATTGGCCTGGGCCCGGGTCTCGGGCACGGGGGGCATCTGGGGAGCTGTATGGGGGGAGACAGGCCCCCAACTGGCTCCTTGCCCCCCAAGACCCCCTCCCCCAGCCTTTGCATTCACAAGAAATCGCTTCGAGGCATGAGGTTTCCCCGAGGCGACCTGTACCCCAGCTCTCAAGCGGGGAGATGAGCCAGCAATTACGAAGGGGTCTGTGCAGGGGCCGGACCCCTCTTTGGCAGCTTCAACACAGACGTGAGACAACAATAGCATTCATTCTGGGGGAGCATGGTGGGGAGAGGAGATCACACGCATCACACACACGCGCACACAGACACACATAAATATATATTTGTACCGCAACGTCCCTTCCATCTATCCATGGAATTTAGCAAAGTCCTTCTGGGGCAGGCGAGGGGAGAGCACCCCACAAGCGTTTCTCCATACGATACAACTTGAAGGGAGGCACAGCGGGCTCAAGGCTGCCCTGCTCAGGAGATCTGGTTACCCTAGCTGAGCTGGAGGTGGAAGTCGCTTGGGGCGGGTGGGTTTAGGAATGGGGGTCCTGTGCCCACAGCTCCCCTAGAACTTTCTCAAGTTCCACCCTTTCCCACCAGGAGACCCAGAGTGCTCCTCAGCCCCCTAGAACCAGTTTTTCCAGCCCTTGGTGACTCCTTTGTGCCCCAAATAGTGCAATTGGCCAATGAGGTCTGAGAATAGCATCCAGTACCCCCCCCCCCGTGGTTTCCCAGCATCTCGTGGAGAGACAGAGGAAAGGGAAGAAGCAGCCGAAGTGGGCAGCTGGTGAAATTTGGGGAAGCTGTGGATTGGGGCCTTGCAACTGTCAGCCGGGGCTGCCCAGGACAGTCAGGGAGGAGGCCTCCAGCCCTTTGGGAACAGTGGTTCTGGGGAAGTGGCCTAAGGTTGTCAGGAAAAGGTGACAGCGGGGCTGGATGCAGAGAGGGAAGTTCCGTACAGGGCAGAGGGTCAGAGAGTCGTGAAATGTTGAAATTTCTTGTCAGGTTGTGAATTGTTCCTGCCCTGAGCTCCCCACCCCCCTCCCCCGAGTGTTTGCCTGCCGTGTCACCTGAGTGCTTGCCTGCTGTGTCGCCCAGGCCCCTTCCAGGTCCCCCGGGGCCTCCCTGCGATCCAGTTCCGAAGGGGGTCACATCAGTTACTGCACTAGCCTCTGACCCTGTTGGAGCACTGCCATCCGCCAGGTGGGGGTCTCAGCCGGCCAAGCCTGGGGTGAAATACTTTCAATCTCACCCGGGTCTGTGGCGTGGGGGCATCTTGCTTCGCGGCCCCCCATCTCTGTCCACGGAGCCCTCTGCCATGGCCTGCTGGCCCACTTGCCCCTCAGACCGTCGTGTTGCCCTCCAGAAACGTGGGCGACGTGGGCATGTGCGTGCCCCGCTCCAGGGAGCTGGAGCTGCGGAGAGGCAGGAGCCGATGGCCCGGGGTCCCACCCCGCCGTCCTTGAACCCCCGCCCCCCGCGGGCAGCACCGCAGCGGCCGCAGCACCTCCCGCCGCAGGTCCCGGCTGCGCCACGTGTAGATGACGGGGTTAAGCAGTGAGTTCAGGGTGGCGAAGGCAAAGAAGTAGTGGGCCTTGTAGAGGACAGGGCAGGACCGGACGGGGCAGGCGTAGTCCAGGAGCAGGATGCTAAAGGCCGGCAGCCAGCAGACGATGAAGACACCCAGCACGATGGTCACCGTCTTGAGCAGGGCCAGCGTCTGGGGCCCGGCCACGTCGGCATGGCTGGAGCGGACCACGCAGTAGATGCGGACATACAGAGCGACAATGGCCAGCAGGATGACGGAGAAGATGGTGACAACACAGAGCACGTAGTGCTTGGTGTAGAGCGGCAGAACGGTAGAGCAGGCCTCGAGATGGCCCAGGCAGTTCCAGCCAAGGATAGGCAGGCCGCCCAGAGCCAGCGAGATGAGCCACGAGGCCGCGATCAGCAGCAGCATGCGGCAGCTCTTGTCGCTGCCGTACAGCTTGACCTTGGCAATGGCCACGTGCCGCTCAATGGCGATGGCCAGGAGGCTGAAGACGGAGGCTGACAGCGTGATGAAGGCGGAGCCCTCTCGGGCGAACCACTGCAAGGGGGTCAGCCCCAGCGTGACCGGGCCCGAGAGCAAGGTATTGGCGACGAAGGCCACTCCCGCCAGCAGGTCCGAGGCGGCCAGGTTGCCCAGGAACAGGTACATGGCTGAGTGGAACTTGCTGTTGCGAGCGACCGCGATGAGCACCAGCAGGTTCTCCACCACGATGGCGAAGCAGAGAATGATGATGACGGCCAAGGCCACCCGGCGGGAGGGCGTCTCCCGAGTGTCCAGAGTCTCCTTGGTGTAATTGTAGTGTTCCCAGACCTTGCTGGGGCTTAGGTACTCTGAGTACAGGCTGCCCATGGTGGGGCTCAGGGGCCGGCCAGGGCCATGGGGCTGTCAGAGCTGCAGAGAGAGAGAGGACAGACAGATGGACAGACAGACGGGTCAGTGCTGGGGCTGCTCCCTGGGCTCTGACTTTGGGTGGCCGCGGTTTGAGTCCCAGCTCCCTCCCTTCCCCCTGAGCGGCCTCGTGAAGTCAGAACTATCATCGTCCCTGCTTTACCAACGGGAAACCCAGAGAGGTCAACTCACTTGCTGTAAGCCTCGAAGGTGGTAAGTGGCAGAGCCCGAGAACCACCCCAAAGCCTCTACAACCTCGAGGCTGCGCGGTCTTTCAAAAGAATAGAAGCCCCTCTAAAGAGCATGAGGGACACAAAGCAAACTTCCAGAACTCTTGCTCACCTCCCCAGACAGCGAGCTTGGGCAGGGCCTGGAGGGCTCGTCTCCCTTCTGGAACACATTAGAGCCCGGGGCCTCATGCCGCCTGCCAACCTGGGTCAGCAAGATGCTGGCCGCTGATAGCACCATCCCTCGCTCATTACCACCCTCTGCCCTGGATTTCAGGCTAGGTCTAAGCCTTGCGGCCATGGGTGCTCCCGAGATAAGGTCTTGGGGAGACACCAGGGCGGCCCTGAGGTTTAAGCATCTCAGAGGTCATGGCATCTTCAAGGACAAAGACCTTGGAGGCAATCCAGGGTTCAACCCCACTCCACTTGACATGCTGTGGGACCTTGGGCAAGTCACTCAGCACTCGGCCTCTCACCCCAATGTCTTCATCTGTGCAATGCGGAGAAGAAAGCCCACTTTATAGGGGTAATGGGAAAAATCCTCTTGAATGGCACATGAGGAACCCTTAGCACATACCAAACACTCAATAAATATTAGCCAATATATTAGCTCCCCTCTTCCTGCCACACACACAGCTGGGGACTAGGTGCCCTCCAGCCAATCTTTGAAGAGGGGATGTAGACCGAGCTAGCCAGGCAAGATTCCCAACATCCTGTTCTCATCAGCACCATCCAGCCCTGCCCTGGGACAGAGGGTCCCGGAGGGGTGGGCAGGGCGCTGGCACCCCCCCCCTCCCCAGCGAGGATGAAATCCAGATGTGAGGCCCCAGGAACAAACAGGGTGGAGTCCTAACTTCCCAGTCACATCCGGTGTGGGAAAGGCTGGGAGGGGGTGACGGGCTGGGGGAGCCACAGGAGACCAGTCTGGGAGGTCCTGGCTGGCTGGGAGGATGGGGCAGCTGCTGCAGCGCTGAAGTCATGTGAGCCGAAGACGGGGCGAGAGGCACCGCGGAGAGGGGGCCGAGGGAAGGTGGGGGACGGCATTTGTTTCCATGAAAGCCTGAGTCACCCCCCTCTCAAGGAAAACTGAGCCGTGGGGGGAGGGGGCGGGAAGAAGCGTGGGCAGAGAGGCTGAGAGGCCAAGATCACCGCCTCCTCCCAGCTTGGTGGTGGCGGCGGGGGGTAGTCTCAGAGGGGCTGGTGCAGTGTCTGTCTTTCACGAGGGGAACCAGGAGGAAGCTCTAGGCTTTAGCTAAGGGGGGAGGGCGCGGGAAGAGCCCTCCCCGGGTGCCTGGAAACATGCCTGGCAAGGACCACGTGCGCTCCTGGAGTACCGTTCCAGAAAAGGCTGGTTAGGCCGGTTCCTAGTGAGCCTGGGAATTATGGGGGGCTTCCGGGGTCACCCAAGCCATCTCAGTCCCCGGACGCCCCCTCAGAGGGGCGCCCTGGCCCGGGGCCTGACAGAGGCAGCTGCTCCCCCTGGGTGAAGGGGCATCCGTCCTAGTTTGGAAACAGAGAAGGGCTTGTGCGCATCCCCGGAGACTGCCGCCCCGCCCAGATCGCCACACAGAGGCCCCTTGTTCCCCTGCCGGACCCGGCCCTGGGCGCCCCGATGCCCTCTGCCCGTTGCAGGCTGCAGCCGGCGGGGAGCTAGCGTGGCCCTGGCGTCTGCCTCCCTGGACCGGCCTTCAGGGCAGAAACAGCCCGCGCCCTGATTGGCTGATTTTCAATCCCAGGGCCTTGAGCGATTCGCCCATTGGCCTGAGCTTTCCGTCCTCGGCATCTGATTGGCCCAGTTGGGGACCTCTAAGGAAGGCGCTAGTGATCGGTCCTTTGCAGGCCGACCACTTCTTTCAGAGAACAGAGTTAGGGCTGTGTGGATGTCCCCGGGGAGAGTGTGAACCGCGGCCTGACCACCGGGCCACGCCAACCAGACGCCCCCCAGGCTGCCCTGGCCTCCTGGGCCCCTCCTGGGGCTCATGACTGAGAATCAAGGACCCGTTGCAGGCCTGGGAAGCACCCGTGCTGGTGGGCGAAAAGCCCAGGGTGTGTCCCATGGCCTCCCCCTTCACCCCTCCCTCACACGGGGCCACCAACCTTCTGGTGTGGCAGCCAAGAGGAAGATTTATGGAGGCTTCCTGGAGAAATAAGAATTGGGTTCAGGGGAAAAAAAAAAAAGAATTGGGTTCAGGGGGCGCCTGGGTGGCTCAGTGGGTTAGGGCCTCTGCCTTCGGCTCAGGTCATGATCTCAGGGTCCTCGAATCGAGCCCCGCATGGGGCTCTCTGCTCAGCGGGGAGCCTGCTTTCCCCTCTCTCTGCCTATTTGTGATCTCTCTCTCTCTCTGTGTCAAATAAATAAATAAAATCTTGAGAAAAAAGAAGAAAGAATTGGGTTCAGTCCTCCCACCACAGAGATGCACCAAAAGTCTGTCTTCTTCCCTGGGGTGGGGAGACTGGGAGCCTGCACGCTCACTTTCTGCAGCCCTTGGAGGCTGTCAAGGCATGCTCAGAAGGAGGGGTGGCCCACCTAGTTAGAGAAGGGGACACCAAGGCCCACACGGCTTCCCTCTTTTCATCTTCCCCACTAGGACTTTGCTGAAGACAGAGCTTAAGGCAGGCTCATGCTTCCCAGAAAGAGGAAGCGGGGCCTGGGGATCGGGGCTGACAGAAGAGGCACCCCCCCAGGCAGATAGAGGCCTTGGCTGCTTCCTCTCCCTGGGTCAGGCTCCCAGACCTGGCTAAACACAGGGCCTGTCTCCTGCTCACCTTCACCAAGGCCGTCCTAACTTCTTCCCAGAGGCTCAGTAAGAGGTCACTGGGCTCAGAGCCAGGGAATGGCCAGGCCTGAAATGGAATAAGAGGGACAAGTGACAGGGTTTGGAGGGAAGGGAAGATAGACCACGACTGTTCCTGGGGAGATTAGAAGAGAGGAAGGACAGGGGAAGCCTCAGCGGCTTCCAGGAGCCCCTCCTCCAAGTTCCACTGAGGCAGACCCTGAGCTTACGGTCCCACTGTCACTCACGGATCCATGCCACTTGCCCTAGGGCAGGACCCCCATCCCTACTTTTGGTTTCCCTTCAGTGATCAGGCCCGCCCTACACTGCCCTTCTCCATGCAGCAGCCAGGGGGAGCTGTTTAATTCACAAAGCCAATACCCTATGGCACTCCCTCACCTCCAAATTCTTCCATGGCTCCCCACTGCCCCAAATGGCCTGGCCCTTGCCCATCTAGCCTCCTCCCACGCTTCCCCAGGGCCTCTCAACTCCAACCACACTGGCCTCCTAGGTGTCACCCCCAACCCTACCTCAGAGATTTCGCTTTTGTTCTTCTTCCACCTGGCATGCCCTTCCCTCAAATCCTGGAATGACTGTCTTCCCCTCTTTCTGGTTTCGGTTTTAGGGTCACCGACTCAGCGGGGTCTCCTCTGACCGTCTGTCTATCATAGCCACCTTCCCCAGGGCCTCTCTATGACAGCATCTTGCTTTATTATCTTCACACAACTTGCCATCCTCAGAGATTATTATTGCATTTTTTTGTTTTCTGTCTGGCTTCCGTGGTAGAATATCAGTGTTGGAGGCCAGCGACCAAGTCCGTTTTCAGCCCCTTTGGCGTGATGCCTGGCCTACAGAAGGTGCTCTGAAAACGTGTGTGATGCATGGATGGATGGATGGATGGATGGATGGGTGGACGGACGGACTGACGGACGAACGAATGAACGAAGTCCCGAGGGCCCCCGAGGGTAGAGGCACCTAAATTCAGCCTAGCCCCCAAACAACAGCAAAGGCTGGAGACGCCTCCGGTCGCCGGCAGCCCCCTGACGGAGCGAAGCCCAGCGCGTCTCCGTGGAGACAGCGGCAGGACCCGCCCCAGCCCTCGGGCTGCAGTCTAGGCCTCCTTATCTGGCGGTGGAATGCGCGGTATCCACACTCGCTCCCGCCGGGGCCGCGCCTCCTCTCTCGCGACAGCCACACGCGAGGAACCCCCTACATCTCCCGTGGGGGGTGGGGGATGCCTCTGCGTCCCACCAGGGGCTTCGCCCCAGTATTCCCGGAGGACTTAGAGGAGGGAGTTGGTGGTGGGGGCGGGGGTGATCCCAGCCGCAGCCTCTCGGTCAATACCAAACCGCCGTCGCGCCACGCGGGGGGCCCGTGGGCTCAGCGCGTGGCGCCCGGAGCATCTGACTGGCGCAGAGTCGGGGGAGGGCATGGAAATCCCCGGGTGAGTCAACTCGTGCCGGAGGAGGGGGCGAGGTTCCGACGCTCTGCTGGGCCCGGGACCACACGAGGTCCGCGCCACGGGTGACTGCACCCCCACCCCGTCCCTGGGCCCCAGGTGAAAGGAGAGGCGCGGGAGTCATGCACTCACGTTCCCTTTCCTTCCAGAACAAAGCCACGCCCCCGAGGGGGTGACTGAAGAAGCTAAACTACTCGGGGAAACTGAGGCACAGAGGCCGACCTGCAGGCGGTGGAGCAGACGGCCCTCCCTGGAAACCCCGCCCCTTGGCTTAGAAGCTCCGCGGCGCGCTGCACCTTTCGCTATCGCCCAGCTGGAGTCGGCCTTTGGGAGAGCCCTCCAGCTCATACACACTCCCCACACCCCCCCCCGGTCCCGGACCACACCGTTCTGCCTCCCAGTCCCTGGCCGAAAGCGCTCGGATCCGCCTTCTCTTCGGCGCCAACTTCCTGCCGCCCGGGAAGGCGGGGAGCTCAGTCTGGGGGTTCGCAGCCGAGGCTGTAGGGGCAGCCTGGAGTCGTGGAGAGGGCGCACAGTGACCACTCCCTCCGTGCAGCAGGAGCACGGGCGGCGCGTGCGCGCCCCAGTGCGCCCCCAACCCCTGGCCTGGCTCCCCAGCTCCGATCCTGCGACTCAGGGATCCCGGGCCCGTCCTTTCTGCCTCCCCCTCGTCCCGCACACTCACCTGGCTGGACCGGCCCGGGTCCCTGCCCTGGCCAGAGGGGCTCTGGCGTCTGCGTCCTCGGGACGGCATCGGCAGGGGCTGGGGCTGCCCGCCGGACTGGGACTGCGTCCCGGGGCTCCGGACCGGGGACAGAGGGGGGCGGGGAGAGACACCGCCTAGGCCCCCCACTCGCCCCGCCCTCCTCTCCTCCCCTTTCCGGCGGCGGCGGCAATGAATTCCAGATGTGGCGGGTCGGCCCCGGCTCGCGCGCTGGGGACGGCGGGGGAGGCGCGCGGGGTCCCTTTGTCCGCCCCCCCACCTCTCGCCCTGCCCCTCCCAGCCCCCACTCGTGAGAACCTGCCGGCGCATGACGTCACGCGGCTCCGTGACGTCATGCCTCTCCTGGCCAGGTGGCCCCAACCTGAAACAACTGTCTTCAATTGTAGATATACTCTTGGGTCATCCCTGGGGCCCGGGAATTGGAGGAGAACATGGGATCCCTTTTATATACTCAACAAGGAGCCACCGAAGCCCCTACGTGTCAACGCAGCCAAAAGGCACGAAGCGCCTGCTCTGAGTTCCTCCAATAAATTATCAAGTCCCTACTATGTGCCACGCACTGCCCCAAAGACAGGAGTAGCTTTTGCTACTTGATAAGACCTCAAAATTCAGAAAAGACCCCTAGAAAAGTGGGAGCACCCAAGAGTCTACCCCGCCTCTGCTGATGGATCTCTGTGCCGCCCTTGCTGGAGTCAATCAGACAAGAAGGCCCAGGTTCATCCTGCCTTCCAGCTTGGGGTCCAATTTTCCATTCGGTTCTTTGGTTTCCCTCTCTTTTCCTCATTCAGCTTTTCCTGGGTGACTGTGTGTGCCTAGCTGCCAAGAGGGAAGGACACCCTCGTTCACATTCTCGCGCGCACATATGTGTGCGGGAAATCGGCGGCTACACAACATGATAGGAGAGCCCTTAGTTCCTCCAACAAATATTTTTGGTACACCTCCTGGGCACAGCAGTGAACAAAACAGGGAAAAAAGGGCCTCACCCTCTTGGAGCTTCTGTTCAGGTGCAAGAGACAGCGTTTTAGGAGGGCACTATTTGCGAAAATGCATGCATAACCTTCCTATATGTCTATTTACCGGATACATTAAGCACCTGCTGTGTACCAGACAGTATCCTAAAAGGCTGGAGATATATCAGGAACAAATCAGACAAAACTCCTGGTCCCTGTGGAGCTGATGTTCCACCACGTGTTCTCAGAATATGCAAAATAGGGGCGCCTGGGTGGCTCAGTGGGTTAAAGCCTCTGCCTTCGGCTCAGGTCATGATCTCAGGGTCCTGGGATCGAGCCCCGCCTCGGGCTCTCTGCTCAGCTGGGGAGCCTGCTTCCCCCTCTCTCTCTGCCTGCCTCTCTGCCTACTTGTGATCTCTCTCTCTCTGTCAAAGAAATAAATAAAATCTTAAAAAAAAAAAAAAAACGTTGAAATGTAAAACGACGAAAAAGGTTATCTGCACTCCCATGTTCATCGCAGCATCATACACAATACCCAAGATATGTAAATAACCTAAGCATTCATCAATGGAGGAATAAAGAAAACGTGGTATAGGGGCGCCTGGGTGACTCAGTTGATTAAGCATCTGCCTTTGGCTCAAGTCATGACCCCAGGATCTTGGGATTGAGCCCCAGGATGGGCTCCCTGCTCAGCAGGGAGTCTGCTTCTTCCTCCCCCCTCTGCCCGTCCCCCACCATCTTGTGCTCGCTTCCTCTCTCTCTCTCAAATGAATACATAAAATCTTCAAAAAACTATTAAAAAAGAAAATATGATACGCACAAACAATGGAATATTATTCAGCCATGAGAAAGAAGAAAATCCTGCCGTTTTCAACAGCATGGATGAACCTGGAGAGATTATACAAAGTGAAATAAGTCAAACAGAGAAAGACAAATACTGTTTGGTATCACTTATACGTGAAATCTAAACAAAACAAAACAAGGTCAAACTCAGAGAAACAGAGAGGAGGAAAGTGGTGATTGCCAGGGGCTGCGGTTAGGTGGGCAAAGGGAGAGTTGGGTAAAAGGGTACAAACTTGCAGCCATAAGATAAATAAGGTCTAAGGCTCTAATGTAAAATGGGGTGGCTGTCCTAGCTGACACCATATTGTATCATTGAAATTTGCCAAGAGAGTGGAACTTAAATGTTCTAATACACACACAATATAAATATGAGAGATGATAAACTTATTCATTAACTAGCTGTGTACCCTTTCACAGCGTCTACATATATCAAATCAACATGATGTGCACTTTAAATATCTCACAGTTTCATGTGTCAATGATGCCTCAAGAAAGCTGAAATTTAAAAAAAAATTAAGGTGCTTGATACCTAGGCAATGCAACCAATAGTAGGAAAGGTTTGGTGCAGTCTTCTGTATGTATATGATATTTCATAAAGAGTGTTGAAAAGCAGGGTGCCTGGTTGGCTCAGTCGTTAAACGTCTGCCTTCGGCTCAGGTCATGATCCCAGAGTCCTGGGATCATGCCCCAGATCAGGCTCCCCACTTAGCGGGAAGCCTGCTTCTCCCTCTACCACTCCCCTTGCTTGTGTTCCCTCTCTCTCTGTGTCTCTCTCTGTCAAATAAATAAATAAGACCTTTAAAAAGAAAAAGAGTGTTGAAAAGCAAAAGAATACAAAAAGAAATTAAAATCGATCCATTTATGCCTATTAAAAAGTGAAAATGGACTAGTCTTGGTGTGAAACTGTCTTCAACGTGTTAAGTTGAAAATAAGCACAATGCACATCGGTTTGCATTGCTTGCTTGCATTTCTGGGTGTATTTATAAGGGCTGTATAAATACACACACATTTGCCTGTCTGCTCACTGGCCACCTCCGGGAGAAGGCACAAGACACCAGTCACGGTGGTTAGCCTCTGGCAGGGGACCTGGGGGCAGGGAACAGGTGAGAGGAGGCTAGATCTTTAACGGTGTACCCTGGGGGATTGTTGGAAATTTTTAGCTCATATTACCATTTAAAAAAATTGACAAAGACATGAAAAATCAAATAATAGGTAATAAATCACTACACTTTTAGTCATAAAATTGTTCTTGTCATAAAAATAATAATGACTATTAACAATAACACAAACGATAACATGGCTAATAAACATCCCGATGATAGTGTTCAACATGTTGCTATTAAATAAATTTATATTAATAATAAACATATTTTTAGGGGTGCCTGGGTGGCTCAGTGGGTTAAGCCTCTGCCTTCTGATCAGGTCATGATCTCAGGGTCCTGGGATCGAGCCCCTCATTGGGCTTTCTGCTCAGAAGGGAGACTGCTTCCTCCTCTCCCTCTGACTGCCTCTCTGCTTACTTGTGATCTCTCTTTCTATGTCAAATAAATAAAATCTCTAAAAAATTTTTTTTAATTTAAAAATTTAAATTTAAAAAATATTTTAAAAAAAAGAATGGAAGAAATGAACGTTAAGAATCAATATATTGGCAGACCTGGCTGGCTCAGTGGGTAAGAGCATACAACTCTTGATTTCAGGGTCATGAATTCAAGCCCCACATTGGGCGTTGGGCGCAGAGATTAGCTAAAAAAGAAGGAAAAAAAGAATCAATATATTAATGCTACATATACGTATGCAGCATATATATTCATATAATACTTGGTGCTGGCTCTGTTTTCTGACGTCCAAAACTGACAGTTCGATGGAGGAGACAGAGAAGAAACGAGATCATTCTAACACAGGTAGTAGGGCCTTGATGGGGTGATAAAGAAAAGTCAATGAGTTTGTTCCTTTTCCTGAGCCAGATTTCCATTCAGTTCCAGGCCAGATCTTGGGGTCTAATCAGACCTCAGCAAAAACTCACCGAAACCTCTGCCAAGTGAAGTGTGTTGCCTGGACAACCTCTAGAAACCAGGTGTTCAACCCACAGGGTACAAAGCACAAAGCAAACTGGGTCCTCCCCTCACAGGGAGCTATCGGAGCGGAAATCTCAGCCCTCTGCGGGGACCTGAAGGCTGGGGAGGAAGTGCCCCCCCCCCACTCAGCCCCGGCTGGCTCAGCAGTTTGCCATCCCCTTAGGGACCTGGGGGTGGGGGTGATATCAAGGCCACAGACATATCCGGGCTGTCTGTCAGGGGACCATGGCTCCTAGACAAAGGTGATGTCCCCAGAGACACACAGATACACCAACAGACTTCTTCCGCCTCCCCCCACCCCCCCCATCTCCTACTTCTGGGTTAACCTGAGGTCTTGGCGATCAGCTTAGGGAATGGGCCGGAAAAAGAACTGGAAAACACTGCAGTCCTAGACTTCCTGATGGTCTGGGAGGTCAAGGGGAAAGCTGAGCCCTGACTGGGGGGGGGGGGGGGGGCTGAATCAGAGAACAGTGGAAGAGGAAGGAAACGAGGCCTTTTTCTTGGGGAGCTCCCAGGCAGGGGAAAAGAAGAGAAGGAAGAGGCTTGGAGCAGCCTCCGCTAATTACAGGGCCCCCGACAATAATGGCTAACGCTCCCACAGCACAGACAGTCGGGGCTGGGCGCGGCTCTATGATTCCTCACAACTCTGGTGGGGGGGCATTATTATTGTCATCATCCCATTATTTTTAATAGACCTCAATGTTCAGAAGAGTTTTAGGTTCACGGCAAAACTGAGCGGAAAGTACAGAGATTTCCCATATACCTTCCGCCCCACACAGGCACAGCCTCCCCACTATCGAATTTCCACCTGAGGGGTGCATTTGTCACAGTGGTTGAACGTGGAGACACCCGGAGCCCGTAGTTTACGTTGGGGTTCACTCCTGGCATACATTCTATGGGTTTGGACAAATGCATGACCAATGACCCACCATTGTCGTATCACACAGTAGTTTCACTGCCCTGAAAATCCTGTGCTCCACCAGATCATCCCTCCCCCCCATCTCCTGGCACTGCCCATCTTTTTACTGTCTCCGTAGTTTTGCTTTTTCCTCATCACCCCATTTTATTTATTTATTTGTTACGATTTTATTTATTTCTTTGAGAGAGAGACAGAGATAGCGAGAGAGAGCATGAGCAGGGAGGGGAGGGAGAAGCAGGCTCCCCCGCTGAGCAGGGAGCCCGATGCGGGACTCGATCTCAGGACCCAGGGATCATGACCTGAGCCTGAGCCGAAGGCAAATGCTTAACCGACTGAGCCACCCAGGCGCGCTCATCATCACCCCATTTTAAAGATGAGAAAACCAAAGCACACAGTGGTGGTGGGACTTGCACTAGAACTCTGCTCTGCTGCCCATCTCGAGTCCCTGCCCTAGTCCTGAGGCGGTGACACGCCCCCCCATCCCCGTCCCAGTGGGTCGGAACAGAAGGGCAGCGCTTACCACTCAGGACCTCATCCAACCCTGGTGGGATGTGGAACATTCTTCTCCTTAATCCCTCCGTCCTCCCTGGGCCTCTGCTCTCCTCCCCAGCCCCCAGCTCTTGGTTTTTGGCAGGAGGAACTGCATGAAGAGAAGTGTCGGAGACAGGTCCCAAGTTTCTCGTCATTATCGCAGCACTGGGGGAAGGAGCCCCAACTTGCAGAGAAGCTTTCCAGATGCCGATCTTGGCAGGCGGTGGGGCTGCAGCCGCCTGGTCTCCTCCGTGGGCTCGGGGCCCACTCTCCGCTTCGGGGATGGGGCGGAAGCCTGCTGGTGGAGGCCAATCCCCACACATCTGCAGCAGATACAGTCTTGGGCCTTCCAGAGCTTTCTCTGGATGAGGGAGGCAGCAGTTAGGGGAGCGGGGCGCGTCAGAGGCTCACTTCGCACAAGCCCCCCACCCCAGCATAAATACTAACAGCGGACTCATATATAATGCTGGTTCCTGGCAGAAGCTCGCAGCGGCTCCCTCAACTAGAGAATGGCTAGACAAATTGCAAGGCACCCTTCCACAGAAGACCACTGAAGGCTAGAATATCGGTGACCCCGAGTTCCAAAAGTAAGGAGCTAGTGACATAGAACAACATGGGTGAATCTCCAGCACATTTTTTTTTTTTAAGATTTTCTTTATTTATTTGATAGAGAGAGAGACAGCCAGAGAGGGAACACAAGCAGGGGGAGTGGGAGAGGGAGAAGCAGGCTTCCCGCCGAGTGGGGAACCCAATGCGGGGCTCGATCCCAGGACCCTGGGATCATGACCTGAGCCGAAGGCAGACACTTAACGACTGAGCCACCCAGGCGCCCCCTCCAGTGCATTCTAAGGAGGGAAAGCAGCCAGACACGAAAGGCTATGTACTGGGTGATTCCATTTCTATGCCATGCTAGAAAAGGCCAAACTAGAGGGATGAGGAACAGACCACGTGGTTGGCGGGGAGCTGAGGACAGTGGGGGAACTGACTAGGAAGGGCTCAGCGAGCAGTAGATTTTTGGTGATGAAATGATTCTCTGTCTTGATTGTGGTGGTGGTTACGAGACCCTATGTGTTTGCGAGAGCTTACAGACCTGTACCCCGAAAAGGGAAGACTTTGTGTTACTTCGATTGCATCTTAAAAAAACAAACTGTATCTGAAAACAAACGAAAGACAAATGCTTCCCAGCTGCCTTAGACAGAGAGGATTTACCGCAGGGGTTGGTTATATAGATAAGAAACCGAAGTTGGGGGGGCACCTGGGTGGCTCAGTGGGTTAAAGCCTCTGCTTTCGGCTCAGGTCATGATCTCAGGGTCCTGGGATCGAGCCCCATGTCGGACTCTCTGCTCAGCGGGGAGCCTGCTTCCCCCTCTCTCTCTGCCAACTTGTGATCTCTCTCTCTGTCAAATAAATAAATAAAAATCTTAAAAAAAAAGAAAAAGAAATCGAAGTTGGGGAAGGAGTTGCATAGACTATTTAGAAACAAGCAAATAGGGAGGCTGTGCCTGGTGGGAGACGCTGCCAGAGCAGATGGAGAGAAATACCCTGACTCCCCCTATTCTCCTGCCCCCCAATCGGCCTCCAGGGCCTGCCATTGGCTACATGTGGGCAGAAGCCAGGGGGCAAGGGGATGGCCTATGTGAGGGTCAGCCCCTTGCCATGGGGCAGGGCGGAGCAGGGAATGGATGGTCTGAAGGTACCTAGGCCCAAGGCGGACACAAAACAAGTGAGGGTGGTGTAATTATACTCCCATTTTACGGAGGAGGAAACTGAGGCCTGGGGAGCCCATGTGCCCTGCCCCAAGGGGTTCAAGGCCTATTTTTCTGCTCTGCTTCCCATCTGGGCTGAACTGAAGGGAACTAAAAGGAATGGAAATGTCTATGCAAATCATGCCCGCCCCCAGGGGCTCTGGGGGCTGCTGCAATGGGAGACTCCTGGTCTTCATGCTTGGTGGGCACCCACAGACAGAGCTGCAAACAAACACACAGCGGATGTTTTGTCAGTGATGAGGTAGCAGCCTCTCTGGTAGGTCAGGGCCCCTGTACCCCCTCTCCAAGGGCTGCCCCCGTATTCCATCCTTGATCTCTGGCCTTTGTGAAAACCCTTGCACCGTGATGGGGGACTAGAAAAGACCAGATGTTGGAAGGTCCTCCAGCCTCTGATGTCTGCTCCCTCAATTGCTGTCATGCCCACAGTCAGCAGAGATCTTCTCTGGGCTGCAAGGCTGAGATTTGCCACACAGCACCGGGGACAGAGGTCACCCGCAATTGAGCCTTTGATACACAGGAGAGGGCCAGACACATCAGCCTTTGACCTCTATCCTGGCTTGGGCCAAAATGGTCGATCTTTGAGCCTTTCGGTATGCAGGTCTCGAGGTCATTACCTCCCTTTCATTAAGGCTCGCTCACAATCAATATGGTGGTAGAGGAGTCCCATGCAAACTTCTTTCTCTACATCCCATTGTTCAATTACTATGTACTGAGAACCTGCTGGATGGCTGGCACTCTTCCTAGCGAGGGGGCCAAGCAAAGAAGCAAAGACCCCGTCTTCCAGGAGCTGATGTTCTCATGGAAGAGGCAGTCAAGAATTAAGGTAAATAAGAATGGCATCATCTGTTAGAATGGGCTAAACGTGCTGGAAACAATGATACTGGGAAGGCATATGAAGAATGTGGGGTAGGAAGGGAACAGTAACTTTAGACCGAGTGTCACCCGAGGTGATTATTTGAGAGAAGACCTGAAGGAGGTGAGGGAGTGAGTTATGCAGGTATTTAGGGGAAAAGGTCCAGGTCCAGGGAGAAGCACCAGTGCAAAGGCCCTGAGACTGACATGGGATTGACCAGTTCTGGTGAGAAGACCAGTATGGCCTAAACCACAGAGTAATAAAGGGGGAAGGTGGGAGGAGATGAGGAAGTCCTGGAAGGCCTGTGGGCTGCAGTGAGGACTTTGACTTTTGCTCAGAGTGAAATGAGAGGCACGGAAGGTTCTAAGCAGAAGAGGGATGTGATCTGATTCAGGTGTTTATAGGCTCCTTCTGCGGAGGGAAAAAGACTGTGGGGAGTGGACATGGAAGGAAAAGAGAATTCTGATCGTTCACTCAGCTCATGAGGGGAAGGTTCGCATATGTTCCACTCACACGGACAAGGAGACCAGACTCTGAAAGAGCTAACCAGTTGTCTAGGGATATTCAGCCACTTAGCGGCACCCCATAGATGTGAATGTGTGTCTCTGCAACTACAGCATCATTGGGTAAATAATCTTTTTTTTTTTTTTGGCATCTTATGTGCCCATGACATGGGGGGCGGGGCGGATAGAGATCTTGAGACCCAGGAGACAAAGGGAGGGCTTCCTCTGTTTCTGGTAATAGCCCTGCAACAGGATTTTGAGCAAAGGAATTCACTCTAGAAACATGTATTGAGCCCCTACTGTGTTACAACTACTATCCTGGGTGCTGGAGCTACAGCAGGGAAGGAGACTGAGTAAAACT
The DNA here is from genome assembly GCA_028534135.1 of Potos flavus. Lineage (NCBI taxonomy): Eukaryota > Metazoa > Chordata > Mammalia > Carnivora > Procyonidae > Potos > Potos flavus. The sequence continues at coordinate 5,383,610 of CM052898.1, forward strand.
TCTGCCCTGGGCGAGTTTATATTCTAATGGGGGAGACAGACAAAAAGCATCAAAAACCAGGAAATTACACAGGATGTTAGAAGATAAATACTGATTGGGGAGGAAAAAAAAAAGACAGGATAAGGGGGTCAGAAGAGCCAGGAGTGGGGATTGCAATTTTGAATAGGGTGGTCAGGACAGGATTCTTGGAGGAGGTGACATTTGAGCAAAGAATTGAAGGACGTGAGAGAGAGAGCCATATGGAGCTCTGGGGAAACTATGTTCCAGGGGCGCCTGGGTGGCTCAGTGGGTTAAAGCCTCTGCCTTCGGCTCAGGTCATGATCTCAGGGTCCTGGGATCGAGCCCCGCATCGGGGTCTCTGCTCAGCGGGGAGCCTGCTTCCCTCTCTCTCTGCCTGCCTCTCTGCCTACTTGTGATCTCTCTCTCTTTGTCAAATGAATAAATAAAATCTTAAAAAAAAAAAGAAAGAAAGAAAGAAAAGAAACTATGTCCCAGGCAGAAGAAACAACAGTGCAAAGGCCCTGCAGTGAGTTCAATTTAAATGAGTGAGTTGCCATCAGGAAGGTCCAGCCACCCCTGACTCCTGCCGCTCTCTCCCCACTTTTGGTCTTTGCAGTTTTGTTCTCTCAGAACACCTTTTCTCCTCTGGACAAACTCCTGATGGACCCTCAAACCTTAGCTCTCGAGTTACAGCTTCAGGGAAGTCACCTCTAAGACCCCTGCCCCCGGGGGTTAAGAGTTCTTCCCCCGGGCTCCCACATACACTGTAGGCCTCCCTTCCCCTATTCTTTTTTCTTTTTTTTCAAGATTTTATTTATCTATTTGTCAGAGAGAGAGTGCACGCTAGCAAGCACAAGCAGGGGAGCAGCAGGCAGAGGGAGAACCTGGGGAGCAGCAGGTAGAGGGAGAAGCAGACTCCCTGCTGAGCAAGTAGTCCAATGCGGGACTAGATCCCAGGACACTGGGATCCTGACCTGAGCCAAAGGCAGACGCTTAAGAGTGAGCCACCCAGGCATCCCCTCTCCCCTACTGTGATTCTTCAACCTTCTGCACTGCACTGTGAGTATCTCAATGTTGTCTGCTGGATTTACCTACGCAGTACCAGTAGGTACCTAATAAATCATTAAGCAAGTGCTGTTCCATCATTTGCTACATAATATCCAGACTTCCTGGCACAGGACAGACTTGTAAATCTGCCTATAAAATAATAAACTGGTTCTGGGAGGAGACACACAGCCGGTTGCGGTGGTGGCTTTTGGGAGGGGTACTGGGAGGGGCGGGATCAGAGATTGGAGGAGACACTTCACTCTAGTTTATACTTTTGTAGTTGAAATTGTCTTTACCCGGTGTGTGAATTGCCTATGCAAACATAAAATGAATAAATAAAATTCTACAACATAAAGGATTGAAAGACCTTTCTAAATTGCAGAGTAGGTGTTTTTTTAAATATGCATTCACAATTATTCTAGCAGGGATAGGATACACAATGAAATACATTGTAAATTTTTATTACTGTTACACAAAAATATCCATACTATATATCAGATGCAAAAAAAAAAAAGCGCCCACATCTTCAGTAGGTATTCAGGTCCGCCAGGGTCCACTCCATCCCTGCCTTGGCTCTTGACTTGTTTTGATGACAAAACTCACCTTCAGTAATAATAATAATAATACCATTAAGTGTTCACTTTGTGCTAGGCATGACTTCATTGAAGTCTCACGACCTCTCCATTTTCCAGATGAGGCAACTAAGGTTGGCTCCCAAACCTAGTTGTAGGTCACTGAGCTCCCGGTCCAGGCCAGCCAGGTGATCAGGCTCCGCCAGGCAGCGAAGGCTGCTGTGGGTTCATGACGCCCTCTGGAGGCCGCGCGGGGAACGCGGCAAAGAACCTAAAAATGAATATTTGGATTTCAGTTGTAAGGGTGCGCAACGAGGGAGGCCATCAGGGTCTGCAGACTCCCCACCTTACTCTGTTTTCGGAGAGAGGTCTCAGAGGGGACAGGACCCTGTCTAGGAGGTGGAGAAGACACAGACCTAATCTGTGGTTTGAGGGGAAACATACCCCTCTGCCTTGGGGGATCTGAGAGGCACGGTCCCACAGCCTCAATACTTAGGGTTTTCAGCGAGAGACGAAGCCCTACATGTAAACAAACACACAAAACCACTTTATTGGAAACCGAAAAAACCACCGCGTAGGGTCTAGGAGGCTAGATGGGGCAGGGGCGGGGCACGGGGGGGCGTGACCGACACCCAAAGCGTAACCGGTATTGGTCATATTCTCTTAGTGCCCGCCCCAGAACCGCCCAGCCACAGGCGGGCCATTTTCCCAGACTTAACGCTCATTGGCTGAGCGAGGAGAGTACCTTTCCGGCAGGGAGGTCTCATTGGCTGGATTCCTGCACAGGCCCTTCGGGGGCGGGACCCAGAAAAAAAAGTGCAGGGCCTACGGAAGGGGCCTGGCTGTTTGCCGCAAGGCTTCGTGTTTTCAGGTGTTGCAGGGGGTTCTTTAGGCCAGGCGTGAAAATTGGAGTCTGGGGGTTAGTCTTGGGGCGGAGATGGAGGCACGCTGGGCCAGGCCCTGCCGACGTCGCTCTTGCAAACTCAGCTTTCCAGCGCCGATCCGAGCGGGGTGGGCGGTGTCACAGGCGTGATGTCATCGCTAGGCGCCGCGCACAGCCAGAAGGAGCCGTGACCTCGCGCGGGGAGCTGCGCGACAATGCTTCAGCTACTACGGGCTGGGGCGCGGGCCTGCCTTCGGCCCACGGGCTGCAGGGTGAGGCCGGGGACTGGGGACGGGACCGGAGGACAAAGGTTGGAGGTTCCGGGGGTCGTTTCTCACACTCGTCCCGCGTTTACAGGGCTTGAATGCGCTGGCAGAGGAGGCAGCACCCCAGGCGGCGAAGCCGGAGTCGGTAGCTAGTGCGGGTGAGGTTGCCAGGGTCACTCTGGGAGGGGCGGCAACCGGGAGCCCTGACTCTTGGCCCTAACCCGTAACCTCCCAATCGCTTTAGGTCCCCAGGCGCCCGTGCTGCGCAGGTGCGAGCTCCCGGTACCCGCGCCCCGGCGTCCGGTGCAGGCTTGGGTGGAGTCTCTGCGGGGCTACGAGCAGGAGCGCGTGGGTCTGGCCGAGCTGCACCCCGAAGTTTTCTCCACAGCGCCCAGGTGAGTGGGAGTGAAATTGTGAACTGAGTGCCAGAGGGAGGAGGAGCTGGGCTTGAGCCTCAGCTTCTTCACCTGCCAGAAGGGGATGATGGGTTTCCCTGCCAAAGAGTTATGTGAGGTTGACGTCTAAGAGTTAGCATACTGGAAGAGTTAAGGTCGCAGAATTCTGGAGCCTGAGTGACTGAGTTCAAATCCTGCCTTCCCTCTTGTGTTTCAGTGTCCCCATTCTGTCCGACCTCGAGAGGTTTCTGTGATGATGAAATGAGTTAATTCTGGCACCTAAGAAGTTATATAGATAAGTTGACTATGGTTGCTGTTACTGAGTTTTGCAAAAATAAGCACTAACAAGGGTTACGCCCTGGCATAGCCTATTTGCATTTTGGTTAAGTACGTCCTTATAGCAACCCTAGGATGGGGGTCAGTTATTCTTGCTTTGTGGATAAAGAAACTGAGCACAGACAGGCTAAGAAATTTGCCCAAGCTCACACAGCTTGGACGCTTTAGAGCCAGGATCTCAGCCTTATGTGGGCCAACTCCTTGGGCTGGTTTACCGCTTGCCAAGGTGTATATTGCCCCTCAATTGCTTCGTATCTGGTACATAATAAGTGGTGTTAGTTTATTACTATTACTAATATTGGCACTTTTAGAGTCCCAATCTAGTAGAGAGTGACAAAAGAAATAAAAAACAACATATTTCATGTATTCTGTAAATACTTACAAAGCATTTGCTTCATGCCAGATTCCATTCTGGGTGTTGGGAATTCAGTAGTGAATGAGCACCAAGGTTGCTGACTTTGCTTACAGTCTAGAGCAGGGGTCTAGAACCTCTAGAACCTCTAGCGAACCTCTTTCTGGTAAGGGCCAGATAGTAAACATTTTAGGCTTTGCAGGCTCTCCTGTCGCCATGACAACTCCTCCTCTCTGCTGATGTAGTATAAAAACAGCAATAGGCAGTTTGTAAGCAAAAGCACATATTTACAGAAACAGGCAGCAGGCCAGATCTGGCCTACTAGCCATAGTAGCTTGCCAAGCCCTGGCAAGCTTCCCCAGTGGTCATGTCCAATGTAGCCACATACTGTGAGTCATGTGTGTAATTTACATTTTGCTAACAGCCACATTAAAAAAAAAAAAAAAAAGGAAGAAACAATCTATTTTATTTAACCTGATATATCTAAAACAGTGTCATTTCAACATGGGCCCCTCGCCCCATATCAGGGGTTCAGTAGCCACACGTGTGGCCAGTGTCTACTGAATAGGAGGAGAGTGCAGGGCAAGAGAGGCAAACCAGTACCTAAAGAAGGTGGCAAGGAGTAAGTTGTAACGATAGGAAAAGGTACTGTGAGAAGCAGGAAGAGGCAGCTCTCTTCTTAGCAAGGAGGCTGCTCCCGGAGATGTCTGGGCTGAGACCTACGGGCTAAGGAGGAACCAGCCAGGGGAAGTGCGTGTCAGGCAGAGGGAACAGCGAGCACAAAGGCATGGAGGCTGGACCCCATTTCACAGAATGGAAATGGAGTGGGCCTGGAGGTGGTGTGAGATGGGGCAGAGAGGGGTGGGGGCAGGTCGCACAGGGCCCTGGAGTCGGACGGCAGGAGCCCCGGTTTTCATCTGGTGAGGTGGGGAGGGCTTTGACTGGAGGTGGGCCTTTCACGACCTCTTCTCTCTCCGTAGGTTGGATATCTTGCACCAGGTTGCCATCTGGCAGAGGAACTTTAAGAGAATTGTGAGTGCCCGAGTGGGGTGAGGTTGGCAGAAGGAGGCAGAGGAAGCTCCTCGGTGTATCTTCTCTGGACTGCTAGGCTCTTCTGAACCATTCACTGATAGGTGACTTGCTAGGTGTTTTCTGAACACCCACCGTGCATCAGGCGTTGTGCTAGCAGACAGGACAGACAGGATCCCTCCCTTACGAAGCTCGTAGTCTCGTCAGAGAGGTGAACATGAATCAAGTAGGCAAGCCTGTAAATACATGACTAGGGAAGTTGTCCCAGAGAAAAAGAGACATTTAACCTCAGGTGTGTAGTAGGTGCTGACTAGGTAAAGGGGGAAGTGGCACTAGGGTAGAGGTAGTGGGAACAGCACGTGCAAAGATCCTGCAGCAGGGACAACAGGGAGCCTGGTGTGGCCACAGAGGTTAGCAGGAGCAGTGGTGAGTAGTTTGGATTTTTTTTTTTTTCTGCCAAGTGCGTTGAAGAAGCCATTATCCGTCAGGGTCTCTCTGCTTTCCTTCTGCTTACCTCAGAAGTCCAGTGAAGTCCCCTTACTCACACCCTCCCTGGCTCTCTCTATAGTCCTAGGAATGAAGTCTTCAGCCTGGCATTGGAAGTCTCTCGTCATCTCCCTGCCCCATACCTCTCCCTGATTTTTCTCTAGCCTCTACACACGTTTCCCCACGCCACACCTTCTTTTCGGTTGCCACCACATTAAAATCATTCACAAAATGCAGAGTGACTACCGTGTGCCAGGCAGCAGAGCCCCTGCCTTTCTGAGGCTGACATTCGGGGGAGCAGATGAGGGAACTCTCGATTTCTTTATCCTTCTCTCCCTCCCCAAGTCCTGTGTGCTTGTCCCGATGGAGCCCCAATCTCTGTGCCTCCTGTTGTGGGGCTCCCCAGTGGCGAGCCCCCACTGCCCAGCTCACTGCTGTCTTCCCAGGCCCAGGCTCTTTCAGCCTTGACAGTGTCGGCCTCGGGAACCTGACTGTCCGCCTCCTCCCTTTGCACCCGCAGAGCTATGCCAAGACCAAGACTAGGGCCGAGGTGCGGGGTGGAGGCCGGAAGCCTTGGCCGCAGAAAGGCAGTGGGCGTTCTAGGCAGGGCAGCATCCGCTCCCCGATCTGGCGCGGAGGTGAGTGGGGCAGGGAGGGAGGGGTCCTGGGGGTGTCTTCACACCCATCTGGTGCAATAGCTTGTCAGTCCCATTCCTTCCACCTGGGCGGGGCAGCAGGACTCTGGCCCGCAGACCTCACTGCCCCTGTGCGGGTCAGAGATCAGAGAGTCGTCCACTTTCCCAGCCCACGCCAGCTCTGGCCTTAGCCTCTCTCATCATGGCCCCAGCCCCCCTTTGGCCCTGACTCCGTCTTACCTCTCCAGGGCCACCCTTCACACAGCACCCAGAGTGCTTTTCCTAAGCCTCCCGGTGGCTCCTGCAGCCTTTTTGGGAAGTGTGAGCTCCCCACCTTGGCATTGCAGGCAGTGATGCCTACAGACCACCCCCACCCCCCTTGTCCCTCCACATCGTCTCTGACCAGTCAGCTAATGTCAGCATCATCTCCCATTTGCTTGGCCAACTCTTCTCATCCTTAGGATGTGTTTGGGCTGTGCCTCTTCCGGAAAGCCCTTCCTGACCTCCTCTGGGTCCTCCGCCCCCAACAACTCCTGGTGCCACCCCAAAAAGACAGCCCTGATTTTCTCTGCAGTTGAAGCTCTGTCTGAGAGTGAATGACATGAGGGCCGGGATCCTGCCCATCTTGTTCCCTGCTGCCCCCGCCAAGGCCCAGCAGAGGGAGGACGCACAGGTAGATGGGCGTCACTCAGGGTTTGGCAGCCGAGGAAATCGAGGCCCAATGAGATAAAGTCACCTGTGCCGGGCACTGCTGGACCCAGTGTCCCCTCTCTAGCCCTCCCTGAGGCCCCGTCCTCTTTGCTGATTCAGTTCGCCTGCTGGCAGCCTCCCTACACCAGCCACTGTGACAAATTTCTGGCCTCTACACCCAGCAGGGGTCCTCACATGTCCACACACCTCTGTCTCTGCAGGAGGCATTGCCCACGGCCCCCGGGGCCCCACGAGCTACTACTACATGCTGCCCATGAAGGTGCGGGTCCAGGGCCTCAAGGTGGCGCTTACCGTCAAGCTGGCCCAGGTACGGGCCTGATCCCCATCCCTTGGGGAGCTGCCGGCGTCCCGGGGGCGGGGTGAGGGGGCTGGAGAGCTCAGGCAGCTCCTGGGGGGCTGTCGGGGACTCAGCCCGACCATTCTTCCCACTAGGATGACCTGCATGTCGTGGACTCCCTGGAGCTGCCGACCGCCGACCCCCAGTACCTGACCGAGCTGGCCTGCTACCGCCGCTGGGGGGACTCCGTGCTTCTCGTGGACTTGTGAGGGGGCGGGGTAGGGCAGGGGTGGGGGCGCTGGGTGCCGTCCTTCGCGGGGTTCACCTGGCCTCCGTTTCAGAGTCCATGAGGACATGCCCCAGAACGTCGTGGCAGCCACCTCCGGCCTCAAGACCTTCAACCTGATTCCGGCTGTCGGTGAGCAGAGGGCCCCGGTTCTCCCCGCCTCCAGGTCCCCAGCAGCCCATGGGCCAGTTCAGATTCCGTACCTGCCACCTCCTCAGCCCAGCCCTCAGCTTGGCCAGACAGAGCATCGGGAAAATGCCATCCTTGAAGAAAGGCTCTGTCCAGGCTCGGGTCTCAGTGCTGGGCGTGGAGTGAGCAGACCTGCTGGCTGCCCTCATCCGGCTCCTCCCTCCGAGAGGCTGGGAGGTGGGATCCAGTCTGGCTTGGGCATGTCACACCCATCACCACACTGACTAGTCCCTAGAGCTCTTCCTCCGTCTCCTGATTGCTTGACTGACTTCCTCCCGGACTGCTGCCCCTGGGGGTCTCACGGGCACCTTGGCACCTTGAACTCCTTGCTTCCTGTGGCTCAGGCCCCAGACCATGCTCTCACTCTCCACTGTCTCTTAGCTCACCCTGTCGGCTCTGACTTTAAACATACCGGGAATTCTACCACTTCTTACCCCCCAGTACCCCCATCTCCCTCCTGCCCCTGGCCCTGGCTCCTGCTCTAGTCTGCAGCCTGGTCTCCCCACCAGGGCCAACAGAGGGCGCCTGAGAGCACTCGAGCCCCGGCCCCTCCCTCCTCTGCCCACAGCCCTCTGCGGTTCCCCACTCCCCTCTCGGGTCAAAGCTCAAGTTCTTCCTGAGCCCCACAACCTGCCCCGTCCTCTCCCTGCACTCGCCGCCGCCTCCTCCTGTCCCGCGCACTCGCTCACTGCAGTCACAGGCCTCCCGCAGTACATTCATGCCTCTGCTCCCTCTGGAGAGGGAGGCGAGGATCACCTCGCAGGGTGACCGTAGCCCCAGCGCAGGGCAGAGCCAGGCACGCAGGAGGCTGGTGATCAGAAGCTGAGCTGAGGACCATCCCTTGCCCAGAGTCTTGCCATCAGTGAGCAACTGAGCCAGGGTTTGAAGCTAGCCTGCAAGATCTGTGAGCCCATGTCGGACCACGGTGTTTCTATACGGGGGCAATACAGGGAGGGGGTTGCTTCCTCGAGGAGGACAAGGGGCCCCAGAAGTGGCGGGCAGCCCAGCCTGGACCGCATCTCCACCCGCACCCGCAGGCCTGAACGTGTACAGCATGCTCAAGCACCAGACACTGGTCCTGACCCTGCAGACTGTCGCCTTCCTGGAGGAGAAGCTGCTCTGGCACGACTCGCGCTACACGCCCCTCTACCCCTTCCGCCTGCCCTACCGCGACTTCCCCTGAGCCCCGGTCCTCTGCCCTCGGGGGCCCCTCAGCCGCCCTCCTCCTAGACCCCTCCGTGCCAGGGGCCCTGCCGTGAGCCAGGCGGAGCCCCCGGCGGGCTCGGGAGCCTCGCGCCCACCGCGTAAGGGCAGGGCCGCACCGCCTGAAGCCCTTCATCCCCATGCAGCCGCGGGCACAGTGGCCGAGCAGGCGTCACCGCCAGGAAGGCGGCTCGGCACATGAGCCCCGCCGACCTCTGGCCCCAATTTTCTCTTTCATTTGTAACGTGAGTCTGGTTTTTTATTTTATTTTTATTATTATTTTTTATTTGTCAGCGAGAGAGAGCACAAGCAGGCAGAGTGGCAGGCAGAGGCAGAGGGAGAAGCAGGCTCCCCGCCGAACAAGGAGCCCGATGTGGGACTCGATCCCAGGACCCTGGGATCGTGACCTGAGCTGAAGGCAGCCGCTTAACCAACTGAGCCACCCGGGCGTCCCAAGTCTGGTTTTTTAATCAAAGAAACAGAACAGCTCATTGTCGTTTTGTAAATCCTTCCACTTGGCAAGTCCGGCTCTCTCCTCAGTGCTGCGGGGTATCTCTCTCCTCAAGGGGCAGCCTCAGGGCTGTTTAGAGCAATGACTCACAGTCCACTTCCCCAGGATGAGTCAGGCTCCAGGGGCATGCAGGGGAGCCGGGGCACCGCTGTCCCTAGGAGCCCCCTCCCGCTGCCTCCCCGCTGCCCAGGGCTGCCCCCGAGAATTCACATCCCCGATGCGGCTCGTGCTGCCCTTGGTCATGGTCCTGCAGGCCAAGCAGGGGGTCTGATTCTACAAAAAGGAAGTGTAAACCTGACCTTTTACCATAATGATTTCCCCTAGGCAGAGTCTGAATCCCTGTGGTCAGTAACAGAGCAAATAAACACACTTTTTAAAACAGCGAACTGGCATCCTAACTGTGGCGTCTGCTGATGAGTGCTCCCCAAGCTAATTTGCTTGTAAGAGTCCCAACACAGACTATGATTTGGTCAGTTTCCTTAAAGTCAGCCAGAACTGACATCTGCATGTGTCGGTCAGGCCAAGGGGGGGGGGGTGCAGTGACCACCCATGGGCTAGGCTGTCCCTTGCCAAAAACATCTCTGGAATGCGTCTCTGGGAGTGCCTTCAGAGCTCGCAGCACGTTCTTTGAAAATCCTCATGGATAAAAACTTGGATCCTTAAAGCACCAGATTTGACAAAGTTGAAAAGCCATTTGGACCCTGTAGCAAGAAGGGGTGCAGAGGGTGGGTGGGGAATGTCACTTGGGCTAAAGCCAAACTGTTCCCTCCCTCTCCCTGTGCCTCTCGCCGGCCACATGGGGATGCGAGGCTTGGAGCAAGACCCAGCTGTTCTGACAGCGCCCAGACTAGTCTAGATCGTTGTAGCTGGAAGCCAGGCTGCTTAGTTATCTCACCTCACAGCGGCCAGAAAACAGCGAGGCCGACCCCGCCCCGCCCCGCCCCGCTCCCACACTTTCCAGAGAAATGCGTTGGAACCTGTTCAACCATACCGGAAACCCGCAGCCAGACCAAGGATGAAAAGTCTTAGAGAAAAATGACCCGAGAGGCGCCTGGGTGGCTCAGTCGGTTAAGCATCTAAATCTTTTTTTTTTTTTTAATAATTTATTTATTTGAGAGAGAGAGTTCACAAGTAGGCAGAGAGGCAGGCAGAGAGAGAGGGGGAAGCAGGCTCCCCGCCGAGCAGAGAGTCCGACATGGGGCTCGATCCCAGGACCCTGAGATCATGACCTGAGCCGAAGGCAGAGGCTTTAACACACTGAGCCACCCAGGCGCCCCAAGCATCCGACTCTTGATGTTGCCTCCTGTCGGGCTCCCTGCTCTGCGGGGAGCCTGCTTCTCCCTCTCCCACTGCCCCTGCTTGTGTTCCTTCTCTCGCTGTGTGTCTCTCTCCGTCAAATAAATAAAAAATCTTAAAAAAAAAAAAAATCTGATAGTAGAATGTGCTTTCAAATAATCAGGAGGCAGCGTGTGTTCTGGTCTCCTAGGGCTGCCTGAACCAAGTACCACAGCCTGAGGGGCTGAAACAACAGAAACATACTGTCTCGTGGTCCAAGAGGCTGGAAATCGAAGATCACGTCGTCAGCAGGGTGGGTTCCTTCTGAGGCTGTGAGGGAGACTCCATCTCATCCTCCCCTGGCTTCTGGTTGTTTGCTGGCAATCCTTGCCATTACTGGGCTCATGGTCACCCCGAGGTCTGCCCTCGTCTTCAAATGGCAATGTCCCCGTGTATGTGCCTGTGCCCGGATTTTCCCTTCTTATAAGGACACCGGTCATGTTGGGTTAGTCCCCCCACCCCCGCCGCCACCCGGCCTCAATAACCAACCTCATCTTACTCATTTGCAGGTCCTGGGGTTAGCACTTTTATTTTTTTTCTTGCAGGGCAGGGTGGGGGGTGGGGGACCAGTTGATCCCCTGACAGGGGGTAAGGGGAGAGATGGAACCAGATCAAGCCGTGAGGATCGTGGAAGCTGGCACATGCAGCTTCACCGTGTATCCTCTGCTGTTGTCTGTGTTTGAAATTCTCTATAATGAGCTTTATGAGTGAAGACATTTCAGCAGGAGAGCTGTTGCTACCCATAAGTCCTTCTCCCACCCTCTTGGGACATGGACTGACCCAGACGGAGCCCAGAGAGGGAGGGCACTCCGCAGTCAGCCATTCAAGACAGGACACCCAGGACTCAGGCTGAATCTAGCTTAAGAAAGCAAAAGCAAAAGCCCTGGGGCTGGGATCCCACTCGGAGGGCGGAGGGCGAGAGGCAGGCAGCTCTGATGGTGGGGCCGGGGGTCTGCTTACTGGGGTCAGCTGAGGCAAGAACCTCAACCCAAACCAAAGATGCTCCCACCCCGACCAAGGGATCTCTAGAAAAGAAAGCCTCAGAGCCCCCCCAAAACATATACCCACATACCCACCATCCCCCAGGGGTACCACCTTTACATGCTGCTGGGCCATCTGAGAGCCCCCAGCCCGGAAGGAACTGCCCTGTCCCTGTCCCCTCCTTCCTGCACCTGCTCAAGGAGGGACCCCCAAGCTAGTGAGAGGGGGTGAGGCAGACAGAAAGGAGGTCACCAGCAGAGAGACCAGGCCCTTCTTCCTCACCGAGGCCTCCAGCCCGGCGAGGCCTGACCTGGGGCTCCCCTCCAACATCAAGTCAAGTTCAGAGACTTGAATATGATACTGACTTGGGCCTGAGTGCTGGGCAGACTTCTCAGCCAGGAGTGGGGCAAGATTCCAGCACAGAATAAAGGGGTGCAAGGAGAAACAAAGTTCTGTTTTGACTGACTCGTACACAACATGAATTTCTGCTTTACCCGCCAGGGTGGCAGGATGAACTGTGATGCCAGCATGAACCAGATCCGTGGGAACGCAGAGGAAGCCTGGATTTCCCCCCGAGGAAGTCTGGGGGGAGATGCTCCGCACTGGGTCCTAGTGAAACAGACAAATCCTGACGACCGACCGCTACCTGCTCTCGCTCTGTGCTTGCCAATCATCGCACCCAAACTAGGTTAGTGAAACCTCACATCCAGCCGCTGAGGTCTGTGTTACCATCCCATTCTTCGGCCGAGGCCAGTGAGATGCCCCCGAGAAGGGAAGTGGTTTGCTTGACGTCACAGTTCACAGCAGCGGCTCTCAGCATCCTTGACACCTGCTGTCCTGCGCCCCACCCCCACTGCTGGGCAGGTCAGAAGGACAGTGGAGTGGGAGCTGGGGGAGGAACAAGGACAACATACCACCTGCTAGGATGGCAATAATAGTAGTAATCAGGGCCGCCTGGGTGGCTCAGTGGGTTAAACCTCTGCCTTCGGCTCAGGTCATGATCTCGGGGTCCTGGGATCGAGCCCCGCATCAGGCTCTCTGCTCAGCAGGGAGCCTGCTTCCCCCTGCCTCTCTGCCTACTTGTGATCTCTTTCTCTCTGTCAAATAAATAAATAAATAAATAAATAAATAAATAAACAAACAATAATAGTAGTAATCATCAAACAGAAAATTGGTATTGGCGAGGATGTGCAGAAATCGGAAGTCTTGCATGCTTGTATGTTGCTGGTGGGAATGTAAATGGTACAGCTGCTGTGGAAAACAGTCTAGGGGCGGCTGGGTGGCTCAGCTGGTTAAGTGGCTGCCTTCGGCTCAGGTCGTGATCCCAGGGTCCTGGGATCGAGCCCCGCATCGGGCTCTCTGCTCAGCGGGGAGCCCGCTTCCCCCTTTCCCACTCCCCCTGCTTGTGCTCTCTCTCTGTCAAATAAGTAAATAAAATCTTAAAAAAGAAAGAAAGGAAGGAAGGAAAGAAGAAAGAAAGAAAAGACAAGAAAAAAAGAAACAGTCTAGCAGTTCCTCCAAAATTCCACTTGGAATTACCGTATGACCCAGCAATTCTAAATGTATTCCCAAAGGAATTGAAAAAATTTCATACCAACGCCGGCACATGACTGTGCAAAGCAGCATGGCTCCCCAGGGCCAAAAGGGAGAAGCAACCCAGATGTCTGTCGATGGATGGTGAGATCAGCAAAGTGTCGTATCTACATACAAGGGAACATTCTCCAGCTGTAACAAGACATGAAGTGCGCCCAAAACCACTGCGAACCGGGACCGCGGCAGACACGTGTACAGCAGCGTTCCTGGCGGCCTTATTCACAACAGCCAAAGGGTGGAAACCACTCGTATGACCCGCCCATTGATGAACGTTTGAGCGAAATGTGATAGGTCGTTACGGTGGACTATTATTTGGCCACAGAGAGGAAAAAGGGCTGCAGAATGCCACAGCAGGGATGAACCTTTATGCGAAACTTTCTGAACTTGATGCTGAGGGAAAGAAGCCAGACACGAAAGGCCACAGAGTGTGTGATTCCGTTTTGGGAAACGTCCAGAAGAGGCGAACCCACAGAGACAGACAATGGAGTAGGGGTTTCCAGGGGCTGAGAGAAGAGGGAATCAGGAGGCGCCAGGTGTTTGGGGGGGGTGAGGGAACAGTCCGGAATTGAATAGTGGTGATGGTGGTAGTTGATTGTGAATATACTAGAAAAGCGTTAAAGGGCAAAAATGTAAACTTTTTTTTTTCTAAGATTTTTATTTACTTATTTTTTTAAAAAAGATTTCATCTATTTATTTGACAGAGAGAGATCACAAGTAGGCCGAGAGGCAGGTAGAGAGAGAGGGGGAAGCAGGTCCCCACTGAGCAGAGAGCCCGATGCTCGATCCCAGGACCCTGAGATCACGACCTGAGCTGAAGGCAGAGGCTCAACCCACTGAGCCACCCAGGTGCCCCAAAATGTAAACTTAATAGGGACGCCTTGGTGGCTCAGTCGGTTAAGCGTCTGCCTTTGGCTCGGGTCCTGATCCCAGAGTGGGTCCTTGCTCAGCGGGGAGTCTGCTCCTCCCTCCGCCTGCTTCCCCCCCTGCTTGTGCTCTCTCTGTCTCTGACAAATAATCTTTTTTTTTTTAAGATTTTATTTATTTATTTGACAGAGAGGAGAGAGATCGCAAGTAGGCAGAGAGAGAGGGGGAAGCAGGCTCCCTGCTGAGCAGAGACCCCTCCCCCCCACCCCCCCACCCCCACACTGGGGGCTAGATCCCAGGACCCTGAGATCATGACCTGAGCCGAAGGCAGAGGCTTTAACCCACTGAGCCACCCAGGTGCCCCTAAATAAATAAAATCTTTAAAACAATGTCAACTTTATATTATCTGAATTTGTCTCAATTGAACACATACATGTGAATGTAAACTGGCATAGTCACTTTGAAAACCAAGATTGTGATTCCCCCCAAAATTAAAATCAGTACTGCCGTATGATCCAGCAATTTTACTTCTGCATATCTGTCGGAGGGGGACAGGGTCACTATCACTATCTACTGCAGCATTATTTACAATACTCGAGACAGGGAAACAGCCTAACTGTCCATCAGTGGATGAATGGATATATACATACTGACAATGGAATGTTATCTGACCATAAAAAAAGAAGGAAAGCGTGGGTCACCCATGTGGCTTAGTCAGTTAAGCATTCGACTCCTAATCTCACACCTCATGTTGGGCTCCACACTGAGCGTGGAGCCTACTTTAAAAAAAAGGGGGGGGGCGCCTGGGTGGCGCAGTGGGTTAAAGCCTCTGCCTTCAGCTCAGGTCATGATCTCAGGGTCCTAGGATCGAGCCCCGCATTGGGCTCTCTGCTCGGCAGGGAGCCTGCTTCCCCCTCTCTCTCTGCCTGCCTCTCTGCCTACCTGTGATCTCTCTCTCTCTCTGTCAAATAAATAAATAAAATCTAAATAAATAAATAAAAAGGAAATCTTTGACATTTGCTACAACATAGATGGACCTTGAGGTCATTATGCTAAGTGAAATAAATCAGACAGAAAACGACGAATAACTGTGTGATCTCACCCATATGTAGAATCTTAAAAAAAACAACAACAACACTTGAATTTATGGTTACAGAGAACAGACCGGTGCTTGCTAGAGGCAGGGGGTGGGGAAATGGGTGAAGGGGGTCAAAGGCACAAACTTCCAGTTATAAGATAAATAGGTTCTGGGGATGTAATGGACAGCCTGATGACTAAAAAAATTTTTAAGGGGTGCCTGGGTGGCTCAGTCGGTTAAGCATCTGCCTTCAGCTCAGGTCGTGAGCCCAGGGTCCTGGGATTGAGCCCCGCTCAATCGAGCTCCTCGCTCAGCGGGAAGCCTGCTTCTCCCTCTCCCACTCCCCCTGCTTGTGTTCCCTCTCTCGCTGTTTGCTGTGTCTGTCAAATAAATAAATAAAATCTTTAAAAAGAAAAGAAAAGAAAGAAATGGTGGAAGGGAATTCTGGGCTAGAGGAACAGCATGGTCTGAATGCTCAGAGACAAAAGAAGCTTGCGGACGCTGCCAGGAAGGGCAGGGTGGCCACGCCAGAGCTCGGACTGAAGGGAGAAGCAGGCATGAAGCCACGAAGTGGGATGTGGCCACTTCGCCCTGTGTCCACGGCCTCTGGTCTGCAGTGAGCCCATTCGTTGGCCTGCCCGAGACTGCCTGGCACCCTGAAGGAAGCCCTGCCCTTCCCAGAACCTTCAGTGAAGGGCTGGGGAGCCTCTGCTTTCCTTTTCCTCTAGGAAACACGAAGCGAGTGGAAGACCAAGAGTGGATGCCCCTCTTGCCGACCTGTCCCCCGTCACCGCCCCATCTGCATCTCAGGAAATGGCTCTCCATCCTCCCGGGGGCTCAGACCAGGACCAACGAGCCCTCCTTGACTCCACTCTGTCCTCTTGTCCCAGCAAGTGCAGTTGACCCTGCCACTGAAACAGAGGCCAAATCTGACCACGTCTCCAAATGCCACCGCCCAGCACAGGCCCCATCATGCCTCACCTGGACTAGAGTAATCACCTCGTCTCTGACTTCCTGGCTTCCAGCCTGCCCTCCCTGCCCCCAGAATATAGCTCCTGCAGTGTCAGGAGGGCGCCTGTAAACACCTGAGTCAGGGCTGTCCCTCCTCTGCTCAGAACCTTCCCTAGCTCCCACTTCACTGGGAGGAAAAGCCAAAGTCCCCTGCAGGCCAACAAGCATGCTCTGCCCTCCTTTCCTCCTCCCTTCCTTACTGCACTTCAGCCACGATGGCCTCCTGGCTGTCCCTTCCTCAGGACCTTTGCACATTCAGTACTCTGCCTGGTACACTCCCTCCCTGATACTGTCACAGCTCCCTCCTCACCTCCCGTGGTCTTTGCTTAAATGTCACCTTCTCAGTCTTTCTCAGAATATCCTATTTAAAAGTTCATCAACCCTCACATTGCCTATTCCCTCCTGTTTTATTTCTTCTCAGCACTAATCACAGGCTAACGCCCCATATATTTTACTTTTGTTTCTTGTCTGTCCCCCCCGCCCCGCACTAAAACCATCTCTGCACAATGACGAAATTTTTGTCTTTTCTGATCACTGCTGTGTCGTTAGCACCCCTGGAAGGATTCTTGGATACAGCAGGCGCTCAATAAACACTGCACAGCAGGTCGGGAGAAGGGAGAAAGATTGGCGCTTTTATGGCTGCAAGAAAGGCTTGGGCCGCGCGAGGGAGCTCGTGGCCCGCGCACTTTGGACTAGGTCAGGGGACCCAAGAAGGAGAGCCCGAGAAAAATCCGCGGGGGGCACCTGAGTGGCTCAGTGGGTACATCGTCTGGCTTCCGCTCGGGTCGTGATCTCGGGGTCGTGAGATCGAGCCCGTCTTCGGGCTCCCCGCTCGGCAGGGAGTCTGCTTCTCCCTTTCCTTGCTCGTGCTCTAGCTCTCAAATAAATAAATGTAATCTTTATTGCTCTCAAATAAACAAACAAAATCTTTAGAGAAAAAGGAAAATCCACCGGAAAATACTCCCCCCCTCCCCGACCCCATCCCGCACGGGATTTTCCCAGGCCCTTCGAGGCGCAGCGCGTCTCCGTTCCCACTCTGCACCTTTGCCCAGGCAGTTCTGGGCGGGAATTCAGCACCCACCACACCCCGCGTAGAAAGATCCCCGTGGAAATTCCTTGGGAAGGATTGGGGCGGCGGAAGGGACGCGTTTCTGGCTGATGAGTGCCTCGCAGGCCCATCCTCCGGAGGAAGGGCCCGAACGTCCCCGGGGCCCCCCTCCCTTCCCCTTCTGCTGCGCGACCTCCCTGGCCCCTCCGAGGTCTCCATGGCGACGCGGCGCGCGCCCCACAACAGGAAGCCTCGGGCCGCGCGGGCTGGCCCTGGGAGACTCCAGGGTCCCCAGCCTCCTCGTGGTAGATGCCAAGTCTTGGGGTCACACTAGCAGGCCGAGGCCCTGGCGTGGGGAGCATGCAGGCGGCCCAGAGACAACGCCCCCCCCGCCCCGCCCTAATGGAATCAGCGGGTGCAAACATCTGCACGTAGTCAGCGCGGGCGCCCAGCGCTCAAGTTTTAGGAGCCGCGCGCGGCACTAGGAATTTGACCGCCTCCTCTCCCCGCCCCACTTGGGGGCCTCGGAACTGTTTCCCCGAGGAACGGAAGGGTCCGAGCGCCCCCTCTCCATTCCAGGTTTGCTGCCTCAGTTTCCCCTGGGAACGGCAGCGGAGGACTCGGCGCGTCAGGACCACGTGGCTTCCTTCCTTTTTCTGGAAGCTGTGAAGATGTCCCCGGTGCGGAGGCCGAAAGGGGAAGCGAGGCCGCGGGGGTGGAAGCGCCCACGGGAGGGGGGATGCAGGGCCCCGGACGTGATGACGCCGCCGGTCCTCACCCCCAGCTTTCGCGGACGCCAGAATGTGCCCGGGCCTGCTCCTGCCGCTTCTCGGGAAATCTGTCGGCTGGGCAGGGCCATGCTCCTTGGGGAGGGGCGCCCTTGATAGAGAACGCCCCGAAGGGATTCCTGGTCCCCCATCCAAGCGAGGGACCCTCCACTCGGTTAAAGAGGCCCGCATGCGCTGGGGCGTCACACTTACGTCCGAATCCCCTCGCAGCTCGGAGCCTCGGTTTACCCCTCCGTGGAACGGACACAATAGCTGTCCCTGCCGTCCAGGGCAGTGGGCAGTATTCGGGAAAGCGTTTCGCGCAGCGTAAACGCAGAACCACGGTCAGCCGGGCCCCCGGACCGGACCCCCAGCGCCAGGAGCGGGCCGCGGGGCCGGCGGGGCAGCGGCAGCCCTCGTTGCTTCAACTCGGAAATTCCAGCGCTCGTTAGGGGGGTCAGCACGACTTGGGCTCAGTACCCTCGCGATCCGGAAATGCCGGAGCCCTCCTTCCGGAGGGGAAGGCGCGAGGTTTCCGGGAAAGCAGCCCCGCCCCTCTGTCCCCCCGAGCCTGGCCACTATAAAAGCTCCCGCGCGCAACAGGAGCCCAGTCGGCGCCTCACGCCTCCGCGCTCCTGCCGCGCACCCTCCGCCCTCCTTTGGCCCGCTATGGCTCCCGGCGCCGCCCGTCCCGCGCTGCCAGCGCTCCTGGCCCTCGTCGGAGCTCTGCTCCCAGGTGAGTCAGGGGTGGGGGCTGCCGTCGCGCCAAACTCCCGGGATCCAGGCTGCGCCCTGGACGCACCGGGAGGACCGACTCCCGGCCAGCTGGGGATAAGCCCCAATCGTACGTAGGTAGCTCTTTATGGGAAGCTGGGGCTAGAGCCAAAGACAGCAGCACTGGGTTCGAATCCAGACCTGCGTCCACCTTGATGGGCGGCCTCAAGCTACGGTTGAGCCTCAGTTTCTCAGGCGTGAAACGGAGAACGCAAGAGCCGCCGCCTCGGAATGGTTGTGTCGTGGCCTAATGCCACGACTGGCTCCAGGACCCCGTCAGACGTATGGGGATAGGTCCGGCGCCAAGCCGAGTAGGCTGGGGACCCCCCCCCAACACACACGTACATTCTGTTCCTCATCCCCTACCTCTGGGGAAGTCCGGGACTGCTTCTGCTCAGGGGAATTCCAGTGCTGACTTGCCCAGGGCCCAGAGGCTGAGAGTGGGACGTCCCAGCACCCCTCCACCAACGCCAGTCGGGAGGGAGGGGAGAAAGGGAGACCGTGGGACACACATAGCAGAAGGCCACAGTGGGAAAGGGACACCTGTGCTGGCGTCTGGATTCTGTGGCTTTTTAGGTAACGTCACCTCTCCCAGCCTCACCATTTCATTCCATGAAATGGGAACCATCCCATTACTCTTGGAGAATTCACGGAGCTGCCGTTTTCCCACACCTCCACCCCAGAGAGAGTAGACCCAAAGCTGAAGCCAGGAATCTTTGGAGGAGAGAAAGAAGGGGTGGGCCCAGACACATTTTTTTCAGCTTTGGAGGTGTGGGGGTCTGAGGAAGCCAACCGCTACAACCCGCCTTCTTCTTCCCTGCCCTGTGCTGTGAGCCCATTGCATTAGCAGGGGCTGGGATGACTATATTCACCCACCTTACAGATGGGGAAATTGAGGCCTGGAGAGGGGAGACCACTTGCCAGAGGGAGTAGGGAGCCAGCTTAATTGGAGCCTCTCCATTCCCGGAGGGCTAGCCCTCTCCACCTCACACCTTGGGAGGGAGGAGAACACTGACCTCATGTTCGTCCTCTGCCAAAATCCTCCATGGCTTCCCATTGCCCTTGGAATGAAGAGTAAGACCTTGGCACAGCCTGCACTGCTCACACGATCTCCCCGACCGCCTTGCTCCCAGCTCTTCCCCCTCACTCGCTCTCCTCCGGCCACCCTGCCACAGGGCCTTTGCACTTGTTCCTTTCACCTGGAATTAATTTCTCTGTCCTCTGAATGCCGGCCCCTTCTCATCACTTACACATCACCCTGTCGCCAAGGAACTGTCTTATTCTCTCGCCCTGTTTTGTTTTCATCAAAGCTCGTATTAACATCAGTTATTAATTATCTTGTTTGCCTGTGAATTTTTCTGTCTCCCACACTGAAGGCAGAGTTTTGTCTCGTGCAAGGCTATGCGCCCAGCACCCAGCACGGGCTGGGTACACGGTAATTGTGGGTGAACCCCATTTGTAATGCCTGTCCCCTCCTCCATCTCTTGTTCTAGGACTTGGAGGTGCCCAAATATCAGTGCACCCCCCAGAAGCCATCATACCCCGAGGAGGCTCTGTGCAAGTGAACTGTAGTACTTCCTGTGACCAGACCCTCATCTTGGGCCTGGAGACTCAGTTGACGAAGAAGGAAGTGTTCCAGGGGGCCCACTGGAAGGTCTTTGAGCTGAGTGATGTGCAAGAAGATAGCCATCCCATATGTTTTGCAAACTGTCACAAACAGATGATGGCTCCAATGTCCGTGACCGTGTACTGTGAGTGTCTGGGCCCAGGGGCCGGACTAGGCAGGCTGGGTCGGGGAGGTGGGCGTGTGGGGGTCCCCGCGGGCCGGGACAGCCCTGGCTGCTCGCTGATGGGGCCAGAGCTGACTCACTGAAGGACTGGTGGGCACCTCTTTGGAGAGCCTCGTTGTCCTTTGAAACCCCTTCTTGAATTTTCTGGGGTGCTTTTAGCGCAGTACAGAGATTCGGTGCCTTCGAATATTCTAGGCCTCTTTAAACATGTGACAGATCCTAGGTGTGACTCGGAAAGAAGAGGCAATTTCAAAGCAGCCCGGAGATGGCATTTTTCACACATTGGCAACAGTCAAAAGAATTGCGCACAGCCGGGCTGCCAAGACTTGGGGGGGAAGCAGGTCGTCCTGGGACGTTGCTGACAGGGTGGGAGCGTCAGGAGCACAGCTCTGAGCCGGAAAAGGGGGTGTCAGTTCTCCAAATGACACAGACACGTGTGCTTGGACATAGAAATCCCGCTCCCGGGAACCGGTCTTCCCTGCGGCCCCACCCACCAGGGAACTGAACGGGGCGCAGGGTGGGCTTATTCGCTGGGGCTTTATTGGGAAGGACAGACGTGCGCAAGCCGCTCAGGCGCAGGGGGCTGGGGGGGAATAGTATGCAGCTGCACAAAAAAGAAAAAAAAAAGAGGAAGCGCCTGTGTCTGGAAAAGAGAAACGAGCTCCCAAGTGTACTGTCAAGTTCAAGGGAAGGGAGGTATGCCCAGAATGAGTGGCATCCATCCTTGGTGTTAAGGAGCAGCTGGGTGAGGGACGCCTGTGCTGTCACATAAAGGAGACTTGAGAGGAAATGCAAGAAGTGACCGTATTATCTGCGAGGACAGAAGCTGGGGGAGGGCTGCTCCAGGAGAGGGCCGAGGGCGAGCTGTCTCGTACCTTCTTTTACTTTGGGCATTTTGCATCGCGAGAATTTCTGTTACCAGAGGCCAGAAAGAAATAAAACGCAAGTGCAAACTAAACAAAACAAAAAGAACAAGGAAGAAAGAAAAGAAAGAGAACAGGCTGACTGGTCTTGGGATCAGCCTCGGGTTCCAGTCCCAGCATGGCCCTAACTGGGCGACCATGGGGGACGTGGCTTGTCTCCCCATGAGCCCTCCTCGCACGGGTGTAATGAGGCCGTGAGGCATAAAGGACCTTCCATCTTCATGGTGCCTGGCCGAAGGCAGCCTTCAGGAGCATGTTTGAGCAGACTCTGGCCAGGTGAGGGGAGTCCCCGAACATTCCCGGTGGTTTGTGAAACCCCCGGAAAACCTCCCCGAAAGACTTCTGCATTTCGGCCTGATAGCCGAGAGCCCAGAGCTCCCAAGTTTGAGTCCCGGCTCTGTGACATTTCTCCCTCTGTGCCTTCGGGCACCAGACTAGGCCTTCATTTCCAGCTCTGTGAAATGGGACAGATGGCCAGCACGCAGTAGAAGGGTCCCCTAGGGGACATTCTATCTAGTTGGTCCTGCCCCACCCCCAGGGTAAAGATGAGGCAGGATCCCTGGGTGGCTGAGCTTTCTCTAGAAAGAATAAGGGCGTTAACTCCTATAGGAGGTGACCCCCTAACTGGGCCTTGAGGGGCGAGTAGGAATTGATAGACACTCAGGACAGAGGGAACAGCCTAGACAAAGGTTTGAGTGGGAAAGCATGGGGTGGGGAAGGGGCATTAGGAGGGGCTGAATACCAAGAGTGGTGTGGCATTTGAGGTGGGCAGGGCCTCAAATGCCCGGTGGAGGAGCTGGGAGCTTCTCAGGGCGCTAGGGAGCCATAGCAGGTGTGTGAGCAGGCCAGGGTTCTAGATAGCGGAAGGCTTATGGGTAGCCAGAGAGAAGTTGGCTGTGGACCTCGTCCAGACCACATGCGTGGGCAGTGGCTGGGTACAGGAAGGGAGGGCAGACAAATATTTGAAGAGTGAAGTAACCAGGACTGAGGGTTGGGGCTCAGGGAGAGGTCCAACAAGACAGACCTCCTCCCCCAGTCTGACCTGAAGGTCAAGGAGCTGGGCTCGGAGATGTGAATTCCATTTCGGGGGGGGGGCGAGGTTTTGAGGTTTACACCTGCTCTGCAAACTCGTGTTCGCAGCAGGCGGAGGGGTTTCTTGCCCTTTTATGTCTTAAAACAGCTTTATTGAGATATGGTGTGAGGTACACACTGTCAGAGACACCCGTTTGAAGTGTACAATTCAACACATTTTCACGTATTTATAGAGTCGTATAACCATCACCATGATCTAATTTTAGAACATCCCTGTCACGTTAAAAAGAAACCTCATGCCCCTGTTTACAGTCATTCTCTCTACCTCTTAAATGGACTCATAAAAGTTTTACCTCCAGTAACCCATTTTACAGCTCAGGAAACTGAGGCTCGATTTCTACCCCTGTTCCAGGAGCAAAGTCACTCACGTACAGCTCAGCAGCCAAGCCCCAAACCTCGGTGTCAGCCCCTGACATTTTAACAGACGTTCAGGGGCTCTTGGGCTCTTGGGGCGGATATAGTGATCGGCAGTCCTTAAGACCCCTCCCTGGGAAGGCTGGGGGTCGGATCTCAGGGCTGAGGTGGCCGCTGTCAATTTTCACGAGCGCGGGCTTGAAATGCTGTTACCTGCCGCGGAGCGGAGACCCTGGCAAAACCCGAGCCCACGTGTTGTGTTTTCAGGGGATATTCAGAGTTTCGTTTTGAGTGTCTGTGGGTCGTTCTTTCATTTTTAACATTTCAGGGGATCACACGGCACATTTGGGAACTTTTTTCCCGCTTCGGGAAGGCCTCGAGTCAGTGTGGGTGGCTCACCCTTATTCTTTCTATGAATATAGAGAGCCTACTGTGTGCCAGCAGTGAGTCAGGGGGCAAAGCAAAGACCCCTGGCCTCCCCACCTGCCCTCCCGTGGTGGGGGGACATAGAGGAGAAACAAGTTAATTGAGTAGATGGATGTCACCTTCGGATGCCAGACAGTGAGGGGTGCTTCGGAGAAAACTGAGGCCAAGAAGAGGAGAAGGGGGAGCAGGGGGCTTTTAAAAATAATCTCTACTGGAACAGGCAGCTTAAATTTCCTGGTGGTAGATTTTGAGCTTCTTTTCAGCATTTCACTCTCAGACGCTGCAGTGACTAAAGAACTGCTTTTGCCCGTTCACAGCCACCTGGGGACTTCCCACCGGTTTACCCTGAAGCTCTTAACATTCCTGGCCGGCTTGGGTGGTTTGGGGAGTGTTTGTGGAGAGTGGAGAGTGGAGAGTGGTGGGGCTCCTGGGACAGGTGCAGCCGGCGCCCCAGCGCCCCCTGCGGGCGGGCAGCTGTCCTGCTCACGCAACGCCACCCCGCCCCCTTAACCCCCAGGGTTCCCGGAGCGACTGGAAATGTTACCCCTACCCCGCTGGCAGCCCGTGGGAGAAAACCTCACTCTGCGCTGCCAGGTGGCAGGCGGGGCGCCCCGGGAAAACCTCACCGTGGTGCTGCTCCGCGGGGAGGAGGAGCTGAGCCGGCAGCCGGCCATCGGGGAGCCCGCCGAGGTCACCGTCCGGGTGCTGGCGGGCAGAGACGACCACCTCGCCAATTTCTCCTGTCGCACGGAACTGGACCTGAGGACCCGAGGGCTGGGACTGTTCCAGAACAGCTCGGCCCCCAGGCAGCTCCGAACCTTTGGTGAGGCACTGGGGAGCCGCCAGAGAGGATGGGCTCAGGGGGTGTTCCTGCTTGGGGCGCGGGGCGGGGAGAGAGACCTATGGTCATGGGGGTGCTAAGGCTTCTGGAAAGAGCATGTTCTTGGCCATTGGGGTGGGGTGGTCTGGGATGGGGTGCCCCAGCTGCAGGGTCTTCTGAGAAGTCTGGAACCTGGCGTGGGTTCCGGGACAGGGGTGGCCCAGGCCAGAAAGAGAGTCTCTGGGAACCGGAGGATGTCCCAGATGGGGGAATGAAAATGCCCCAGAAAGGCGCTTCAAGTCGCCTGTCCCCTCTCTGTTCACACGCACCCTCCCTCCCCAGTCCTGCCGGAGACCCAGCCACGCCTTGCCACCCCCACGATTGTGGAAGTGGGCACACAGTGGACTGTGAACTGCGGTCTGGATGGGCTGTTCCCAGCCGCGGAGGCCGAAGTCCTCCTGACGCTAGCAGAAGAGAAACTGCGCTCTACATCCCTGTACAGCAAGGACTCCGTCTTGGCCACGGTCAATGTCGAGACGAACGCAGAAAAGGAGGGCACCCAGCGGCTGGCGTGTGTGGTGACCCTGGGTGGCCGAGACCAGAAGACGGAGGAGGATGTGATCTTCTACAGTAAGTAGAGATGGGGCGGTGCTTCCGGGGGGCGGGACCAATACTGGGGGGCGGTGCTCACTGTGTGCCCACCCCCTCCCAGGCTTCCCCGCGCCCAACCTGACCCTAAGTGAGCCAGAGGTCTCAGAAGGGACTGTGGTGACGGTGGAGTGTGAGGCCCAGGCTGGAGCCGTGGTGTCGCTGAGGGGGCTGCCATCGGGGCCTCCAGGACACAGGGCACAATTCCGACTAAATGTCAGCGCCGCGGACCACAGACGCAGCTTCTCCTGCTCTGCTGTCCTGGATGTGGCTGGACACCTGGTGTACAAGAACCAGACCCGGGAGCTCCACGTCCTGTGTGAGTGGGGCCACTGGCCAATGATCCCTAATCCCGAGGACCCAACCCCTAAGATCCCATGAGCTCCTGCTCTCTGAGGGCCCCCTCCAGCCCTCCTGAGGAGTGTCCTCCTGGTCCCTCACCCCCTCTGTCATCTTGCTGTGTTTCTCCAGATGGTCCCCGACTAGACCAGAGCGATTGTCCGGGAAACTGGACGTGGGAGGAAGGCTCCCAGCAGACCCTGCGGTGCCAAGCTTGGGGGAACCCGGTTCCTGAGCTGAAATGTAACCGGAAGGGGGATAATGCTTTGCTGCCCATCGGGGACCTGAGACCCGTCATGCGGAAGGTGGCGGGTACTTACCTGTGTAAGGCCTGGAGCCGCCGTGGGGAGGTCTCCCGCGAAGTGGTCGTGAACGTGACCTGTGAGTGTGCCAGGGTTCGGGGCTGGGCAGGGCAGGGACAGTGAGCCTGGACCAACTCTCATCACGCCCTATGTCCTCCCCACAGACCACCAGAACAACATAGTTGTCATCCTGGTGGCAGCTATTTTCCTCTTGGGAACTGTGAGCGGAGCCGCTTACCTCTATAACCGCCAGCGAAAGATCCAGAAATACAAGCTACAGAAGGCCCAGGAGGCAGCTGCCATGAAACTGAACACACCGGCCACGCCCCCCTGAACCTGGGCCAGAACCCGGCCTCCCCCTCAGCCCCCCACACGGTGGCAGCAGTGCCACATTGAACAAGGGTGGTCACAAGCCATGCGGCTCCACCCACCTTCCCAGGATGCCTGAGGACAGGACAGAGGCCTCAGGATACAAACAGCATTTGGGGGTCCTGGCACCGGCACACTTAGGATCCCCAAGCCTCATGCCTGACCTGGACTGGAGCCACAGGACTGAGCCACAAGGAGAGGGACAAGACTTGGGGCATGACTGTGAGGGATGTCGGAGCCTGACCTGTGTGTGGGGGGGGTGTGGTGGGACACTCAACATGGGACCCCCAATGGGGAAAGAGTGAAACACCCCTACTGCATGTGTTGAGGCGCTCCAGTCCTAAGAGAGAAATAGCCTGCGCAAACACAAACAGCATGGAAACACATACCCCCATACTTCCTCTGACAGATGCTAGCTCCAGCCCTGCAGTCCACGGACTGTCCCCAACTTTTAATGATGACATATTTATTAATTTGTTCTTTTACCAGCTATTTATTGGGTGTCTTTTATGTGGGCTAGAATGGTAAAGAAGAGGAACATGAGTTCCTGTCCTCAGGGAGCTCTCAGTCTAACCTCATTCAGGGTTGCCAGGTACGGTCGTGCTAGTTGTGCACTGCACAGGAATATCTGGCCAAAAAGATCAAGTGGGGCTGGAATTTCTCATTCTATTGGCTAAGCTGCTTTCCTCCAGAAGGGGACTGGCAATGGTGATACAGTTTAGTTGGTGACATGCCCAGGGACAACCCACTGAGCCTGGAGACTCCTCCCCCCATCACTGACACTGACCTCTGTTAGCCCCCTCTCTGCCCATA
The DNA here is from genome assembly GCA_028534135.1 of Potos flavus. Lineage (NCBI taxonomy): Eukaryota > Metazoa > Chordata > Mammalia > Carnivora > Procyonidae > Potos > Potos flavus. The sequence goes on from CM052898.1 coordinate 5,410,115, forward strand.
TGCATCTCTGCTAGTGCTCACATTGATACCGCGGCATGCCTAAATTTGAATGCCCACTCATTGGCAGCTAAACCATGGAGTCCAATGAAACTATGCCCAACCCCTTTGTGTCCCCGCCTTGTCCTGTTTACATCTCAGTGGGACCATGCAAGAACAGGGCACTCTGACAGCCCCAAATTCCTGCAGAGATGAGGGCCCTGCAGGCAGTAGGGAGGAGAGTCCTGGAAAGATCCCCCTCTCGGTTCCAGAAGCCTCTCTCTTGTGCTAATAAAGATTTTTCATAAGTGCCTGCCTTGTGTGAGTTAAGGGGAACTGTCCCATCCAGCGGGAGTCCTTTCCAGGCCTGTCCTCTCACTTCCTCCCCCAAGAAAAGGCTGCCAGTTCAAGCCCCACCCCTGAGGCTCTAATTCAAATCTGGGTCTTGTTAGGACCTTTGGAGACTCAAGCTAAAATTAAAGATACCTCTCCAGCAAACTCTCAGACCCTTGCTTTACAAAGGCCTGGAGTCTCGTTCTTGAGCTGAGGGAGGGGCTGAGGTGCTTCTACACTGCAGGATCCTAGGCGCTCTAGGGGCCTCTGTCCCTGTGGGTGGGGCTGCGGAGGCGGGGCTGCCGGCCTCCTTATCTCCAGAGCCAGTCTTGGCTCCTGGGCGCTCGGCCCCTCGGTCTGGGCCCTTTGCCATGGGGTCTCTGCTCCCCCTCTCGCTGTTGCTTTTGCTGGCGGCCGCCTACCCGGGAGGCGGGAGAGCGCGCCGGCGCCGGGGAGCGCGGGCGCAAGGCCCCGGAGGCAGCTCCCCGGCGCCCTCGGAGACCCCAGCGCCATTCTGGGTGCGCCTAAGGCCCGAGTTCAAGGAGGTGCAGCCGGGGGGCTCAGTGTGGCTCAACTGCAGCACTAGCTGCCCCCTGCCGGAGAACTGGAGCCTCAGCACTCAGCTGCAGCGGGGCCAAACGCACAGCGGGCCTGGCTGGGTAGCCTACCAGCTGCTGGACGTGAGGGCCTGGAGCTCCGAGGTGCGCTGCTTCATCACCTGCGCAGGAGAAACACGCGGGGCCACGGCCAAGATCACCGCCTACAGTGAGGGACGGGGGTTCAGGCCTGGCCGGGGTGAGGGAAGGGGGACGGAAGTGGGTATTTAACAGTCGCGCTAGGGGGCCCACGCGGACCTGGCTCAGAGGCCCCCCCCCCCCCGCCCGCCCGCCCGCCTCTTGCTTTAGAAAGGCCGCAAAGCGTGATCCTGGAGCCTCCGCTCTTAGTGGGCAACGAGTACACTCTGCGCTGCCACGTGACGCACGTGTTCCCCGTGGGCTTCCTGGTGGTGACTCTGAGGCACGGCGGCCGGGTCATCTACTCTGAGAACCTGAAGCGCTACACCGGCTCTGATCTGGCCAACGTGACGCTGACTTACACGTTGCCCGCCAGGCCCCGCGACTTTTGGAAACCGGTGACCTGCCACGCACGCCTCAGTCTGGACGGCTTGGTGGTCCGCAGCAGCTCGGCACCCATAACTTTGTCTGGCCTCGGTGAGGCACCTCTGTAATCCTGGGCACTGGAGGAGGGGGCGGGCAGGGCAAGACGCCAGTGGGGAGAGCGAGTCCGGCGGGAGCTCCCGGCGGGTGGGCCTATCTCCCTGCGCTCCGTTCCTAATTCTCACCTCCTGTCCCCAGCTTGGCGCCCCGCGTCCAAAGCCTTGGCCTCCAGCTCCATCGCGGCCTTTGTGGGGATCCTTCTCGTCGTGGGGGCCGTCTACCTGCGAAAATGGCCTTTGGTGCAGAACCAGAGTAAAGAAAGGAGGGTCTCTGCCGGCTGAGCCGGAGGAAGAAGGCATCTGGGACAATTTGGGGAACCCTGATTCAATAAAGTCCTCCTTCGTCAGCTTCTGCCTCACAGCCTAAAGGTCCCCCACTAGGGTACCACCTCTGAGGAAGTGCCTTCTTTTTTGGCCTTGCCTCCATCACTTTCTCCAAGTTCCTTGTCTCTCCGAGGGCACCTGAGGTTTTCTTATTCCCATCCACCTGGGGACCCGGGCGCACCAGTCCCTCTGCATTCCCAGCCGAGTGTGGTAATATACCTCCCTTGCGGGCATTATCAGTGGGGTGCAAATGGGCATAGCTTGGGCACTGGAGGGTTTGGGGCTGTGGGAGGGTTGGCTCACAGTATGGTTCCCCCCCATTGGCTCTGCCGCTGCCACGCAGCAGCTCTGATTGGATGTTAAGTTTCCTTTCCCATCTCCCCCGCCCTCCCCTTCATACCCAGCACTTTCCTGGAGGACAGGGGTGGAGCGAGAACTGACCCCCACAGTTCACCGTTAGCGCTGGCGGTGAGAGCGCAAATGGACGGGGTCACATGACACGTTGAGGGACGTAGATACGAAGAAAAGGTACCCATGTTGTGACTGCGGGGAAGGAACAATCGGATGGCCCACGTGGGGTGTCACAGACTCGCGTCCTGGCAACGTCTTGATTATCACCTGTCCTGGCGGGCACACGCGGGGGATGTCAAAGCTTGGGGCCCGGATGCAGGGTCGAAGTGTCATAGTTGGTCTCTCGGTCTCGCGTGGACACACAAGCCCGGCCCGCACTGGATGTCTGGGAGGGCCGGTGCGGCCCAGGGCCCCGCCCACCGCGCGGAAAGCGGATTCAGGGGCGCTCCTCCGCGGCTTGCGCTCACACACGCCGCGTAGACACGTGCCCGCTGCACGCTGGGTAAATACAGACCCAGAGCAGAGCCGACCCTAATTTAGACGCCTGCGAACGCTGCGTGCACGCACACGTGTTCCCGACTCGCTGGCACTTTCGTCCCCACCCCCTCTGTCGCGTGCGGGGGCGGAGCCGGAGGGGCACTAGGGGCGTGGCTATAGCCCTCAGCTCCCCGGGTCAAAATGAAAAGGATCAGTGAGGGAGGCATCCCCACACCCTTTCCTAGAATTGTGCCTTCCCCTATTCTGCTCCACGGATCTCTCGCAGCCCTCACAGCAATCCCCTGCCCAAGGGGCGCGGGGGTGGGGTGGGGAAACTAACTACGGGGGCGGAGCTCTGAGTCCAGCTCATTACCACAGCATCCAAGCTAGGGGTGGTGGGGGGTGTTGAGAAGGGCAACCCAGCATCCCCCGACCTCCGCTTCGCCGCCGAAGATGACGCGGGAGCGCGCGGCCGCCCCCAGAAGGCTCCGGGCGATGGGGCGGGCCTCCACGTAGACCCCGGGGGTCTCTTGCTCCTGCCAGCACGCCTTCGCCGAGGCCGGGAGCTTGGAGCACGCTCGCCCTCCCGCCCCCTCGCCGCCTCTGCCGCCGCCCCCTCCTTGGAAACCAAGTTACCAACGTTAAACCAATCCCGGAACGCAACTCTGCCTCCTCCACAACCCACCCGCCGCGCGGTCCTCTCGCCCAGCTCAGCGCTCGCGCTCTCCTCGCCTCCTGCGCTTCCCCCGCGGCGGCGATGCCGGGGCCCTCGCCAGGGCTGTGCCGGGCGTTGCTCGGCCTCTGGGCTGCCCTGGGCCCGGGGTTCTTCGGCCTCTCAGGTAAGAGCCCGGTCCTGGCTCAGGGTGGACAGGGCGGGGGCGGAGTTCCGGGACCAGATAAGCGGACACAAGCCCCTCCCAGCTCCGCCCTCGTCTCGCTCTACTCCCACGCTTCTGCCCCACCTTGAGCCCGGGCCTTTCCCTCTATCCCTCTCCCCACCAACACACATTGGAGACCCAGCTCCCAGACTCATCGCTCGCCCAGGTCTCTACCCTGCCCTCTTCTAGATCCCGGGTACTCTTCCGCACCCATCTCATGCCCCGGAGACCCTGTCTCCCTTGTCCCTTTCCGGGGTACCTCTCCACGCTCTGTTAAGCTCAATGGTTCACGGACTGACATCCTCCTCAGTCGTGGTCCAGAAAGACCCGATTTCCCCAACTGCTGTGACTCAGAGGCGCTATTCCCGCTCCATCCGGAGCCCTGGCAACGGAGTCCCTCAGCTGTCACCGCGGTTCCTTCCATGAGCCCAGCCTCGAGTCTTCTTTCCGTGTTCTCCCGGGTTTGGGGTCCTCACTTAGCCTTGACTCAGCCTCATCTCTCCTTTGCCCTCGCCTCAACCTGTCTCCCCCCTCCAACAAGAACCCTGAGAACCAGTTCATTTTCCTTCCTCCACACGAGGTCCCCTCTTCCCATCATTGCTGTGTGCGTCAAAGACCCTGTCTTTCATCTCATCTCCCCTCCCCCCCCCATGCTTTCCCATCACTCCATTGGCACCTTGGAGACCAGGGCTCTCTGCTGCCATGTCCCAGAGACGCCCTCGAGGTTTGAGCCCTGGGAGCTCGCCTCCAAACCTGAGGCCGGGGCACGACGCGGGGACTCCTGAGTTCTTCCTTGGCTGTGGCCTCTGCTAATTCCCCGGGAATCCCTGATTCGACATAAGGGCACTAAGATCTCAGGAAGGTGGCTCCCCAGGCTGAGCCCACGTTTCCTTGGTCAGCGGTCGCGCAGGAGCCCTTTTGGGCGGACCTGCAGCCCCGCGTGGCGCTCGTGGAGCGCGGGGGATCTTTGTGGCTGAATTGCAGCACCAACTGCCCACGACCTGAGCGCGGTGGCCTGGAGACCTCGCTGCGCCGGAATGGGACCCAAAGGGGCTTGCGCTGGCTGGCGCGGCAGCTGGTGGACATCCGCGAGCCGGAGACCCAGCCGGTCTGCTTCTTCCGCTGCGCGCGGCGCACGCTGCAGGCGCGTGGGCTCATTCGCACTTTCCGTGAGTTCTCAGCGGCCAAGTTCTCACTCTACTATTTTCCCTTCCTTCCAAGCCCCGCCCCCTGGGTCACAGGGTCCTCCCCTTCAGGCTCCACCCCCTGGATCCCAAGCTCTCCGCTTCTGGGCCCTTGGGTTCCAAGCCAGGTGCCTCTGAGCCCCGGCGTTTCCAAGAGCGGTGGTTTCCCCGTTGCAGAGCGACCGGATCGTGTAGAGCTGGTACCGCTGCCTGCCTGGCAGCCTGTGGGCGAGAACTTCACCCTGAGCTGTAGGGTCCCAGGCGCTGGGCCTCGTGGGAGCCTCACATTGACCCTGTTGCGGGGCGCGCAGGAGCTCATCCGTCGCAGCTTCGCCGGGGAGCCACCCCGAGCGCGGGGCGCGGTGCTTACGGCTACAGTACTGGCGCGAAGGGAGGACCATGGGGCCAATTTCTCTTGCCGCGCAGAGCTGGACCTGCGGCCGCATGGCCTAGGGCTGTTTTCAAACAGCTCCGCCCCCAGAGAGCTCCGAACTTTCGGTGAGTGGGTGTAGGGAGCTGGAAGGGGACGAAAAGGGGTCGAGCGAGTGTTTAAGAAGTCTGGAGGCAAGGAAACCTGACTTCCAGTCCTTACTCTAACATACACAAGCTGTAAGTTGTTTTCCTCTCTGTCCCTTGAGGGTAATAGGATAAGATGGTGCATGTAAAGCGCTTAGTACATATTGAGTGTTCGATACATGATATTCAAGCTATGTTCTTCGACACCCAGCCCTGTCTCCGGACCCCCCGCGCCTCGCTGCTCCCCGGCTCTTGGAAGTGGGCTCAGAGAGACCCGTGACCTGCACCTTGGACGAGCTGTTTCCAGCCTCGGAGGCTGGGGTCTACCTGGCGCTGGGGGACCACAGGCTGAGTCCCTATATCACCCTGGAGGGGGACGCGCTCGTGGCCACTGCCACGGCCACAGCTAACGCAGAACAGGAGGGCGCCAGGCAGTTGGTCTGCAACGTGACCCTGGGGGGCGAGAGCCGCGAGACCCGGGAGAACGTGACCGTCTACAGTAAGAGGGAGGGAAGCGGGACCGCCGCGGCTCGGGGGTGGAGCCAGAGGAACGGGAAGGCGGGGCAAAGAGTGGGCGGGGCCTCAGTATAGGAATAGCCGTGGTTCCAAGTCCCTAAGGGGTGGGAAAGTTGGAGGACTGAGACTGAATAGTTGTAGAGGGCGAGTGTGAGCCGCCGCCGGAAGGGGAACATCGCAAACCCCGCGAGGACCCCGTAAATTTGTGGCCAGACCACCTCAAGGGGGCGGGGCGAGAAGGGGCGGGGCTTAAGCATCCGGAGAGGCGGGGCGCGGTCCCTACAGTTGGGCAGCACAGCCGGGAGAGTTCAGGCAGGTAAGGGGCAGCCTCGACCCCCAGGAGGGGCGTGGTCGGTGGACTCCCGGCCAATGCCCCGTCCCCAGGCTTCCTCGCGCCGGTCCTGACCCTGAGCGAGCCCAGCACCCCCGAGGGGACGGTGGTGACAGTAACCTGCGCAGCTGGGGCCGGAGCCCTGGTCACACTGGACGGAATTCCAGCCGTGGTCCCGGGGCAGTCCGCCCAGCTTCAGCTAAATGCCACCGAGGACGACGACAAGCGCAGCTTCTTCTGCGACGCCATCCTCGAGGTGGACGGGGAGACACTAAGCAAGAACAAGAGCGCCGAACTCCGCGTCCTATGTGAGTTGGTCTTTAACCTCTCGCCTCTCTCCTCGTGATTTCCAACGGCCTGTCCGCTCCCCGGCCGTGCTGTGGAAGTGGGGCTCTTCCTCAAGGACCGCGTCTAGCTTCTCAGTAGCCCACGCCCCTGCCTGCAGACGCCCCTCGGCTGGATGATTCGGACTGTCCCAGGAGCTGGACGTGGCCGGAGGGCCCCGAGCAGACGCTGCGCTGCGAAGCCCGCGGAAACCCCGCGCCCTCCGTGCACTGCGAGCGGCCTGACAGCGGGGCGGTGCTGGCGCTGGGCCTGGTCGGTCCGGTCACTCGCGCTCTCGCCGGCACTTACCGCTGCACCGCGGTCAACGGCCAGGGCGAGGCAGTCAAGGAAGTGAAGCTGACAGTGGAGTGTGAGTGGGGGTGCACAAGGCGTATTTCTGTTTCTCAGGGTCTAGGGGTAACTAGCCTTCAGGGAAGAGTGGGCAGGATTTTGGGAAAGGGAAGAGGCTGGTGAGCGGGATTAGGGGAAGATCCTGGCGAAGGAGGGAGGGGAAGAGGCAGACGTGTCCCTAAGGGTCTGTGGTGTGGCGTGTGGACAGAATCTTGGGAAGGTGGGCTTTGCAAGCCGTCTAAGAGTTTCTAGGCCAAAGACTTGGGGACGAGCCTGTGGGCACTTTGTAGGAATCAGAAAAAAGGACTCAAACAGCTCACTCTACCAGGGTAAAATCTCTTCAGTTTAGTAACTCTGGGCAAGGCACAGCCTGCCCAACCCTTTGTGGCCTCCTTCATACGGAAAGAGGGTCTAGGGACATTAGGCCAATCCCCAAACCTCAAACCCAATGACACTTCCTTCTCTAGACGCCCCATCGCTGGACAGCATGGGCTGCCCGGAACACATTACATGGCTGGAAGGAACAGAGGTCTCCCTGAGCTGCGTGGCACAGGGGGTCCCGACGCCCAGCGTGAGCTGTGTGCACTCTGGGGAGGCCCGTGTCGTTGAGGGCCTGCTGCATGTGGTCCGGGAGCACGCAGGAACCTACCGCTGCGAGGCCACCAATGCTCGAGGCTCTGTGGCCAAAAATGTGGCTGTCACGGTGGAATGTGAGTGAGGACAACACAGGGCAAGATGGGGTATGTCAGGATAACCCCGGCCTGACTTCCAGTCCCCGTGTGACCTTCTGCTCCCCAGATGGCCCCAGTTTTGAGGAGCTGAGCTGCCCAAGCAATTGGACGTGGGTGGAAGGATCTGGGCAGCTGTTTCCTTGTGAGGTGGATGGAAAGCCAGAGCCAAGTGTGGAGTGCATCGGCTCAGAGGGTACCAGTGAGGGGATGCTGCTACCTCTGGCCTCCCCAGACTCTAGTGTCAGAGTCCCCGGCATCGCTAGTGAACTGGCACCTGGTATCTACATTTGCAATGCCACCAACCGGCACGGCTCCATGGTCAAGGCAGTCGCCGTGAGCACGGAGTGTGAGCGGGGCCGAGGCTGGCGGGAAGTAGGGGTGCCCCAGGGTCCGGGCCCCTCCCTGATGTCCCCCATGGCTGCTTTGCAGCGCCACCGCAAATGGATGAGTCCACCTGCCCAAGTCACCAGACGTGGCTGGAAGGGGCCGAGGCTGCAGGGCTGGCCTGCGTCGCCCGGGGTCGCCCGTCCCCACAAGTGCGTTGTTCCCGGGAGGGTGTGCCCCGGCCTCAGCGGCTGCGCGTATCCCGAGAGGATGCGGGTACCTACCGTTGCTTGGCCACCAACATGCATGGCACGGACGCCCGGACGGTCACCGTGGGCGTGGAATGTGAGTGAGAGCGGCACCACTTAGAGGGCGCTCGGTTCCCAAAACGGTGACTTGCAGCAGTGGGATTGCCCAGGGCAGTTCAAGGTACCTCCTTCAGTCCCCCTCCCTTTCTGGGGACAGGATTCCCGTCTACATCTGAGGGTAATGAAAACTCCAGGGAACAGGGGCTCGTGCCCCCTCAAATTCTAGGTCAGAAGGGCAGTGGTGCAGCTCCCCACCTCCTCTCCTTCAGTGAAGCAGGGCCCAAGATTTTAGGGCTCACTACGGCCTGATAGTAGGGGGAGGTGGTGGCTGGGAGGGAAGGCCGGATCCCTGCCTGCCCATCTGAGGAGGGGTGCTCCGATTGCGGTGGGCGGAGGGGCACTTGGTCAGTGCCTGGGCCGGCTCTGAGGGGCTCCTTCAACCTCCTGTGCTCTGCAGACCGGCCAGTGGTGGCCGAGTTGGCAGCCTCGCCTCCCGGAGGCGTGCGGCCGGGCGGGAACTTCACGTTGACCTGCCGTGCAGAGGCCTGGCCCCCAGCCCAGATCAGCTGGCGCGCGCCCCCGGGGGCGCGCAACATCGGCCTGTCCAGCAACAACAGCACGCTGAGCGTGGCGGGCGCCATGGGCAGCCACGGCGGCGAGTACGAGTGCGCAGCCACCAACGCGCATGGGCGCCACGCGCGACGCATCACGGTGCACGTGGCTGGTAAGTGGCAGCTGGGGGCGGGGCGAGGGATATGCAGGGGGCGGGGCCTGCGCCTTGGGCCCCCGCCCCCACCCGATCCTTGCTTCCCTCTCCTTCCCCGCAGATGAGACTGCAGAGGGCCAGGGCAGAAGTCAGGGGCACCCTGACGAGTGGGGCTTTGATGGCGGGTGGGGGGTGGAAGGTGGAGGAGGAGGGAACGGACTGGAGCTCAAGGGGAGGGACCCTCCCGGGCTGTGACGGCTGTGGGAGGGGTTTATTAACTTGGGATGGGTCCTGTACGTACGGTAGAGACGATCGAATTCACCCCTCACTGTGCCGCTGTGGAGAGGTGTTGGAGAGGACCCAGGGCAGAGGATAGGGGTGACGGGGATGATGGGGGTGACGGGGGTAGGGGTGTCCCACCCGGGGGGTCCCACCCAGATCCCCTCCCTCCCACTTCGTGTATCTCGGGTTTTCCGGGGTGAAGGAATGACCCGAACTCCCCTACCCTCATCCTCTTGGGGATGAAGAGAGTCGGTTGACTTGGAGGTATCCTTGGGGCTGGGGACTTCTATCCTATTGTGCTGAGGTGATGCGTAAAACGGGTCTGGGGTCGCACCAGCGCTCGCGGTAGCCTTTGGGGGTTTCTCCTTTCCCCCACCCCACGCTGTGAGTTTCCTGGGGTTCCCTGCCAGGCCCGTGAGGACGAACCTCGCCCATGGGGAGGGAACAGAGGTGGCCAGGCTTGGGAGCCTTGAGCTGGTCCACTGCCTTTGAGGGTCTCCCCCCCGCCGCAGGTCCGTGGCTGTGGGTCGCCGTGGGCGGCGCGGCGGGGGGCGCGGCCCTGCTGGCCGCGGGGGCCGGCCTGGCCTTCTACGTTCAGTCCACCGCTTGCAAGAAGGGCGAGTATAATGTGCAGGAGGCCGAAAGCTCCGGTGAGGCCGTGTGTCTCAACGGCGCGGGAGGCGGCACTGGCGGGGGCACAAGCGCCGAAGGTGGGACCGAGGCTGCGGGCACCGCAGAGGCGCAGGAGGCGGGCGAGGTCTTTGCCATCCAGCTGACGTCGGCGTGAGCCGGTTCCCCTCTCCCCGCGGGCCGGGGGACGCCCCCCAGAGGCACACGGGGGGCTTACTTATTCTATTTATTTATGTATTTATTTATTCATTCATTCGTTTATTTATTCAATTCCAGGGGCATCACCCCTATTTTCTACCCCCCCCCAATAAAGTTTTTATAAAGGACTCTGGGTCGGTCCACTTTAGTCTCTGGCGTGAGGAAGCAACCCAAGGTTCCAGTCCCAACCCCGAGGGTTATATATACCTAAACTCTTTGTTTTTGAGGGCCTACTATGTGTCAGGCACAGTCCAAGCTGCCTTCATGCGATGTGAGCTGGAGCGTGTTCCTCCGTGTCCATTTTCCTGCTCTCAGCCAACCTTGGGCTCGGGTGGGGACCGCACTCCTTCCTCCAGCTCCCTGCCCCTTATCTCTTCCGCCCAGCGCTGCCCTCTAACCCCTAACTCTTGGGGGTGGGAGCTAGGTGATTCCCCCAGGCCTGGTTCCTGGCAGAGCAGAGGCTGTCTTCCCAGGATGGGTGGAGCCCCCTCCCCAGGGTCTGGGCAGTGGGCCCCTATCCTGAGGTCTCGCCAGAATGAGGAAACGCAGTGGCTGCACTTATGAGTGAGATGGCCCTCCCGTTATAGGGCGCCTGCCCGCCCCACCCTCAATGCTGCCTCCATCCTGTGTCCATCCACCGTGCCTCAGTTTACCCCAACCTGCCTTTTGGCTGCCTGTCATGATTCGGACGAGACGAATGCAACCCCCTCCACACACCACCGTCTCGCTCACCCCCTGCAGCATAAGGAGAGAACAGCTGGCCTCCCCCCACCCTTGCAGTCTCTGCCTCCCTCAAAAGCAGGAACAGAGCCTGAGAGAAGGAAGCAGTCCCGGACAGCTCCCACTCCATCAGCTGCCCTAGGCAAACATTTCCTGAGCAAAGGTAAGAACAGGAAACAGGGGGGACGCTGGGGGATTGGGGGGTGGGAGGAACTAGCGGCAAGCCTGTATACAGCAGGCAACAGCACAAGCATGGTGCGGCCCCTCCTGTCGCACACACCCTTAACCCCCTCCCTCCACTCCCACCAGCCTTCTTGAGGTTCCTTGAGTCCCACCAAGTCCAGCCTGCCACAGGGCCTTTGCTTTTGCCATTCCCTCTGCCTGGATTGTCCTCCCCTCAAAGTCCCACAGCTAGTTCCTGATCCTTGGGTCTCTATACAACTGTCAGAGAGGCCTTGGCTGTCTCTCCTCAGAGAGAAGCATCACTGAGGTAGCCCTCCAACCCCTTATCTCCTTATATATTTTATTGTCATATTTTATTTTAGATATTTAACTGAATATTTGTTTACTGTCATTTCAGAATATTGGCTTTGCTAGAGCAGGGATCTTTTTTTCTAGTCACCATGAAGTGTCCCCATTGGGGCCTGGCACACAGTAGTTGCTCAATAAATGCTGAATAAGTGGGTAAAAACAACTGTGAATTCACAAGCACCCGGTCTGAGACCTTCATGTGTTCAATGTGTATCCCCAAAGAACTCCCATGCTGGGCCCTGGGGTGGCCGATCACGGTCAGGGACACAGGGGTGGCCTTGGACCCCTGCAGTCATAGTCCCCGTGGGAAGAAGAAGGTGAATGAAATAAGCCCAGAGCAGTAGAGAACTGAAGATTCTGGTAGGTTCTAAGAGGGAGACCAGTGAGGAGCTGAACTAGAGTCTGACATAGCGTGGGAGTGGGGTGTCTATTTTAGACTGGGTGGTCCAGGCAGCCTGTCCCACCCTCCCAGTAATGAGAAGACAGCAGCTATGGGAGACACGGGGGAGGGTGTCCTGAGCTGTTGAATGGTGGGACTGAAGGAGTCAGGGATCCGAGGGCTGAGGAACTGGGCCCAGGTCTTCCCCACAGGCTCACCCAGGAGAGACGAAGAGGGTTTCACAGGGGGGTCCCTGTGGCCAGGCAGGTCTCATTCGCTCCCATGGGGGACCCCCCCCCATTGGCTGTATCCCGCCAGTCCTCCCAGTGAGTACTGGGACTCTGTGTGTTCTGGGGACGGCGGCAGGGCTGAGCTCTGGCCAGGGCCCTCTTCTCCCGCATGGCTTCTGGCTTCAGGCTCGGGACACCCTCTGGTGGGGTTAGAGAGCTCTTGGAGGAGGGAGAGGGGAGCACGAAGGGACCGCTGTGCATAAAGATGTAAGAAGGAGACATTCTGCAGGCAGGGGTGGGGCTGACAGATAAAGGGACCACTGTGCGTGTATCACTGTGTGCCAATGTGTGTGTCACCCAGGTATGTTTTCCATGTGTTGTTGTATCTGTCATGTGTCCACTGACACACGCGTCCATCAGATGTGTATCGACGCAGGTTTCTGCCTGGCATGTGGTCTGTGTCTCACGTACGTGTCAGTACATGCAGATTTGTCTGTGTGGCTCGTGTGTGAATGTGTGTCAGCCCACACACACGTATCTGTCTTGCCTTTATTTTTTTTAAGATTTTTTTTTAAAGTCATCTCTACACCCAACCTGGGGCTCGAACCCATGACCCTAAGCTCGAGAGTCACGTACTCCACCGACTGAGCCAGCCAGGCGCCGCGTGTGTGTGCGCGCGCGCGCGTGCGTGTGTGTGTCTCTCTCTCTCTTTCTCTCTCTACAAGTGTTCTTTGTCTCTGCAAGGGGGGCTCGTGCCCTTTGTGGGATGTTGTGGTGAATGTGGCTAATTCTCTGTGGAGGGGGCTGGTCCCTGTCTACACCGGGGGGGGGGGCGGGTATCCCTCAGAATCCTAATGAGAAAACACCAGCCTCCACATTCCTGGCGTGGGGGAGAGAGGGGGGAAGTGTGCACGAGGTGGGATCCCCAAGTCACAGTGCCCTTTCTCAGAGTAGTTTGGTTCTTTATTGCTGTTGCTGTCCACAGGAGAAGTGTCACTGCTGAGAACATTTTCTGAGGGGAGGCTCACCCAATCCTGATTGGACCAGGGGCCAGGGAGGGGGACAGTGGCCCCCGGAGACAGGGACTCTGGAGCCCAATGCCTGGGTCTTCCACCTGGGATCCCTGAATGGGAGGGGGCAGAGAAGAGGCAGGCTGGGCCCCCTGAAGACCCAAGTTTTTTTCCTCCCACACTCCTCCCAGGAGGACTTCTGCCCATCCCCCACCCTGGAGAAACTGAGTCAGGACGGGCTCAGCTGGGTGAGGAAGGGCTTACCCTTCCTGAGTCGGGCCTTGGTGGGGACCCAGGGACAGCCCACATCTGCCACATAACTTCTTGGGCTGCACACTTTTCCTGGGCACCAGCCAGCAGCTGGAGCAGCGGGTGCCGTATTTCTTGTACCTGGGGTGAGGGTACGAGAAACCACCATCAGAACGCAGCAGGGGCCCAGAAACTGCCACGCGGGAACCACTTACCCCAAGACTAAGGGTTCCCCTCCCAGAACCCCACACTGGCTAAGCATCCAAATTCCCCCCATCCTGAGGACCTGATACCACAGGCATTGCAGAGAGGGGTCCCATCTTCAGCATCTCTCCAGAGAGGGGTCCTTTGGGTCCTGCAGGAAGCACAGCACCGGGGCCCTGAAGGGGCAGAGGTCCAAGGGTAAGGGGCAGAGGCCAAGAGTCTGGGCTCAGGAGGCCCATGCAGGTGGGGCATTTTGTTAGTCGCTGCGAAGGCCCCACCTGGCTCTGGGCCAGCCCTGGGTATTACCAGATCGAAGACAGAGGGAAAGCCAGGAAGGGAGACAGATGGCAAAGCTAAGCAGAGGAGGAAACCGGGGGTGGGGGTGACTCAGCCTGAGCGGAGGGAGGTGCACCGTGACTCCTTCTGGATGGGTCTAAATGGGGAAGCAGGATGGGAAGAAAGACAGAGAGGATGGGAAACTGCCCCCCTCCCAAAATATTTATAGCTCCTAAGTCACCAGGACTCACCGAGGGCCTCGCCGCCTCCTGAGTTGGCCTCAGGACCCCCGGCTGGGCCTGCAGAGGGACCCTGAGAGCGGCTACTGCAGGCCAGGCTGGAGAGTAGACAGCAGTTAGCATTGGGGGGATCCGAACCTTGTCCCAGGCAGTGGCCCCTCAGTGACGATTTACTCTCAAGATCTGAAGCATCCCCCACGGAGGCACCTGATATCTGAAAGGTCTGGCCTTGCCTCCTCATCAGTAATAATAATGATCATTATGTGAAGAGGCAGGAAGTCTGGGGCCAGCCTGCCGGCTTGAGATCCCATTTCTCCCGAGTCCTCACTGCGCGACTCCAGACAAGCGATCGCATGGTCTGCACCTCAGTTCCCAAATCTGCAAAATGGGCTTCACAAGGCTTCAGGGAGCCCATAGACACATCAGGGGCCACCTGTTACTTCTCCTCATTGTTGTTCCCGACAGGTGGCGGTCATGATCATTACTGGGAAAAACAACAGTAGCCGCAGCCCTCGGTATGGTCAGGCCCATCTCATAAACAGGACCTATGCTGGGATCAGGACGTCGCGGGCCCGCGGTAGCAGGGGCCCAGACTGGCCGCAGCCGGAGGTCTGGCTCAGAGGCTGGGCCATTTGTAACAGAGGGCTGGTGTGGGGCACCCGCCCCCACCATTATCACTATAACTTGCAAAAGAGCGCCCTCCTCTGGGCCAGCCCCTACCTGTAGATGGGTGTGATCTGTAGGCTGGAATCCGGCTTTAGCTGAAACTTCAGGGTCACCCCCTCGAAGCGGGGGTCCACTTTCTCAGCGCCCGGGTGGGGCTTTGACTGCTTCCGGGGCCGCCTCTGGGGTAGGGCTGAAGGGGCTGGGGGAGCCTCCGGGGGCCCCGAGCTGCAGCATGGCTGGCTGACGGGGGCCAGCATGTTCTCGGCATCCCTTGCCAGAGGCGAGGGTCCCAGAGTCTCCAAGGCCTTCGGCTCCCAGCAGGGCCCCAGGGCTTGGGCGTCCCGGGCAGGGGGCTGGACCAGCCCCTCTGCTGTTTCTTGGAGGAAACGCAGGGCAGTGACCGAGTCCTGGCATGCAGGCCAGAAGGACCTGGGGACAAGGGACAGTGTGGTCACCCCCTGCCCTGGGCAGCACCTATGTAGCCCTCAGAGACATGGGGGAATGGTGTGGCCTCTGACCCCCATGTGACCCCTATATGACCCCAAGGATCCCTCGGGACCAGAACTTCTTTTTAAGTGCCAGTAACTAACACTGTGACCCCTGGATAACCCCAGGAACCAGAGGTCATGACCCTTTGACCACTGGATCAGGTTCGGGGAAGGGGTCGCCCCTGAACGCACCTGCCATTGGGTCTGGGGCATCCCGGGGTCCTTGGTGCCTGCTGAGCAGGGGGCGCCCGGGGCGGCTT
Organism: Potos flavus; assembly: GCA_028534135.1. Lineage (NCBI taxonomy): Eukaryota > Metazoa > Chordata > Mammalia > Carnivora > Procyonidae > Potos > Potos flavus. The sequence goes on from CM052898.1 coordinate 5,425,323, forward strand.
AGGGTCCAGACACGGCGGCGCCAGCAGCTCTTGCAGCTTCGAGAAGTCTGGGACGGGTTCGGCCTCCATCACGCCCCGGCCCAGCCCCACTTCCCTAATCGCGCCCGGCCCCGCCCACCCTGAGCCCACTCGATGAGCCCCACCTGAGCGGAGCGGGCCGTGCCTGGTGGGGGCGCCTCTGGCAGAGGCTGTGATGAGCCCCACCTGGGGGGGGCGGGGCGAGTGGGGGGCGCTCTGGCAGGGAGCGCCGGGCACGGGTTCCAAGCACCCCTCTCCCCCCCGCCGCTCGGGCCTGCCTCGGTCCCACTCTGGCGGCTCTGCTCGGGTGGTCTTCACACCCCTCCAGGCCACCCTGGCTCCCTCCAAATCCCTCCGCGGCCCTGGGGGCGGGGCCTTGCCACGCGGCTGCACGTGCGCTCTCCAGGAAGGAAGCTTCCAGGTCTCTGCCTCAGCCGTCCCCCCGCCCCCACCCCCACCCCTGTGGCCCCGGCGCTACCGGGGGGAGGGGAGAGGTGGGGTTCCAGAAGATGCGGCCAGAGACCCCAGGGCCTGCCCTCCTCGCCCCCCACCCCCGCCAAGGGCACTCAAGACGCTGGAGGTCTGTGAGACGGTTTTATTGTCGTTCCAGTCAGATTCCACCCTATCTATACACTGATTCTCATGAGTTGGGGGGGAGGCCGCCCCAGCAGGGCTGGGTCCCCCCAGGGCCCCCAAAACCAGAGCCTGGTCGTGGGATCTCTCTGAGGCAGGGGCTTTGGCCTTCTGCTTGCTTCCAGCATCTCTCTCAGGCCTGTCCGTGCTCTGGGCTGGGCTGGCAACTTGGCTCTTATTCTGGTCCCGGCTCCCCGAGGCCACGCGGCTGCCCGTGTCAGTGGGGCTTGGGGACATGGCCGTCCACGTAGAAGTTCCTGGTGATCTTTGGCAGCGTGAATTCGGCCCCTTCCAGCTCAGGAGTCAGCACGATTTGGCAGCCCAGCCGGGAGTTCTCCTGAAGAAGGGGGGCCATGTCCAGCATGTCGTCCTCCCTGGAGCAAGGAGAAGAGCAGTCATCGGGAGCGCGTTGTCCAGCTGGCGAGGGCCCCACAGGGCAGGGAGGAGAAAGGCTGGGGCCGCCAGAAGGGCCTCGGGACAGCGGGGAGGCAGAGATTCAGGAGCGGCCACCCCGAGCGCGGAGGGGCTGCCCCCGCTCACCTCTCTTCGGGAGGCGGCAGAAGATCCAGGTGGTCCTCGCTCACGTACACGTGGCAGGTAGAGCAGGCCAGGGAAGCTTCACAGGCCCCTAGGGGCGACAGATGAGGGGCAAGTGAGGGGCAGGGTCATGGAGGCATCATGTGGGCACAGACAGGAGGGGGAAGAGGCCCTCTGTTTCCCGCTCGCCCCTCTTCCCTCCTCCCCGGGCCCCACCGAGCACACTCCGCCCCCCAACCCTGTATTGATTTCGCTAGCTGTTTCCAAGCTGCGTGTACGTTTTGCAAAGGGGCATCTAGGGTGTCCCATCTCCCAAGGACCCCCCAGCAGGCTGCGGACCAGCCTGCGTACACGGAACCGTAAATGAGCGTGGACTTGACTTCAGTGTGGCTGAGAGGGGAAAGGTCAGGCAGGGTCCCCACAGCCTGTAAGCCCTTGCTGGGATCCTGTCACTGTGCTGGGAAAATGGGTTTCCGTCTCCCTCTTGCTCCTGAAGATGGGACCCGCTTCCTCAACACCCAGTGTGGCAGGGGAAGAGACCAGAAAATAAGGGTTGAAAGATACAGAAGCTGGGGTTTCCTGCTTTTCCCCTGGACGCATTCCCACCCTTTGGATTAATCGCTGAGAACTGTGCTTGGGGATAATGTCCCTCATGGTCTAAAACCGTCCAAGGCCTTGGGGCGCCTGGGTGGCTCAGTTGTTGGGCGTCTGCCTCGGCTCAGGTCATGATCCCAGTGTGCTGGGATGGAGCCCCGCATCGGGCGCCGTGCTCGGCGGGAAGCCTGCTTCTCCCTCTCCCACCCGCCCTGCTTATGTTCCCTCTCTCACTGTGTCTCTCTCTGTCAAAAAAATAAATAAAATAAAACCTTCCAAGGCCTTTTCGCAGCCAGAATAAAACCAAACTCTTCCATTCATTCCTTGAGATCCCCCCGACCCCTCACTCATTCCACTTCAGCCACACTGGCCCCCCTGCTCAACTCCAACACACCAAGCTCATCCCCACCACAGGGCCTCTGCCCTTGCTGCACCCTTGCCCTAGAATGTTCTTCTCTCCACTCTCTTACCATGGCTAGATCCTTCTTGTCTTCAGGGACTCACTGTCTTCCAGTTCCCCCATCTCCTGTTTCTCATCCTCTGCCCGCACCACCCCCCATCCCTGCCCGGCCTTGGGGACTCTAATTTCTGCACAGCGTTTACCACCATCTCAGGTTACCATCCGACTCTCTCGGTGTACCTGTGCCCCATCAACCTGGCCTCCTCTCTTGGTACGTGGCGCTGAGCCTGGCATGTGGAAGCTCAAGAGACGTGTTATAAGCGAATGGGACAGAATTCTCTCTTCCGCACATGCTGGATAATGAGGATGAAGCTGCAAGGCAGCCTCCTGACCCAGAAGAACAGCCCATGGGGACATGGTGACTTGGCCCACCCTCCCTGTCCCCTGGGGATAAAATGTCTGGACCCTGAAGCTCCAAGCAAGTCCCCAAGGAATCTCTTCCTCAGCCCCGTTTCCCACCTTATGAGCGTCCTCATCCCATGAGAGATTATTGAATACAAGAGTGCCAGCTAGGCACTGCACACTAACCAGGTGCCAGGCATTCAGCACTAAGTACGAGAGCAACCCAATGAGACAGCAAAGAAACTATCCCCTTTTAGAGATGAGGCATCAGAGGCCCAGAGAGGTCAAGGATCTTGCTCAGAGTCATAGAGCTGGTAAGAGGCAAAACATGAACACAGGCCACTTGCCTCTGAAACTCATGTTCCAGTCTCTGTCCTGGACTCCTGGTGACTGGATTCCAGAACAGAACTTAAGGTAGGCCTGCCATGACCAGTCCCCCAACATCCCCACCCCCGATGATGATAAAATCAGGCTCTGTATTACAGTCACCGGACAAATAACCCTGTACACTTTTTTTTTTCAGACTGCCCTTTCCAGCCGCTTTGCTCCCAATGTAATTACATGTTTACTCCTGGGATTATGCTCCCTATTAGGTTGAAACTGATGTGAAATGACAGGGGTCTTGTCTGTTTCGACCATTGCTGCCTGGCACACAGTAGGTGTTCACTATACACAGAAGAGCAGCACAGATCAGTGGCTAAAATAAGCGGGCTTTGAATCTAGTTTTGCCACTTGACCTCGGAGCATGTCAACCTGGGGCTGCTTCCTCACCTATAAAATGAGATAACCATCTCCCCTATCACATAACCTTGTCGTGAAGATTCAGTCAGTCAGTAGGTGCTTAATGCGCTTAACATAATGTCTGCTATGATTATCTTTTATTCAGCAAATACAGATTTCATACCCGTTACATCTAAATACCATGACAGGCAACTGATACGTAGCACCAGGGTTTCTGATCTCATTCTGAGGACAGATGACAAAAAAGAAACAAGACACTGAGAAGTGCTAGGAAGACAATAAAGCACACTGAGGTGACAGAGTGATGGGGGGGGGGGTGTTTAGCTGGGCTGAGGGGATGAGACTGTCAGGAAGATGACATTTACATTGAGACCCGAAGGATGAGGTGGAGCCCGAAGTCTGGAGCAGGAAATGCAAAAGCCCCGAGGCAGGAATGAACTTGGCTTTTTGTTTGAGCAACAGCAAGAAAGCAAGTCTGTCTAGATTAGAAAAGAGGAAGGAAGGAGAGAATACAATCTCCTGCAGGGCAGGAATTTTAATAATCTCTAATAAATGCTCAATAAATAGCTGCTGAGTTAAGGTTGAGAGCTGGTCAGGGTTTGAGCCATTGGTGAAGAGTCTAGACTTTAGCCATGTTTGATGGGAAGCCATGGGAGGGCTAAGTAACGGAGAACAGTATCTGATTTGCAGGGTTTTTAAAACAATGGATAAGGACCTCCCCAATTCCCAGTGCGGGGTTCCCACCTTCCAGGTCCACTCCGTGGCGCTGGGCCAGGTGGAGAACATTGTCCCCCACTCTGCCGCTCACCGGAATCCGCTGGCCTGACCGGTCTACGAACACCACGTTCACCCTGGGGACAGAAGGCGGTGCAGATACCAAACTTTATGGTGGGCGCGGTGGCCAGGTAACGTCTAGGTTAGGTTCCCCTCCCCTTGACGGCCAGGGGAATAGGACGAGGTAGAAGGGGGACACAGAGATGAGGCTGCAGGGCAAGGTGGGGACCAGAAGAGCCTCGTGGGATAAAGAACGGGGGATTTGGCCCCCTACACTCACACGTCCCCGGGCCGCTCGGGGCCGCCAGCTTCTTCTTCCCCCGCCGGGCGCGAGCCTGGAAAACACGGTTGGGTGAGCAGCCGCGGCGCGCCTTGCGGGCGTCTGACGGATTAACGCTGTCCCCCAAAGCGCCCCAGATACCTGTCGCTTGGAATCTTCTGGCTGTCACTGGAGCTGCCGCCTCCCCAGGCCCCCGAGAGCCCCCAGGCCGGCTCCACCAGGCTCCCCTGGCCGCCCGCAGCAGAAATCCAGCACTCACGCCTCCCCGGGCCGCGGAGGCGGCCATGACAGGCATCACGTGACCCGGGACTGGGCATGCCCAGTGGCAGCCTCGCGACCAAAAGGCCCGTAATTGCCCGAATAGAAGCACTGTCCTTTGAGTAGGGCGCGTGCGAGGAAGGACTCCAGGAAGAGGCTGCCAGAGTGCGAGGGCGCCAGGCCGGCTCACTCCCACAAAAGACCTGCGGGGCCATCCCCGACTACCCACCCAGGCCCACTGTTTGTCCCAAGAACCAGCCAGCTCTGCTTTCTTTAAAACCATTTACTTACAAACTTTAATTCAGCAAAGGAAGGTCTGTGAGAGAGGACTGGGGAGACGACACCCCCCTGGAGTGGATGTGGACCCACCCCCCAGAGTCAGGAGAGGGAAGCTGGTGGCCCAGCCGGCCAGGGGGAGGGCCCAGGCCGACAGGTCCTGCTGGTGGGCAGGGGCAGAGCTTATCTGTATGAACTTGCTGGACTGGGCACTGGGCCAACAGGAGGCCAGCTCCAGGTGATCTAGCCTGGGGATGGAGAGGCGGAGCTCATCTTCAACATGGGGGCAAGGGGGGGAGGAGGGGCAAGGGGGGGTAGACAGCAGAGGCTCAGTGAGATGCACAATACCCGAATCCCACAGACTGAAAGCAGGGCTGGTTTAAGCTGGCAGAGAAAACCCGTCTCTGCACCTAGGCCTGGGCAGGAAGGATGATGGGGTTGGTTTGCCTAGACCAAGGCTTTGGCCTTCTACTGTCCTCAGAGTGGGGACCCTGGGTAGAGGGGCCCAATCCCCAGGCCAGAGCCATTTGGTCCTGAGTCGAGCTTCCGGAGCTCGGCATCTAAGAGGCTCTGGCCACAGGGCCTGGGACCCGGCTTTAAGGCATCAGAAGGCAAAGGAACGGTGGCAGGGGGCTGGGGACCCCCAGCTGGAATACAGGCCAGAGTGGGCAGGCAGGGGCAGGACACAGCCGTGCCTACAGCAGACATGAGAGAAAGAGGGCTGAGCCATTTCAAACCAAAAAGAGTGGAATGAAGGCCCAGACATGCTGGGCCTTGAAGGAATCAGAGCTGGGGGTCGTCCTGGATTGTTTAAAAAATAATACAAATTAGAAAAGGACACAAGTCAATTGTCAAAGTTAAAAAAGGGGGAGAGTCTCTGATCCTCACGGGAGGTCAGGGGAACCTCCAAGGCACTCGAAAGGCCAAGATACAGGAGTGACGAGGCAGGAGAGGACTCCCAGAGAGACAGACACAGGCGGACATGGGGGAGGGGACAGAGAGCAGGCCAGAGCCCCTCTCTCTTAAGGCTGTAGAGTTTCCATGCCGGGAGCAGGCCAGAGGTGCGCAGCGGCCCCCAGACTCCCCCCACACTCCTTGGGTTCCGGCTGGTTGGTCAACAAAGTCTTTCAGAGATTTTTCTATTACTGAAAGGGGGGGAAAAAACACAAACAGAACACCAGAAAACCCAAAAGCGATTTGGTGCAGGCCCTTGAGCATCTCTGGCACTGGCCCCCTAGAAAATCCTCTTGCGCTTCAGGTAGGAATCTGCGTAGTGGCCCCCAAGGCCCTGGGAGTGTTGGCCCACGTAGCTGCCTTCGGGGCTGGGCTCGGGTGAGGGCAGCAGGTGGGCAAAGCTGCGTTTCTGGCCACCCAGTGGGGTCTAGAGACAGAGGGGAGGACGTGGCAAGTCAGGGGCCATCCGGGGGCCACTGCTCCCCAGCCCAGCATGTCCTCGCTGCCCTCCCACCCCATCCCACCCCCCCCCATACCTTCAGCAGGTGGCTATGACCATTGGGCCCAGGACCGAGGCCCAAGAGCCCTTCTCCAGAGCCCAGTGGAGAGGAGCCGACCGCCTGGGAGACATGGGAGAGAGATGGAATGGGAGAGAGATGGAATGGGAGAGGAAGCGGCCCCCAGGGCCAAGGCAAGGGGTTTCAGGCTCGAATCCTGCCTCTGCCACTCATCAGCTAGGACACTGGGGGAGGAGGACTTCTTTTTTTGTGAGCCCGTTTCCTTATCTGTCCACTGGGGCTAGTATCAGCCACACCGTAGGCTGCTGGAGAGGGAGTGAAAGGTGGCCAGGAAGGCTGGACATGAGGTGCAAGACACGCAGGTGTGGGGAGGATGGCCTGTCTGAGCTCGGCCCTGCCCAGACCCCCACTCTGTCACCACCTCAGCCTGGGCCCAGGCACCAAAGGTCGCAGGGGCCCCTGTGTCCTGGCTGTCCCTGGGGAACTGTCCGCCGCTGGGGAAGCTGCTCACCTTGTTAAGGTGGCTCTGCTTGAGGCCAGCCTGCAGGCCACTGGTGAAGTAGGAAGTGGGCGAGCCCGAATAGAAGTGGGAGAGGGGCCCCCCGCCACCCCCGCCGCTCCGTTCTCCGAAACCACTGGGCGGGGGGGACATCTGTAGAGAGGGGGCGGGCCGAATGAGACAGATGACTGTAGATTCCACCCCCTTTTGTAGACCTTCCCAAATGTCCCCTCCGCCAGGACACTGTCACGTGACTAGCTCTGGCCAATGGGACAGCAGCATGACGGTAGAGGCAGAGGTGCCTGGCGTCCCTGCTTCCTCTCGGGAACCCTGGGGCCACCACCACCGAATGCGGGCCAGCCTCACAGGATGGCCTGCTGGAGAATGAGCTCCGGAGGCTGATCACCGTCCCAGCTGAGGCCCCTTCCCCCGCCTAGTAACTGCTAGGTACGCGACTAAAACCAGTGCACACCGCCGAGCCCCAGCTGTGCTGCCAGGGAACCACCCGGCGGCCTCCCCGGAGATCGGAGATCGCCGAGAAATCAAGTATCTGCTGTTCTGAGCGACCAAGTGGTGGGGCCGCTTTCTGCACGGCAGGGGCTAACCGAGAACCCCCAGGAGGCGAGCCCGCGGGGCAGCTCTTACTTTGTGTCGGCTGGGTCTGTGAGGCCCTAGCGCGGGCTCCCGTGGGTGGGAGAAGAGCCGCCGAGGTCCCACATCCTGAAGGAAAGGGGGAGAAGCACGTTGGGTCGGAGTCTGCACCAGCCTCACCCCTGGCGGAGTTCCAGGGCACCGCCGTTCCCGGGGAAGTCTGGCGCCCTCCAGCAGGGGGCACACTCAACCAGGCTGGGGGGGGGGGCAACTTCCAAGTGCAGGCTGGGCGGCTGGAAGGAGACCGGGTGTGCGCCCCATGGCAGGGAGGCCTTCCACGTCGGCCCCGGAGGCGGCTGCTGTGAAGGCGTGTAGCCCCCGTGGGGCCGGGTGTTAGTGTTTCAGGAGCAGCTGCGCATCTGGGTTGTGTGAGCTCTTTTATCCGTTAGCGTTGACATTTATCTCAGTTGTGATTTTTTTAAAACCCAGCGTGGGCCAAACATAACACAGGGGGCCTGCCGGTGGCCGGGCTGCAACAGCCGACCCGGGGGGGAGGCTGGGATCACAGGAGCAGCTCTCCAGGGACAGGGACAGGAGTCGGAGAAGGCAGAGAAGGACAGAGAGATCAACAGGACACCGCGCCCTGTCTCTGAGAGGCGGCAGCACAGCCTAACGCCTCTTGGGAGAGACAGACAGACAGGAAGCAGGTCTGATGCGCAGAGACAGACAGACATGGCACTGTGTGTGGCGCCTTCCCCACTAAGTCCCTAGCGCTCGCCTGGCCATCAGCGCTCGAGAACTACTGCTCTGGAGGATGACCTGCTCCAGGGGACAAAGGGCCACAGTGGCGGCCCCCGGGAGGGCTGGCCACACGGCGGCTAGGTACTCACCGAAGGGTAGTCGAAACCACAGCTGTCAGGCAGCCCTGGTTCAGGGGGCAGGCGGGTGCCGGTGAGAGGGCTGAGCAGGCGGGACTTGAGCTGGAAGGCTTTGCTGCTGCCACCACCTCCGCCGCCACCTCCAGGGGCTGGGGGGTTAGGCAGGTGGCCCTCAGCCGGGCGGCGGCTTCTCCCTGTGCCTCCCCAGCCCCGGGCCTCCTTACCCGCCAGGTTGCTGGCCGGGAGTAGGCTGTGTAGGTTCAGGTAGGGATTCAGGGGGATCCGGAAGTCCTTTGGGGGTTCCCCCAGCAGCGAGACCTGTGGTGGAAGGGCTGGATTCATGAGGGCCCCGGGCAGGCGGGGTCTGGCGGGGCAGGAAGCCGGATCGGTACGGGGTGCAGGGGTGGGGCCTTACCCCAGGGGGTGCTGGCAGAGGTCCACTGTCTTTCTGGAGGCTCCTAAGGCCAGCGCCTCGGAGTCCCACTGGGGCAGGGGGTGGAGTGAGCTGGGCTGCTGGGGGACCCAGGCCTATGGCTTCCCGGTCACCCCCAGAGGGGCCAAGCAGTGGCGGCAGCAGAGGTGGTGGCTTCCCTCGCCGGGGCGGCAGCTCCGGGGGCAGGGCCCCCCCTACAGGTAGAAGGAGGTGTTGGCGTCCAACCCCACAGGACCCGTCTTCCCGGGGCCCTGGGCCTCCACTCGGACGGGGACCAGCAGGTATGTGGTGGGCACTGCGCAGAGCCCTCCAAGCACGTCACCTCCCAGGATGCTCCCGGCCACCCTGGGAGGTGGGGGCCCAACTGACAGCTGGGGCCACTGAGACCCAGAGAGATGCGGTCATCTGCCCATGCCCAGTAAGGAGAGGGGCTCAGGAAGGGGGAGAGGGAACGGGTCCAGAAAGGTGAGGAGCGGCGGAGTCTGTGTTACCTGCAGACAGCTCCCCCAGGAGGGCATTGGCCGGCTGGGCCCCAGGCTGAAGGGCGCCCAGGGGAGAGTCTCCCAGGATCCCAGGCTTCTGGAGACAGAGCACAATCAGCTGGAGACGGGCCAGCGTGGCCCGGGCACGAGGCAGGGGTCACCACACCCAGCACACCCAGACTCCAGGCCCGGCCAGTCAGGGGCACACATGCACATGGGCTCTGACATCCCGGCCATCACCCTTCTGGCCACCCAGCGGTGATGGAGGGCCTCCTGCCCAGCAGGCCCTGGGGAGAGCCCAGGGACATGCACCTTATGCTCAGCGTGTCAGGGCCCGTCACCCCGCACTGCTAGCCACCGTCAGACACACATAAGATGACAGTCCTTCCCAGGCACACGCTGTCCCACACCCGGTCCCCTTGCCGGTTATCATGGAAGTGCACGTCCAACACAGGGTAACGGCCACACGTGGGGGCACGTTCGGCCCCGCGAGCCCCTGAGGCCGTCACTGACTTGGCCCTAATGAACCAAACCGGATAGGTCAGCGGCGTGTGTGCGTGTGTGTGTGTCTTGGTCTGTACGGGTCTCCGTGTCTGTGCGTGGAGAAGGTGGGAGCGAGACACCAGCGAGCAACTCCCTTGTGAAGCCTGGACTTTGTCTCCCAGACTGAGTCACCGCCTGAGTCCTGGGCACCTGCCACAGACACGACCGACGGCAAGACGCTGGCAGATGCAAGCGGGGCATGACGCGGACCGACGGGGGCCCGGGGCTCGGGCCACGCAGTTACCTTCTGACTCTGGGTCTGCAGGGCGAGCTGCAGCAGCGCTGTGGACAGGGCGGGCCCGTTGAGCAGCGGCATGGCCGGAGGTGCGCCCAGGAGGCCTGGGGGAGACCAGGAAGTGAGCGGTGGACCCTGGATGGAAGCGCCTGCCCAGTGGAGCACAACCCCGGGCCTGAAGCTCCCAGAAAGCAACCGGTGTTCCCCAAAAAAGGGCCAGAAGGGGAGGTTGCCGCAGGGAGGGACAGCCCTTTCCACTAGCCTGCCTCGCTGTAGATAGCTCTGCTCCCCGCAGGAGGGGCTCGGGGCGCCTGCTCCCTCTGGTGACCAGTGCTCTCCTCCCAGCCCCTGCTCATCGGCTCACTTAGTGGTTAGATGGGAAAACAGTCTGCAGAGGCGCTGGGATCCGAGAGGGCTGGGGACCCCGGCCGCCACTTTGCCTGGCCCCACCTTACCCTGCTTGCCCCCCGCACTGCCGTGAAGTAGGGGGTTCAACAGCAGCTGGAGGGAGGCAGAGGGCCCCAGGTTGTTGAGCAGCTGCAGGATGTTGGGCTCGGGCAGGAGCCCTTTGCCCCGATTGAGGGCCTGCAGAGAGAGACGGAAGAGTGGCTTAGAGCCCTGCCTGGCCGCAGGGACGCAGGCTCACCCGTCCCTCTCATCCCGAGTCCAGCTGACACCCTGACTTTTCAAGAGAGGAGTGCCTGGCCCCTGGGTCCCCCACCCCCACCCCAGGGGTGCACCTCCCAGACGCGCACTCACCGTGGCCTGGGCAGCGATGAGCGCCGCGAGCATGCTGCGGCCGGGGGGCCCGGGGGCACAGAAGGAGACGCGCAAGTGGCTGCCCCCCAGTGCCAGGCCGTCCGCCCGCTGCTGCGCCTCTTCCGCCATCTCTGCCGTCTCGTACTCCAGCACAGCAAAGCCTTTCAGCTGCCCATCCTGGCCGTATGCCAGCTTGGGGGGGGGGTGAGGGGGGAGGAAGACGTGAGCACCCAAGTGGCAGTGGCCGCCCTCACGTGAAGTGACAACAGTGACCAGACTCGGATCCTCATCGTGACAGCGAACTCCCTCAGGGAGCTTTTAGCCCTACCCTCTTCTGAGTCCTGTTCTCACAATAGCTCATCGAGTCTTCTCGATGGCCCTAGGAGGCTGCATCCTACCCGTTTTTCAGAGCGGACGACTGAGGTTCAGAGAGGTCAACATGCCCAAGGTCATGCAGCTGGTAAGAGCACGGAGCTGGGATCCGCCTCGCATGGGTCAAGTCCCCTGGGGTTCAGACCAGCACCACCTGGGGACTCTGATGGGGACTGCAAAGCACACAAAGACGCAGGGAGGCGGAGTGGCGCGCTCGAGTTACAGAGCGGGGAAGGGGTGCCGGTGGGAGGAGAGATGGGTGGCTCTGACAGCGCTCCACTGAGCCTCAGGCTGAAGACACGCAGCCAGGGCTGGGGGGAAGGACACAGCTTGGGGGTGAGACACGTGGCCTCCAAGCTCAGGTTCAAAACCGGAAGTGCCAGTTGTGAGGGAGGTCACACGGCCAGTGAGGCCCCCCACCTCCCCTGACAGCAGCCCGTGGGTACTTTAGGCCCACAGCCCCTTATCCAGACCCTGGGGCCAGATGTGTCCCGGGATGGAGACTTTTTTGGAGACAGGGAGGATGGCACACGTGCTGTGTGCCACGTGTCCATTCCCCCACCAGGGTCTGTCTCCGCAGCAAGACACAAAGATAGCGGCCACGAATGGCCCTCTGTCAGGTCAGGCCAGGCTCTGCCACCATGTGAGCCTGCCACCCACTCAGGGAACGGACCTCTTGGTTTTCGGGGCACAGTAGGTGCTGTCCCAGGCAGGCAGATCCCGGGCGAGCACCCGGTCAGACCGTGCCCGCTGCGGGCTGGGCGCCACGGGGGCTGTCCCAGCAGGTCGCAGAGCCGGGCACGGGCAGCGCTCCCACTCTGCAGGAGAGGAAACGGGTTCCGAGAAGGGCAGTCCCTGGCCCGGGCCACGGAGCGGGAGCCGGGAGCAGATGAGGCCACGCAGCTGCCCTCAAGAAACCGCGTCCGGGTGGCTCTGGCCGTTTCAAGAAGCAGCGGTGCTTCCTTCCGGTCCCCAGCGATGCGTGGTGTGGTTTGGAACCAAGACAACGTCCATCCACAGAGGACAGCAGGGTCCACGAGATGGAATATGGGGCAGCCCCGACAGCAGTGAGAAAGCTCTCATGTCTGAGCACAAAAATGTGCCCGAGACCGAGCGGAAGAACCAAACCGAAGCAGGCCCGGCCATATGTGGGTCAGGAGGAGGGACCTTTCTGCGCCTGCTGAATTTCCAAACAGCACTGGACTGCCCATTCGCAAAAATAAATACAACGGAAAAGGCTTCTTACAACACCCAGGGCCTTGCAATACCCGCTTTATTTGCGTCTACAGCGCTGAGATGCTACGGAGACCGGCCTGCGAGTGACCGGCAGAGCCCGCAGAGCGGCCGCCAGGGCCGCCTCCCTGATGGGCTCAGCTTGGCGATGTCGAGAATGACGCTCCCCACCAGGATGGCCAGTTCCCAGCTCGGCGTCCACCCTTCTTGGAAGGTGGGGGGGCCCCCCGCTCAGGAGTGGGGGGCCCCAGGGTCAGCTGGCAGACCTCGACCCCCAGCCCACCTTACAGGCAGGCTGGTATGGGGACATCACTGCACACGCCCAGCCCTGGGCCTTGCTTTCCTCATCTGTGAGCTGGGGCCAGCGAACGAACCCACCTCAAAGGGTGGTTGTGGGGGTTCAAGGAGATGCTCCCCGGGGGCAAGGAAGGGCGGTGCTCTCGGCGTGCCCCTGCTCTGGGTGCCCAGGTAGGGTGGCTCCAGCCGTCAGCCCGCCTCTACTGAGCACTTCACCTTCGCCTCTGACCAAGGCCCAGACGCACGTCTTCTAACAACATGCACCATCTTGCCAGGGGAAGAGAGAGAGGGGTCAAAGGGCAAGCGAGGCTTCGGGGCTCCTACAGAGGGAGAGTAAGGCTCAGACCTCAATGTGCCTGACTCCTGAGCCCGGCCTCCATTCAACCAGGACACGTGCTCTAAGTGGAAGCATGAAACAAACAGCCAGTCACAATAACCCAATCACGAAGCACTGCTAGCCCCGTTTCCAGATGGGGAAACTGAGGCTCAAAGTGAGAACTTAATAGTTGGGTCACGGCCCTGCTGTCCCACCTCAAGGCAGGATGGGACTGCCAAGCTAAGTCATCTGTGTCCAGGCTGCGGCCTTCCAATCCCGGCCCCGCCGCGTCCTCCCTGGCTGTAGAGCCCCAGGCAGGGCACTTGAACTTGTGCCACCTGAAAATGGGGTTATTACCTGCCTCTCTGGGCTGTTCTAGGATGAAGGGATTCTCAGGAATGTGCTCAGCGAGTGCTCAAGGAACGTCTACGCGGAGGGTCTGTGGGTAAGAGGAGTGGCCCTGGCCTGCTCTCACGTCACCGGGCCTGTCACAGAGCCAGACACGCACACCCGACTGCATGGCACATGCCACTCGGATGAACCAGGGACTGTACTGCCGCCCTGACGTGTGAGTGTTGAATCCCCTTCTATGGAGGGAAACCACGACCCAGAGAGCAAGTGACTTGCCCAGAGCCACACGGCAGGGCTGGAATCCAGCCAAGCCCAACGTCCTGACCTCCAGGCTTCCACGGGGCTGTGGGTTTCTTTGGACAGCCTCCCCAAGGCCAGGCCTGGGAGCCCCGAGGCCCCTCGGCAAACGTCTGATGAACACGGAAATGGGAGCGAGAGGTGGGCCAGCCTCGCACCCAGCTTTCTCAAAGGCGGCCTCACCGGCATCTGATAGGAGGCCCAAGGCCATCAAGGTTCAGCAAGTCGCTAAAGGGTGCCCGGGGATCTGAACCCCAGCCATCTGGCTCCGGGCTGGGCTGTCACCCACTACACCACGTGGCCTTTCTAACAAGAACCCCATTCAAAGTGGCACTGCCGCTGCTTTACCAAAAAGTGACCCAGGAGATTAGAAAAGGCAGGTGACTCCAAAGGGCCCCTCCAAGGTGCTCTGGCTCTGGCCCCGGTCCCGCCCCCACCCCCCCAGGCCCCTGCACCGGGCCCAGGGCTCACCTGGCAGAAGGTGGGCGTGTGGACCGCCGAGAGAGCCCGGCGCAGGGCGTCCACGTCGCTGAAGCCGGGGGGCAGGCGGTCGACACAGAGGCAGCGGGAGTGGAGCAGCACGGGGGTCAGCTGCCCGGCGTCCGTCCAGTGCACGTAGAGGGTGCGCGGGCCCAGCGGCTTGCCCAGCAGGTCCGACTTGGCACGGGCGGCCGAGTCCTTCTTCATGTACTCCGCGAAGCCGTAGCCCTTGGAGTGGCCGGTGCGCTCGCTGTAGACCAGGAAGCAGCGCTCCAGGCTGCCAAAGGGCCGCACCAGCTCCTCGAACTGCTGCTGGGTGAAGCTGGGGGGCAGGTTGGCCACGCACAGCAGGGCATCCGTGGGCTGCAGCTGCACCGACAGCTCGCGCTCCCGCAGGCGGCTCTGGTGGAAGGCGCTGATGGCAGCCTCGGCCTGCTCCCCGTTCAGCAGCGTCACAAAGGCTGCGGCGGGAGGGGGTGCGGGTTCAGGGGGGACCCCGAGGGGCCCGCCCCCACCTCCCTCTACACCTCACGTGACCTCAGCATACCCAACAACCAGGACGTGTCAGGGACCGGCCAAGGGAATGGCTGGCAGCCTTGAGCCCCGGCTGCAGGGGTCTCCTGCCTCCCCGAGCCCTGCTTCCTGCTCTCGTCCCCGCTCCCCACCCACAGCAGGGCTCACCCACTGTGTGCCTGGCTGGGTCCTACACGCGACTAACTCGGGGGACATGTGGCAGTGGTTAAGCATCTGGTCGCTGGGGCCTGGGCTTCCATCCCAGCCCCTGAATGGCTCTGGGGTCTCAGTTTCTTCATGGGAAACGAGAGGAACTTACTCCTGACAAGCCCCGTTGGGCCAGCAAGGAAACAGGTCCAGAGCGGTGCCCCTGGCCCCAGTGGAGGAGCCTGGACTTGAACCCAGGCAGGCCAGCCCCAGTGCCCTGCTCTGCACCCCTCCTTCACCACCCTTCCAGGCCACCAACACCTCTCCAATCCAGTCCTACCGCCACGCCTCGTTTGCTCTCCACCCAGCAGCGACAGGGAGCCTTTCACAAGGATAATCAGATGGCACCATGTCCTTGTCTAGGGGTTGGTTTCTCATTACAGGGGCCAGTGGATCCTGTGTGGCCTGGCCCACTGGCCTTGCTGACCTCCTCTCCCATCTCTTCGCTGCCACTTCCCGGACTGTGCCAGGCCCACCCGCCCTTTGCGCCTGCTTTTCCCTGAGCGTGGAAGGCTGACCTCCATGCTGCTTCGCCTGGTTAACCTCCACCCACCCTTCAAACTTCACTTCCCCCACAAAGCCTAGCCTGACTTCTGTTGCAGATCTGGAGCTTCTGGCCGTGCGCGTGCACGCGCGCGCATGCACGCACACCTCCATGTTTGCAGCTGTGTGAATAACACCCTTCTCCGCAGACTAGACTGTCTCCGCTAGGTTAGCAGTTATGTACCCGGCACACGACATTCAGTGAACATTGCTGGAAGACTATATGAATGAGAGTGCCAGTTAACCTCTGGGTCCTTGATGCCCGGCACATACACATACTAGGTGCTCAGTAAATAGTTCCATGGGGTTGCCCCTCCAATATTTACTAAGCACCCATTAGGTGCCAGGCACCCCCAGCTTTTTAGGTATTTTAACAGCTTTGGCCTCGTAGCTAAGCCAAGCAGGTCATGCCCAATTTGCCGGTGAGAAAACTGAGGCTCCGGAAGGTAAATCACTTGCCTGTGGTCACAGAGGGAGGTCAGACCAGGACTTGAACCCAGGTCCATTTGCTTCCAGGGCCCAAGATCTGAGCAACTACCCTAGCCCACCAGGTGGGTCGTGAGGAGTTACCTGTCCTCTGCTCGTCACCCATCTTACACATTTCAAGAAAAGGCCCCGGAAGCTTTAATACTGGCACAATGCCTGGCAGGCGTAGACAGCCACAGAGAGCCTCCCATGCCGGGGGTGGCGGGGGCGGAGAGTGCCAAGGCTGACAAGACCCCCCCTTGTTCTCACGGAGCCAGCCACGCAGTGCAGGAGGCAGGTGAGCAACACAGCGACAAGAGCCCAGCGTGACAGTGCTATGATGGGCAGGGCGTTCAGGGCACTAACGCGGAGCCACCCGATGCCACCTGGATGGCACAGTGGACAGCTAAGAGCACTGGCAGAGGGAACAACCTGGAACATGACCGAGGGGTCGGTGAGGCTGGGGCCCAGCCCTGCAAGGTAGTGTCAGGAGGAGCCTCAGAGATTTTGAAGAGAGAAGAACGACGAAAGTTAGGACGGATTTCATCAGATTTGCAACTGGATCAGAGCTGGCTACTGGGAGGAGGGCAAGCAGGGGCATGAAATCACAGAGGCAGACGGGCCAGAGGGTGGCTGCCTTTTTGGCAGAGATGGAGGGGGCATGGATCGGATGGAAGTTGAGGGAATGGAGGGGTTCCAATTGTTCGGGAGGACTTGAAGGAGAAGACCGGACTAGGCCTGGGTGACTGGCTGGCTGAGGGGAATGGCGTGGGCAAGTGCGGAGCCCAGTGGCCAGGTATCTGGCTGGGTAGCCCAGGGGAGGAAGGTCAGGCTGCCCCACAATGGGCACCCAGGATGAGAGACAGAGTGGGACAACAGTCTGTCCTGTATGGCTTAGGGGACAATGTTGGGCCTGAGGTTCAGGACAGGAAACGCTGGGCCTGGACCCTCCCAGTTTCAGGGACTGTCACCTCCTGCCACTAGCCCAACCCACAGCCCCACAAACCTGTCCCTTTGTATTTGTCCACAAAACAGTACTTGAGCTCATAGTCGCTGAGCAGGTCGTGCACTTCCTGCGGAGACAGAAGCCAAAGGACAGTCACCAGGGGCTGAAGGGAGCGACCCAGTGCCACTCCACATGGACCAGCTATGAAGGCAGATCAATTAGCATCCCCATCTTACAAATGAGGAAACGCACAGAGCCAGGATTCAGAGCCTAGCGGCAGACTTCATGCTTTGAACTAACACAACACAACCGAAGAGTCAGACGGGTCTGAGTTCAAGTCCCAGCTCTGCTGTATGCCCTTCGGGAAATAACTTCAATCCATCTGAACCTCGGTTTGGAAGTCTGACTCTTTCCAACATCCCAACAAACTGGGCGTTAACCCATTTTGTAGATGAAGAAACCGAGGCTCAGAGAGGCAAAGGAATATGTCCTAGGTCATGCAGCTGGTCAGGGTAGCAGAGGGAATGCTGCCCAGGGGGTACCTGACTGGGGACCCTGTGTACTTAATAAGACCACAGCGCATGGCTTCACGTGCCTCCCAATTCCCCCCTGCTGGCAGGGCTGGCCTTCTGGTAAGCCAGTTTCGTGGGCGAACTCTGGGGCCTGCTACTGCCAGACACACCGTGCACCCTGAAGGAGATAGAGTGTCCCCAGCCGAGAGATGGTAGGCACTAGGAGAGCCAGCTCTAGGAAAAAAACAGACCATGCTTAGTGGCACCTGCCCCAGGTCTGTCCCCAAGTCTTCCCCTTGGCACACTCTGAGACCCCACCAGTCATATGCCTACTCGTGGGCAGGGAGAGTCAGTGGCAGATGTGCATGTGGGTCAGAGAGCAGAGAGCAGGGAGTCTCAGCAGCAGGGAGAAAGAACCCATCCCATTGTGGCAGGGCAGGGCAGACTAGTCACAATCTCCTTGGGTCCAAAGAGCACTGGGAAGCCCTGCCCCATGTAGGCCCCAAAAGAAGGGCACCCCTGGCCAGATCAGTCAAGGGAGGGGGCACAGAACAGTGAGGGACGCCTGCAGGTCTGTGAGCTGGGGACACTAGACTCCATTTTTCCAAATTAATCCAGAGGCTTTTGGAGAAGAAAGACCCCAGGAGCTACTACAACTTCCGGATCTCGCAGAGGGGTCGATAAATGCGTGCTATGGAAAGGCATACTCCAGTCAACCCTGAAACTTCTGGATACAAGGTCCTGCCTCCCATGGTAGAGGGGGTGGGGAAATACACAATCAGAGCAGGGAGCAACTGCCATCCCTACTTCCAGTCCCAATGTAGCAGCCCATTCACAATCCCCCAACAAGGCCAAAGTTGCCCGCCCCCTTCCAGTTCCCCGCCCCCTTCAATCACTTGGTTTCGTCCAAGCCTGTGGTCGCCCCTAGCAACGTCCTCCCTCAGTCCAAAGTTGGTTTCTCCCTCCATCACTGCCCACCCACCCGCCACATCCTGCTCTTGGTTTCTCCCGATCCCGCACTGATCCCGCGCTTGGACTCTCCCGCCGACGCCCCCCCAGCGCAGGCCAGCGTTGGTGTCGCCCGGTTCCCCCCGCGCACGCGCACGGTGGTATTTCCCGCCACGCTCCCCCCCCCCCCATACCTGGTTGGTCACGTCCCCCGGGAGGCCCCGGATCAGTATCTTGCGGCGGTTACGGAACTGGCGCTCGGTATGTTCTAGCCGTTTCCGGATCTCCTCTGAATCTAGCGGCGGCAGTTCTTCTTCGGGCGCCCGGCGCTCCGCGGCACCATCAGCTTCAGCCTCGGCCCCAGCCTCCGGGCTCAGCGGGGGCCGGTGAGTAACGGACACGTCGGCCGCCATCTTGGGAAACCCGGCGCCTTCTGGGACCAGCGAGCCTGGGCGGAGCGGCATAGAGCGGCAACGAGGGCGCGCCCGCCGATTGGCCAGGAGAAACCCCGCCTCCTTTTCCACCCCCTCAGCCCATTGGCTAAGGCCCAGCCCGCCTCTCAGAGTTCCAGCCGCGTCTGGGCGCCACAGGCTCCACCCCTTGCTGCTACAGAGATGTCACTCAAAGGACGCCAAGCGCAGTGGGTGGGCGCCTCAGCACACGTGGAATCAAGCCACAGACTCCGGATTTTGAGGGCTTTATTGGTGCGGAACCTGGGGATACAGCCAAACCCCATCGTCCTTGGTCCAGCATTCCCCCAGCTGGAGGCTCAGGATGGATCCTCCCCCACGGCCTCCTCGGGCTGCCTAGACGTCAGGGGCAACGAAGTGCTCCCCTGGTTCACATGGTAGATGTCACTCCGCTTGTGCACGCCGAAGACGTACAGTAAGGCCCCGCCGATAGTCACCACGCCCAAGACCAGTAACACCGCCAGGACAATGTGGACGGCGCGGGCGTTCCGATCTATGCAGAGAAGCAAGGAATAAATACACGCGCTCTGTCCGCCCCCCCGCCCCCCCCTCACCCGGGCTTGCCCATCTAGACCCGCGGCCCCGTCTTGGCTCACCCCAAACGTTCATCACCACAATTATAGTGTGTGTGCCTCGTGAGCTGGCCGCCTCGCAGGAGTAGGTACCATTATGGTTTAACCTGACGAGGAATGGGATCCCAATGGGCACCTCGAGCCGGGAGCCTTCCTGGAAACAGTGCAGCTGGGGGTCCGGGTTGCCCCGAGCCTGGCACTGCAGGACGTGGATAGTCCTGTCTTTCCACGTCAAGCGCTGAGGACATTTGGCTTGGTCAATCTTGGGACCGTCTGTGGATCAGTCAAATGATTAGACACTCGAGACACAGTGGGGCAAGGGAGAGTCTTCCCACCAAACCAAGGGAGCAAGGGCTTAAAGATCAGAGTGACCTACTCACACAGGACACGCAACTGGACGCTGCTGTTTCTGTGTAAGATCTCCCCATCCACCTGGAGGGTGGCATTGCAGAAGAAAATGCGCCTGTCGTCGGTCTCGGTGGCGTTTAGCTGAAACTGGGCAGGCTGTCCAGGGGCCGCAGCTGCAACTCCCTCCAGTGTGACCTGGACTCGGGGTCCGGCCAAGCAAGTCACAGTCACTGTGGTCCCCTCGGGGGCGCAAGGCTCACTCAGGTTTAGGATGGGCCCCTGGAAGCCTAAAGACAAGGCATTGCCCTGGAGTTTACTGACCACGCCCCTCACATAGGTCAGTCCCCGCCCTCCACCTGCCTCTTTTCTCTCGGGGTATCCAGGCCATGACTTTATGTTACTCTGTGCCCCCCCCCCGCCCCAGTCCAGCTTGGGGTACTCTTGCGGTATCCTTTGGTAACTTAGGCCCCGCCCACACAACAACCCCTCCCTCTCTGCCGGCTCAGGCCCCACCTCTTCAGGTTAGTCTCCGTCCCATATATGTGTCTCTCCACTACGGACACTGAAGCCCCGCCCCTCGTCTCGCCCGGCCTGCTGTTTTGGCTCCGCCCCCTCTTACTATAGATGGTAATGTTCTTCCGGGCCTCCCTGCTGTCGCTCCCCAATGTCATGTTGCAGACAATCTCCTGGGCCCCCTCCTGCTCCACGCTCGCTGTGGCTGTGGCTGTGGCCGTGATCGTGCTCCCGTGGCTCTCGACTGTAGAATTCAGCGTCTGGTTCCCCAGCACCAGCTGGACCTGGACCTCGGAGGCCGGGAACAGCCCGTCCAGGGCGCAGTTCACAGACCAAGTCGTTCCCACTTCCAAGAGCCGAGGGACAACGAGGTGTGGAGTGGTCACGGGCAGTGCTGGGGAGAAGGGTGGGCGTGAGCACGAGGGGGGTCTCTCAGAGCCGTGGCCGCCTCTTTCCCCATGGGATGCTCACTGCCCGGAACCAGGGTCCTTCTTTCCCAGGATACCTTCCGGCCTGGCTCACCCCCTTCCCAGAACACACCCGCTTAGGCTTCTCGTTAGTTACCGCGGCCGTGAGTCTGCTAACTGAGGCTGCACCGTCCTCAGTGGCCAAGGGCATGCCTTCCCAGAAGCCGCTAAGGTCCAGTGCACTCCATTCCCAAGAAACCTCCTGGCCAGGGCACCCCTACTCTGGCTCAGCTCATCACCCACCCTCTGCAGTTTCTTCCCTCACCAAAGGTTCGGAGCTGCCTGGGGGCCGAGCTGTTCTGGAACAGTCCCAGCCCTCGGGGCCTCAGGTCCAGTTCCGTGCGACAGGAGAAATTGGCGAGGTGGTCATCTCTGCCCGCCAGCACCCGGATGGTGACCTCGGCGGGCTCCCCGACGGCCGGCTGCCGGCTCAGCTCCTCCTCCCCGCGGAGCAGCATCACGGTGAGGTTTTCCCGGGGCGCCCCGCCTGCCACCTGGCAGCGCAGAGTGAGGTTTTCTCCCACGGGCTGCCAGTGGGGTAGGGGTAAGAGCTCCACTCGTTCTGGGAACCCTGGGGCGGGGTTAGAGAGGGGAGCATTGTACTCACTAGCCAGCCTTACAACTCCCACCCCACCCAGCTAAGAGGAGGCTGAGGGTGGCCCAGGGCAGAACTGAACTTTGAGTTAATAAAGGGAAGGGCTTAGTACTGTGCCTGTAAAAGTTTGCTATTGTCCTTAACATCATGACTATTATTTCCTGTTTTGTGGGATCCCTTGCCAGGCACTGAAATAAAAATCAGACTTTCTGTTCCTGAGAAAGAGTTAAGGGAAAAAAAAAAAAGGAAGGAAAGAAGGGGACCAAGTTATGACCACTTACAATCTTATTAGTACTCATAAAAGTTCCTGTTTATTTAGAGTTTTCCTTAGACTTTCCAAATGTCATCCACCTTCATGCACACAGCAACCAAGCGAAATCTCTATTATTCTTCTGCTTTATGGATGGGGAAACTGAGGCCCAGAGAGGTGAGGGTAAGGTGATCTACCCAAGGACGCAGAGCCAGAAAGGGGCCCAGCTGGGGTTAGAAGGTGAGTCACCCAAACTCCAGACCCCTGTGTGTTGCCCTGCCTCCTTGCTGTCACAGCCTGGGCCTCCCACGGCCCCTCCTCCCAGCCTCTGGTCTGGACTCTGGCCTTGGCCTCCTCGGCCAATCCCAGGTGCTCAAGGCTCTTTCGGGGCAGCCTCTCAGGGCGACCTGGCACTGCCATGAGGGACTCCACAGCCCCAGGCTGGCTGGGTCTGCTCCCAGCGGCAGCTGCAGTGCCCCTCCCAGGCACGCGTACCAAACCCCGGGCCCCCTTTGGGAAGCATCTCAGGCCCTCAACAACTCAAGCCTGGATCTCAGCTATCACACAGAGGCCCGTGCACGGGCTGCTATGAAAAATAGTTAACGTCTTCCTGTAGGTGTCCCCCGCTTTCCAAAAGTTCATGCCACCACTTCACTTTCGTGAAAGACCCACATTAATTAGTACCTGTTTTCGCTAAGCAGAAGAAATCTGAAGAGGATTTTCATTTTTAAGAAAAATGGCCAGGGGGCGCCTGGGTGGCTCAGTCGGTTAAGTGTCTGCCTTCGTCTAAGGTCATGAACCCAGGTCCTGGGATCGACCCCCACATCGGGCTCCCTGCTCAGTGGAGAGCCTGCTTCTCCCTCTCCCTCTGCCCCCCCAGCCTGCTCGTGCTCTCTCACTCTCTCTCTCTCTCAAATAAATAAAATCTTTAAAAAGAAAAGAAAAGAAAAACGGCCAGGGACGCCTCTGCACAGTTGGTTAGGCCTCCAACCCTGGGTTTTGGCTCAGGTCATGATCACAAGGTATTGAGATCGAGCCCCGTGTCAGGCGCTGTGCTCGGCACAGACTCAGCTTGAGAGTCTCTCTCCCTCTCCCTCTGCCCCTCCTGCTTGTGCTCCCTCTCAAATAAATAAATCAACCTTTAAAAAAAAATTGGTGAAAAGCAAAGGTAGCATTCGGCGTTGGTTTTGCAGTGAGGGGTTATAGGGCTGCAGGCATCACGCCCAGTTAGAGGGGCGCCCAACGTCCTTCCCCAGGATTACACTCAGCATCCCAGCAGCAAGCCGCCGGAGCTTTGACCCGTGTCTGCGAGCCTCGGGGCTTTCTCCCCATTTATTTTGTGTGCCCGTTAGCAAGATGTGTCTGCAAGATGTATCAGAAAATCCTAGGAGATGTTATTTTTGGGGTCTGAGAATGCTCAAGATTTTTTTCAATAGGAATTGATTGCTCCTTCACTTTCCATCATTTTTTTTAAAGATTTTATTTATTTGAGAGAGAGAGAGGGAGAGAGCACACAAGCAGGGGGAGCAGCAGAGGGAGAGGGAGAAGCAGGCTCTCCGCTGAGCAGGGAGCCCCATGCTGGGCTCGATCTCAGGACCCTGGGATCATGACCTGAGCCGAAGGCAGATCTTAACCAACTGAGCCCCCCAGGCGCCCCCACTTTACATCATTTTGACACAAAAGGTTTCACAGGAGTGCTTTACTTTGGGATAGTAGGAGAAGCCAGTATTTACAATTTTAGAGTATTTAACGAAGAGGGCCCCATCCAGCCTCGGGCACCACCAGTCAGAGATGGTGGTGTGTGGGCCAATGCTAGTAACACTTGGGAACTCGGGGCTGGGGTGGGGTGGGACAGCCCCAAGGCGGAGCGTTTGCCAATTTCTGCAGTGTAAATACTCCCACTCTGACTGCCTTTAACCTACCCGACATGACGCAGGGTCGGGAAGGGACGAGTACATTCGGCTCCCGTGAGCCGGGACCGACAGGCTTCCACACAGCGCCGGACGGAGGCATCTGGGACACACACAGATCTACACCTTACACGGAAATGCAGATACAAAGACATAAAAGCACAGACATGTCCCGGCGCAGACCTCCACGGCCACTCACACACAGACACACACATCGACACAGAAACACATGCTCGCACACAGAGACACACAAAGGCGCAGACCCTGAGCCAGACCTACCCACACTCACATTCACACCCACACACGTGCCACAGGCGCACACAAACATGCACACAGACACTAACGCCTGTGTGTACTCCACAGACCCGCAGAGATGATGACCCACAGACGCACACTCACAGACACACACATGGGGACACACACACACACACACAGACAAGTGCACACACGGTTCCATGCATATACCACACTTCTCTATGAAGGCTCCACCAAACGGCAGGGACCAGAAGGGGAGTACTCTCTTTTCTGATCTATTGTATTCCTTTAAATGCAGAGAAACTCTGGCAGGAAGCATAAGAAACTGGTAACAGCGGGGGCTGGGAAGGAAGGCTCATTTGTTAGGAGCAAGGACCTGAGAGCCAAAAGACCAGCTTCTGGGGGCTGTGAGCCCCCGACACTCGTGGGCTGTGAGCCCCGACAAGCGACTTGACCCCACTGAGCCCTCTGTCCTCATCTGCAGAATAAGACTCCTCAGTTTACCTCCCCCAGCCTGGGGGTGCTTACAGCGCCCAGTGTCCACACTAAATCATCGCAGCCAGCACTAGGAAAAATGGAGGTCTGACTTTTATGTCTTTTTATAACTTCCGATTTGGAAACCACATGCATGAGTTATTACCTGCCATAAGAATAAAAGAAAGAAAAGAAGGAGATGTCATTGAAAAAAATGCTTGTTGGGACCCAAGTAAATTGATTCCACCACTGTTGCCTTGGCATATGGTTGAGTTGTGCCTCTCTCCGCGCACGCACACACACACACACACACATTCAGGTCCACACTCTGGGTCAGAGCCCTGGTCCATCTCTGCAGACTCGGGGTTCCCTGCTCCCCTGCACTGCTGGCCATCTCCCCCCACTACTGCCCCAGGCCGGTCCCGCCTCCAGGCTCCGTCACTCACGGTACACTGTGATGATTAAGGAGCTTATCATCTGGACGTCATTGCAGTAGCCGGAGCAGAGGACCCGGGTGTCAACAGTCGCATTGCTGAGCCAGAAGGCTGCCCAGCCCAGGCCATTGCCCAGAGGCTCCTTGGATAGGGATGTCTCTAGGGTGATGAGGTTGGGATTGGGGCAATCCGTACTGCAGTTGACCAAGAAGGACCCCCCAGCAGGCACCACGGGGCTCTGGACCTCCACCCTCAACGGGAACTGCTGTCCCGGGGCACCTGTGGGAAAAGAGGGACACTCTGCTGGCCTGGTGCCTCTCCCCAGCCCCCCCGCAGGCCCCACCTTTCAATACCACCTCCCTGCGTATTGGTCAGGAACTGGGGAAAGCCCGGAGGAAGGCTAGGGGAGACCCTGATCCAGCCTGGAGGAGGAAGTGAGTCAGGAAAAGCTTCCTGGAGGAGGGGACAAATCAGGCCAGCTCTGAAGGGAAAGTAGGAGTGATCTGAGTGAAAGGGAAGAGATCCTGGCAGAGGGAAGAATAGAGACAGAGGTCCAGGGAAGGACTCCGTGGGGGGGCAAGTCACATGCAGGGACGAGGTGTCAGAGAGCCCTGAAGGCCGAGGTAAAGAGCCATTCTATTGAGGCCACTGGGCGATGCGAAACTCAGATGAGAGTTTAAGGAAGTGTTACGGCGGCCAGGAGTAAGGTGGGGGAAGCTCTGCTTCGTCCGTTGCCCCCACCCTCAGCCAGTCCCCCAGCTCCAGCCCTGGAGCCTCCAGCCTGACTTGCCTCACCTGGGGGCAGCAGACCGCAGACCAGAAGCAGGGAGACGAGTGAAGTCCCGCAGGCCCCGGGCAGCAGCCCCGAGGGCACCATGGTGGCCAACCTGTAGGAGGAAGTCGCCCTAATGAGGTCCAGGGCAGTGGGGAGCGGGCAGGGCCCCCAGGGGACGGAAGCCCAGCCACGACGTTAAAATTGCAGAAGTCCAGGGGCTGCTCTTCGGCCCAGACCTGGAGAAGGGCAGGGGGTCCGGAGTAGGGGGGATCCCAGCGAGGTAGAGGCTGCTGGTGGGTCTTGGACGGGGCAGGCCTGACTGACACCGCTGGCCGCCGAATGAACCAACAGGAAATGCTAACACGCTTGGCTTCCTTTGTGCTCAGTACTAGGAAGCCCGGGGTGCATTGGAGGAGGTGACGAGACACCTCCTTCCTGCTGAACTTGGGTGAAGGGGGTGCTCGGTTTCCAGAGAGGAAGTTCACAGGGGATCTCCAGGCAGGCAGTGTCGTTGAGGTGATGAGGTGGGATCGCAAGGCCACGTTTCACGAGGACAGCGGAGCGACTTCTAGGCAGGGTCTAAAGGCATTAGCGTGGAAACTCGATATTCCCGGGATGAGGCAAATAAGAGATTTGGGGGAGATAATGAGGGTCCCCTAAGATGAGTAAAGACACGAAAATGAACAGAATCACGTGGATGGGGCCCTGGCACCTGGCTCTGCGTTGACTTATCTGAGCGGCTGCTGTTTTGCGCTTTACCTTTGAAGATCTTGGAGGATCCCCCCATTTCCTGTGTGTCGTGTTGAGGTGGGGTGTTTGGAGTACAGCCAAATCCTGAGCCACCACGTGTCGAAGATGCTACTTGTAACTGGCCCTTCCCTCCGTCCTCACAGCCCCCCTTGCCCACTCCTCCAGGCAGCTGCTTTCTTTGCCCCAAGAAAAGGGACTGGGGGCCAGGCGGGCACTCCCACTTCCCTCTGCCCCACCTCTCCAGCTTCTGACCTCCTCTCGTGCCTCTGATCTGAGCTCCAGAGAGGAACCTCGTTGAGGTCCTGGAGGGCAGCCAGCATCCACCCACTCTCCCCATCCCGAGGCCACGCCCCCTGCTCTCTCAGCTGGAACATCTCCCCCCACCAGTCAGGTCTCCCCCCTGCTGCCCTGCCCCCCCCAACTCAGTCCAGTTCCCACAAAGTCCTGAGAGGGCAATTAAAACCGAAATCAAAAGTATTTGTAAGTAACACCAGTCTCCCTCCCTTTTCTAAAGTTCCATTACGCCACTTGGCTTTTACGAAAGACCTACGTTAGTACCTGTTTTTGTTAACCAAAGGAAATCTGAAGAGAATTTTCCCTTTTAGGAGAAAAGATGAAAAGCGAAAATAGTATTCAGCGTTTGGTTGGTAGTGGACGTTATAGAGGACGGCGCCCACCTGCACGGTGAGAGGGGCGCCCAAGGTCCTTCCCCGGGATTACACTCGGCCTCCCACCAGCAAGCCGCCGGAGCTTTGACCCGTGTCTGCGAGCCTTGGGGCTTTCCTCCCGTTTATTTTGGGTCTGGGAACACTAACCATTTTTTCCACATAAATTAATGATAATTACTTCTTCGCTTTGGGCCATTTTTTACTTACAAAAGGTTTCATAGGAATGCTTTACTTTGGCATGGCCGGGGAAACCTGTGTATCTGGTGAGGGATTATATCCAGATTACAGAAATTCCTGGAAGTTATAGAGGAAGTTAACAGGGGATCTCTAGGCGGTCACTGTCCTTGAGGTGATAAAGTGGGATTGCAAGGCAACATTTCAAGAGGACAATGGGGGGACTTCAAGGAGAGTCTAAAGGCATTAGCATGAGAGCTAAATATTCTTGAGGGGGAGAAGCAAATACAAAACAACTCAACAACCAAAAAAACCCATTAAAAAATGGGCAAAGAACTTGAATAGACATTTCTTCAAAGAGGCTATATAGGGCACCTGGGTGGCTCAGTTGGTTAAGCGTCTGCCTTCGGCTCAGGTCATGGTCCCAGGGCTCTGGGATCGAAGGTCCCGTGTCGGGCTCCCTACTCAGTGGGGAGCCTACTTCTCCTTCTCCTTCTGCTGCTCCCCCTGCTTATATGCTCTCTCCCTCTCTCTCTCAAATAAATAAAATCCTTTAAAAAAATAATGGAAAGTGAAGAAGCAATCAATTTCTATTGAAAAAAATCTTGAGCATTCTCAGACCCCAAAAATAACATCTCCTAGGCCCGATCCCACAACCCGTGACATCATAACCTAAGTTGAAACCAAGAGTCAGATGCTTAACCGACTGAGCCACCCAGGTGTCCCTAAAAAATGTTCCTTTTTTAAGTAGGTTCCACACCAACGCGGAGCTTGAACTCATAACCCCGAGATCAAGAGTCACACGGTCCACCTACTGAGCCAGCCAGGCGCTCCACATGCTACTATTTTTGCAAGAGACGAGAAAGCATAGTACGTGCACAGATTTCCTTGTATCTGGATGAAATGTCTCTGGAAGCAAAAATAGGAAACCAGATGACATTAGTTGCCTTCAGGGAGAGGACGGTAGTGGCTAATAGAGACATTTCACTGCGTAGGTCAGTATTACCTACCCCCCATTTATAATTATAATGCATATTTAATATGAAAACTGTTATAAAAAAGCAAACTTCAACACATCAGTATGGAATTATCTGGATAAGGGGAGCTGCAATGCACAAGGTCTTGAGAAACGAGGTGAGAAAGAAAAATATTTCACTGCCTTTCACAATGTGGCCTAACACACATCCTGTTTCGGTATAGCCACTGAGTAGAAACGCCTCGGCAGGGGCGCCTGGGTGGTGCAGTGGGTTAAGCCTTGGACATTTGGTTTCGGCTCAGGTCCTGATATCAGCGTCCTGATCTCAGGATTGTGAGATTGAGCCCCGTGTTGGGTTCCACACATGTGGAGTCTGCTTGAGATTCTCTCTCCCTCTCCCTCTGCCCCTTTCACTTGTGCTCTAATACATCAATCTTTAGGGGGGGAAAAAAAGCAAAAATTAATCATTTCCTTTAAAAAAAAATAAACACCTTGGAAAACACCGGATTAACAAGAATATAAAATGTTTATTAAGTACATTGTTTGCATGTCTGTCCGCTAAGCGTCTGACATAAAGAACCTCATTAGCTATTTCCATGAGTCCCCTGAGGTAGCAAGCACGACCACGCCCAGTTCAGAGCTGAGAGCTAAGGCCCAGAGAGGGAGAGCCATTCGCCTGAAGTCACACAGGGAGGAAAGGGTGAACCCAGCAGGCTTATCTACCTGGTGCAGAGCCCCTCCAAGCCCTCTATCCTTTGTTGATCTCTATAGCGAGTAGGTCCCGAGAGCCTTCTGTGCTCCAGGTACTGGCCTGCGAGCTGGGGATTCGGAGGTGGGCAAAGGTTGAAGAGTTCCGTCCGGCTTCCTCTGCCGTGGTTTGCTCTAGCTGCAGCCCTCAGGAGAGTAAATACCTGCTGAAGAAGGGCCCAAGGATCACAGCCTCCAGCAGAGAAAATATGAGTTTATTACCAGCTAGTGGGAATGGTGGGCCCTACCTAAGGCTGGGAGCTAGAGGGGGAGGCCAAAAGATTGGATGCAAGGACCTGATTAGGTCCTTGCTTGTCCTGGGTCCCTCAGGGGCCTGTGCCAGGCTCATAACTATGGAGGGTGTGACAGTTTGAAGGGTCGTGTCCCTTCAAAAGTCTCACATTGAAATCCCGATGCCCGGTGTGATGGTATTAGGAGGTGGGCCTTTGGCAGGGGCTGGGTCATGAGGGTGGAGCTTTCCTAAGTGTCCTTATAAGAGGGACTCCAGAGAGCTCCCTAGCCCCCTCCCACCCTGTGGGGACCCAGCCAGAAGGTGTGGGCTGTGAACCAAGAAGAGGGCCTTCACCAAAATCTGAGTATGCTGGTGCCTTGCTCTTGGACCTCCCAGCCTCCTGAACGGTGAGAAATAAATTTCTGTTTATAAGCCACCCCATCCGTAAGATTTGGTACAGCAACCCAAAAGGAGTAAGACAGAAGGAAAGGCAATTCACAGAGGTGGTGTCTCCAGTCAGGAATAAGGCACCGGGAATGGCGAGGCCAGCCTCCGCCTGCTGGGTTCCTCTGGGGCCGGGGAGGCCCGCCGGGTAGGTGCCTGCTCCAGTCCCCCCGCCGGTAGGCTTCAGCACACACTGAACACTGAGGAGGCCTGGCCTTGGTATTTCTCCTGGACCGTCTTGAGAATGGGTATGAGGTTCTGGAAGGTGGGGCGGAATGAAGCTTCTGCCTCCCAGCAGTTCTTCATGAGGAGATAGATCTGGGCAGGAAAAAAGTGGGGCTGTGGGGGCTGCTCTCTCTGCAGTCCGATGGTGGGGAGGTGAAAAGGGGGGGGGGTCTCACTTCACAAGGACATCTCTCTGGCCGGGGCAGCCTCTCGCCGCGTTCCAGCAGCTGAGTGAGCCTCAGCACCGTCATCTGGCCCTGGGTGAGGCCTATGAGCTCGATGAATTTCTACACAAAAACCAGACCAGCGCTTTTCAGGAGGCGGGTGCACCGAGGTAGACGTCACAAGCTTGTCGGTACAGGGGCGCCAGTCCCGCCTCTCCCACTTTGTGGTGCCTAACTTCAGATTTACGACCTCATCTCTCTGGGCCTCGGTTTACTCACCTGTAAAATGGGGCGATAACATCTACCACTGGGCTATCGTGGAAGTTAGGTAACTAAGACTCATGGAGTAAGTCTGAGCTGGGGGTTTGCTGTTAAGTCTCTCAACAAACTGTTTTCATGGGTCCAGAATCCTTCCCCAGTCCCTGACAGTGGCACTCTGATGGCATAGCCTTGGTTCCTCCCCCAGTCCAGGCCTAGCCAATAACCGTGGCTCGGGGGCCAAGCTGGGCCAATCAGAAGGCCCTCAATTATGGGGAGGGGGAGGAGGCCCTTTGGTCCCCTCGGCTGGGAGGCTGCGCCTTAAGGGCTAGGGGGCCATTGCTGCCACAACAGATCAGGGGGTGGGGGGTGGGTCTGGGGGTGGGGGGCCCTGCCTGAGAGATGCCTCCTCAGAGAGCAGCTGAGCGGAGATGGAGAAAAATGGGTCTCCTGAGGACAGCTGAGGATCTAAGTCAAGCTGTGCCTTCCTGGCTGCAAACGGTTGAATAAGCTGTTTCTATTTGGGTTTCTGTCACGATCAAAGCCCCCCGACACTGCAAGGGGCCCGTTTTACACAGCGGGACTGTGAAGCCCAGGTGGGCGAGCTGGGAATTCAATGCCTTCCTTTCCAGCGCCTCTGGCATGCGGGGGGGGGGGGGGGGGGGGGGGGGGGGG
>CM052898.1:5456083-5497832 GCA_028534135.1 Potos flavus
TCTCTGGTCCCAGTCAGGGCCCCATCCTTGGCAGGAGGCAGTTTCACTGGGACCAGGCCTTGTCATCTCAGACCCCGGCATCTATCTCCTTCACCCTGTCTGCTCCCAGTGCCCCCGAGCCCCCCCACTCCAGCGGGGTCGTCTGGTCACCAGAATACAGGGCTGTCCCCATCTTCGCGCACGCGGTAGTACTCATGGCCTTCAGGCACAGCCTTGGCTAGGCCAAAGTCCCCGATCTTGACCAGCCTGTCGTTGTCCAGCAGCACGTTGCGGGCAGCCAGGTCTCGGTGCACGTAGTGCTGGGCGTGGAGGTAGGCCATGCCCTGCGGAAGGGCGAGTCAGGGTCAGTGGGGCAGGCCAGAGCCTGAGGAGTGCGGCACCAGGATGGGAAGGGGCTGCAGGGACCAGGTGGGCGCGGGCAGGGTGGCAGGTGGCAGCCGCAGAAGGGAGCAGAGCCGGCAGCAGGGGTGGGAGAATCGGGAGCGACCCGGCAACTGGAAACTGGGTGGGTTGGGGAGCCGGCCCAGGAGTGGGGACTGGTGAGCAGACGGTATGCGGCCATCAGGCCGGCCAAGGAGGAGGGGGCCGGCGGGCCTACCTCACAGATCTGCTGGGCAAACAGCAGCAGCTGCGCCAGCCCCACGCTGTGCCGGGGCAGGTAGTCTCGCAGGCTTCCCAGGGGCACGTACTCCATGACCAGCTGCACCGACTTCTCTCCTGATGCAGGGGAGGGGGGGTGCCGTGCGGGCGATGGAGGCAAGGGCTGGGCCCGTTCTGAGCCCCGCAGCTTACCCCCCTCCCCAAGGTGCGGCCCTGACTCGCCCACACTAGGTCCAGCCCTCAGGGGGGCCAGCCCATCCTAAAACCCACCCATGGGTGCCCCGGCGAGGGGGCCGCCGAGTGCCTCCCACCCATCGCGCCCCCACAGAGGGCCAAAGTGGGAAGGAGGCAGCCCCGGCCCGCACCCACTCCAGCCGGAGGCTGCAGCCAGCGGCTCTAATCGGCCCCGGGCCCTGCCGGCCCCGCCCACCTGGGTCCTCGCAGCAGCCCTTGTACTTGACGATGTGCTCGTGGTAGAGCGTGCGCAGGATGTCGATCTCCCGCCGCCAGCCGGTGCGGAGCTGGGGGCCGCAGTCCGCCTTGAGGGCCTTCACCGCCACCATCTCGCCGGTGCCGTCGTTCGTGGGGTCGTAGCAGTACAGGCTGACCTTGCCAAAATGGCCCTGGCCCCGGGACACGCAGGCGGGTCGGCCCTGCCCGGGCTCCCCAGGCCCCACCCCTGGCTGGGTCCGCTTGGAAAATCCTAGGCCCACCTCCTAGGCCCGTGTGGGCGGGCCTCCTTGGGGGCCAGGACTCCTTTTCAAGTCCTCAGGGCCTCCCTTGAGGCGGGGGTCTCCTAGGCCAGGCCCCACCCATATTTCCAGAATTAACCTCAGGCCCGCCCCAGCCCCCTGGGCCCCTCACCTCGCCCAGATCCCGGATCTTTTTCAAATAGCGCTTGTGGAAAACGGTGGGGTCTGACGCAGGCGAGTCTGGGTTCACAACCAAGACGTCAGCAAGATCTAGAAGAGCCACGGTGGGTGTCACTGGACCCCTGCCTCTTCCCGGGCAGGCCCACACTCGGGGGCACAGAAGGGGGGCCACCGCTCCCCCAGCATCTGATCTCAAATATAAGTAAACTTTTTTTTTTTTGCAACGGCTGGAAAATTCTAAGTCATGTCCACAATGCAGAAGTGGCTGTGTCCTAGGACACCCGGGACGGTCTCAGATCGGGTAAAGGGTATGTCATGACGAGAGAAAACGAAAGCCAGAAAACTGCAAGGGCCGGATCTGTCCAAGAAAGCTGTGGCTCTCCCCACATAAATAATGAAGGTGAGCACAGGTGTCCGCACGCCCGCAAGTAGATCAGACACTGTCACACCTGACATGAGTCACTGGGCAGAAATCTCAGGGGCTCGGGGCGGGCATCAGCAGGGGTCCCGGCAAAGGGGTGGGGCTCACTCTGGGGCTGCAGCTGAGTGAGGTCCCGCAGGATGGTGCGGAAGGAGGGCCGCTGAGCTGGTTCGTAGGTCAGGCACTGGCTGGTGAGCGTGGCCAGCTCCGGGCACGAGGGCTGAGGAAGCTGGTGCTGCTTCTGGTAGAAGCACTCTTTCTGCCAGGAAGGGGACCCACAGGAGTCAGTGCCCCCCGCACACCCTCCACCCCCCGTCCCTTTCTCCAAATTACAGTCAAGCTCCCAGAGCAGGCTGGGGCCCTGTTCTGGTCATTCCCATTTTACAGATGACGCGATTGCAGCTTGGTGGAGGGAAGCGGACTTGGCCACCAGTGCAGAGCCCGGGCTCGATCCCAAGTCCAGCTGACTCTGCGGTGCTTGGGAGCAGCCCACACTAGGCCCTTCCTGCCCTGGCTCCTCCTCTCTCTGCCTCCAGGAAGCTCCAACCGCAATCCGAGGCCTCAGGGCCTTTGTACCTGCCGTGACCTCTGCCTAGGCTGCACTTCCAAGCCTGGGTCACTGCAACATTTCTGTAGTTGGATTAAAACCTCCTCTGGGAAGCCTTGCCTGACCCCTCAGCTGGTTCGGGGGAGTCCTCTGGTCCTCCCTCACCCCCACAGCCTGGGGCTTCTTCCACGACGGCCCTGATCGCTCTGCTTAAAACCGAAGCATGTCACTTACTTGCTGTGTCACAACAACCTGATGAGGTAGAGACTGTTAGTCCCAGCTGACAGATAACCAGATGGAGCCCCAGAGAGATGAGGCCACGTATACACGTGAGGCCACGCAGCCAGAGGGGAGGCAGCCTGGGACCCTGAACATGCCCTCGAGACTCCTCGGAGGTACCAATCCCCTCTGTAGGAAGGGCCCAGAGATGCCCCAGACATACCTCAGAGGGGCCACGGCCCTGCAGAGGGGCCTCCCCGTCGAAGCAGATCTCCAGGAGGGTGGCACCAAAGCCCCATTTATCGGCCGCAGTGGTCAGACTGTTGGCTCCGCCAGAGAGGCACTCGGGGGCTGTCCAGGGGATCCGCTCCACCCGCTCTGGGGGCCAGGGTCAGAGGTCAGCGAGGGTGGAAAGAGTGGGGGGAAAGCCTGTCCCTGTACCCAGGCCGGCCCGGGTCCTCACCCTCCCTGGAAAGGGCTCCCAGGCCCACACCGGGGTCGCTGAGCTTGATGAAGGGGCTGGTGCCCTCCGCCAGCCCCAGCCGTGCCAGCAGGATGTTCCGGCCACACACATTACCGTGAACCAGGCTCTTGTCTTCCTGTGGGGGGTGGAAAGGGGGCGTGACAACTGGGGGGGGGTGCTGTAGATGCTGCCCCCACTCCCATCTCACGTGGTCTCCACAGGGACAGCCCACGTGAAAAAAATATGATTATGGTCAAGCAAAACAAAACGACGTAAAAACCATCATGGGGATACAAGTACATTGTCGGCACTGGATACCCAGTAGGTCCTTCCTTTCCTCCCGGAGCTGGTGGCCAAAGCTCGTGGTCAGGTCCAACTGCTGTCCTCCAACCATGCCAGGCACGCCTCTGCCCCAGGGCCTTTGCACTGGCTATTCCCTCTGGAATGCACTTCCCCAGATGCCCGCACGGCTCCTTCCTCACCTCTGGGTCACCGTGGTAGGGCCTTCCCACACCCATCTATTTAAAACTTTACCTCTTCCCCGGACTGTAGCAACTCCTTATCTCCACCCCTGCTTTTCTCCCACAGTTGTCACTACTTTCCAAAATACTATGTAGTTAATTATTATTTGTTTTTGCCTCTCCCAACTAAAATACTTGCTCCCTAACAACAGAGACTTTCGATTTGTTCTCCACTGAGTCCTCAGGGCCTAGGACAGAGCCTGGCACACAAGGTGCTCTGGAAACTGGGGTGACTGGACCAGGAGGGGCTGGGACGAATGGCAAGAGAGCGTGACAGAGGAGCTGAGGTCAGGTCCCATGGGACATAGAGGGGTGAGGCGGTCTTCCTTTGGGGGAGATGGGAGCCACAGGGGTGTGTGAGCAGAAGAGGCTCATGGAAAGATCTCCCAGGGCCGGTATGTAGAGGACCACCCCAGTGTACCCCACCCACAGGCCACGCACCAGGTAGCTGAGGGCGCTGGCCAGCTGCTGGGCCACTGCCACCTTCCAGGCCACAGGCACATGGCCCTTCTCCCGCCGCAGCCACACGTCCAGGGGCCCGTGCTCCACGTACTCTGTCACCATGATGTCTGCAAAGGCCCGGCCGCTGCACAGGCTGCCCACCTGCTTCCCCACTCCAGGACACGGTGGGGGGTGGGAGCTGGGGGCTGGGACCGTGGGTGGGGAAGGCGCTGGGGCAGAGATGCGGGGGGGTGGCTGGCAAGTGACTGTGGGGTGAGGGGAGATGCAGGAGGGAGGGTAGGCCATGTGGGTGCAGGGTGAGGCAGAGGGGAATGCTGGCATCTGAGTCCGGGGTCGGGACGGGCTGGGCAAAGCTGCCATGTAAGTGACAAAGGTGAGGATGGGACTAGGGAACTGGGGGCGGGTGTCGACAAATGGAGGCACAGAGCATGGGGCTGGGGCATAACTGATGAGAGGATCCCAGAGGCTTGGGGTGCTCAGGGGGTGTCGACCAGTGTTGGTGGGAAAGCAAGAGAGACAGACACATGGGGTTGCAGATCTGGGGGCTGCTGGCTGGACTACGACTTCTGAGGTACATGCAGGGTAAGCGGAGGGGTGGGGGCAGAGCAGGGACTGAGATCTGGGAGGACTGGGGTGCCCCACAACGCTGGCGCCCGCACGGGGTCACAGTGCCGGTGGGGTCAGAGGGTAGACAGAGTTGGGTGGCAGAGGTGGCAGGTGGCAGACAGAGCTAAGGATACAGCTAGGAGTCAGGGGGTGGGCCCAGGAATCAGGGTGCAGCCCGGCATCGAGGTGAAGCTAGGGTCCAGGTGTAGTCCGGGGACTGTTGGAATACAGTCCGCGGCTGGGGCACAGGTGGAAGGTCCAGTGTGGAGGTATGTAGTCAGGGATCCCAGGATAGGTCAAGGTGGAGCACGGAGTCAGGGGTGAGCAGGACACAGGCTGAGGGTCGGGCATAAAGGGGCGGGGGGAGGGTGGCCTGCACACGGGGGCGCGAGCGGGCGCGCGGGGCTCACTCACTCTCGGGGCCGTGCACGCAGATGCCGTGTACGAAGGCCAGGTGCACGTGGGATACCTGGTTCATGAGGCTGGCTGTCTCGTAGAAGGCCTGTGGGGACAGGGCAGGTCAGGAGGCCACAGACCCTGCCCCCTGCACCCCTCCCCCCCCCCACTGGCTGGGCTCACTCACCAGGGCGATGTCTTGGTGACTGGGGTCCAGCACCTTAAGTACCACTCGGAGCTCTTGCCCACAGTCCCCACTGGGCGTGGGGGAGTCCTCACCGTCTGCCGTGCCGTCCTTGGGGCTTCTGCCCCCCACTCGTAAGATGCCCTCGTACACATTGGTCCTTGTGCCTTGGCCCAAGTGGGACAGCTGGGGGAACAGGGCACGGAGCAGCTCCGTGACCAGCACCCGGGGCCGCCCTCCCCGGCGCCCCCTGGCCCCAGGAAGCTCCGACCACACGCACCTGGGTGATGTCATCCTGGCTGATGCGGTGGAAGCTGAGCTGGCTGAGGTTGGGCAGAGCGGTGCTGGCCCGAGGCCCCCGCACGATGATGAGGTTGGAGATCTCTGGGGGGTCGAGGTGCCGTCACCGAGGGCTGGCCTGGGTTGGGGATGGGGATCCCACCCCCGACTCCCTACCCCGTCCAGGGCCCCCCACGTCATACCTCCGGGCCGCGGCAGGCAGCAGCGGCGCAGGGCAAAGCAGTCATCGCCAGCCCGCAGGCAGCAACCCTGCAGGGCGGCTCGCAGCTCCCTCACGCTGGGGAAGGACCGGTCCCAGGCCTCCAGCGTGAAGACCCCGGCCTGCAGCTCAATGGGGAATTTGCGCAGGTGCACCTGCTGTGTGCCCGGGGCCTGCAGCGGGGGGCGGGGGGCAGGGCGGTGAGCAGGGGTCCAGGCAGGGAGCGCGCCCAGCCCCGGCCCAGGACCCCCGCCCCACGCCCACCTGCTCTCGCTGCGCCACGGTGAGGATGAGGCGGTTGAGGCGGCTGGTGCTCCAGTGGATGAGGTAGAGGCCATCCTCGGGCCGCAGCTTGGCCAGCACAAATGGGTCCCTGCGGGGGGGCCAGGGGGCCGCGGTCGGGGAATGTGCGGGGTACCGCGGGGCGCACGCCAGGCAACAGGGGCACAGAGAACCTGCCTGTACGGGAGCACTCCCAGCTGGGACAAATGTCGATGCGGGCACTTCTGCGGGGACGCGGAGTCTGGGCGTGCGCAGGAACACCCACGGGATGAAAGAGCTAGCGGGACAGTCCCCTGCGCGCGGGACCATGGTCAGACAGTGCCCCCGACAAGGTAACGCGCACCCGGAGACAGGAGATGGTGATCAGACACCGGAGGGCACACACCCAGCCAGCTACTCGGGACACACAGTGGGTAGCCTGCCACACACGCAGAGGACACCAATCACAGACACAGCCGCTCAGCCACTACGACAGGGGGCATAGGGGCCGCAACATCCCAGACCCAGAGGGGACGATCGCCAGGAACACAGACAGGCAGCACCCGTGATGCCGCCACCGGGCCCCGACCTCCCCATAAGCGGGGGCTC
The DNA here is from genome assembly GCA_028534135.1 of Potos flavus. Lineage (NCBI taxonomy): Eukaryota > Metazoa > Chordata > Mammalia > Carnivora > Procyonidae > Potos > Potos flavus. The sequence goes on from CM052898.1 coordinate 5,462,744, forward strand.
CCATGCTACTGCCAACCCAAAATCCGCGTCTCCCCAGAACTTCCATGCCAAAACCTACCCCCTGACGTGACGGCGCGAGGAAGTGGGGCCTCCGGTGGCTGAGTAGGGCCCACGGACCCCTGTCGGGTAACGCACACCGGGCACTGACCTCGTGCCACCCTGGCCCTCAAGAGGCGAATGGCGCCTCCACCCTCCTCTGGCACAGAGACGAGGCTCCCAGGGGTCAGACCTCTTAAGACACCTCAACGGCCAGTCTCGCTGTCACAGGTAGGCCAGGGGACAGCCAGGCACAGGTATGATGACCACAGAAGCTCAGAGTCACAGCCCCGTCCCAGTGGCACGCAGGACGGCCACACGCATGTCTGAGGACCCCTGAGGCCCAGACACCGCACAGTTTCCACCCCACGTGTCTGGACAGAACCGCATGGACGGGGACCTCCGGTGACCAGGACGGACGCACGCCCACAGGGATGTGAACGCTCATGCGGACATGTGAATGGCCACCGGCGTCTGTGCAACACACGGCTCCACACAAATCACCCAGCCCATCGCTCACAACGCCAGGCAATGATGACTGGATACGCGGTCGTGAAGCACAGCCGCGCGCCGGGCAGGCTGCTCAACCTGCAGACATGCGCGGTGACAGTCCCAAACCCGGGTCCCGCCACGCACGTGTCCACACCGCTGCAGGCGCCCCCTCTCCCCCATACCGCCGGCGTGCCCATCTGCACACGCAAGTGCGCACTCCCACACGTGCACACACATGGGTGAACACGCACGCAGCAATGTGAACACAAAGATGTGAATACACACAAACACACACACGCTTCATTCACACCTCACCATGAGCTCTAGGCAGCCACCACCTCGCTCCGCGTCACTCACCTGCCCTTCCCGCCCGCTGGGCCCTCGCCCCCCCCCCCCCCCCCCCCCCCCCCCCCCCCCCCCCCCCCCCCCCCGCACTCACAGCAGGGGTCCGTGGATACCGTCCTGGATGCTCATCACCAGCCGCGGAGGAGCCACCTCGTGGCACAGGTAGTGGCTCGAGTCGGCGGTCAGGCGGAAATAGCCGTCCACCAGCGACACCAAGGACAGGGCCATGGCCCGGGAAGGCAGGGTCAGCTCCTGCAGGCCGGGGGGGGGTGGGGTGGGGGTGGGGACGGGACATCAGGCAGGCCTCACAGCCCAGAGGCGCCCCCACCCCTGCCAGGCCCCCAGCCCCGGGCCCCACCAGGCTCTTGTCCTGACAGTGCACGCTGACGTGGCGTTCCTTCAGCACCACATGGGTGATGTCCTGGAAGTCACAGAAGCAGGTCCATGGTGCTCCCTGAGGCCTGTGTGCTGCCTGCTCGTCCACTGCTGGGGCCTTGGTCCTCTTCCCAAATGGGCCAGCACGAGCATTCCTGCTGCTGCCGTCACCTCTGAGACCCTGGAAAGCCAGCAAGCGGGGCAGGTGCGTGACACAGGGCTATGCCCGTTCCGTCTCCCGCACATTCTCCCTGGGGAGAGGCAGGAGCCGGAGGAACCAGGGAAGCTCCTGAGGCAGCCCCACTCAAGTCTGTGTCACAGACGGGATGGGGACCCTCCCCCAAGAAAGCCGCACACCAGAAGCCAGAACCTCAGGGAGGAAGAGAGGAAGAGCCGGGCCCTCTCCCCCGCAGACACAAGGTGGGGGTTCCTCAGAGGTCCCCAGGGGGAAGACGGAGACAGAGGACACTCCCCAAAAAACCACCCCGGGGGACAGACATATCCCAGAGCCACGCGGGGAAAGGGCTCCCTGCAGCCACCCTCGGAGGCCAAGGCCAAGGCTAAGCAGGAGCCCCAGCCCCAGCCCGACCTGGACCGCTAGACGGAGAGAGGCACCCCGCTCACCTCTGCCCGTACTGGCCGCCACTGGATGCCGCCCGTGCCTGTCACCAGCACCTCATGAGTGGGGGGCCCGGTGGCCGACTCTGGCCCAGGCTCTGGGGGAGCCTGCCCGCCGTCCCGGAGGTAGCAGGGCTCCCCCACGGCCTGGGCCAGTAGCTCCAGGCGGCACACAGGCAGGCGCTCCGTGCCGAAGCGGGGTGCCAACTGCTCGAGCGTGGCCAGGTATTTGACCATGATGACCTGCTGCGAGACGTGGCCCGGCTGGAAGGCCCGCACGAACCTGCGGAAGATGTTCCGCAGGCGCAGGCGCGTCAGCGCGTTGTGCCGCCGGATCTGCAGCCGGAAGGAGCGTGGGATGCAGTCCTTGAAGCTGGGGGGCAATCAGGAAGGGCTGGTCAGGAGCCCGGGGTTGCCGGCCGAGCTGGCCCTCGTATTCCAAGTTCAGATCCCCGAGAAACAGGCCTTTGCCGCCTACTGCCTCAGGGCCTTTGTATATGCTTTTCCCTCTTCCTGGAACACTTTCCCAACATATTCCTCATCGGGATAAAGCTGACTCAACCTTCAGGTCTCAGCAGAAATGTCACCTTCCCCGGGAAGCGTTCTCTGCCGTCCAAGCTAGAGAGGGTATTTCCTCTGGGCTTCCCAGCACCCTGGACTTCACTGTCCCAGCCGGACTCTTCCAGAGTGATAGCACAACAGGGAGAGAAAAATACGTGCTTTAAGAAGGACTGAGCGTCCTCCAAGATCCATGTCTCCCACTGCCTCCTCCAGGCAGCGTACCCTGATTACTCGGGCCCTCATAGCAATAGCCATGCCCACAGCTGGCTCCCAGCTTCCCACCCTCTTGTGTCCGTCCTTCCCTAGAATGCTAAGGAGTTCTCCAAGCTCACTCTGCTCCAGCCACACATCCTCCAACGCATGAGGCAGGCCTCAGGGTCTTTGCACCGGCTGCCCTGTTTAGGATGCTCTTCTCCCAGACACTCGCAAGCCTCCTGCCTTCACTTCCTTCACACCTTTGAATTTGAATGCTACGTTCTCAGTGAGGGAGTCCTGGACCCCCCAAGCTGAAATTGTACACCCCTCCTTCTCTGATGCTCTCCTTCTTCCTCCTTTCCTGCTTAATTTTCCCTCTCTGTATTTATCACCGTTGGAAACACTGGACCTTTCATTTTTGTATTTTGTTTACTGCCTGTCTCCTTCACCAGATGTCAGCTCAGGAGGGCGGTGACCGCTGTCTGACTTGCTCACTACTGCGGCCTCAACACCCAAAATTACTGCTGGTACCACAGCAGGTATACAGCAGGTACTAGATAAGTGCTGAATGCAGACACGGCAGTAGGCGAGGTCTCTCGTGGCTCCCAGATACCCGCCCCATTCCCAGACACCTGATCTTCTTGGCCACCTTCTCCAGGGGGATGCCACGGCACAGAGCAAGGTGGCACAGGTGCAGAAAGGCCATGCCCAGACTCTCGTTCTTAAAATGGCGGATCTCCTCCTCACTCGACAGCTCCCACAGCGATGCCACGTCATTCACAAACTCATGCTTGCCCTGGGGATGGAGGGGGGGATCAGGAAGAAAGGGAGGCATGAGAACCTGTTCACTCCCCAGCTTCTATCCACTCTGGGGATGGGAGGGAATCCCCAGGAGTTTTCTGGAAAGGCCAAATACACAGCACGAGTGCCTCCTCTGTCCAAGCCTCGGCCCACATCAGACATCACGAATTGATCACAGCACTCTTTCCCAGGCAATCCTGTGTCTCAGAACCCTTCGGTTCAGGCAGCCAAAGGATCCCGGATGGCATGAGTTGGAATCTATTAGCTTTAGCGAATTGAGGAGAGATGGGGGGGCTCCTCAATGGCCCCGAGGTCCCTCACAAACAGTCCCACTTCCTCAGCCCTACACGCGCCTGCTCAAAGAGGTACTCAAAGGAGGCTGGGTCCAGCAGTTGCATCCCCTGCTCTGCCTGTCCGGAGGAAGACTTGGGCCCTGGGGGCCCACAGCGGTACACAGCCGGTTCCTGAGGGTTTGTGCCATGCCAGTTCCGGAAATAAAACCTGCAAGACGGGATGGAGAGGTCGCAGCTGGGCCCAGAATGGACTCAGACGCAGCTCCGGGAAGGTGGGGTGCAGGGGAGCAAAGGGACAGAACCGAAGGGGACAAGACTCCCAAGGGACCATCACCCACCTCATGCGGAAGTACAATGTCAGGCCCGTGTCTCTGGAGATCTGCAAGACGTGGTTTGGGGGCAGCCAGACCTGGGCCTGGGCATCGAAGAGAGCGAAGAGATTGAGGCAGGATGGAGTGATGCCTGGAACAGGGGAGAAAGAAGATCAGGAGGCAGCATCTCCTGCCATCTGCCTTGTGGACCACCAGACCTGCTGTTTCCCGTCACAGGCCTTCCCTCCCTGGGCCTCCTCCAGCCCACAGAGGACAACGTGATATGGTGACCAAGCTGCAGCTTCACAGACTACATTTCCCATCCTCCTTTGCAGCTGGGATGGGGCCACAGGACAAGTTTCTGGCCAATGCGATGCTGGCGAAAGGGATCCGTAGATTTCTAGGCCTGGAAATAAACTCTTACCATCTCCTCTGCCTCAGCGATGTTAGAGACCCCTTGAGCCAAAGCTACGAGACAGAGGTGAATCATCTGACCTGCACTAGATTTTAGGTAAAGCTTCATTGTCTTGACTCGGGGAAATTTGGGGGGCTGCTTGTTACTGCAGCAAGAACCTACCCTCGCCCGACCAGCCCAACTCTACAAACTGCTGGCACGTTGCCTGGTCTCTCTCTGAGCTCCAGCCCTGCAGGAATATCCAACTACCTCCTGGCTGTCTCCCCCTGGACATCATAGCCCCTTTAGATGTGTCTTATTCCAAAGGGATTTCATGCCAGGTCCCCAAACCTGCCTCTTGTCTGCCTGGTTCTTTAAGCTAGGACTTGGTCCTTGTCCTCAACTTTGCCCGAAACTCACATCAGATGGGTCACAAGGCCTGCTCTTTCTGTATCCTCCATCTCTGGGATCCTTCAGATCCAAGGCCCAGCCTTAAGCCCAGCCTCCAGACTTGCTGCCATCCCCCACACTGGCCACCTGAGACATCCTTTTATACACATCACTTGAAAATGTTACCTAAGACAGTCCCTTCGGAATAATTTATCATCACCAAAGTATAGCCACAAGACATAAAACTTGTCCCTGCCTACATCCACCTCTTCTCCCCTCCCACAAAGAGTTAACCACACTCCCGAACTAGAGTTTATCATTCTCATATCCTCTATGACCTAATCTCAAATGTTATCAACTCTAAATGCAGTATTATATTATAGGTGTTCTTCTACAATTCACTTCTTCATGTTACAACAGGCTTTTTTGTTTTGTTTTTAAAGATTTTATTTATTCGGGGGCGCCTGGGTGGCTCAGTGGGTTAAAGCCTCTGCCTTTGGCTCAGGTCATGGTCTCAGGGTCCTGGGATCGAGCCCCGCATCGGGCTCTCTGCTCAGCGGGGAGCCTGCTTCCCCCTCTCTCTCTGCCTGCCTCTCTGCCAACTTGTGATCTCTCTCTCTCTGTCAAATAAATAAATAAAATCTTTAAAAAAAAAAAGATTTTATTTATTCATGAGAGACAGAGGCAGAGGGAGAAGCAGGCTTCCCAAGGAGCAGGGAGCCCAATGAGGGACTCGATCCCAGAACCTCGGGATCATGACCCAAGCTGAAGACAGATGCTTAACCATCTGAGCCACCCAGGTGGCCAATTACAACAGGTTTTAAAACCTCACACATGAGAGGCGCTTGGCTAGTTCAGTAGTTAGAACATGTGACTCTTGATCTTGGGGTCATGAGTTCAAGCCCCACATTGGGTGTAGAGATTACTTTTAAAAAAATAAATTAAGGGGCGCCTGGGTGGCTCAGTGGGTTGGAGCCTCTGCCTTCGGCTCAGGTCATGATCTTGGGGTCCTGGGATCGAGCCCCACATCGGGCTCTCTGCTCAGCAGGGAGCCTGCTTCCCCTCTTTCTCTGCCTGCCTCTCTGCCTACGTGTGATCTCTCTGTCAAATAAATAAATAAAATCTTTAGAAAAAAAAAACCTTCACATATGATAGGTGTAATTTTGGTTAAATTTCCTTTTTCCCGATTGTATAGCTTTCCAGCATTCAACCTCATTGTTTGTGTCTTCTCTTGTATAGGGTACCCTGAGATGGTCTCCCATTTTTCGCCAAGATAAATGAAGCCACTCCGAACATTCTGGTATGTGTCTCCTAGAACACATGAGGGTCTGTACTGGGCATATCTAGAAGTGCAACTGTGTGGCCTTGGGGAACGTATGTTCCAACAATGTTGGACGATGCCAATGGCTTTCCAAAGTTGCTGGGTCCAAGTGTACTGCCTCCCACAGAAGGAGAATGCCTCCTTGAGAGACAACTTCCTAAAGAACCAATCTGACTGTTTCACTCTCTGGCTTAAACCTTCCATGGTTCCCCATTGCCCCATGAGAAAGCCCAACCCCCTCAGCACAGAAGAGCCATGACCTGGGTGGGGGGACGCCTGGGGGGCTCAGTCGGTTAAATGTCTGACTCTTTCTCTTTTTTTTAAAGATTTTACTTATTTATTTGACAGAGAGAGATCACAAGCAGGCAGAGAGGCAGGCGGGCGGGGGGAGCAGAGAGTCCGGTGTGGGGCTCGATCCCAGGACCCTGAGATCATGACCCGAGCAGAAGGCAGAGGCTTAACCTACTGAGCCACCCAGGCGCCCCAAATGTCTGGCTCTTGATTTAGGCTCAGGTCATGATCTCAGGGTTGTAAGATGGAACCCTAAGTCAGACTTCGTGTTCAGCGGGGAGTCTGCTTGGGATTCTCTCTCTCCCTCTCCTTCTGCCCCTCCCCCGCCTCACTAAAATAAATACATCTTAAAAATAATAATAACTATGACCTGGACTCTGACAATTATGTTCCACTTTCAAGTCCTACTTCCCTTTTCAAATTCTTGAAATCGACACTCCAGTTACTCTTAAGGTCTTTTGCTTCCTCACACACATCAGGCTGTCTGAGAGCTTTTCACATGCTGCTTCTTCTGCTGCGCACGTTTCACACCACCCAGCACACCCGTCAGAGCTCCTGAAGGATCAGCCACCAATGGGAAAGTACAAGGGGTGGCAGAAATCCACCAGGAGGCCCCCATCCAGTTGTGGGGAAGGGCGTCAGAGAGGACTTCCTGGAGGAAGGGACATATCAGCAAGGTTCAATTGGATAGACCTTCTCCTCCTCAGGAAGAACATAGGATACTTTTGGTACCTCTGCTATGGGCTCTCTCAGCCATTCCACAGTTCCTTACTGCTCTCCGGAGAAAGGGTAAACTCTGAACGCCTCCCTCTGGCATTTAAGGCACCATAATATCTGGCCCTGGCTGACCTCTCCCCCTTATCTCCTGGCTGGAGGTCACTGCCACCCTGGTCTCCCGGCTCCCACCCTCACCCACCACAGTCTATTCCCCGCACAGCAGTCAGAGAGCACCCACGACGCCTGAGTCCAGTCACGTCCCTCCTTCGCTCCCAATCCTCTGTGGCTCCCACTTCAGTTGGAGTCAAGAGTCACATGCACTGCCAAGCAAGCCAGCCAGGCGCTCCTTTCCTAAATTTTTAATTTTTCTCCATCATCTACCTCTGTTCTCCCAGTTTTCTTTTTTTTTTTTTAAGATTTTATTTATTTATTTGAGAGAGAGAGAGCAAGTGAACAAGAGAAGAGTGGTGGGGAGAGGGGCGCCTGGGTGGCTCAGTGGGTTGAACCCTCTGCCTTCGGCTCAGGTCATGATCTCAGGGTCCTGGGATCGAGCCCCGCATCGGGCTTTCTGCTCAGCGGGGAGTCTGCTTCCCCCCCTCTCTCTGCCTGCCTCTTGCCTGCTTGTGATCTCTCTCTCTGTCAAATAAATAAATAAAATCTTAAAAAAAAAAAAAAAAACAAGAGTGGTGGAGAGAGAGTGAGGGAGAAGCATGCTCCCTGCTGAGCAGGGAGCCCGGTGCAGGGCTTGATCTCAGGACCCCAAGATCATGACCTGAGCCAAAGGCAGATGGTTAACCGACTGAGCCGCCCAGGCGCCCCTCCCACATGGTTTTCTTATTCATTGTGTTTCTTGCTGATTTTCCTATTGGAATATCAGCTCTACAAAGGCAGTGATTTGGGGCTGGCACAATGTAGTTGCTCACTTGATGTCTGCTGAATGAACGGACAGACGGGCAGACAAACGGATGGATGGGCCCAGCTACTGTGAGCACCTCCACCCGACTCACCGACTTTTTGTGCAATATGGATGCAGACCTCCTCTGCGGTCAGTGTGGCTTCGCTGAAGGTGACCCAGGGGTCCCCGCCGCCAGGGCCAGCCCAGTGCAGAAGGACCTTCAAGCCTCCCCTGGTGGCCATGGACTGAGCTCCATCGCCATCAGGCCTGCTGTCCCTGGTGGTGGCGCCCCAATGGCACAGAGACATGCTTTTGACAGCTGGCTTGGCTAGAAAGAGACAGGCCATCAATCCCCAAACATTAGGCCTGAGGGGAAAATTCTAGAACCCCCCTCACTGTGTGACTTTAGGCACCCAATTCTCCTCCCTGAGCCTGTTTCTATGTCTGTTTGATGGAGTTAGGGTACACGTCCACACCTGCTAGATTTGTCACAAACAATGAACCCCTTTATTGGACAAACCTGCACCAATATAAAAACCTGCTTTGCACCCACCTTCCTCAAATCACCAGGCAGGTCAGACAGAGCAGGGGGCGAATCCTGACTCTCCCCGTGTCAACTCAGGCAAGTCACTTAGCCACCCTGGGCCTCAGTTTCCCCATCGGAAAATGAAGATGCAGAGAGCATTGCAACGAAAAGAAGGTTGTGACATCCCCACAGCACCTAGCCCTTAATGCAGGCATGACAAAATAACAAATACGACAAAAACAAAAATAAAATCATTATTATTGACTCCATTGTGCTGACCGTCTTTCTCTTGCAGGCCAAGATTCCTGCCTCCCACATCTACCCACGAGAGTAACCCCAGGCCCTGCTGACTCCCCCGAGCCTGGGTGGGTGGGTGTGTGTGTGGGTGTGTGTGTGTGTGTGTGTGTGTGTGTGTGTTTCCACTCGCCCCTCCAGCTGCGGGACTTTCCCAGAGCCAGGCCCAGGGTCAGGCCTCCAAGTCCTCCAGTTTTAAGATAAACAGTAATGGGAAGAAGAGAATGTCTGTTGTCACAGCACAATGATTCCTCAGGAATCAGCTCCTCTCTGAGCCTGTTCCCTCGTCTGGGAAAGGGGCATATAGCAGTCTTTTCCTCAAAGGGGTGTTGGGAGGATTCCGTGAGGTGAGGGAGGGGAAGCGCTCAGCTCAGGGCTTGGTGTGCGGCCCGTACTTAATAAACGTTCTTTATTATGACATGTTAACATTTGAGAAAATACGGATGGGGTTTCGGGGGTGCCCATTTCCTTCCTCCTCGTCCCCACTGGGTGCAGACCAGCTTTGCAGATCCGGTAGGAGTGACGTCTGCACCCAGGAGACCCGCACCGCGCCCCCAACACACCCACCAAAACCTCGCTGGCTGGGGCAGGAGCCGCGATGCGCACCCACCAGGCACCGACCGGTCACGAGGCAGCGGGTGTTTCTATCCACCCTCCGCCACGCGCAGCCTCCCGCCGAGCCCCTCACCGCCCCTCCCGCCGGCCGCTGCCCTCCAGAGGACCTCCCGGGTATTCCAGGCTCACCCTTTCCCCGGGACTCTGGCTCGAACCCGGGACCCCTGCTCGATCCCGGGACCCCGCCCCGCATTGCGGGCAGCCACTGCCAAGTCGCCGCCGAGACGCCGCCCCCCATTGGCCGCCTGAAATGGGCATATTCATTGGCCGCTGTTGTAACCCGTCGCACGTAATCATTGGTCCTTTCGTTGCAATAGCAGCGCTTCTATTGGTCCTCAGCCTCACTTTTTTTTACCCTCAACTGCGATTGGCTGGAATGGCACCGCAGGGTCAGTGATTGGCTTCTGGGGGGAGGGGGCGGAGATGCGGAAGGGCTGGCTAGTATGCCGGGTTCAACCGTGTGGCGTTCAAACGGCGTCACGACATCAGTGTCCTACGCTGGCTATTGGCCCAAGGGAGGCTTTCGGACCTGGTGTAAATCTCGTGTCCTCATCTTGGCGACCAAGGCTGCAGCCAGCCCCCCTTCAGTCTTCCAAGCTCCTGCCGTGTGACTCCATTCCATCCTGCCTCGCTTCCCGTGTCTCCGCCTGGCCAGCTGCTCCTAGCTGGACGGAGACACCCCCTCACACACGCCCGGAGGCATTTCCCGACCACCTATTCAGATCCTCTGCCTGATCACCTCCGCCGCCTCCTCTGAGGCTGTCAAAGTAGCAGCCTGGAAGTCCCACCTGATCTGAGTTCTAATCAACACACAGCCTCAAGTCGCTGTCGTTTACCAAGAAGGCTACGCACTGAGTGTTTTCATGCAGTATCTCATTTGATCAAGGCAGCAATCCTCTGGGGGCTTATGTTGTCCCCATTTCTCCGAGCAAGAAACTGAGGCACAGAGAGGTGACAAAGACCCTCTCCTTGACCTCACTTATCTGACCCCTCTTCTCAACTAGCCCTCCACCCAGGCATGAGCCTGTCTTCAGCCTGCTTGGTCCAGTCGGAGCAAGGAATCCTTTTAAGTCATCCCCCACCTTTGGTGTCTGATCAAGTTCCTCCCAGTTGGTGTCCACAGAAAATTGGAGAGTTGTCTGGTGCGGAAAACCCACATATTGGGCATCAGAAATGTTGTAAGTAGAGAAAGTTTTCCTTTACCACGCATTAAAGAAAGATTTCCCAGGCTTCATCTGTGGGCTCAGTTTTAAAGAACAATGGTAATAAACGGACTACCCAGGCCAAGAAATAAACCCTCACCCCTCCCCAGAAGCTCTTCGATCTAAATCGGCAAGCCCATCTTTCTGTCTCTTTGCCTGCTGTATTTTTCTCTGCAGTCTTTATGACAACCTGATATTTCACTGGAAATTTCTGTGAGCACTGATTTTAATGCCTGTCTTCCACTTTAAAATGTCAGCTCCACAAGGGAGGGGTCTGTGTGGTTCTCCACTCTATGCTCAGTGCTTGGAATTGTGCCTGGCACCCAGTAGCTGCCTAAAAGATGGGGGGCGGGAGGTGAATGGCCTAGGGAGCCCTCTGGGCCTGAGCGGCTGTCCTGCTTGCTGCGGAAAGCCTGACCATGGCCTTCCGGCCTCAGCTTCCTCTCTGCCCCTGAGAGTGCAGCAGCAGGAAGTCGAAGTTGCCAGATTCTTCAGTAGACGGCTGGGTGAAGTGAGGCAGCCTCCACAGAGCACGGGATGAGCCTGGGACTGGGCGTCCAGCATCCCAGGGGGACAGGAAGTGGCAGGTGACTATGATGACCAATAATAATAAGGATGTTAATAACCCCAGTAATAAGAATAGAATACTGGCTCACAGTGTCGCAGACTGGATGTGCTTGGAATTCGCTGAGCTCTTTCAGTTTCTCTTAAAGTGGGACCAGCACACCCACCTGACAGCTGAAGAAAAAAGAGACCACAGAGACTGCTGGCAAGGCTAGTGTCCTGCCCCCAGGGCCCAAGGCCTCCTTTGCAAACCCCTCCATCACAGACAGTTTCCAGGACCAGCAGGGGGGCTCCAGGTCACCCCACCAGCCATCGGGGTTTGCCCAGGATTGAGGGAGAGTACCACAAGGGACTTTCGGGGTTATAACTGGGACAGTTCTGAGCAAACTGGGACAATTGGCCACTGGTCCCCAGCGGGTTTTTAGGAGGAAGCTAGAATTGGGGGATTCCCCTGACCCTGCAGGGAGGGACCTCCCAGAGCTCCCACCAGCCCAGGCAAAAGCCAAGAGTCGGTGAATTAAAAACAAAACCCCTTTGTGTTCTTTTGAATTGGAGGGTTCATGGAACAGTCAGCCCCTTCCCCAAAACAGCCATGAGGCCGGTCAGTTTCCTGGGAATCCTTCCAAGGAAGTGCCATACCCTGTTGGACGCATGTGTGAATACACGCCTCCAGGAAATTCCCACAAGCAGTCTTAAACTGGGCATTCCTTGCTAGTCTTGGGAGGAAACAGGAGGTACACACACGAAGGCTAGAACCAGAAAGTCTGGGTTCAGATCCCAGCGCAGCCACTGTGTGGGATCCTGGGCAGACACTTAACTTCTGGTGTTCAGTCTCCTCCTCTGAAGAATAGGGCTAATTGGAGTCTCAAAGTCTGAGACATGTCAGGAACATCAAACGAGTGAATACATGTAAGATCTTGGAACCAGGTATAGAGTGAGTGCTATTATCTTTTTCATTTAATGATAGTTTTTGGTGATCTTTCCTTTCCCCTGCATATAGATCTATTTTGCAGAATTGTTTGATCAGGACGTATTTCAGGCACTCAGTGAGGGATGGGAAATACATGAAAACATGAGCTAGGCAAAAGGTGGAAACAACTCAGGTGTCCATCAATCAATGAATGGATAAACAAAATGTAGTATAGCCATACGATGGACTATTTGGTCATAACAAGGGATGAAGCTCTGACACGTGCCACAACTTGGATGAACCTTGAAAACATTGTGTTGGGGCGCCTAGGTGGCTCAGTCGGTTAAGCATCTGCCTTCAGTTCAGGTCATGATCCCGGGGTCCTGGGATTGAATCCCGAGTTGGGCTCCCTGCTCAGCGGGGAGTCTGCTTCTCCGTCTCTCCCCTGCACATGCTCTGTCTCTCACACACTCTCTCTCTCTCGAATAAATAAATAAGTCCTTAAAAAATTAAAAAAAAAAAAAGGCTACAGTATATCTGTCTCTTCTCCCATGGACAGACAGTTATGTGGTTTCCAAGTGATGCCAAAAAACGTTCTTATATTGTCTTTTTTTTTTTTTAGGATTACTTATTTTAAGTAAGTTATTCATGTTCTGAATTGAAAAGGCAGAAAAGGATTTTGAGGACAGGCTCTTACTCTGCTTCTGGGCCCCTGACACTGAATTACTGAATTCAGAATATATTTATGGATTAGTGGTTCCTAAAGTTAAGTGTAGGATTACCCTGTAATCCAGCAATTCCACATCTGGTTGTATATGCAAAGAAATTGTATCCTACAATGCAATATTATTCAACTATAAAATGGGATGAAATTGATACATGCTACACCACGGATGAACTTTGAAAATGTTATGCTAATTGAAATAAGCCAGTCACAGAATTACAGATATTTTCTGAGTGGGGGATTACGTGTTGAACGGGAACAGTTTCCTGTCCTGTACTTAAAGCCACTGAATCACACATCCCACAATGGTTGGAATGGTTAATTTCATGGCATGTACATTTCACCACAATTTAAAAACACACACTCATGGAGCACCTACTGTGTGCTGTACTCCAGGATCTGAGGATTTAGCCATGAACAAAACACAGGAATCCCTGCCTCCGGGGAGTGGACATAAATCAGATAAATACTAGTAAGTGGGTTTTATGATATGTTGGGAGGTGCGAAGTGGTAGGGAGGGAAGAAGTTGGCCAGGTAAGGGGTATCAGAGGCTGGAGTAACTTGTTCTAGGCTCTGTCCCCAGCATCCAGGGTATTTGTTGCCTATGATAGTGAAGGTTTCCTCTTGTGGCCACAAGTAATCAAAATGCTTCACCCAGCTTCCACATCCCTGGCTTTGGGTGGGTTCTGCCAATGGGGAAGCCTGGCCAGAGACCAGAAGTGGGAGAACCAAGGAGGGATATCTATTCCCCTGCTCCCTCCCTGCTGGCCATAGTTTGGGCAGTGGTGGTACCTCTGCGACCACATATTCTGCAAGGGGCGCCTTCTTCGTGGCTCCAGATCTCAATGAGTTCTGCTAATTCTGGTTCCTGCCCCTGCACCTGAGCCCTGGATGTGGGGCCTCCCTGTGGCAGGCAGAGTAACAGACCCCCCACTAATCCCTGGAATCTGTGAATATGTTATGCTTCGTTAGGGAGAAGCATAAAAAGGGAGAGTTAAATTTGCAGATGGAGGGATGCCTGGGTGGCTCAGTCGGTTAAGCGGCTGCCTTTAGCTTAGGTCATGATCCCAGGGTCCTGGGATCGAGTCTCATGTCGGGCTCTTTGCTCAGCCCGGAGCCTACTTTTTCCCCTCTGCTTGTGTTCTCTTTCTCTCTCTCTGACAAATAAATGAATAAAATATTTTTATTTATTTATTTATTTTTAAAGATTTTTAAAATTTATTTCTTGGCAGAGAGAGAGAGTTCACAAGTAGGCAAAGAGGCAGGCAGAGAGGGAGGGGGAAGAAGGCTCCCTGCTGAGCAGAGAGCCCGATGTGGGGCTCCATCCCAGGACCCCGAGATCATGACCTGAGCCAAAGGCAGAGGCTTTAACCCACTGAGCCACCCAGGTGCGCCCCGAATAAAATATTTTTAAAAATAAATAAGTAAAATTGCAGATGGAAATTGAAAATGCTAATCAGTTGGCCTTCAGGTAAGATTATCCTGTTGGGCTCAAGGTAATCACAAGGATCTTAAAAGTGGAAGAGTGAGGGGGGACACCTGGGTGGCTCAATCAGTTGGCCAACTGACTCTTGGTTTTGACTCAGGTTGAGATCTCGCGGTGGTGAGATCGAGCCCTGTGTCAGGCTCACGCTCAGCATGCAGGCTGCTTCAGAGTCTCTCTGTCCCTTTCTCTCTGTCCCTCTTCCCACTCTCTCTCAAATAAAAATTAAAAATCTTAATTTAAAAAAAAAGTGGAAGGGGGAGACAGAAAAAGAAGTCAAAGTGATATGATATGAGGGCCTGACTTATCTTTGGCATCTTTGAAGATGGAGGAAGGGCTAGGAACCAAGGAATGGAAGCAGCTTCTAGAAGCAGGACAAGGCAAGGAAATGGATCCTACCCAGAGCTTCCAGGATTGCAGCTCCGCCAACATCCTGATTTTAACCCAGTGAGACTTGTATCAGGCTTCTGAGCAGCAGAACGGGAAGACAGTAAATTTGCATTGAAGACACAAAGTTTGCAGTTATGTTACACCAGCCATAGAAAACGAATACACTCGATATGCATTTGTTGGTTCTCCAACCCCGCTCACGTCCCTGACATCAATCCCTTCATTACAGTTTGTTCTGTGAAACCCTTTTGAGTTGAATTCTCTTTCTCTCGCTTAAGACCCAGCAATCCTGCTTCTGGGAATTTTTCCTACAGGTAGGACGCCTATGCTCACGGGAAATCGTGCAAAAGTGTATTTCGTGCTTGTAAAAAGAGACTGGAAAAACCCTGAATGAAATTAATGCCGAGAAGGGCACACCCCATACCTTTCCACACATAATAGAAAGAATGAGGAAGTGCCGATGGACTGGTAAAGGAGGGTCTGCAGGTCCTTCTGTCCAGTCAAAAAAGCAAGATGCATTTCAGACTGGAACATGCTATGTTTTAGGTAAAGAGGAGGAGAGGGGATAACATATTCAATTAAAAAAAAAACCGCATTCAATTTAAAAAAAAGAAATCTTGGAAGGAGTCACGAGAAAGCATGGACAGTGGGTTCCCCTGGGCACCCGTGATTGGGGCAGGGAACCACCCGGGTGGAGGATGCACAGAGACAGAGCTGGTTCCCTGAGTGTCCCTTAATAGCATTTGATGTTTTAAACCCTGTTGTAGGAGAGCCGACACTAGGATCACTGCTCCTAAGGTGAGGGAGGTGAGGCATGAAAATTAAAGAGGGCGCCAAAAAGCTCAGTAACCAAGATAAATACTTTAATGCAGTATTTTTTAAAAAGCACAATTAATGTGGAAAAAAACACCACCCATGAACAAAACATTGAAATTTTAAGTAGAGAATCGATAACAGTGCCATTATATTAGAGCCTGAGGCAAAAGGAAAAACCAGTAATATGGATTCCATCTTTGAAAGTTTTCACAGTAAATAATGAAGTTGCCAATCCTGGATGGATCCTGGATGGGCGAGGTTTACCCAGGGCATTTAGGATGCCTTCCTCCTCCCCAAGCCTTTCAGATCGGCGCCTACCATTCCCACCATATAAAAGCCTTAAGGGATGCCCGCAGCGTCTGCGGCTCACCACTGCCCCCTAGTGGCAATCAGCCTGCGCAGCATCTAGGGGTTCTTTGCCTTAGCTGAGGTTTAATGAGTGCCCACTGAGGACCTGGACCCCTCCAGGGCACTGTTATCTCAGGGCCACGGAAGACTGTGCCCTGATGGTGCCCACAGCACGAGGGAGAGGACAGCACACAGGTCGGCAAAGCTTGGCACATGGCAGGTGAGACAAGCCGCCTGGCTGGGGGTGAGGGGCAACTCAGGTGGGCCGAGGAGGGCCCCAGGGAAGAGGTGGCACTGAGCTCTGGTCTGGGGGGCAAGCAGCTGCCAGGGGCGCGATCCCCTGGAAGGGGCAGGCAGAGGGCCTTGCTGCTTGGTTGCATCCTAAACCGATGTCCTTGTTCATTGTACTATTCTTTCGGCCCTTTCCTGTGGCCCAAATATTTCATTACTTTTTAAAGGAGCCTCACAAAGGCTGCAGGGAAGGCTGTCCAGGGAGAGGGACAGGCACACACCAAGGCCCACATTTTGAGCATTTAAGTGCCAGGCGCCCTGCTTGCCTGTGGCATGATCTCATTTTAGCACTACGTCCCCAGGAGAAAGGCACTAACATTACTCATTGTGCAGAGGGGGAGGTACACGGAGGCTGAGTAAGTTGCCCAAGGTCACACTGATAAAGAGAAATTTAAAGTGCTCAAGGACCTGCAAGGAGGGAGCAGGAGAGAGAACCAGCAGAAGGGAGGACAGGAAGAGACTGGGGCAGATAGCGCAGGCCTTAGTGAGCTGCAGAGGACTCTGGGCTTCTGCTCTCCGGGGAGGGATGTGCCTTGACTCACGTGTTCGTGGCTCCCCTCTGGCCACTGCCTGTTGGGGTCTGATGTGGACTGGGGGCGGGGGGGGAAGGGTGATATGTGGAAGAGGCCTGGGTGGGCTGCAGGCCAGAGGGGATGGGGATCTGGACCCATCTGGAGGCCATGGATGCAAAGGGCAGTGATCACAGATGGAAGATGGTCGATGCTCCTGAACGGGGCAGGGGGCCTGGGGGACAAGCCATAGAGTGGGAGGTGGGGCCGAGAACTCCAAGATAAAGGAATCCTGGGGAAGAATGCTGTAGGCAGTGGAATAGCACGTGCAAGGGCCTGGAATCAGAATAGAGGGAGCTGCCCAGACAGCTGGAGGATAAAGCCTGAGGCTTCACGGGCCAGGCCTCCAGCACTCGCTGGGTTTCCCTCCCACTCCAAGAGAAGAGCTGTGTCAACAGCCCTCGAGACGCCCCCCTGAGCATCTGAAATCCTTTATTGGAAGATCATTGCTGTTTACCATATAGAAGACTCGACAGCAGATGGACAGTGAAAACAGAGCCCATAGTGACTGGAGCAGGCCTCTGGGCTGGAGACCCTCCCCCACCCCAGGAACCAGCCTAGCGACCTCCGCCCCTCCCTGGACCTCCAGGCCTTTGGCATAATGCTGATTGGGGGAGGGGGTATCTTCCTGCAGGCAGTGAAGCCCCTTGACTCAAAGCAGAGACTTGGATGAGCACTGGAGGTGGGGGCAGTGGGGGCAGGGACAGGCCCTCTCCCAGCCCCAGGCTGGGCGGGAGCAGCGAAAGTGGAGGAAGCCAGGAGCTGGGGAGATGGCATCTATTTTTGTTTTCTGAAAAGGGGCACACAGGGGCCTGCAGGCAGGTGGGCAGCAGCTGGGGCGAGTCAGGCGCTGACATCCTTCTTGTCGCCGGGCTTGGGGCTGGCTTCCAGCAAGGGGTCCCCGGGGCCCACTTCCTCCCCATCCTTGGCCTCGCTGGACTTGGAGTTGGGGACCCAGAGGCCGGAGTCGATGCAGCGCTGCATGTGGTACTTCGCATCCTGTGGGGAGAAGGGTGGCGAGTGAGGCCGGGCTGCGCCCCCCCGCACCTATCCCCTGCACATTCTTAAACCTGCTCACTGCTTATTCTGGACCAGAGCTGTCCGGAGGACTCTGCAATGATGGGAATGGTCTGCAATCTGCACTGTCCAACAGGGCAGCCACCAGCCACATGTAGCTGCCAAGTCCTCAGCCGTAGCTAGTGCAGGCGAGGAACGCAACTTTACGTTTCACTTAACGTTAACTCTAGTTTAAACAGTGTACATCTGGAACAAGAGCTGCACTCCAATAAAACTACTTTTAAAGACAGGCAGTGAGCTTGTGAACCACAGGATGAAGACCCTTAGTCTAGATATCCTTTTTCATGGAAGTTTCTGGAAATCCTGGGCCAGGTCCTGCAACTAGACCTATTTCACAGATGAGGAAACAAGTGTGGCCAACCAGTGAGCCAAGCAGCAGGCACGCGGTCAAACCGAGATCTACGAAGACACAAAGTCCTGTCCAGGCAGCATGATCACTGCTTCTAATAACAACAACAGCTGGGGGTGCCTGGCTGGCTCAGTCAGTAGAGCACGTGACTCTTGATCTTGGGGTCATGAGTTCAAGCCCCACACTGGGCATAGCGCTTACTTTAAAACACATACATACAATGACAGCTGCAGTTTACCATGTGCTCAGCCCCCCATGCATTCTCCAGGTCAGTATCCAGACAAACTGTGGTTTGAAGGGGTAACAAAGCTGGGGAGGAGCACCCCTTCCTTGGGCAAAGGTGGGGTCAACCTAGTGGGACCAGTAGGCTCGTAAATGGCCCACAGGGGCGGTGACACTCTGAAAATGGCGTGTTCACTGCTGGGGGCGGTCGTGTGGAAGGATGCCTGGCTGCCTCCTCCCATAGGGGCTGCGCAGGGTGCCAGGCTCTCCCGGCGCAGCGGGGAGCGGGGCTGGAGCGCGGGCCTGGGGCGCCGTTACTCACGGTGGGGTCCATCTTGCTGATGGCATCTTGGAGCATCTGCACGTCTTTCACGTCAAAGCATTTCTGGAGTTCCTGCAGGTGCAGAGGGGCTGGGCGTCAGGGCCTGCGTTCCCGGGGGTCCCCCCTGCTGCTCGCCGCCCCCCGACCCGGGGGCAGGGGAGCTGCACCTCAGGGAGAGACTCATAGACTTCGACGGGGTCCAAGCCGCCGGGGCCCAGCCGCTTCTTGCGCTCCTCCTCCTCGTACTCCTTCATGGCCTTCTCGATGCGCAGCTTGGCGCGGCCCCGCACGCGCTCCTTGAAGGCCTCGAGTTCATCATTGAAGCCCTCCATGTACTGGCGGTCGGCGGTCTGCAGGGTTGGGGGCAAGAGCCATTCACGGGGCCGCACCCGGGACCGGCACCCGCTGCAGGCCCGCGGAGGCGCGGGAGGTCTCCTCCTCGCTAACGACCGCCTGCCTGGCCCCCGTCCCCGAGTCACAGGCCGGCAACGCTCACCTCCTCCACGACCGCCTGTGGGGGACCACGGGCACCTCAAACTCAACACGGCTCACTCGTGCTCTGGATCGCTCCGCACAGGCTGCCCTGGCCTCAGTCTCCCAGCCTCAGCATGGGCAGCTCTGTCCTTCCAGGCGCTCAGCTGAGGAGCCCCGAGGCGTCCTTGACTCTGTCCCTCACCCTTGTCTTTCAAACCATCTGGGAGCCGGCCACGGGCCCCTCCATGGCTCTGATCCCACGGCCGTGAGCCTGGGTGGACACCCGGACACCCCTGCTGTAGACTGAGGCCGGCGCGCTGGAGAGCCCCGCACCGCACCCGAGCCCGGCTCCTCGGGGTCGCTACCTTGATCTTGGTGAAGAACTGCCGGAAGCAGGCCCGGGGATCCACCTTCAGGCTCTTGGCCAGCTCCAGGATGAACTGCATGACGATGGTCTGGTGGGCCACCTGCTCCATGAGTGCGCATTTCTGCCGAGAGAGAACAGATGCAGGATGTCACCAAGGGGCGGTCTCGGGGCAAGGGCTCTTCCCCAGTCCCGGGGCGGCCTGCACTCACCTCCTCCACCTCCAGGTCAATGCACCAGATGACCAGGTAGTTGGCTGTCTCCTCACACACCAGATGCACATTGTCCGACAGGTACTTCTGACTGTCGTCCCAGCGGCGGAGCATGCCTACCAGAAGGTGTCGGCAAGGGGCTGAAGGGCCCTGGAGGCAGAGGGCCAGCCCCCATCACACGACCCCCACCCGGTGCCCAACTCACCAAAGTGCTTGATCTGTTTCTCGTACTTCTCCACGAAGGTTTTGTGTTTCTGCTCCCTCACCTCCTCCGACTCCTCCTCCGCCTGCTCTGGCTTGGTATTGACCATGCTCTGTGGTGGGGCGAGAGGGGGAGTGGGCTGGCGCGAGGCCGCAGAGCGCCTGCAGCGCGGCCGGGTGGGCCGAGGCCGTAGCGCCCATCCCTTCCACGGCGGAGGTGGTGACGGTGTCATGAGCATCAGTGTGGCGGGAGCGTGGGTGTGGCAGGTGTGGCCTCGGACTAGGGCCTTCGGGCAGATCAGAGGGCGGGTACCAGTGGGGTGCTTCCTCCAGCTGGCCCCACACGCCTGTCCCTCCACCCGTGCCAGTCTGCCCCCCCTTGACCCGCAGAGGCCTGCCCCCCCCACCTACCCCTGACCACCAAGCAGCCCCTCGCCCCTGCAGGAGGGGGACCCCCGCCCGGCCCCCGCCCCCCCCACCTTGCTGAAGCCGTCCTTGCTGAGCGTGTCCACATTCCAGGGCATGTTCTTCTCCTTCTTGCGCATCTCCTCCAGCTTCTGCTCCCAGCTCCGCTCCTCCTTGCGCAGCTGCTGAGCCTCGGCCTGCAGCCGCTCCAGCTCCACCTTGCTGCCCTCGCCCTCGGCCACCTCCAGCTCCTTCAGCTTCCGCTGGCACTCGGCCACCTTGCGCCGGCACTCGCGGCAGCCCCTGTCCAGCTCCTCCTTCTCCTTCTGGAACTGCTCCATGCGCTCCACCCGGGCCTGGGGGCAGACACGGCCCTTCACTCTGGGGAGGGGCCTATCCCTTGACCTCAGCCCCGCCCCACCCAGGGCTCCCACCCACTGCACCTGGGATGGCCCAGGGAACGTCTGCGCCACCCTCTGCAGCCTGGATGGCCAGCTTCCACCCACACCAGCACATCTGCGTGCACCTGAGTCTGTGCATGCCCCCCCCCCCATCACCAGAACCCTCTGTGGCATCTACAACACTCAGCAAAAGCCCAAGTCCTATCCATGACCCACAAGGCCCTGCACAGTCTGCCCCCTCCCTCCAGTCACACTGGCTGCCTCACCTTTTCTCCAACCCACTTCCAACCTCAGGGCCTTTGCGCTGGCTGTTTCCGCAGCCTAGAAAGCTCTCTCTTCAGATTCCCGCCCCCGCAAACAACTTACTCCCTCGCATCCTTACTGTCTTGGCTCAAAGGTCACTTTTCAGATGAGGCCCTCCGCTGACCGCCCTGCTGAAGATGGCAACCTCCCCTTACTCTTGCCCTGTGTCCCTTCCTCCTTAGCACTCGTTACCTGCTAACGTCTGGTGACAATTATTTACTGTGTTTTCGACACTGTCCCCCTCCGAGGATACTGGCTCCATGGAGGCGGGGTTCTGCTCACTCTTGTGTGTCACACACACGCACACATGGGAAACACTTGTTGGATGAATAAAGTGATGAAATACCGGATTGGGGGGGGGGTCTCAGGCTCCTCCTCTTCCCTGGAGCCGCCCTCAGTGACACTCGGGGTGCCCTTCCCTGCCCAGCAACCTCCTCCAGCCACCTCTGCCCCCAGCTGAGGCCTGCTCACCGGCCCTGTCCTTCCCTCCCTCTCTGCTACCCAGTCCTGACTACTCTCACTTCTAGGTATCTCTCCAATTCGCTCCCCCCAGAGCACGGCTCCCGAACTGCTGCCCGGGGCCCCTTCCGCTCTGTCTCCAGCCCGGCACACCTCCTTGAGCCTTAGCTTGGTGACCCCCGGCCTCCTGTCCCCTCTCCCCAGCTATTGCTCCCAGACCTCCTCTTCTGCTGCTCCCCAAGCTCAGATGGTGTCCCTTCTCATTCACCCCTCGCTCAGGTCCCCAGCAGACCCCATGTCACATGGCATGGCCGTCTGCTCCCCAGCCCAGCTGGGCTCCACCGCCTCCCCTGGCTCTCAGTAGCACCTGCTCAATCGCGAGCCACTGCCTGAGCCCTGAGAGGTGCCACTCCCTTGCACTGCTGCTCCCCCAAGCTAGATTCAGAAGCTGCCAGACTCTGAAATACGCGCATCTGTCTGCGGCCCTCCTTGCCAGCCCAACCTAGAGTGCCTGGGTTCAGACGGGAACCCTGACCCTTGCCCCAAGGTGCCCAGATGGTACCAGGGCCCCATAGGGGCCTGGGTCCCGCTCTCCTCTCCCAACTCTGGGTCCCAGACAGATGCTGGCCCTCATGGTTCCCCAAATGCACCAGCTCGCTCTTGACTCGTGGCCTCTGCACAGGCTGTTCCTTCCGCCTGAACTCTCTACCCCTTGCTCCACCTACTTTGCCCCCAGGTCTCAGCTTCGACAGAGCTTTGCCCAAGTGCCCCCATGCTGCATCACTGCGCCCCCAGGGCCCCTTCATGATCCCCAGATGACATGATAAGACGTTGGAGGACAGCCTCAGGGCCCCAAATGTGGGGTCATAACCCATGGCCACCGAGTAAAGGCTGGGTGTCCTTGGGTCAATGCCCTAACCTCTAGGGACCTCCGTTTCCTCATCTGTCAAAGGCGGACAACAGCGCCGACCTCACAGGGTGATACCAGGAGAAGCAAAAGAGATTAGAAGTTCAAGTCGACAGTCCAGAGTGCTGGACACTCAGCAAGCCCCATTCCCATGCTGGCAACTGCCATTACCATCCAAGGGGACAATCTCTCTCTCTCTGGGGACCATTCTGGGGCTCAAACAAGAAAATGTACTTCAAGCGTTTAGATCGATTTCCAGCCCAGAGTAAATGCTCAATAACTGGGAGCGGTTGGCACTGCACGGTCATGTCACCCAGCTCCACCACTTACTGGCAACGTGACCTTGGCTAAGACACTTACAACGCTCCCAGCCTTGGCATTCCTCTTTGGGAAATGGGGCCTCAGGAGTTATTCCCGGGAAACTGCACGAACACTTTCCACTGTTACCACCATCGTCACGGCCACTGCCACCGGAATGGTCTTCCGGCTCACTTCTGGGCCTTCTGTGAGGCCGTATCCCCAGGTTCTAGCACGGAGCCAGGCCTGCGGTGGGTGGGAACCGGGAAGCCTGGAGCCTTCTCTCACACCCCACAGGACCGCCACAGTCAATCCTGAGTCTCACTTTGCCCACGTGGGTTAAGGTCGAGAAGCCCCTTGCCTCGTGGAGGGACAAGAGAAAGCAGCCCCCGGCCCTGCCCCTTTCCTTTCCCCGCGATGGGCCTGTGTTGCCCCGGAGGCTCCCTGCTGCCGTGTGAGGCTGGCATCATCGCCGGCCTCAGGTGGCAGCAGGGACCTACCATCCTGCTGCTGACTCCTGCCGGGTGGCCACCGAGCTCTTCTCGGTGTCCTCTGAGTGGCCGCCAGGGAGGCTGAAGCTAAATAAAGGTCTCTGAGAGCCGGTGGGGGCGGCAGCCTGCCCAGCACGGGCTTTACACCTCTGGGAAGGGCTGGAGCCGGCTGGGCAGGGCGGACTTGGGGGCAGGGGGCGCCCTGCAGGTGTCCCCACCCTCCTGCCCTACAGATAGAAAACCCAAGGCTCCCAGAACCTCGGTGCCATCCAGTTCGACGAAAGGAGTCACAAGAAACCAGTAACAGTAGCTGTATCAGGACAAGGGCGGTGGGGGGGGGGGGGGTGGCTGGGAGACTCCCTTGTCCCTTTCCGGATACCTCTGGAATTTTTCTTTCCCAGGAGCACGGATTCCCCAAATAACAACAATGATGCTATCAGCTAAAGTTTACAGAGAGTTTATCACACACCAGACGCTGTCTATCCCAAGGACATCACACACATTAAATAAATAAGGTAACCCCCTCCTAACGACCCTTTCGGGGGAAACTGAGGCACAAAGAGATCAAACAACTCGCCGGAGGTCATGCAGTAAGTCAACTGATTCCGGAGCCAGGACTGGAACCGAGGCGTGCAGGCCTGTGCTCCGAAGCACACCAGGCTACCTTCTCACTAATCTCACCTCCCGCTCCCACATGCTTACTCCCTCCCAGGCCCTGAGCCAAGTTCCTGTCGGGCCTAATCTCATTTCATTCTCAGGATGGTCTCCGCCGGGCAGAGAAAGTACAGCCGTAAGTGGTAGGGCTGGGATTAGAACCCAAGCTTGCCAGTCACAGCTGGAGATGCTTATCTCCCCGCCCCCACCCCCACTAGGCTCCACTACAGCCCCAGGGTCCTCAGCAGGACAGGAAAGGGTTCTGTGGCAGGAGGGAGGAAGCGTAGTGGGGAGGACGGCCTCTGCAGGAGATGGGGCGCTGGCTTCCCACCCAGCAGGACCAAAATGTTCTCGATACAGCTGTATAGATTAACCTCTTTATGTGAGAGAAGTAGGTGTTCCCAAGAACAGTCTTTTTAGGGCTCTGTGCAGGTCTTAAGCATTTCGTAATAAAATGTTACACATGGCAAGAAATTGAAGTGCTAGAACTTTCTTCTTACTCAGTGGCTTGCCTGGCAGGTACACTCCCCTAGAGCCTGCTGCTTTAGGGTAAGGGTTGGAAATGGGACTGGAGACCAGATGTAGAGACTAAAGACACCACAGGATGGGGAAAGGCCCTTCTAGGAGGTTCTGACTGGGAGTTGCCTTATGCGAAGGTGGGGCGAGGAACTCCTAACTGGAAGGTTCTAAGAGATACCTCGCTCTCAGTGTGAGAGCATAACATACACAAGTATGTGGGTGTAGGAGCTCCGATTTGCGGGAGCAAGAAGTTGGACTATTAGAACTTATGAGAGCTGTTCCGCTGGCTCGTGAGCGCTGCTGGGCAGGGAGAGAGGTGGGAGGACACCCAGACAGGATTCTGGGATCTGGATTTGGGGGCAACTAGGTAAAAGAAGGGGTGGTAAATTTGGAATCAAATTGGGAGAGTCCCTAGTGAGAGCAGGGACAGTCTGGGTGTCTGAGAGCAGCAGACTGAGCTGGGGTCAGGAGGAAGGCCGGGTGGGTCCGGGTGCTGGATTGGAGTTGGTATAAGGCATTCCGAGGCTGCCAGAAGCTCCTACAGGAAACTGTTGGGGGTGGGTGGTGCCTGGGCCTGCAATACCAAGCAGGGGCAGGGGCTCTGGACGGCCGGCCGGAAGCCCTGCGGGGTAGGGTTTCCTGGTATAATGGGAAATGGGGTCCACAGCAGGTGACGCTAAAGAGTGGCTGGAATTGGGAAGGCTTCATCTGAGTGGAACCAGTGGTTTGGTCTCGAGGGGAAACGGGTTCCAAAACTCCAGGGCTGAATGAGACTGAAGCCCCTGGTGGAGCACCCGTCTACATTCTACAGCAGGGGTCTCAGGTATGGGTTGGACTCCCAAGCCAGGAACAGAAATCTCAGGGGAGAACAGAGTTCCTTGCTCTGTTGGGAAAAGGAGCGGGATCTCTGGATCTGAATGGGAATCTCTGTCGAGAAGTAGGGAAGATCTCAGAATAAATTCAAAGTATTGAGGATATTTCGATTTGGGGAGAGGCAGGTGGTATATCCAAGATCAGAAATGCCTCCCGGAATAGGATCAGGATCCAGACTCTGAGGCAGAGTTCTGCGTGTAAGTGGAAGGTCCCAGAGGGGATTGAGGGGACACCCCCAAAGCTTATCTTAGAAGTTTAGACTCGGAGAGAGGTGCCCTAGGGGTCAACTGGGAGTTCCATGCAGAAATCGGAAGGGAGGCCCGGGATCTCTGGTAGGGACTCAGCGCCCTGGCAGTTCTGGGGTCTGGAGTTGAATTGAGGAACCCCAAGCGATATTGAAAGTCCAGACTGTGCGTTGGGAATCCCAGGTGTCAATGGTGGGGTCCCTGGTAGTACTAAGGGTCAGAACTCTGGAGCGGAGTCCCGGGCAGGGGGAGGAAGGGGGGGAAGGGGATGGACTCGCGCACTCTACCTGATGCCGCCAGCGGAAGAGGCTGGCCGTGTCGATGTTGGGGTGCGTCTCGTCCTCATCGTCAGACACCTCGATGTGGTCCCACACGCTATAGTCCACCATCTTGCCTCGGCGGCTCAGCCCGCTCTGGCTCCGGGTCTGACTCTGGCGGCGGCAGCGCTGGAGACTCGGCCTGCGGAGCCCCGCCCCTTCCGCTTCCGCCCTAGCGCGCACGTTCCCCGCCCGCGCATGACGTTATATCCCTAGTAACCGCGGTGGCGGCAGTGGCGACCCGGCTTGCCTTAAAGGGTCAGGCGCACGTGTTCCGGCCCCCCGGAGTCCCCGCAAAGACCCCGCCTCATTGGGCGCGGGGTCCCGGCGGGGCATCTCCTGGAGGTAAACGGGCTGGCGTTCCAACTTCGAGCCCCCCTCATCTCCCGCTGCCCCCCCCCGTGGGCGTTTGCGGCGGCCGCGAGGGGCGGGGCAGGTAGCGAGACTGAAGCCGGGGATTGTCCCCTTTAGCCACGCCGCAGTGACGTCAGCCCGAGCATACTGCAGGGGCGGGCTTGGGCGGGAAGACCTCTCCCCGGGCCCCCAGAGAAGAGGACCTAACCCTACGCTGGGGAGGGGTGTTTGATCAGAGCATTTTCCCAATCCCAGGGGTACGGTACCCTGCCCTGGAAAGGTCTAAGTGGAGGAGGGATATGGCCCTGCCCTTGGGGAGTCGGATATGGGGGCGATGTGGTCCTTCCTTGGGAGCTGGTGTTTCCCTGGCTCGGACCACAGCCTCCCCCTCGCGTCACCATCCTCTGCCATTCCTGAGCGGGAATTCGCGCACACACGACCAGGCAAAAATCACCCGGACCCGCCCCCCTCCTCTCCCCAGCCCCCCGACTCCAGCCTAGGGATCTCGGGCTCTTGTCCGCGGCGTCTCCCCGTGAGGCCGCTGGGTGTCGCTAATGTCTAATCAAAGGCCTGTGCTCCAGCCCCGCGCAGCCAGGGGACGGGAAGGGGATCGTGGAGGTGCGGAAGGAGGCTTTCCTCTTGGTGGTACTCTAGAATCGTTCGTAGCCCCTCCCCTTTGGTCTGGAACCCCCTTACTCGGCGGGGTCTCTAAAGACTCTATTACTACGAGCTTGGGCGACCCCAGCTGCACACTTGCGTGCATCCCAACCCTCGTTTTGATACTGGGATGAAAGGCCGTGTTGCAGCCTAG
The DNA here is from genome assembly GCA_028534135.1 of Potos flavus. Classification (NCBI taxonomy): domain Eukaryota; kingdom Metazoa; phylum Chordata; class Mammalia; order Carnivora; family Procyonidae; genus Potos; species Potos flavus. The sequence continues at coordinate 5,489,768 of CM052898.1, forward strand.
GGCCAGGATTATCTCCGATTAAAGGGCCTTCCGTGGAGGCGGGTGGGATGGGAGGAGCTCCGACCCCTCGGGTGAGGGGCGCTTTTTACCAGACTACCCCCAAGGGCGTGTTTGGAGAGAGGCGGCTGGAGGAGATGGATTAAAGGTCTCAAGATGGGGGGATTCCCCTGCCCAGGGAAGAGGAGGGGCCATCCAGACAAAAGCACCCGCCGGCTGCCTCCCTTCCCCCTCGAGCATCTTTCAAACCCGCGAGTGGGCGGGCGGGGGCGGGGGAGTCCCCCTCTCCTCCCCCTCCCCTTCCAGCCCAGGCAGTCCAGCATCTCCGCGGCGGTCAAGGCCCGGGCAGGCGCGCGCGCGGACCCACACCCCAGCGGGGCTCACAATCGCGCGCGCACACACACACACACACACACACACACCAGCAAACAAGGGGTCTGGAAACCCCTGTCCCCTCCCGCCCCTCAGGCCGGAGAGGGAGGGGCATCCCCTCCCCAGCCCCTCTGCAAGGTAAGCTTCGGGGCTGAGAGCTGCGGTTGGGGACGGGGACCTGGCACCCGGGAGGGAGGAGACCAGGACGCTGTGGGGTTCTCCCGCCCCCCCAAGAAAGCCGGGGCCCACCAGCACGCCCTTTGAGGGCTTCAGGCTGGCCGCCGGGCTGTGGGTGTGCGGGGAGGACCCCAGATGCCAGAGATTCCCGGGTTTCCGCGGAGATCTTTCCCTGGCTTCCGAGACTGGAGCCGACCGGCCCCAGTGAAACGGGATCCTGGGAACCCAAGCTCCCAGAATTGGGGACCGGGCGCCGGAAGCTTCCCCATCAGCACCAGGACTTTCCTAATCTGCCAGCACAGCATGTCCAGCTGGGTACTGAGACAGAGCCCTCTGAGTTGCTTTGCACCGACCCTGGGTTTCTCACACCACCGTCATCAGGGCATCTTCTGCTGTGTCTCTGGTACCTGTGAGGTGGGGGTGGGCGGCTGCTAGTGGTCCTCTGGACTACCCAAGCTTTCTCTGCCGCATCCCACAGCGACGCATCCCACAGCGACGCACAACTTAGCAGCGGTGGGAACCCGGGTGACATGGGCTCTGCCTCCCTGAGCTTCAATTTCCTCATCTGCAAAGTGGGTAACGACAGCGAGGATTCCCTGAGGTCATGCATGCGAGCCTGCCTTTGCTCCGTCATTGATTTCCTAGCTCATTTCACACATATTTCGAAGTGCCTACTATGTGTCCCAGCACTGCAGCCGGGGCGGGGGGGGGGGGGGGAGCTATAGCCACCAGCAAAAACAGCCGGCTGTTTGCTGTGGTTGTACCTAAGGCTGGTGAGGGAGCAAGATCAGGGTGTAAAGAGCAATACCCACTAGTGAATTGATTGTAAAGACTAAAATCTCGTAGGGCATAGAGGGTGGCTGGGGGTAGGGTGTGCGAGATGGAAGGTTTCTGGTTGGTATCTGCCTTATTCATTCACTTCATTCAGCTCCTTATATATGGGCTGGGCCAGAACAGTGCATGGCACACGGTAGATCCTCAATAAATGTTGACTGAATTAAAGAGGGTATTAGATTAAGACTATTTTCATAATACTTTAGGTTAGGAAGGAGGCTTATCGTGAACCAATCCATCCTCCCTCCCATTGTACAGATGGGGCAAGTGAGTCCCCAAGACCCAGAACAGCAGAAAGAGCTTGTCAAAGGCAATACAGGGAGTTGATGGAGTACCATCATTCCCATCAAGTGAGCGTGGCTAAAGGAAGGGGAAAGGAAGAAAGTCAAGACCAGATTTGAGCACAGGACTCCCCAGGAACCCATGATCCACAGCCAGCTCCTGCCTCTCTGTCTATACCACACAGACACAGCCCTACTGTGACGAGTAGCTACTCAACGAGCATTTATTCTGCACCCACCACTATGTGCCAGGTGCTGGGGACACAGCAGGGAACACGAGTTTCTGCTCCCACAGAGGTGCCATTTAATGGAGAAGACAGAAAAACAACGCAAACAAATAAATATATAACCACAGATTATGATTAGGACTGTGATCGAAATAGAAGGCTGCGTGGAAAGAGCAAAATGGAAGGGTCCACTTCCGGTTGGGTATCCAGGAGGACTTCCTGGAGGAGTTGAATTCGTCTTCAAACACACACACACACACACACACACACACACACACACTCACACGCCATTAAATCCAGACGGACATAATCATACTAAACAAACACCATACGCGGGTGGGAGCCAGCATAGCTAAATAACGTGCCTGAGGCCACAGAGCTAGTGAGTGACTGAGCAAAAATTTGAACCCAGAACCTTCATTTCTAACTACTGTGAAATGCTGCCTCCTACTGCACCCACAAGAATGTATTCTCCCCTCTCCCCACATACACGTTCATACCGTAATCACACGGAGGCACATCCAGTGTCATTCCTACACAGGCTGATGTGGCTGCGCCCTGTCACATACATATATATACTCCTGCAGGTATGGTCACACAGAAAGTTCCACCTGCTCGGCGACACACGGACAGCTCTGTATACTCTCAAGTGCACACACAGGCATACCCACGCACATGCCTGGGGCCCCTGGCCAGCCTTCCTGGCCCTGCTTTAGCTCCAGGCATAGAGCTAGTTAGTAACGATTCCTTCTCAGGCCTGAATGCTCAGGGCCAAGGTGTGGATAAGGGCCTTTGTCCTCACCTCCGTCCCTCTTGTTGGCCATCCAGCCCGGCATCCTTCTGAGGGTGGTGGGCTTGGGTGAAGCCAGTGATTTCCTGTCCAGCAAGCCCAGGGGCTCCCAGGCTGGGCCACTGGCTGATCCCACTGAAAAGCTGGGGTAAGGGAAGCAGCCTCCCTCTCCTCTTTCCCCCTGATCCTGGTGCCAGCTCCCCAGAACAGCGTGCTCTGCCATCTGGACTCCCCCTCCCCAGCCTGCCTGCCGCCCAGGGGAGGGGAGGGCAGGCTTAGAGGCACCCCACTACCTTGGGCACTCAGGCCAGTTCGCGATGCCCTGCCTTCCGAGCCTGAGGTTCTGCCAAGGCTGATTTCTGCAAACGTGCTTAGGTGTGGAGACAGTAGTGGTGTGTGCGTCTCTGCCCCTCTTCCCTGGAATGCGGCCCGGCTGGCCATCCTTTCCTTCCTTCCTTCCTTTATTCTGCAAATCTACATGCTGCTCCAGGCACTGGGGATCCGGCTACAGAATTTGGAGAGCTCAGGGTGAGGGGGAAAATGCAGGGCCCTTGGTCAAAGTAATGAAGCATTTCCAGACAACAAGGGCAGTGGGTTAAACCTTCCGAGCATGGGGCTGTGAGTGAGTGTGCAGGTCACAGGTCTGGTTCTCGATACAGCTAAAACCAGACTGAAAAATCCCCTGCCCTCGTGGAACTCCGGCTGCGGACAGCAGAAATGTAAATATATATTATGTCAGGCATGATGATGGCTGAGGAGAAAGATAACGCTGAGCGAGGGGGATGGGGTAGAGGGAGACATCTATATTGGGGAGCCCTCCAGAATGAGCTGCATTTGAGCAGAGGCCTGAGGAGGTAAGGGCGTCGACTGGATTGATTCGTTCTTTCAAGAGATATAAGTTGAGCGCCTACTGTATGCCAGCACTGTCCTAGGACCGGAGAGCCAGCTGGAGACTGAATGGATCAACATCCAGACTTCACTGTCCTAATCAAAGGAAGGGCAACAGCTGATAAAAATAGTAGGTACATTCTTTATCTTGTTAGAATGTTTCTAAAAGAAACAAACAAACTGAAAGCAGAGTCAAGGTGATCAGGAGGAGGGGGGAGGAACACAGGATATCCGAGCCTGTTTTTTTGGGTCCACGAAAACTGCAAGTACAAAGTCCCTGAGGTCTGAATATGCTTGAAGTCTGCAGAACAATGAGTCAGCTGGTGAGTCTAGGGGGAAAATGGGCAGAGGCGAGGTTTCTATGAATGTATTGCTGTCTTCCCTGTCTGTCCATAGCTCCATGTGAGTCAACAATGATGATAATTACTATTATTACTGAGATGGTGGCTACTGTTTTGTGAGCACCCACTATGGACCAAGCATGGTGCTTAGAACCTTACAGGCAGTTTCTCGGCCTTTTGGCTAAGATCAAGTGTAGAACCTTACAGGCATTGCTTTGCTTCATCCTCACAACAACCCCCTCCGATAGGTATCTGGTTATCATTCCCATTTTACAGATAAGGAAACCAAGGTTCAGAGAGGCTGGGTGACTTGCCCAAGGACATATAGCTAATATATGGCAGAGCTAGGATTTGAATGCAAGCTGTCAGTGTAATTTTTTTAAGAGAGAGAGAGAGCTTGCATCCATGCCGCGTGGAGGTGGGGGTTGGGGTGGAGGAGAGGGAGAGAGAGAATCTTAAGCAGGCTCCTGTGTGGGGCTCGACCTCAGGATCCCGAGATCATGACTTGAGTGGAAATCAAGAGTCAGACGCTTACCGGCCTGAGCCACGCAGGCACCCCTGTCGAGGTAATGTTGGAGTCTGAGCCTGGTCCTTATTACATGGCCCTTTCTCTGCCTATCTGAGTGTATGCATGTGACTTCATACAGAGAGAGGGGGGTGCCTCTTTCCCCCTGTGTCTATCTTATTCATTCCTTTATTTGTTCAGCATTTGTGGAGACCATGTGTGGGGGACCATAATGAATGGGTACCACTTATACAGATAATTACAACTCAGAACGAGGAATGCTTTAATGGGGGCAAAATAAGCATCAGTGGGAGCTCAGAACACGGACTGCCTCAGTTTGGCTGAGAAGTGGAAGTGACCTTTAAGCTATCTTTACACATTCATCCATTTGTTCGACAACTGTCTGTCAAAGGCTTGCCGAGGTTGGTGAGATAATGTTTACATTCATTTCTATTAGTTGACACTGAACTGAAATGCTAGTTAGTGCAATAAGGCAAGAAAAAGATATAAAAGCCAAAGTAGGGGGTAAAGTAGTAGCAGACCTTGCTAGGAACTTTACAATTATGCTATTATGTCCTCAAAATAATAACCAGACACTGAACAAATACTAAGAGCCTGCTATGTTCTGGATTGGGTTCTAGTCACTGGGGATATGGTAACGAATAAAGTAGATAAAATATTCTGGCCCTCCTGCAGCCAATATTCTAATGTGGGAAGAGACAATAAGTGTAATAGATAAATTACATAGTATGTTATCAGGTGATAAGACCTGTGAAAAATAGAGCAGGATAAGAGGCATTAGGAGTCTTGAGGGGCTAGCAACTTTAAGAATGTGAGGGCCCTGTGGATATTTAAGGGAAGAGTTCCAGGCAGAAGGATCAGCAGGTGCAAAGGCCCTGAGGCTACAGTGGGCCTGGTGTGTCCAGACACAGCGGAGACAAGTGTGGATAGAGCAGAGGCTCAGAGGGAGTAAGAGATGTGGACCAAAAGATGATTAGGCACATTGTGCCAGCTTGTATGGGCCTCCTCATGAGGACTTTGACTTTTCCTCTGAGGGAAGTAAAAGCCATGGATTGCCCTGGCCAGAAGAGGGACATGATCTGACTTGGGTTCTAACAGGCTCTCTCAGGCTCAGATGTTGGTAGTATTAAGCACTTACTGGGTGCCAGACACTGTCCTGTGAGAATTCAGTATGGTCTGATCTCATTTCATTCTCACATGGACCCTGTAGGGATGATCATTCCATTTCACAGAGGAGAAACCGAGGCTCAGAGCTTGTCATTGACCCACGGCCGCACAACAATAGCAGCACCTGGGTGCGAAGGTGAAGCGAACCAGCCTCCCCCTCCTCCAGGCTTTCAGGCAAGGATCGCCGGCGGCAGAGCGCACTCATCATCGGGAGCTGCGTCTGTGTCCCTGTCTGTCTGTTTCTATTTCCACGCGTCCCTGTCTGTCTCCGCGCGCCTCTGCTTGTGCGTCCCCCATCTGTGCCCAAGCCGCCGTCTCGCTGCGCCCGGCCCCCGCACATCGGAGCTATTTCGGGTTTAGGCATAAAAGCCCAACAGCTCGGAGGAGACGCTTCCTCCGGCCCCCGGCTCGGACCACGCGCCACACGCGGCCGCTTCTGGGAGCTCCCGGTCTTCTCTGCGGGATCCCCAGGCCGGGGGAAGCCCCCGCGGGAGGACGGGTGGGGGCTGGGGCGACCCGGTCCCGAGGCTCCCGGCCCCCCAGTGGCCAATCCGGGCATTGACGCCGTCCAGACCCCAGCCGTGCGTCAGCTGTCGCTCTGGCAACGGGAGGGCGACGTCACCCGACGGGCAGTGCGTCAGCCGCCTGCTGACGTCACGCCTCGGGAGAGAAAACTAGCGAGGGAGGGTAGGATTCAGGCTCCGCCGGCAGGGGGAGCCCCGGGGCACTAATGGCGGATGTCTTCGGCTTGGTCCTTCAGGAGGCGCTGGCCGGGGCGGACATGACCCTCGTGGCCCCAACGGTGCACTAGGTTGGCGGGATGAAGAGGAGTCGCAGTGTCCTGTCGGTGGCCGGGACCGGGGACGAGGTGCGAGAGGCGGGGCCCGGGGTGGGGGCGGGGCTTGGGCCGCGGGGGAGACGAGCGCCCTCTTGTGACTATGGCTGTTCACTAAGTGTGGCTTCACATCGTCAAATCTGAGGAGTGTCGTCGCCTTGTGCCTCAGTTTACTCCCTTGATTCCATAATTTTCCTGCTGCCTGGACTAAGAGGCTCTCAGCCCCGGGACAGAAGGCAGCAGCTTCCAAGGGGCTTCCCAGGTGGGGAGAGGATTGTAGGGTGAAGGAGGGGTGCTGGGGGTAAGGTCTTGAGGGTCTAAGATGGGTGGGAGGGGCCACAGACAGTAAAGCCAAGAGGGGCCTCGTAGGCTTGCGGGGTGGGGATATGTTAGAGGGGTTTCACAATGAGGCACACAGTGTACAGGCATGAGGGTCCGTAGCCCCAGGGCAGGAACATCAAAAGGGAGCCCTATAAGAATTATGGCTGAGAAGGCGTGGGAAAGCGCCCTTTGTGGGAGGGATCAGCGAGTGGCTAAGATGTGAGGAGGACACGAGGAGTCTATATCCCCATCAGCCACTTTCTCAGGTGTCTAGGGAAGGGTGTTACTGGAGGGAGGGGCTCAGAGCAGCCTGGTCAGGCCATGCCCCTATCCTGTCCTTGTCCCTCCTCAGAGGCCGTGGGAGACCCCGGAGCCCACCAGTGCCAACATGCTGGGAGCCGATCTCCGCCGCCCTCGCCGTCGCCTTTCCACGGGTCCTGGCCTGGGCTGGGCAGAGACTGAGCCCTCGGACCCTGGGGTTCCACTGCCACCAAGGCCCACTACGCTGCCACTGCTGGTCCCTCCGCGGATTTCCATCACCCAAGCCGACAGGTAGGCAGGAGGGGACCAGGCTGGGAGGTGGGGTAGAGATTCAGGGCCTGGGGCTAGGTCCAGCCACCAGCCGTTTCCATGCTCCAGGCCCCTGGCCTTTCACAAAATCAGCTGAAACTTCTGGAGCCCTGCGGGTCAGGCTGTGATGTCCCTTCCCCAGGGGGCCCCTCGCAGCCTCTAGGAATTCCTTCTTCTATTTTGTAACTCCCTGAGTCAGCAAGAGGCAGGCCTGTGGAAAGGGTTTCAGCCCTCCAGTCCCATCATGCCCCCACAATCAGAGAGCTAGGGCAGGTTAGGCAGTGGGTCTCCCACCAGTCAGCTGTGTGCCTCTATTTCTCTTGGGAGGATGCACTTTCTTCCAGTCCTTAAAGGGGATGGTGAGACCCTGGTGGAGGGCTGGACTGGCATTTTCTTTCTCTTGGGGGTAGATTTAAGAGGTGTGTGTGAGCCCCTTGCTCTTTCTCATCTGGGGTCCTCTGAGGGCACTTCAGCCCCAACCTTGGCCCGAGGATGAGTTCAGACGCTGGACAGCTGAGCTTGCCCTGGCTGCTGGCCAGGCCCCTGCCCCTATGGCCCTCCTCAGGCCACTGTTGTCTGCAGCCTCAATCTTGCCATCCCTTTATCTACTCAGTTGGAGATCTCCAGGGTCTCTGCTTGGGTCATGAGCTAATGCTTCATTTCCAGATGAGGGAAGGAAGTGACTGTCATCTCTCCTCCCTGGGTCTAATGTATCTCCCTCCAACTACCCGCCTCCGTG
>CM052898.1:5497932-5517130 GCA_028534135.1 Potos flavus
TGGCAGGGGCCGCGGGGAGGAGGCGCGGCTGTTTACTCGCCTGAAAAGGGCATGGGGGTGCATCCCGCGGCTGCAGGAGACCTGCCTCAGTTTACCTCCTGTAGAAGCGCTTTAAAAGAGGCAACGATACACAGAGCGGTGGGCGGTTAGCCGGGGTGTCCTCCTGGAGCCACACGGGAACCAAAGGGACACACCCCAGAAACACCCCAAAGCGGCCCTCGGGCGGACCACACACACACACACCGACACATGTAGACTCCCTCAGACACCATAGTCAAACAGCCGAGGCTGAATTGCCTGCACAACTCGGCAAGCACGGACCGACCACAATACACACCCAAACGCGTGGGTAAACACGCACAGCCCCAGGCCACCAGAACAGACCCCACAGCGGCGCACACCCTCCAAACAAGCAGCACACGTGCGCACACATCCTTCACCCACAGACACATTGATACACACACAGCGAAATCCCGAGAAACAGGCAGACCGCAGCAGCCAACCACGTGCGCACACACACTTCCAGCCGACACCAAAAACACAGACAACCCTCGGAAGGGGCCACGTGCACGCACATCCCGCCCTGGGCACACACCATCACCATCATCCGACCCACCAACAGGAGAATCCCCGAATATCGCCGCTGCCAGCCGCAGAGACCTCACCGGTGGCACCGGGACCACTCCCCACACTCTACCCCCGGCCAGGGGTAGCGGCGAGGACACGCCAGCATAGGGCTCCGCCCCCGCCATGATGGACGGACTGACTGACACACCGGCAACCAGTCGGGTGTCTTCCTCCTGATCGGATTAACCGTTTAACTCCTTCTTTCCCGTGCACGCCGCGGCTAGGCAAGGCGCTCAGGAGAGAGCCGAGTTCCGGCGCCCCCTCCCCTCCGGGAGCGGGGCTCTGCGTGGGCGGGGAGGGCCCCCCTCCTTGGGTGGCTGCCCCCCACTGGCCCGGACGGAGGAGGAGGAGGGGGGCGGCGCTGACAGAGCGGCGGGCGGGGGGCGGGGAGGGGCGGGACGGGGCGGAGGAGCCGGGGCTGGCGCGGAGCGGGGTGCGGAGCGCGGAGAGCGCTGCCGGGCGCCGAGCAGAGCGCCAGCCGCCGACAGAAAGCCGCGGCGTCCGGCCCGGGGGCGACCGGCCCGTAGCGCCCCCGGGTCTGTCCCCGGGGCGCCATGGCCCCACCGAGGCCGGGCGCACCCGCGGGGCCTCGGGCGCGTCGGCTAGCTCGTCGCTGAGCAGGGTGCAGCTTGGAGAGGCCGGGGACCCCCGGGGCGCAGGAGGGGGCCGGCGCCATGGAGCCCCCGGCCGCCCCTTCGGAGAGGAGCCTGTCTCTGTCTCTGCCAGGGCCCCGGGAGGGCCAGGCCACCCTGAAGCCGCCCCCCCAGCACCTGTGGCGGCAGCCGCGGACCCCCATTCGTATCCAGCAGCGCGGCTACTCCGACAGCGCGGAGCGCGCAGAGCCCGAGCGGTCGCCACACCGGCCCATAGAGCGCGCCGACGCCGTGGACACCGGCGACCGGCCCGGTCTGCGCACTTCCCGCATGTCCTGGCCCTCGTCCTTCCACGGTACCGGCCCCGTCAGCGGCGGCGCGAGCGGAGGCAGCTGCAGGCGGTAAGACTCCGGGCGGCGGACGCGCGTGGAGCGGATAGGCGCGCAGAGAGGACGCAACTCACCCCGCTGACCGCAGGGGGCGCTGCGCTGCGGGTGGAGTCAGAGTGACTGGCGGGGGTGTGGAGGGGAGGGGGAGTTCTACTGTGGGGGCGTCCGGGACGCGACCCTGGTGGTGCCCTGTACCCGAGTGCCCTTCCTACTGAAGCCGGTCCTGGGGTCGACTTAGGGGGCGCCATGCTGCGTGTAGTGTTAACGACGTCTTGGTTGAGGGCTGCAGCTTTGGGAGTGTGAACCTTAGTTGATGACAGCGCAGGACAGCGGCTAGGCTGGGTAGTTGAAGGGACTTTCCTAGGGGCACTGTGCTGTTTCCTAGAGGGCACTATAGGGGGCGCCTGCTGGGATCACTATGTTTCCTCCAGGGTGAGGGGCTCTTGGAGTCCCCTTAGGGGGTGGAAGACTGTATGGGGTGGAGGGTAGCATTCGGGGACTCGCCCTGAAGCAGCTGGGGTCAGAAATCCAGAGGGAGACTCTTGGAGGAGCCCCGTGTTGGGGGCCTGTGTGCGGCGTTGAAGCTCCTTCTCAGGGCAGGAACGTTAGGGTTCAGTAGATGACCAGAGGGAGGGACCGGTGCCAGGAGGGTGCACAGTTCCAGCACAGGGTAAGGGAGTCCCTGCCACCCCGAGGGGACAGTGTTAGTGAGGGCAGGTGTCGGGCTGGCTCAGATGGCATCCTCTCCCTGACCTGGGTTGGCTCCAGCTGTTGGGGTACGACTAGCTGTGTCTTAGCTACAGGCGCTGCCTGGGCTTCTGGGGACCTGTGACTGTGACATAGGATTATGTGTGCTCCGGGGACAGTGATTGTGGCAGTGGAATCATATGTGCTTCTGAGACCGTGATTGTGACAGCATGGCTGTGTGTGTGCTGCAGGACAGTGCGATTGTGACACACGCTGTGCTACTGGGACAGTGACTGTGACCATGTGACTTGTGTACTTAGGGGTCACAGGAATTGTGACAGTAGGACCGTGTGAGCTCCCACGACCATGATGATGTGACTGTGTGTGCTTTGGGGACAGCGATTGTGACAGTGACTGCGTGTGCTCTCGAGGCACATATTGTGACAGTACGCATTCCTGGGAGGCAGTGATGGTGGCCCTGGGACCGTGTGATCATGTCAGCGGGAATGTCCGAGCTCCCAGGGACGCTGACTGGGACACTGACTGAGATGCTGACATGCTCTCCGCGGCCTCTGTTCCCTGTGTGGAGGAGCCGAGGGGTCGTCTGAGTTCTGGGGTGTGCTCCCGTCCTCTGCCCTCCTGTGCCCTAACCACCCGGTGTTCTTGGCTACAGTATCTGCTCTAGTTGTGCTCGGGGGTCTGACTCTGGGGGACTGACAGCTTCAACGCGTGCTGTGTCTGACCACCATGGGGGCCCCTCTGCTTGGGACATCACTAAGACGGTCAGATTCAGGCCTCTCTAGGCTGTGACCCTACAATTCTAGCTCTCTGTGGGGCCTTCCAGCAGGCCCTGCACCCCCCCAAACACTCCCACCCACTGGAAACATACCCAGCCCCGGCACCCCTGCCCCCAGGCAGGAAGCAAGTGTCATGGGCCCAGCACACATAGCCTGCGATTTCCCAAGGGGAACTGGAGAGAAGCTGAAGGAAAACAAAAACTGGAATCAACAGGAAATGCCAAGACCCCGGGGGCTGCTCACCAGACTGGCTTAGGTCACTGTCCTAGGAGACCAGTGAAGGGGTGGGGTGCCTTCGGAACTGGGCCCTCTTCCTTTTTAAGACCCCAGGGACTCCCCCTCCCCTGGTGTCTGGGGTGCTGAATCTCAGGGGGGCAGTGGCTGAGTGATAATCATCATCATTCTCTTGGTGGTATCCATCTCCTAATGGCTCACTCTCAGGCTCCGTGCCGGGGACTTTTCCACATGTCTTCGCCTCCAGTGCCTTGGGAGGTATTCCCGTTGGACAGACTGAGGCCCAGAGGAGCAAAGTCCCTTCTCCTTCGTGCCCAAGCTCACACAAGCAGGAAATGGCAAAGCTGAGATCCCAGCACCCCTCTGTCTGATGCCTGGGGTCCTGGCACAAGAGTCTTGCCCTCTCTGGCCTCAGTTTGCCCATCTGTGAAGTGGGGCTGTTGGTACCTCTCTGTTTGAGAGTTGTGAGATTGGGGATGTGTGTAAAGGACTTAATACAGCAACTGCTCAGTAGACAGTCACTCAGGGACCTGGATTCAGGAGAGGAGGTGGGGTTTGAGTAGACTCTGCTCCGCCAGGGTGGGAATTAAAAACAGGAACCTCAACCACATCCCGGCAGGGCTCAGGTTTCTGTTTCGCTGGGGGCCTGTGTAGCCTCCAGCGGCTGTGGCCAGAGGGAAGGCATGGGTGCCAGCATTCTCCCCTCACCCTTAGGCAGAAGGAGGAAGGGGGAACTGAGAGGCCTCCAGTGGGAACCTTGCTTCTTAGAATGGGCTTCCTGCCAGCCTGTTTCTCCAGAAAGGGGGCTCACTAAGTGCACGCAGGGCGTTCCAGCGCTACCCACGTTTCAGTTCTTGCAGCCACCGAAAAGGGATGCAGACAGCCCTAAACTTGAGTCACAGGAACCCCCAGAGAGAGGGCACTGCCCTCCATGTGAGATGGCATCCACAACTCCGCTCCAGACCTGGGGATGTATGAGCCCGTGCTCTTGGCGCCCTGCGGGGCTGAGTCACGGCACCACCACGAACTGTCAAGAGGCAAATGGGGCTGGAGGAAGAGAAAGGCTCTGGTGGTAGTGGGAGTGAGAGGGGAGGGCTTTCCTGCATTGGGGGCAGGGCTAACATACGGACCCCTAGCTCGCCCCCCCCCCCCCGCCCCTCTGTACCTCCAGATTCTTCCCGCCGAGGGAGGCGCTGCCTGGGCCCCGGGAAGGGGTGGAGGCAGCTGGACTGGGGTCTCTCTCTGGCCCGTGGCCTCTGTCTCCACTTGGGTCCTCGCCTCCCCTCCCCTGGGGGTGCCCTGGGAACGGGTCCCTCGGCGCGCCCCTCCGTCCGCGCGCCCTCTGCTGGGTGACGAGAGCGGCACAGGCTGAGTGTGCGCTCCGAGTCCGGACGTGCCTGTGGGGCTCTAGTCCCCGAGCAGAGCAAAGTCACGGCCGCCGCCACTACCGTGGCGCCCCAGGTTATTATTTCATGCGTATCGAGCGCCTCGGAGAGTGGGCGCCAGACTGGCCGACCGCAAGCTGCGGGTGAGGTCCTCGCCTTCCCCGAGCGGGACCAGGCGGCTCTCCCCGTCCAGCCGGGCGCAGTGGGGACGGCCGCCTGGTGGAGGCAGAGGATCGTGGCGGAAAAGTTGCGGAGGCGGAGCTCTCGGCTCACCTGGGCGCTTGCCCCTGCCGGTGCCCGTGCCAGGGCCTCCCAGCACCAACCTGCGCGTTAACTCCCAGCGTCTTTGGCTCGCCATTCCTGCCGAGGAAACGGAGAGAGGTGACTTGCCCAAGGTCGCACAGCGACTTGGGGTTAACACCCAGGTCTCCTGGACTCCAGATTGGTGGGTGAGAATCAGATTGTAGCCCTGCCCACTGAGTCACTGTGGGACCAGGAGCCCCCGTCATGCCTCCGTGAGCCTCAATGTTCTTACTACACCCGCGGGCGTAAGATCTGCCTACCCCCAGGGCTGCGGTAAGGCTCAGAGGGCTGACGTTGGGGCTGGGCAGCCAGGAGCTGGTATTTTGAGAATTGCACTTCTGCAAAGTGCATCTCTGACGCCTGCGGACAGAAGGGGGGTGTCCTCCAAACCACAGTCCTGGACCCTGGCTGCGGGAGTGCCCCCCTTCTTCACCAGTCACAGACTGACTGCAGGCTCCTCTGAGTTGCAGGTCCGGCTTTGCACCTGAGGGAACTGCAGACTGACGGAGTGAGGACGGAGTTTCAAGGGCATCTGAGCCCACCGTCCTCACTCCTAAGTAAGAGCTCAAATCCAGCCTTTGCCCTTGACTTGCTGTATGACCTGGGGAGAGGAGTCACCTGACCGAGCCTCATTTTCCTCATCTGGAACAGGGGCACTCATGCCACAGACAGTAATTGAGCATCTTCAGGCTGTGACAGAGAATGAGACAGACCCCCCCACCTCCAGTCCCTCCTCTCCTGGAGTTCTCAGGCCAGTGGATGAGGAAGAAATAACAAGTAAAGGCATATGATAATTTCCAGATGGTGACACATGGGACAGGAAGAAAAGAGGGACCCTGAGGTCCAGGAAGGGCTCTCTGAGGAGGTGACATTTTAGTACCAACCTAAATGAAGTGACACTGGATGCTAAGTGGGCCTGAGGGAAGAAGGTGACAAGCAGGGGAAACAGCCAGTTCAAAGGTTCTGGGGTAGGAACATGTCTTATGTTAGAGGAAAAGGAGAGAAGCAAGTGTGGCAGGAGTGAACAAGAGGCGAGTGGCAGGATATGAGGCAGGGAGGTGAAAGGGCAGCTCATACAGGGCCTCACAGCCTATGGTCAGGATTGGCTTTTGGCCTTGGTTTCTCTCTGACTTTTTAGGAAGGGACAGAGGTCACTGAGTTGGAAGGAGACGGAACCATGCAGGGCCTAGTGTAGCCTAGTGGCTAAAATCCCAGTCTTTGGAGTCAGACAACTGGACTCATCCTCCAGCTCTGCTCTTTCCGGTCTGGGTGGCCCTGTCCACGTCACTTCCCCTTCCTGGGCCTCAGGTTTCCTCATCTCTGAAATGGGCCTCTTCAGAACCTTATTTCCAAAGTCTGACCTGAAGAGTCAGCAAAACAATGGAGCGAAGCCTGAGGGCAGGTAAATGAGAATACTCTTCCTTTCCGTTTGGAGCTGGACCAAGGGGTCCCAATGGCCAGCGCAAAGGGTCTTAGTTGAGACCAAGAGTTTTCTTTCTTTTGTTTAAAAAGATTTTATTTATTTATTTGACAGAGAGTGAGAGAGAAAGAGAGCTCACAAGTAGGCATAGCAGTAGGCAGAGGGTGAGAGAAAAGCAGGCTCCCCGCTGAGCTCAGAGCCTGGATGCAGGACTTGATCCCAGGACCCTGGGATCATGACCTGAGCCGAAGGCAGACGCTTAACTGACTGAGCCACCCAGGCACCCCAAGACCAGGAGTTTTCACCTGAGGGCGATTCTGGCCTCCAGGGAACATGTGGCAAAGGCTGGAGACATTTTAGTTTAATGATTGAGGGGGTGCTACTGGCTACTAGTAGATAGAGGATTATCTAGCCCTAAATGTCAGCAGTTGCCAAGATTGGGAAACCCTGCATTCCCGACGAGGGGCTATCACCTCCAAGGGAGTGAAAATTGATTCTTGGGTGGATGTGTGAGGAAAAAAAAAACCACCTTACATTTACATATAAAGCCCAAATATACACATAGTACACATGCAGATATACAATACAGGCATACCTACCTCCCTTCATGCTTCGTAGAGACTGCATTTTTTACAAATTGAAGGTCTGTGATGACTCCACATTGGACAAGTCCCTCAGCGCCATTTTCCCAACCCCATTTGCTCACTCTGTGTCTGTGTGTCACATTTTGGTAGGTCTGGCAACCTTTCAGACTTTTTCATTGTTTTTCTTATATTTATTATGGTCACATGTGATCAACTTTATGTGACTAGTGTAATCGTTTTGGGACACCACGAACCGGGTCCCTGTAAGTCGGCACACGAAATCTGTGAATGTTGTGTGTGTCCTGACGGCTCCCCTGACCAGTTTTATCCCCCTTCTCTCCCTTTCCTTGTGCCTCGCTATTCCCTAAGACACAGCAATATTGAAATTAGGCCAATTAAGCACCTTGATGGCCTCTAAGTGTTCAAGTGAAAGGAAGAGTTGGGCACGTCTCTCACTGCCAATTAAAAGCCAGAAATGGGGGCGCCTGGGTGGCTCAGTTGTTAAGTGTCTGCCTTTGGCTCGGGTTGTAATCCCAGCGTCTGGGGATCGAGCCCCGCATTGGGCTCCCTGCTCAGTGGGGAAGCATGCTTCTCCCTCTCCCACTCCCCTGCTTGTGTTCCGTCTCTCGCTGTGTCCCTCTCTGTGAAATAAATAAATAAAACCTTAAAAAATAAAAAAATAAAATGAAAAATGCCAGAAATGATTCAGCTTAACGAGGAAGACATGTTGGAAGCTGAGACAGCCCGAAAAGTAGGCCCCTTGGACCAGCGAGCCAAGTTGTGAAGGCAAAGGAAAAGCCTCGAAGGAAACTAAAGGTGCCACTCCAGTGAACACAGGAATGATAAGAAAGCAAAATGGCGTTATTGCTGATTCGGAGAAAGTTCGAGTGGTCTAGATAGAAGATCAAACCAGCCACAACACTCCCTTAAGCCAAAGCCTCATCCAGAGCAAGGCCCTCACTCTCCTCAGTTCTGTGGAGGCTGAGGAAGGTGAGGAAGCTGCCAAAGACAAGTTTGAAGCTAGTGGAGGTTGGTTCCTGAGGTGGAAGGAAAGGAGACGTCTCTAGTACCTAAAAGTACAAGGTGCTGATCTAGAAGCTGCAGCAAGTTATCCAGAAGCTTGAGCTAAGACGATTAATGAAGGCAGCCACACTAAACACACTTCCAGTGTAGACAAAGCAGCCTTCTGTTATTGGAAGATGCCATCCAGGACTTCCATAGCTAGAGAGAAAGGGTCAACGCCTGGCTTCAAAGGACAGACTGTGTCTCTCTTGTCAGGGGCCAGCGCACCTGGTGACTTTAAGTGAAAGCCAGTGCTCATTTGCCATCCTGGAAAATTCTGGGGCCCTTAAGAATTAAGCTACACCTGTTCGGTCCGCTCTGTAAACGGACCAGCAAAGCCTGGACAATAGCGCATCGGTTTACAACATGGTTTACTGGATATTTTATTTTATTTATTTAATTTTTTTAGAAGGAAAGTTTTTTTTTAATTTTGAAGATTTTATTTATTTATTTGACAGAGAGAAAGAGATCACAAGTAGGCAGAGAGGCAGGCAGGGAGAGAGGGGGAAGCAGGCCCCCCACTGAGCAGAGAGCCAGGATTCGGGGCTTGATCCCCGGAACCTGAGATCATGACCCGAGCCGAAGGCAGAGGCTTAACCCACTGAGCCACCCAGGTGCCCCATGGTTTACTGGATATTTTAAACCCACTGTTGAGACCTACTGCTAAAAAAAAAAAAGGATTGCTTTCCAGATATGATTGTTGACTGACACTGTGCCCAGCCTGACGAGCTCTGACGGAGATGTACAATGAAATTAACGTTGTTCTCATGCCTGCTGACACCGCATTCATTCTGCAGCCCAGGGATTGAGGAGTCATTTTGAGTATCACGTCTTATTATTTAAGAAACACATTTCGCAAAGCCGTAGCTGCCCTAGACCGTGACTCCTCTGATGGATCCGGGCGAAAGAAATTGAAAACCTTCCAGAAAGGACTCACCGTCCTCGATGCCGTTCTGGACATTCTGACTCTCGGGAAGAAGTCACAATGTCAATAGGAGCAGGAGTTTGGAAGAAGTGGATCTCCGCCCTCATGGATGACTTGGGGTGATTGCAGACTTCCGGGGAGGAAGTACCTGGACGTGTGGTGGGAACAGCAAGAGGAGCGGAATTAGGAGCGGAGCCTGAAGATGGGACGGCGTCGCTGCAATGTCACAATCACGCTGGAACGATCACACTGGAACGGTACAACTCGCTGAAAGCTCAGGTGGTGGTCAGCGTTTTTTGTTTTTTTTTTTTGTTTCTTTTTTTTTTAGCAATAAAGCGTTTTTAAATTAAGGTACGTACACTTTTTTAGACATAATGCTATTGCACTTAGCAGACCACGGTGTAGTGTAAACATGGCTTTTATGGGCACTAGGAAACCACAGAATTCATTTGGCTCGCTTTGTTGGGATGTTCACTTTATTGCAATGGTCTGGAACCGAACCCGCGGTGTCTCTGAGGTATGCCTGTGTGTCGGCGGCCCTAACATTTCCTAGAGAAGGCAGTTTAGGGCTCGGGACTATCTAAGCAGGCTATTCTGGCAGGGAGGGGATGATGAAATAAAGCGTGGCAAATGCTGGTATAGAGCCTGACTCAGACGCTCATTGGCTGTGTGACCTTGAGCAGGTTGTTTCTCGGCAAGACTCAGTTTTCCCATCTGTAAAAAAGGGACAACAGTATGTCACTTTGCAGGTATTTTGTGAGCATTAAGAGAGATCAGACATAGAGGCGCTGAATGTCCGGGTTTGCTGCTATCACCATCATCATCATCTTTTATCTTCATCGTCATCTTCATCTGTATCCTCTGGCTAGTATAGTGACTTGCACATTATAAGCTCTCCAAAAAATGTTTTGTCAGATAATCATAGCTAAAATATTCAGTGAGTGCTTTACTATGTCCAAACGCTTTTCCGAGCCCCCCCCCTTTTTTTTACATGTCCATTCCATGAGCTGCATAGTATTATTATGCCAATTTTACAGGTGGGAAAACTGAGGCTCGATGAAATGAAGTGACTGGCCCAAAGTCAAATGACTAAGAAGCGCCGGAGGCCAGACTCAAGCCTAGGCCAGCCAATTCGGGGGCCCATGACAACAGAGCCAACAGGTGGAGAGAGAAAGGTATTTACAGAGGCAGGGCCTAAAATAGAGTGTCGTTCCATTTTTCTTATTTAAAACAAGCTTCTCCCGCTTCCTCACCCCAAAGAGCCACAGACAGTTTGGGGCAGTCTCTGGAATTAGAACCAGCTGGCTGACTTTGTTCTAGAATCTTCACCTCCTTGGTCTCCCTTTCTTCATCTGCGATAGGGGATCACGTGCCCCCGCCCCCCGAGTCAGTGGCTGGGCATGCAGGGGCTCCGGCTTGTACTGCTTTGTCCTGGGGAGGTGGGCTTCTCGGGGCCCCTCATGAGCTGTGGAGGGCCCCAGTTCTGAGATGCCTCAGAGATTCTAAGGAGTGGCAGGACTGGGGGGAAATCTCAGGAGTGTCTAGGGGCTGTGAGCACCCTCGGCGTCTAGGGGTGTCTCGGAGTTATAAGGCACGTCTCAGAAGTTGTGGGGGGCATCGTGGAGCTGTCCCCAAGGATTGTGGGTTCATCTTGGAAGATGAACCTTTGGAAGGTAGCCTAGGGTTATAGGACTGTCTTAGGACCTGTGGAGGAATCTTGTTGTGCCCCTGGGGTCTGTGGGGCCCCCTAGGATTTGGGGGGCAGTTACATGTTTATGCGAATACCCCTTGAGTCTGAAGACACCCTCAAGGTTATTTTAGTGTCTCTGAACTTACAGGCCATCTCGGGGTGCTGTGGAGCCACTCGGGGGTTGGGGGACCTCTGAGGGACTGTGGAAGAATTCTTAGGATCTGTGAGGGATCCTAGAATTTGGGGGGCCTTCATGCGGTCTGTGGGAATACTCTGTGGCTTGAGAAATTCTAGGGGTGCTCTGGGGGTTTCTGCCTGACTCAGGGATGGTGGGGGTGCTCTAGGAGATTTGGGGGACATCTGAGGAAACTTGGTGATGGTCCTGGAATCTGAAGGACTTTCATTTGTGGGTGCATCCTGAGAGTCTTGGGGTGCCCCTGGGGTTTGTAGGGATATATCAGTAACAATGAGGACACTAGTAGGGGACATTTGGGAGGCTAAGGGAGTCTATGGGGCCTCTCAAAGCACCTCTGGCTTTTGGGGGGAACTCTGGGATTTGGGGGCACCTCTGGGTTCTGTGGGGACACCTCAGGGATAGCTGGGACACTCCTTGGAATTGTGGGGACATCTGAGGGACTGTGAGGACATCTAAGGGACTTTGGGGACGCCATTGAGGTTTGTGAGAGCCACAGCAGTTTGTGAGAGCACCCCAGGGATCTGGGGGGCACCTCAGATGTTTGTAGAGACGCTTCCGGCGATTGTAAGGACCTCAAGGGGACTGCGGGTGCCCCTGCGGTCTGAGGGGTGTCCCGCAGCAGCCGTGTGGGCGTCCCGGTCCCGCTCCGCCCCAGGGGCGGCCCCAGAGCGAAGCCGGAAGGGCCGAGGCGGCCGGGTGGGGTGGGGCCCGTGGGCCCCAGCGCTGGGCGGCTGGCCTGCGTGGGCTGCGCGGGGCTGGCTGGCGGCGCTGCTCCCCAGCGCCCGCCGAGGCGGGGCCGCCCCGCGCCCCCTGTGGTTATGGCGCGGCCGCGAGGCCTGGGCCGCATCGCCGAACTGCAGCTGGCGGCCTTCCCGGCGGTGGCGGCTGCGGAGGACGAGGCGTTCCTGCCTGAGCCACCCGCCCCGCGCGCACCCCGCCGCCCACGTTCGCCGCCCTCCTCGCCCGTCTTCTTCGCCATCCCGTCCCCAACTTTCCGCAGGCGTCTTCGGCTTCTCCGCAGCTTCCAGGATTTTGGCCGCCAGGCGTGGGTGGGGTAAGTGCGCGTCAGCGGCGGTGGGTTCGAATCTCTCCTGACCACCTGGCGCGGGCCGGGTCTGGGGTTCCTAGCTGGCTCTCCCCAGCGTAACTTCCCCTCTTCTGTCACAGGGCAGAGATAAAAATCATCCCTGCCCTCCAGCGTTGCTGTGGAGACATCTGACAGGGCATGCAGTAGGCACTCAATAAAAGTTAAGTTCCTCCCACTTCCTGTGCAGACCTGAGGCTGCAGTCGGGCTTTGGAAGAGTGAGGCCGACCTGCCCTCCAGGGTGATCTGAGGACGTGTGTTCAGTCCTGCTAGCCTCAGTCTAACGGCCTGTGAAATGGGGCCAGCGCTGCCATCTGCGGGGTGCCTTGCCAGGAGGCGCGGTCATGTTACCGAGTGCATCGGGCACGGAGGGCAAATGGACTTTCTCTTCCTGGCCAGACCCGGGGTGGGATGCGAGGGCTGGAAGCTTGCGGGTGAGGAGCCTGGAGACCACATCCGGTCTGGCTTCCCAGTGTCCATTTATCTTGGAAACGGAGGTTGACAGCCCGGAGGTGGGAGCGGACTGGCTCTGGGGGCTTCTCCAGAACCAGGAGAGGGTCCTCTACCTGCTCCCTCAACCCCTACTCTCCGCACGGGCTTGTTTGGAACCTGAGTCCAACCAACCTGAGACATACTGGGAGAGGACACTGCGGGGACAGGCTCAGCGTCTGGACCCGGGGAAGAGATCCGGGAGGGGAGAGAAGAGGAGGAGGGGTCGGAGGCCCCCGCGTGGAGTCCGGGACGGGGTATGTTTGTGGGAAATCAGTGCCTCTGTCCGAGTTTCTCTCTGCGTCTCTGTCTCCACTTCTGCCTTTCTTGTCTCTGCTCCACCCCCTTCCCCGCATCCGTCGTCCTTCCCCGGGGTTTTTTGTCACCGGACCCCGCACTCTGCAGGCTCAGGCGAGTCTCTTTCCCCCGAGGGCGCCCGGCGTTCAGACTGCTCCGGCGGGCCCAGCTCGACGTCAGAGTGGGGAGGGGGGAGGGCGGGGCCAGAGGCAAGGCGAGGCCGGGGAGGGGGGGGGGGTGACGACCGGGGCCAGAGCCTGGGAAGCGGGAGCCTGGGCACCCCCGCCCCCCAGGTCCGGAGGGAGGGGGGGGCAGGTGGAAAGTGTGCTCAGAGTTCCGCAGGAGGAGGCCCGTGCGGAGCCCTCCCTGGCGCTGGGGACACGGAGTTGCCCCGAACGCCTGGGGCTGTCCCTGGAGGGGTCACTGGGAGGGCGGGTGTGGAGGCGGCGCCAGCGGTGGCCACAGACACCTCGGGCCTTCGAGCACTGCTCGCCACACCACACACCACCGTGCCGCTGTCCCCATGCTGGCCCCGACAGCGCTTGGCACCCATGCGCGCGGGGACAGCACCCCGGGCAAGGCCCCGGCCCCCTGATCTGACACTGCTCCCTGCGCGCCTTGAGTCCCTGGTCCACTTCTCCTTCAGCGACGAGGACACCCGTTGGCACCCTCCAGGCAGATCTGTCAGGTGGGTGGCGGGCGGCCAATTTCCTCCTTTACCGTGAAGGGCTCTGGCTGGGGGGAGAGGGTACCCAGTCTTCCTTGGGGAGTCCCCAAAGTGGCTTCTAGGGTCTGCCTGGAGCCCCACGCCCTTCCCTGGCCCTGAAATTCTTGGTGTTGCTACGGCTTCCTATAGGTGAGAGTCCACCAACAGGAGAGTTGGGTCCTGCCCCCTTCCTATTTAAGATGGGTTCCCTTCCCCCTCTTTGTGCCCCTAAACCTGGGTTTCTGGCACTCATCCTGGCAGCAAATATGGGTGTCCAGCGTCACCTGGGCTCCACTCCCAGGCCACCGGCCTGGAGCCAGGTCCCTCTGGCCCTGCTCTGCTCAGTGCCTCCAGTCTTCCCCACCCCCACCTTACTGGGGCTGCCAGGCTGAAAACCAAGCTGGGGAGGGAGGAGGGGGGGAGGCTCCTGCTGGAACTCCTGGAGGTTGTTTAGAATCAGCTGGGCAGTGCTGGAGCGGAGAAGTTCTCAGAGGTCTCCGGGTACTCCAGCCTTGGCCTTGCTTCCCTCCACCAACCCCTTCTGACACCTGGACACACACACAGACACAGACACAGACATGGACACACACACACTCTCCATCCACAGCTACACCCGCCACAAACACAGACGCACCCACGCACAGGGTATTCGGGGTCGCCTGGTGTTTACTGTGTAAGGCACGGGTCTCTTAGCTGGGGGAGACCCAAAGAGCCTCTCACGTTTGACCCCCGGGTGCAGGGGACGCACAAACTACAGAAACCGAGGTCTCACGCGGTGCGGTCAACCGCCCCCGCCGGCAGGAACGCACTCTCACCTCGGCACAGCCCCGCGCCCCGAGTCCCGGCTGCACACAGCCACACTCGGGGCTCAGGGACAGTCACGGCGTGGGTGTGGCACCCAGGTCTGCTCTTCCAAGGTCATAGATACAGACTCACAGATCCATGCAGGTGCCCACGAACACCCCAGGCCCCACTGACACGCTCGGGTGTCCAAAGCCGCACGGGGACCTCTGTACACCCCCGAGCACACGTCCGCTGTGACTCACACCGACACAGACCCTCTGTGCACACCCAGCCCTTACAAACAGCCATGTCACCTGGCACCACGCGCCTGCCTGGCAGACAGCAGCGCCCGCCCTCAACCTCTGTGTGACCTTCACGAAGCAAATGCCAGGCCTTTCCATAAAGGCGGCCTGGCACCTCTGTGAGGGAGTCGGGTGGAGTGGGGCAGGGAGCCGGGGGAGATGCCAGGCCTGCCTGGGAGGCGGGAGACAGTCACCCGGTGATTTAGCGCACACGTTCGCAGTCCGGCTGCCCAGGCTGCAATCCTTCCTCTCCTACCAGCCAGGTTGTTCGTCCTGTCTGTACCTCAGTTTATTTCTCTTGAAAATGGGCCATTAGTACGTGTCCAGACACAGTGCAGTGCCCAGCATGAGGCATTTAACAGCAGTTGGCTGCTTTCGTGGTTGTTAGGATTTTTACCAACTGGGACTTGTCTCCCTTCTCTTCTGCTCCCTTCCCGGCTTGTTTGTTGCCCATTGGCCCCTTGCAGCAGAACTCTCTGAAGCCCTGATCTGCTTCTGGGCGGCACGGTCCTCCAGGGGCCCAGTTCGATGCTCGGGGAGCCCACATAGGGAGGCCGAGGGGCCCAGGGTGGGGGCGTGGAAGGCAGGCGGCAGCTTCCCCTGAGGGTGCCGCCAAGTGGTCAGCCCCTCTGAAGGGCAGTCTTGGGCAGGTTATTTCCCTTCTGATGGAGTGTCTGGGCATGTGGCTGTGATGTCAAGGCCTGCTGGCTGCCCTTGACTCCGCTTTATGGCCTTGGGTCCCTTTGGGACATTAATGGAGCAGCCTCCAGCCCGACTTTGTTCCACCCTGAGCAGCGGCAGGCCAGGGAAGGGTGACTCCACATAGCCCCAGGGTGCAATTCTGGAGGGCGGCTGAGACCCCCCCACCCCTGACCTCCTGACACACACACCACTCAGCCTGCAGTTCCGCAGGCCTAATCCCCTCCCCTCTGCCCTTCGAAGCCTGGGGGACAACAGCTCCTGGAAGCACAAACAGCAGGGCCCCGGGGAGCCTCGTCCCATCCCGGCCTCTGGGCTCCTGCTTACGTGAGCAGAGTCCCCTGGGGCTGCAGTATCAGCCAGCCCGTGCTGGTTGGGCACCCTCCGGGACTTGGGTCTCATCTTCCCTCACTGGCCTTCAGTGTCGGGGCAAGGGTGGGGTCCTGAGTATGTAGGTATGCTCCTCTCCCCTCCCCAGGGGCACTCAGCAGCGCCCAAACATCCCGGCTGTGCCTTGGGAAGCAGGACATAGTTCTCAGGCGATGAGACCTCCAACCCCTTGCCACCCTTCTGTGCCTCACTCTCCTTGTGGAGCTGCGATGTTAACTCAGAGTTGGTGGATGACATAACCGGGTTCATGTGCATAAAACACTACGAGTGTGCCAGGCACATGGCAAAGATTCAGTAAGTAGCTTGTTATTTATTATTGCTTTGTACCTACAAGGATCTAACCTGGCCCCCGGTTCAGCAGATGCTCAGCAAATGGGCTTTATCATCAAAGGCCCAAGCTCATAATCTAAGAATATTCCACCTTAAGAGTTTTTTTCTTTCCTTTTTTTTTTTTTAAGTAGGCTGCACACTCAGCGTGGAGCCCATCATGGGGCTCAAACTCACAACCCTGAGATCAAGACCTGAGCTGATATCGAGTCAGATGCTTAATTGACTGAGCCACCCAGCCGCCCCTTTTGAGTTTTTTTTTAATTTACTTTTAAAAATTAACGTATAGTAAAATTCACCCTTTTTAGTATACACTGAATGAGGGTTTGTTTTTTTTTTTAAGATTTTATTTATTTATTTGACATAGAGAGAGATCACAAGCAGGCAGAGAGAGAGGGGAAGCAGGCTCCTTGCTGAGCAGAAAGCCCGATGCGGGGCTCGATCCCAGGACCCTGAGATCATGACCTGAGCTGAAGGCAAAGACTTTAACCCACTGAGCCACCCAGGCGCCCCAAATGAGGGTTTTTTTATTATAGGAAAATATACATAACATCCAAGTACCCATTTTAATCCCTCATGGAGTGTACAACTCAGTGTCATTAAGTACACTCACTTTGTTGCGCAACTATCAGCACCATCCTTCTCCAGAACTTTCTCATCTTCCCAAATGGCAACTCTGTCCCCATGAAGCACTAACTCACCACCCTTTCCCAACCCTTGGCTCCCACCATTCTACTTTGTCTCTATGAATAGGACTGCTCCAGAGATCTCATATAAGTGGAATTTTACAATATTTTACCCTTTTGTGTCTGGCTTATTTCATTTCGCATAATGTTTTCAAGTTCACCCATGTGGTGTCACGTGTCAGAATTTCACTTTCTTTTTAAGACTGAATACTATTCCATTGGCAATATACGCCACATTTTTTTTTTATCTGTTCACCAGTTGGTGGACACTGGAGTTTTTTCCAGCTTTTGGCTATTGTGAATAATGCTACTGTGAACATTGGTTTACGGATACCTGTTTGAGTCTTGCTTTCAATTCTTGAGTATTTAGTATTTCATTTTTTTTTAAAGATTTTATCTATTTTTATTTTGAGCAGGGTTAGGGGCAGAGCGAGAGGGAGAAGCAGGCCCCCTGTGGAGCAGGGAGCCCGATGTGGGGCTTGATCCCAGGACTCCGGGATCATGACCTGAGCTGAAGGCAGACACTTAATGACTGAGCCACCCAGGCGCCCCTCTCATTGCACTTTTGATTAGCATTTCCCTAATGACTGATGGTGTCGAGCATCTTCTCACGTGCATATTGTCCATTGCATACATACCTTATTTGTCTCGCTTCGCTTTATTGCACTTCTCAAATATTGTGGTTTTTACACATTGAAGCTTTGTGGCAAGCCTGCGTCAAGCAAGTCTATCAGTGCCATTTCCCCGACAGCATTTGCTCACTTCGTGTCCCTGTGTCACATTTTGGTAATTCTTGCAATATTTCAGACTTTTTCATTCTCATTATACTTGTTAGGGCAAACCATGACCAGTGACTAAAACTCACTGAGAGCTCAGATGATGGTTAGCATTTTTTAGCAATCAAGCATTTTTCAATTAAGGTTATGCACTTTTTAGACATAATGCTACTGCACACTTAACAGACCACAGTGTAGTGTAAACATAACTTTTATATGCCCGGGAAATAGACAAAATCCATCTGCCATGCTTTATTGCAGTGTTCCTGAACCAAGCCTGCAATATCTCCGAGGTATGCCTGTATCTTCTCTGGAGAAATGTTTATTTAAATCCTTTGCCCGCTTTTTAATTGGGTTGTTTGTTTTTTGTTGTTGTTAAGTTTTAGCTCTTTATATATTCTAGATATCAATCCTTTATCAGATGTATGGTTTGCAAAAATTTTCTCCTGTTCTATGGATTGCCTTTTCACTCTGTGGATAGTGCCCTTTGGTGCAAAAAAACTGGTAATTTTGATGAGGTATAATTTCTTTTTTTTCTTTCTTTCTTTTTTTTTTTTTTTAAGATTTTATTTATTTATTTGACAGAGAGAGAGAGAGAGCATAAGCAGGGGGAGCAGGAGAGGGAGAGGCAGGCTCCCACTGAGCAGGGAGCCCGATGCAGGACTTGATTCCAAGACTCTGGGATCATGACCTGAGCCGAAGGCAGACACTTAGCTGACTGAGCCACCCGGGCGCCCCTATTTTTTGTTGCCTGTGCTTTTGGTGTCATATCCAAGGAATCATTTCCAAGTCCAATGTCATGAAGCTTCTAGGAGTTTTATAGCTTTTAGTTCTTCCGTTTAGGTCTTTGATCCATTTTGAGTTAATTTTGTATATGGTGTGAGGTAAGGATCCGACTTTATCCTTTTGCATGTGGATAGCCAGTTTTCTCAGCACCATTTGTTCAAGAGACTGACTGTCCTTTTCCCATTGAATCGTCTTGGCTCCCTTACTGAAAATCATTTGACAATATATGTGAGGGTTTATTTCTGAGTTTACTCGACTCTATTGGTCTATAAGTCTGTCTTTATGCCAGTACCATACTGTTTTGATTACCGTAGCTTTGTAGGTTTTAAAATCAGGAAGTGTGAGTTTCCAACTTTGTTCTTTTTTAGGTTCTTTTATTTTCTTTTAAAGATTTTATTTATTTATTTGAGAAAGAGAGAGATAATATGAGCAGGGGAGAGAGGGAGAAGCAGACTCCCCACAGAGCAGGGAGCCCGATATGGGGCTCAATACCAGGACCCTGGGATCACAACCTGAGCTGCTTAACGGACTGAGCCACCCAGGCGTGCCCCGTCTTCTGTTCTTGAATATAGGATGTCTTTTCATTTATTTGTGCCTTCTTTAATTCCTTCCAGCAACATTTTTGTTTTCCGTGCACTTTCGTCCCCTTAGTTAAATTCATTCCTAACATCTTACTCATTTTGATGGTATTGTACATGGAATTGTTTTCATAATATTCTTTTTGGATTATTCATAGCTCGTGTACAGAAAAGCAACTGATTTTTGGTGACTTTGTATCATGCAACTTTGCTAAATTCATTTATTAGTCAGTTCTGAGTTTTGACACAGGTAATCCCCACTTCTGGCTTCTTTCTCTTAGCAAAATTCATCTGAGACTGATTCAAGTTGTTTTGTGTATCAGGAGTTAAAAAGGAAACTGCTGCTTCTTTCTACTCTTGCTGACTCGTCACTTCTGACACCAAACATGTGTGGGTTTTTTT
>CM052898.1:5517230-5574439 GCA_028534135.1 Potos flavus
CCAAGACTCTGAGATCATGACCTGAGCCGAAGGCAGAGGCTTAACCCACTTAGCCACCCAGGAGCCCCTGATTTTCTTTTTTAAAAAATATTTATTCGAGAGAGAGAGACAGAGAGAGCACAAGCAGGGGGAGGGGCAGAGGGAGAGGGAGACACAGCCTCTGTGCTGAGCAGGGAGCCTGACTCGGGGCTTGATCCCAGGACGTGGAGATCGTGACCTGAGCCAAAGTCAGACACTTAACCAACTGAGCCACCGAGGTGCCCCCCTTATGATTTTTTGAAAAAGATTTATTTATTTATTTGAGAGAGAGAGACATAGAGAATACAAGCAGGGGGAAAGGCAGAGGCAGAGGGAGAGGGAGAAGCAGACTCCTGGCTGAGCTGAGAGCCAGACGTGGGGCTTGATCCTAGGACCCGTAGATCATGACCTGAGACGAAGGCCGACGCTTACCAATCTGAGCCACCCAGGTGTCCATGATTTTTTTTTTAAGATTTTATTTATTCATTTGACCCAGAGAGAGAAAGAGAGAGTGAGAGAGAGAGCACAAGCAGGGAGAGCTACAGGCAGAGGGAGAAGCAGGTTCTCCGCTGAGCAAGGAGCCGGGACTCAATCCCAGGACCCCGGGATCACGACCTGAACTGAAGGCAGCCGCTTAACTGACTGAGCCACCCAGGCACCACTGTGATTTTCTTTTCTTTTTTTTTTTTAAAGATTTTATTTATTTATTTGACAGAGAGAGACACAGCGAGGGAGGGAACACAAGCAGGGGAGCAGCAGAGGGAGAAGGAGAAGCAGGCTTCCTGCCAAGCAGGGAGCCTGATGTGGGGCTCGATCCCAGGACCCTGGGAACACGACCCGAGCCGAAGGCAGAGGCTTTAACCCACTGAGCCACCCAGGCGCCCCACCACTGTGATTTTCTTAATAACATTTTCTTTTCTCTAGTTTACTTTATTGTAAGACTACGGTATATAATACATATGCAAAATACATGTTAATGGACTGTTTCTGTTATTGGTTTCTGGTAAGGTAAGGTTTCTGGTCAATAGTAGGCTGTTAGTCATCAAGTTTTTGGGGAGCCAAAAGTTATATGTGGATTTTTCACTTTGCAGGGGGTAGCACCCCAACCCACTTGTTTTCAAGGGTCTACCGTAGTTTTACTTATCTTGGGTATAAACACAGGAGTGGGATTTCGGATCACACACTGAGTATATGGTTCATTGCTTAAGAAACTGACCAGCCGCCTTCCAGAGTGGCTAAACCACTTGGTGTTCCCTCCAGCAACAGATGAAGAGGGTTCCCGTTGCTCCAAATCCTTGTCACCAATTGTCATTATCGTTGTCAGTTCTTGTCTGTTTCTTGTTTGTTTATTTGAACCATCCTAGTCTGTGTGAAGGGATGGTTCCTGGTGTTAATTTGCATTTCCCTAAGGAGTAATGGCGTTTCCTTTGCTTATTTGCCATCTCTATATCTTCGTTGGCGAACTGTCCAGACTTTTGCTCATTTTTAAATTGAATTCCTTGTCTTCTTTTTATTGAGTTTGGAGACTTCATTATATAGTCTGGATACAGGTCCTTTGTCATATATTTTCTCCTAGTATGTAACTTGTCTTTTTATGCTTTTGACAGTGTCTTTTGCAGAGCAGAAGTTTTCAGAGTTTTTAAGAAGTTTTTTGATGTTTGATTTTTATTTTATTTTATTTTTTTAAAGATTTTATTTTATATTTTTGACAGAGAGAAAGAGATCACAAGTAGGCAGAGAGGCAGGCAGAGAGAGAGGGGGAAGCAGGCTCCTGCTGAGCAGAGAGCCCTATATGGGGCTCGATCCCAGGACCCTGAGATCATGACCTGAGCCGAAGGCAGAGGCTTTAACCCACTGAGCCACCCAGGCGCCCCTGATGTTTGATTTTTAAAAGAAGTTTGAATTTTTGGCTGTTTAAAATTTCTGATTTCTGGGGCGCCTGGGTGGCTCAGTTGTTAAGCGTCTGCCTTTGGCTCAGGTCATGATCCCAGGGTCCTGGGATTAAGCCCCGCATCGGGCTCCCTGCTCGGTGGGGAGTCTGCTTCTCCCTCTCCCACTCCTCCTGCTTGTGTTCCCTCTCTCACTGTGTCTCTCTCTGTCAAATAAGCAAATAAAATCTTAAAAAAAAAAAATTTCTGATTTCTGGGGCGCCTGGGTGGTCCAGTCGGTTAAACCTCTGACTCTTTGATCTCAGCTCAGGGCTTGATCTTGGGGTCATGAGTTCAAGCCCAGGGTTGGCCTCCACACTGGGCATAGAGCCTACTTAAAAAATAATAATTAAAAAAGTAATAAAATTTGTGAATTCTTTCCCAAAATTGGCTTACCTGGTTGCTCAGGACCCCCAGCACCACCCTGCCTTTGGTGTCAGCTGCCTGGCCCCTGGGAACATTTGCTTTAATGGTAGGAATGTGCTCGAATGGGGCTTGAGCAGGTAGAAGGTGGCAATTGACAAGTTACAAGACTTGTGTTTGAAATCTGACCTATGTTGACACTGGTCACCCGGATGACCGAGGGAGGTGGTGCTTGTCCCCATTTTGTGGATGAATTTTGGAATTTTGGAATTCCAGCCATTTCTCCCCAAGTCACACCTTTGGGAATTGGCAGAGCCAGCATCTTCCTGCCTCATCCTGAGGATCTCTGTCTTGCCAGTGCCCCCAGGCTGGGTCCCACCTTCTTCCCCTCTCTCTGTAGCTGTGTCTGGCAGTCACAGTCTGTATCCCCACTCTAGCTACACCAGCTTCCTTGCTAGTCCTCACACAAGAGCCAAATCCTGCCCCAGGGCTTTTGCTCCTCCTGTTCCTGCCTCCCCCCACCCCAGTGTTTTCTCGTACCTCCTGACCAGTGGCCTGCTCCTTCTCATCTTTCAGGCCCTGCTCGCATGTCCCCTTCTCAAAGAGGCCTGGCTCAACTACAGCAGCTAAAATCACCTCTCCAGTAACTTTCAGTCACCCACCTGGTTTTTAATTCTGTCCACAGCACAATCCAGTTCATAGATTCATTTGTTACATTTTATTATTTATTCGGTAAACATTTATGGAGTGTCTGCTGTGTGCCAGGCCATGTTCCTGGCTCAAGGGATAGAGCAGTGAACAAAGCAGACAAAAATCCTTGCTCTGCAAAGCTTCGTTCTAGAAAGGAAAGCAAATAATAAAGAAGTCAAATATAGAGTATGTCAGGTAAGTAGTATTTTTTTTAAGGAAGGGAAATATAAAATATTAGGGCAGAGATTCAGATCTTAGATGTGTTGGTCAGGTGAGGCCTCCTGAGAAGACAACGTTTAAGCCGAGGCCTGAAGGAGGTAAAGGAGGAGCCAGTGGAGATCTGGGAAGGGGAAACAGCCTGTGCAAAGGCCCTGAGGCTGGAATGTATTTGGAATGTTTAGGAAAAAGCAAGGAGGCCATTCTGGATGGCGTGGAGTGAGTGAGGGGTAGACTGGGAGGTCATGGGGCAGGGCCTTGTGGGCCACAGTGGGGACTTGGGCTTTTTGCTCTGGGGTGAGCTGGGAGCCGTAGAAGGGTCTGAGCAGAAGATGGATGGAACCTGACACAAGTGTTCAAAGGCTCCCTCTGGCCACATTTTAGAGGAACAGACTAAGGAGCAAAGATAGGAGCCAGGAACCAGGGCAGAGACAAATACACTGGTCCAGATCCAGGCAAGCAATGAGGCAGGGCTGACCCAGGAGGGGGTGAGAAGTGGTCAGCTTTTGCATAGACTTGGGCATCGAGGAAACAGTAGAGCCAAGAAGGCCCCCACACTTCGGGGGTATGCACTGCTGCTAGGCTAACCTGTTTATAGTCCAGCCTCGCCATGCCATGTGCTGGAGGGACAGAGGGTGGTCCGTCTCGGTCACTGCTGAGTCCCCAGCTCCTCTACAGAGCCTGGCTCACAAAGGCGCTCGATAGTTGTTTGAGCTCTGCAACTCTCCGTCTCCCATCTCTTTTGGGGTATCTGTCTCTCTTTAATGTCTTCTATCTGCCCCCACACCTCGACCAGGAATTTCCTTGGTACCCTTCCTCCTGTTGACCTCCCCAATGGCATCTCGGCCCCCCTGACCCCTCTTCTCGCCCATCCCCTTACAGCTTCGAGGCAGAGAATGGGCCCACTCCATCTCCCGGCCGCAGCCCCCTGGACTCGCAGGCGAGCCCGGGCCTCGTGCTGCATGCTGGGGCAGCTGCCAGCCAGCGCCGGGAGTCCTTCCTGTACCGCTCAGACAGCGACTACGACATGTCCCCCAAAACTATGTCCCGGAACTCGTCGGTCACCAGCGAGGCGTGAGCACCCCCTTCACCCTCCAGGCCTGCTCCCACACGAGCTGCCCTTGCCAGCAGGGAGTGGGGACACTGCCCAAGCCCCGGGCCACCTCTCCCTTCCACTGAAAAGTAAACAGCCCCCTTGCCCACCGCAAGGGCTCAGTCCCGCCTACCCACTGGCAGCTGGGGCCTGGCACCCCCTCAGTCTTGTCCCTTCAACAAGGAGGGAACTCCACTTGAGCCCCTCCCTGCTGCCACTTCTTCCCACAGACTGTCCACCTTGGCTGAGCCCCCTCTTCCTTCCCCTCTCCAGGCTTCCCTAAGCCAGCCCCCTTTATCATGACCACCTGTTGAGGTGTGAGCACCCCCAGACCTGCTCAGCCCCCTCCCCTCTCACTGGATCCTCCAGCCCTGGCCCTACCCATCCAGGTACCCACCTCAGCCCCGCCAGCTCCTTCCTGCTCCCCACCCCTCCTCCCACTTCTCCCCAAGCCCAGCCCTGGCAGGGTATTTATGGCTGTCCCCTTTGTCTCTGCACACCTCCTCCCTGCCCACCCACGTGAGCTCCTCTGACCACCGTTTCCTTCAGGACCAGCCCCTGAAGGGTGTCTACCCTTGGGAGGAGTAAGTGCCTTCTCCCCTTACCTGTTGGAGACTCCCCTCCCAGCCCATCGACCTCCCCAGGCTCAACCCCACTGTAGCGAGTTGCTTCTCTGGCACCCCAGCCCTTCTCCACCCAGGCCCGTGGGTGTCCCACTATGAGGACGCCTGACCTGCCCCTGTCCTTGATTGCAGGCACGCTGAGGACCTCATTGTGACACCTTTCGCCCAGGTAAGACCCGTCTCCTAAGGAGGGAAGGGGCTCCAACCTTCCCCCACAGTTGGGGACGGGGCCTAGCCCCAGCTGCCTCTCCGGGTGGCTCCCTCTTTTCACTGCTGCTCCCTATCCCAGGTGCTGGCCAGTCTCCGGAGTGTTCGCAGCAACTTCTCACTCCTGACCAATGTGCCCATTCCTAGCAACAAGTAAGTCACGGCTGGGCCCCAATGCTCATGATCGCAAGGCTAAGCAAACCTGGGTTCAACTCTTAGCTCTGCTGAGTGACCTCAGGCAGGAACTTGACCCCTGTGAGCCTCTGTTCAGGCAACAGCTCCCTCTAAACCATTGCAGTTTGAATGCCTAAGACAGAAACTTAAAAATAAAGACCAAGGGGTCCAGACACATTGGTGGTGAGGCCAAGGGTAGTCAGTTACCCCAGGCTTGGGGCCACTGCAGGCCCTGATGCCAACTTCCTGGGCAAAAAGCATCTTGTGGTAACTTGCTCCCCCTCCATAAAATGGGAATTTAATAACACCTCCATTAGATGTTGCTGTGAGAGGTCTGGAAGATGATGCATAGAAAAGTGTGAGAACATTGTCCAGCACTAAATAGCAGTAGTTATTATGTGGGGGCAGGGGCGTGGCTGAGAACTGCTGATCTCCCCAGGAGTTAGGGGAGAGATGCTCAAGGAAGCATCTTGAGATGCTTGGAGACAAAGGACCTGTCCTTACCTCTGATCAGCCCTGTCACTCCCTTGAGCCTGTTTCCTCATCTGTAAAATGGGTCCTTATGGGGCTCTGTGAGAGACTGCATGCTGAGTACATGGGACACAGTGAGCGCTTAGAAAAAGGAAAATCGGCATTATTCGTGGAGGAGGGAAGCAGGAATCTGGGGACGCACAGGCTGATGCTGGAGCCCCATTTCTTTGCAGACGGTCCCCGTTGGGTGGCCCAACCCCCGTCTGCAAGGCCACGCTGTCAGGTAACAAAGCCCAGGGGGTGGGAAAGGGCCCCTCTTGCTGCTGGGGGGGGGTGTCCCTTCACTCGGGGTGGCTGTCTTAACTATCCTTTCCCAGCACCCCTCTCACCTGGTAGACCCCCATCATCATGGGGCCTCTGGGTTACCACCTGTGCTGCCCCTTCTCCAGAAGAGACATGTCAGCAATTGGCCCGGGAGACGTTGGAGGAGCTGGACTGGTGTCTCGAACAGCTGGAGACCATGCAGACCTACCGCTCCGTGAGCGAGATGGCTTCTCACAAGGTGAGCGGGCCTGGAGTCAGCAGAGGGGACTAGCCTCTGGGCGGGGCCTGAGGATGGGGGCCAACCGCTGGGTGGGGCCTGTGGGCGGGGCATCTCTGTGGGCGGGGCTTGTTTCTGGATAGGGCCAATGAAGTGGGACCATTCCCTGGGCCTGTGGGGTGGAGCTAACTGCTAGGTGAGGCCCGGGGCGGGGCCAATCTGTAGATGGGGCCTATGGGGTGGGAGTCCATCCGTAGGCGGGGCCTACCCCCTAGTCTGCCTGTTCACGTGGGTTCTGACTTCCCCCAGGGGTGGGGGAGCCTGGCGTGTGTGGATGGGTGTGGGCGTGGGTATCTGTACATCTGTATGTAGACAACCGACTCTCTTAGGGGGGTTGTCCTATGCTAGAGTCTACAAGTGTGTATGTGCCTGTGGGTCTGTGTGGCTGTCAATTTGTTGGCTACACATTTGCAGCATAAGGTGGGATGGGTGGGGATGTTTTAAGAGGGCACATCAGGAAGTCAGGAGTGGTGTGCAGATGTGTACCTACGGAGGATGTATGGGTGTCACAAGAGATTATACTGGGTTGTGTGTGGGCCCGTGCCAGAGAGGTGAGTATATTTACAAGTGTGAATTGGCCTAGGAATGAATCTGTGTGTGTATCTCCATGTGTTTGTGACTCTGTGCACACGCTTGCAGGGCTGCAGGGGAGGGTGCAAGGCTTCCATGCACAGCTGTGCAGATTGTGGACTGCACAACTCCAGAGGACGCCATTCAGAAAGCAGCAATATGAATGATGTTTTCTGGAGTTGTGCTGCATGGTGGTTGCCCTCGTGGGAGGAAGAAGCCTATCAAGAAATGAGTATGCAGGTGGAGGTGTCTGTGTTGGGGGGGGGGTGCCTACACCTGTGGGTGGAGGTTTGTCTGGGAACATTCAAGTCTGAGGGTGATTATATCTCTGAGGGTGTACTGAGCATCTGAGAATGTGACTGTCTCTAAATGTAGGTCTTCGGGTGTGTTTCTGCGATGGTGTGTGTGTGTATTTGTGGGTGTGAGTGTGAGCATTCCCTTGTGGATTTCTCAGGGTCCGTCTGAACCCAAGGCCACATGGGTATTTTTGTTTGTTTGAAAGTGTGTCTGTGAGTGTGCTGAGTGTGTGTTAAGTGTCCCAGTACATCTGGGTGTTTGTCCCTAGGTGTGTGTCTCCATGTCTGGGTGTGAGTCTGTGTTCCTGGAAGGGGTGTGTCTGAAGGTGTTTACATCCTGTATGCCCAACCGTCTACCTGTAAATGTGTTGGACATCAGAGTTGTGACTGTGTGGTGTGTGCTTGCGTGTGGGTTGGTGTGGAAGGCGTGTCTCAGAGTGTTTGTGTGTCTGTGAATGTGTGGAGCGTCTGAGTGTGCGTCTTTGTCTCTGGGTGTGTCCACGGAGGGGACGTGTCCTCTCCGGAGTGTGTGTGCCTCCCTGCCTATCCCTGGCAGCCCCACCTGGATCCTGGCTTAGGCCCGTGGGCTCCGATGCCCCTTTAACGCCCCCCCCACCCCCGGCACCACCTGACGTCGCATGCAGCCTGCCAGTGCTGCAGTGAGCGCGCGCGCGCACACACACACACACACACACACACACACACACACACAGGCGCGCACACAGAGCCCAGAGCTGCGGAAGCCACTCC
This sequence comes from Potos flavus, assembly GCA_028534135.1. Classification (NCBI taxonomy): domain Eukaryota; kingdom Metazoa; phylum Chordata; class Mammalia; order Carnivora; family Procyonidae; genus Potos; species Potos flavus. Next base: position 5,525,231 of record CM052898.1, read on the forward strand.
CGGGACCCTCGTCCTGCCCCCTCATGGGCAGGGGTCCCAGGCCGCCTCCAGCCGCTGCCGCGGGGGGGCCCTTCAGGGCCAGGGGCTGGCAGACCATGTAACCAGGGCTGCTGTCGGGAGCGCGGAGGGGAGGGGAGCCCCCAGCCCTGCTGGGCCGGCCCAGGCCCCTCCGCGGCTCCCCCTTGCACTGCCCACCTGCCCAGAATCCCCCCAACCCCCCACAGTGGCTGTTAACCCCGGGACTCCCCAAGCCCAGCCTCTCTGTGCGGCAGCCCCGAGCGGGGCTAAGATTCCAAGATGCCCTTGGTGGATTTCTTCTGTGAGACCTGCTCCAAGCCGTGGCTGGTGGGCTGGTGGGACCAGGTAGGGCAACTCGGAGTGGAGGGTGGGCAGGAGACTCGGCCCTGGCCCTCCCACCTTGGATCCTCCAGCCCCTGGTCTGGGCTGCTGTGTGCAGCTGTGCACGTGTGTGGCCTGAACATGAAACCTTATGACTGTCTCTGTGTGTGGCCCAGGGCTGGGCGGGGAGAGTGGGTGGCTGGGGATGTGGGTCTCTTGCTGGGTGTGACTGTCAGCACTCGCCTGTGTGTGTGTCTGCAGTGGTGTGGGGCTGTCTGACCATATGCTTGTTTGCCTGGGTCAGGATGGGGCCCTCTCGGAGATCATATGGCTCTGTTTGTGGTGATATGTGTTGGGACACATTTGGGAGCCCAGTGCTGTGTGATTTTTCTGGGGCATGTGACCCCCAGTGTCAGGGACTGCCTTATTGTGTATGCCCCTCGATTTGTGTGACTGTGGCTGTGTAGAACTGTCAGATGGTAGTCTGTGACTGTGTGTGGTTGTGTGACTTTGTGGGTCCATCTTGTGTGTGTATGTGTATCTTTCTGTGTAACGGGGGTCTCTGGCAGCACTGGGAGGGGTAAACGCCCCATCCTGGTGTGGGCTACGTGAGCTCACCTTTCCTGCCAAGTGTCCCTCCTCCCTCTCTGGACGGAGTCTGCTCCTGGTTTGGGGGTGCTTTGGTGGAGCTTGGGGGCGGGGAACCAATGCCCTTTCTCCTCCATGCACAATGTCACAGCAGACGCTTGTGTGAAGTGGCATCGGGGGACCAGGAGGGACTGCCAGGCCTGGTTCTGTGTATACTCTGTTCATCTGTGCATGTATCCACCTCTCTGAGGTTGGGGGAGAGGGGCTGTGATGGGAACCCCCCTCCCCTGGGTGACCGAACAAGGTTTCCTCAGCTCAGTATTCTCCCCCGCCCCTGCCAAACCTTCTCTTCATCCAGAACTTGCATTCTCTCCTGCAAAGGAGAGATCGTATTCTCTCCTTCCAAACTGGGTTTGCAGCTGGGGGCCAGGACGCCTTGGGAGTGGGGTCCATATCTGGGAAGACTTGGGCCAGGGTAGCTCTGGGAAGGCCAGGGTTAAGGGGCCTGCGGCCTGCCCCCCTTTCCCCCAGCTCAGCAGCTGGTTGGAGGGGGAGTTGCTAAGGAGACTCCCATCACCATGGCGACGGGATTCTCCTGACACCCCATTGGCTCACTGTTAGGCAGGAGCCCCTCCCTTCCACAGGTGCCCCTCTGGCTCCTCCTTTTGGGCCGGAGGAGGAGGAAGTCTGGGGAGGGGGTGCCTCCTTTCCTCGGTAAGGGAGGGGTATGCTGAGGCCTGACTTCCCAGCCTAGGTCCCCCATCCAGACCCGGGAGGAGAGGAAGGGCTGCCCCCTCCCCTCCAGCAGCTTGCTGAGGGCTCTCTTGGCTGAGCAGAGAAGTAGGAGGGGCGCGGGGGATCTTCAGAAGTTTCTTGGAAGGGGCTGACCTCCCCCACCCTCTGATGCCCTGTGTCCCCATCATTCCTTCCTTCTTGCCTCCTTCACCGTAGTTCAAGAGGATGTTAAACCGTGAACTCACACACCTGTCAGAGATGAGCAGGTCAGGAAACCAGGTCTCTGAGTACATCTCCACCACATTCCTGGGTGAGTGAAGGGCAGCACTTTGTGGGGACGCTGCACGCCTGGACTAGAGGGGGCTGCCCCAGACCGCAGGTCCAATTGCTGACATTTGCCCAAGGGACCCTGACTCCTGATTCCCCAAAGATCAGGGTTACCATGCTCAAGAGTTCCCATACTCTCGATGCCCCCAAACGAAGTGGGATGTCGACCCTACAGAACCTCCACATTAAAAAAATCTTTCCAAGCAGAAAAGCCCCTCCAAACTCAGTGGAACCACAGTGGAACTCTCAAACGCAAGACCCCAAGAAACCCACAAACTCAAATAGAATTCTTAAACGTTAAATGCCTCCAGGATGAAAGGCCTCCCCGAATTCAGTAGCATGTCTAAACTCGGATTCCCCCCCACAAATTCAGGAGATCCTGCAAACCCAAGAGAGATGCTCACCCTCAGTAGGGTTCCCAAACTTAAGGGAGCTGCTGTTCTTAAGAGCCCAGAAGAGAACCCCCAAACTTTAAAAAACAAAAAACAAAACAAAACAAAAACCCAAGCTGAAAAGTCTCCCAAATTCAGGAGAATAACCCAACTCGATATGACCCTCAAATTGAGTAGACTCCTGCAAACTTTCCATACCCAAGAGGTGATACAGAATACCTCAAATTCATTAGAACCCTCAAGCCCACGGGGACCTCCAACTCGTCCTAATCGCTGAACCCAAGAGCCCAAGCTGAGGCTATCCCCCACAAACTCAGGATATTTCACCCTCTCAATTTAAAAGCTCCGCCCTGCACGGAGCTTAAGAGAAGGGCTCAGTTTCAAATGCTCCCGCCAATGGGGGTGTGGCCGTGCAGAGTTCTGAGATCCAGCCAATGGGAGCACGGCATGCAAATAAGCCCTATTAGGCCCTGTTATTGAGTGGCAGGGCCCCAGGTCACAATGGGTGGCCCAAGCTTGGCTCTGGAAGCCCTTGAAAGCTCAGGAAGAGGGCTCCTGGGGCTGGCTCCCAGGCAGCTGGTGTCAAAGGGGTGGGCTGGTGGGAGGGTTCATGGAGCCAGAGACTACCCTTCCCTCCCGCCTCCCAGTGCTCTCCACTCCCACCAGCATTCTTAGTCACCACGGAGGTGTCCCCCCTGCCCGAGAAGTTTCCCTGCCTATACAGGGCAGGCAGCGACTCTCTCTAGCACCCCCTCCCCTTTTCCTGACTTCCCATGCCACTCCCCTGCCAAACCGGGCGATCAGACTGGAGCCACCCCGTAGCTCCGGGCCAGCCCCAGGATCCCCGCTCCAGCCCACCACCTCCCAGAAGAATTCCTACCTTCCTTCTGGTTTCCAGCCTATAAGTAACCAACAGCATGATACCCTGAAGGGGTCTGCCCTCCTGAGTGAGCCTTCCCAGGGCACGGTGGGGAGCAGGGGAGGGGAACTGAGGGCCAGATGAGGGCATCTCTGTGGGTGGCTCATGCTTGTCTCTCCTCCATCATCTGCAGACAAGCAGAATGAAGTGGAGATTCCATCACCCACAATGAAGGATCGAGAAAAACAGCCAGCCCCACGGCAGAGACCCTCCCAGCAGCCCCCGCCCCCTGGGCCGCAATTCCAGCCCATGTCTCAGATCACAGGGGTGAAGAAGCTGAGGCACAGCAGCAGCCTGAATGATTCCAGCATCCCTCGCTTTGGGGTGAAGACTGATCAAGAGGAGCTCCTGGCCCAAGTGAGTGGCTGCTCTGCAGGGGTGACCAGAGAGAGACAGGTGTTTCCTGGGGCCCAGCCAAGGACTGGGCATTGAGTCAGCCTGAAATGAGGATTCAGGTATACTGGGGTTATGAGACTCTCAGGAGAGAGGGAGTAAAGGAAGGACAGGAAGGAGCTAAGCCAGGAGGTGGCCTCTCAGCCTGACCCCTCAAGGAGCTCCAGGGTGTGAACACCACCACTGAGTTGAGCCCACCTTGAGGCAAGAGTGCTGAACTTTTGTACCCCTGTGTCAGTCATTGGCTGTGGGCTGCCCCCAGTGTGGACAGCGTTACCTCCTCTGTGTAGCTCCCGTAGGGGCAAGAAGAGCAGTTTTCTTTTTCTTTTTAAAGATTTTATTTATTTATCTGACAGAGAGAGAGAGAGATCACAAGTAGGCAGAGAGGCAGGCAGAGAGAGAGGGGGAAGCAGGCTCCCTGCTGAACAGAGAGCCCAAAGCGGGGCTCGATCCCAGGACCCTGAGATCATGACCTGAGCCGAAGGCAGAGGCTTTAACCCACTGAGCCACCCTGACGCCCCAAAGACCAGTTTTCTGGAGAACAGAGCGATGTGAGTCTTGGTAGGCCACAGTCCCAGCAGGTGGGGGATGGGTGCACCGGTCAGTGAAGGGGGTCTGGGCAGAACCCCCGTAGCATCCACTACCAGCCAGACCTGGGTTCAGCCCCTGGCTCCTCCGTGACACCTAAAGCCAAGGGGCTCCCACATGGGTTTGTACAGCATTTATAGAGCACCTACTGTGTGCCGGGACTGTTTGGGGTTCTGGGGAGACATGGAAAACGAGCCCATGTTCCTGTCCCCCTGGCGCTGATGAGCAGTTTAGCTCAGAAGTGAAACTGCGCTCTGGGGTCAGCCTAGCTGAGTTCACATTTCGGCTTGGCCCCTCGTGAGATACAAGGTCTCACGATGGGGAAGATACATCGCTCCTCTGGGTTTTGGTTCTCAAAGCAACCAAATGAGATCAAGCACTTAGTGTCATGCTCGGCAGATGATAATCACTCAGGGCACAGTCACTGGGGTTGCTTTGTTATCTTGCGGCCCCCGCCTGATAAATTCCGTGCTGCTGAGCACACCACCCACTGGGTGAGCGACAACAGTGCTGCTTTCAAGACCAGAGCTCTGAATTGCTGGGAAAGTCGAGAGGGGTGAAGATCCACCAAGAGGAACTTCTGACCCAAGTGGGTAGAGGCTTGGCCCTGGGTCTTGTGGGCTCCTGACCTCTGGCCTCCCAACTCCGCCAGGAACTGGAGAACCTGAACAAGTGGGGTCTGAACATCTTTTGCGTGTCAGAATACGCCAGAGGCCGTTCCCTCAGCTGCATCATGTACACGATATTTCAGGTAGGGCGGGCCGAGTGGGGCAGGGTGCGAGGGAGGGGGGCAGCGTGGAGAGCAGAGAGCCAGCGGGACTCACTGCCCCCCCCCATACCTACCCTCAGGAGCGGGACCTGCTAAAGAAGTTCCGCATCCCAGTGGACACCATGGTGACGTACATGCTGACCCTGGAGGACCACTACCACCCCGACGTGGCCTACCACAACAGTCTGCACGCGGCTGATGTGCTGCAGTCCACGCACGTGCTGCTGGCCACACCCGCGCTGGATGTGAGCCTAGCTCCCACGCCCCCCCAACCCCATCTCCCTCTCTCACTGCCCACCTCCCATCTCCCGTTGGTCTCTCTGGCCCTGGGTCTCTGACTTCCGTCCCTCGCTGATCCTGTTCCTCTTTCTGGTTCTTATCTCTCTCTCCTGGCCCCCTTTCTTTTGTGGCACCCCCATCTCTCTCTTATCCTGTCTCTCAGACCCGCATCTTTCTCACCCATCTCTTTCCGACCCCTACTCTCTGCCCCTAGGCTGTGTTCACGGACCTGGAGATTCTTGCCGCCCTCTTCGCGGCTGCCATTCATGACGTGGACCACCCTGGGGTCTCTAACCAGTTCCTCATCAACACCAGTGAGCGGCCCCCCGTGGGGGCGGGGCCTGCCGGGTCAGGGGCGGGGCCTGTCGGGTGGGAGGCGGGGCCTGTCGGGTGGGAGGTGGGGCCTGCCAGATGGGAGATGGGCCCGGTAGGCTCCTGCGCTCCCCTGACCACCTGCCTGGGCCTGGGTCGCAGATTCGGAGCTGGCGCTCATGTACAACGATGAGTCGGTGCTGGAGAACCACCACCTGGCTGTGGGCTTCAAGCTGCTGCAGGAAGACAACTGTGACATCTTCCAGAACCTCAGCAAGCGCCAGCGGCAGAGCCTGCGCAAGATGGTCATCGACATGGTGGGCGGGGCCAGGGCGGGGACCGGACAGGAAAGGTCGCCTCTGAGGCTTGGGGAGCGGCAGGGTCTGAGTCCAGGACTGGAAGCCCCGGGAGAGACGTCCCTTGTGGGGGCTGGGGACAGGTTGTGCCGAGTGCAGGTGGGGTCCCCGCAGTCCCGGGCAGGGCTTCAGCGGCCCTGTGATGCTCCCCTCACCCGCAGGTGCTGGCCACGGACATGTCCAAACACATGACCCTCCTGGCTGACCTGAAGACCATGGTGGAGACCAAGAAAGTGACCAGCTCGGGGGTCCTCCTGCTGGACAACTACTCCGACCGCATCCAGGTGCCCCCTCGCCCACCATATAAGGAAACTAGAGCCTGTTTCTTCATATTTCCCCTTTGGGCCTGGGTGGCTCCCCTCCCTCAGCTTCTAGCTCCCATGTTGCCCATCTTCTGTCTCTTTCTTTTCTCTCTCCCTCCAGTCTCTCCATCCCAACCCCCATCTCCTGCCATCCCTCCTCATTTCTTCTTCCCTTCCTTCTATCAACCCCTTCCTGTCCCGTCCACCTCCCCAACACCACCTCTCTCCTGTCCCCCACCCATCTCTTTCTTTTCTCTCCCTCTCCCTTCCTCTCCCTTCATCTCCCCATTTCCCCTCCCTCTCTCCATATCCCCACTACCCCTTCTCCTCACTGTCCCCATAAAGGGGGAGGTAAGGAAGCATGTGGTCCCACACTGGGCCAGGGGCATGGCCTCTGAAGGTCCCGCATGTCGTGCAGGTCCTTCGGAACATGGTGCACTGTGCGGACCTCAGCAACCCCACTAAACCCCTGGAGCTTTACCGACAGTGGACGGACCGCATCATGGCCGAGTTCTTCCAGCAGGGCGACCGGGAGCGGGAGCGGGGCATGGAGATCAGCCCCATGTGCGACAAGCACACAGCCTCGGTGGAGAAGTCTCAGGTACAGTTTTGCGGCCCCTGTGGAAGGCAGCAGGGGGTGGCCCTCTCCATCCCACGCTGGCCTGGAGCTCCGAGTGGCCCAGATGCTCCTGACCTGCCCTTCCACAAAGTCAAGTTTTTCTGTTTGTTTTTTTTTCCTTTTCTATCTCGATGGGAAATTTGCAACATTTTCTCTCCCACAGAACAACCAAACTGAGCCTCTGAACTCACCACTTGTAGACCTGAGTCAAACAAGTTCTAACTCATTTGTAGCCACCAAATAGCTAATAATAATACTTACCCAGCTCTTAGTTACGACCTTATGTCCGTACAGCCTCTCAGTTGCCCTGTAACTTGGCCTCTGGTCTTGTCCTTGATTTTTGGTAGATTTTTTTTTTTTAAGATTATTTATTTATTTGAGAGAGCAGGAGTGGCAGGGGAGGGGAGGAGGCAGAGGGAGAGGGAGAAGCAGGCTCCCCATGAGCAGGGAGCCAGATGTGGGGGCTTGATCCCAGGACCCTGGTATCATGACCTGGACCAAAGGCAGATGTTTTCCCTTGATTTTGGGTGGATTTTGAAATGAGATGCAATGACTCGTCACCGTGTGCTTATTTAACTTAACAAGAGATACAGAAACACAATCTTGTTTGTAAAGTGTGAACGGGAAAGAGTCTCACCCTCCCCACTTCCAGTCTTCTCCCTGATGAGACCTATTTTTCCTGGTTCACTGCGCATGCCTTTCCAGACCAGAATCACCCAGCGTTGGCACTGTTGACATTTGGGGCCAGATCATTCTCTGTCACTGGGGCCGTCCTGTGCTTTGGAAGATGTAGAGCAGCATCTCTGACCTCCGCCCTCCCCTTCCAGTGATAACAGCCTATTTCTGGACACTTCCAAATATCCCCCGAGCATGCAGATCACCCCCATCCTCCAATGCCTGGGAAAACCAGTTTCATACATTTTATTGTGTAGTTATGGTTACAGACAACTTAATAGTTCGTGGGTTTTGCTTTTTTAAAGAATACGAATTTTGTCAATATGTATCTATTTTTTTAAAAGATTTTATTTATTTATTTATTTATTTATTTATTTGACAGAGAGAGAGATCGCAAGTAGGCAGAGAGGCAGGCAGAGAGAGAGGGGGAAGCAGACTCCCCGCTGAGCAGAGAGCCTGATGCGGGGCTCAATCCCAGGACCCTGAGATCATGACCTGAGCCGAAGGCAGAGGCTTTAACCCACTGAGCCACCAGGCGCCCCAATATGTATCTATTTTTACACAGCTTGCCTTTTCTTCCAAACAATGACTTGGAGATCTGTCCAGGCTTTTCTATGTAGAGTTAGCCCATCCTTTTTGACTATTGTATAGTATTCTCAAAGATTTAGAGAGCTAGTGGTTTCTGGGGAGACGTGGTTTTTCTCCATGGCTGGTCATTTAGGTGCTGACAAGTTACAAATTCACAGTGACTCAAACAAGATAGACCTTCATGTTTGTTCCCTCTTATGTAAAAAAGCCTAGAGAAAGAATATCACTCCCTTAGATGATCAGACATCTAAGAGATTTCTCTTCTATTATCCGAAGTGTCGGGCCTCTGTCCCCAGAGATGCCTCTATTGGTCTTGAATGCTGTTGAAGCTCTAGCAATTCTGGCTATATAGCAGGGAAGAAAAGTTTCTGCCAGTTAAGGCAGCACCCTACCCCCTATTCCCACCCCAGCTTCACCCTTCCATCTACCTGTGGTCACACTGCCACGCTCTCTCTTTGCAAAGGAGACTGGGAAATGTAGTTTTCAGCTGCACGAGGGAAGCATTGCCTCCACCAAGAAAAATCAAGATTCTGTTAATAAGGAGGGAAGAGGGACAGCTGGGTGGCTCAGTCAGTTAGGCATCTGCCTTCAGCTCAGGTCATGATCCCTGGGTCCTGGGATTGAGTCCCACATCAGGGTCCTTGCTCAGCAGGAGCCTGCTTTTTCCTCTGCCCTCCGCTCCCTCTGCTTGTGCTCGTACTCTCTCTGACAAATAAATAAATAAAATATTTTTTTAAAAGCTTAAAAAAAATAAGAAGGAGGAAAGATAATATCAGAGTGGGTTAGCCAATACTCTGCCATGGAGTTATTTCTAGTTTTTCTTTGTTGCAAAAAAAAAATGTCGGGGCGCCTGGGTGGCTCAGTGGGTTAAAGCCTCTGCCTTTGGCTCAGGTCATGATCTCAGGGTCCTGGGATCGAGCCCCGCATCGGGCTCTCTGCTCAGAGGGGAGCCTGCTTCCCCCCCCCTTTCTCTGCCTGCCTCTGCCTACTTGTGATCTCTCTCTCTGTCAAATAAATAAATAAAAATCTTTAAAAAAATGTCATTATTAATATCTGGGATGTACCACAATTTTTTAAAATTAATTCCCAACTGACAGATATAGGGAGGTTTCCAGTATTTGCTGGCATCTCCTATGTAGAGGTTTTTTTTTTTTCCTCTCACCCGTGCAAGAGTTTTTCCAGGGTGGATCCTGAGAAGCAAGATTCCGAGGTTAACGGCTATCAGCCTCTTTTGAATTCTGCTAGATCCCACAGTGTGGCAGGACGATCTGCACCAGCGGGCCCCCAGTTTGTGCCTTTCTCCCTTCTCTCCCAGGTGGGTTTCATCGACTATATTGTACACCCGCTGTGGGAGACGTGGGCTGACCTGGTGCATCCAGATGCCCAGGAGATCCTGGACACATTGGAGGACAACCGGGACTGGTACTACAGTGCCATTCGGCAGAGCCCCTCCCCGCCACCCGAGGAGGAGCCCAGAGGGCCAGGCCACCCACCCCCACCGGACAAGTTCCAGTTTGAGCTGACGCTGGAGGAGGAAGAGGAAGAGGAGGTGTCTACCGCCCCGGGTGCATTCGAAGTGCGAGACTTGACCATGGCTCAGGATCCATCCCCAGCTGAGGAACCGTGGGAGGTGGATGGCCAGGCTCTGCCCACAGAGGTGAAGGTAGAGGAACCGCGCGTCACACAGCAAGGCGACTCAGCACATAGTGTGGCTGCGGGCGAGGACGAGGCCATGTCCCCAGACGCTTCCGTGGAGGCTGGGGGCCGCAGCAGCCCCCTGGCTCTGTCTGAGAGCCCCTCTCTGCCTTCCTTGAGGACCCTGCCCCCTCCAGAGGAAGCCCCGGGCCTCCCAGGCCTCCCCTCCGTGGCGGCCGAGGTGGGGGCCCAAAAAGAGCACCAGGCTGCCAAGAGGGCGTGCAGTGCCTGCACGGGAACATCTGGCGAGGACCCACCCCCACCCCCAGCTCCTGGTGGGTGGGGGTCAGCTGGAGGTCCTACCTGAGCCCCGGCCCCTCCACCCTGTTGCTCTCCCCACCTCCCGCCACCACCATCACCCCCCAACCACCTCCTCCACTGCCTCAAAGACTCTTGGGCCTCCTGAGAAAAAAGAAAACAGAAAAGTGGGGTTTTTTCTCTTTTCTTTTTTTCCTCTTTCCCCCCACCCCCACCCACGGGGCCTCTTTTTGGAGGTGGGGGCTGGGGAACAAGGGGCGGAGGTCCCGGAAGGGATTTTATTTTTGGAATTTTAATTGTTACATTTTTAGAAAAAGAAAAAAAAAAAAAAAAAACAGGATAAAACACAGCCACTGTAGACGCTCCTGTTCCGGACTAAACCCTCGTGTCCCTCCCCGCCTGTCTCCCTTCCCCCTGCCCCCCAGGTCCCAGGCTCAGTCTTCCGGCCTCCTAAGGCTCCCTGCCTGGGCCCAAGCAGGCATCGCGCCTCCCACCCTCCCTCCCTCCCTCCAGGCTTTTCCTCTGAGTTTTGGAGGGTCTCTGGAACCCAACCAGGAATAGCCATTCTGGCCGGGGGCTCTGGGGGGCTGTCACTGGGGGAGACCCCTGCTCCAGCCCCTCTCTGGCTCACTGCCCACCCCCCCCGAAGTCTTCCGCCTCATTTTGCACAAATCTGGCAATACTAACTTGGGGGACAGGGACGGGGACAGGGGAGCTGTGTGCTTTCAGATGTAGCAGAGAGGAGGTGTTGGAGGGACATTCACATCACTAACCCCGGGGTCTGAGGTTCGAGGAGGGCCTGATCCCCCCTCCGCTTGCCATCCCCTTGCCCTTCCACTTTGGGTTCTGTTTGAATTTTCTCCATTTAGGGGGGAGATGGCTCTTAACCACACCCCTCCTTCCAGCTGCTTCTCCTCTTGTTTCTGCCTTAATGATTCCCGTGGCCCTAGGAGAGGGGTTTGCAGTGGCTCCCACCTGCACCTTGGGTGGGGTGGGGCCAGGCCCAGAACCCCCATCCTGGGCACCCCCCCAGCATCCTCCTGACCCCCTTCATGACCCCTTGCCCTAGGAGGAAGCAATAACAGTGTACACCCACATCCCCTTTCTGGGCAGCCCTTTCCCACCCTGGCACCAACCAAAGTCATTTCTCCTTTGCCCCCATCTGGCCACGCCTCCCCCTCACCCCTTAGCTATTCCTGGAGCAATACGACAGACAGATGCAAGGCCATTTTTCTCCAAGCCATGGGGGACTGTTTGGAAGGAAAGACCACCCCCCTACCCCCTCCTTTATGCCCTTCGGCCCAGTTCTGCAGCCGGGCAAGGCGGGGCCTCTCTCTCTCCCCTCCACCCGCAATTCTGAGCACACAGTACTGTAGCCCCCAGCTGCCCGCAGCCTTCCATCTGTCTGTCCCTCCCTGTGGGGAGTACCACCCACTCCCACCCCCATGATGCTGTACAGGGTTCATTTTTGTAGTGACATTAGTTTCTGTCCCAGCCAGTGACTGGAGTGGGACTTCTTTTGGTTTTCTTTCTTTTCTTTTCTCTCTCTTTTTTTTTTTTTGTACATATTGTATGGTTGGTTTGTAAATTATTCTACAGAGGCAAAAAGGGAAAATAAACTCGCCCTTCCCCAGCTGACCCCGGTCAGGGGAAGGAGGGGTGGGGTCTCCCAGAGAGAGAGTCCCCATTCCCACTGTATTATACAAACTGTACCATAGACCCCGAAAGGGTGGATTCCGTGCTGCCGCTTGATGGGAAGTCTCGTGTCATTGTAGGGGGCGAGGGCTGAGCAGAGCCTGCCCCTTCCCCCTTACCCAGGTGTGACTGGTGAGATGGAACCCCACCCCCAATCAGGGCTCCTCTCCCCAGGAGGGGGGGGCGCAGGACCCCCCCCCCCCGAGCTGCTCTTGTGTTGTCCACTTTGACGATCAGTCGGTCCGTTGATCGATAATCAATCCTTCGATCTTGTCTCCAATTAAACCGAGGCTTTCACTGATCTTCCTGGCTTATGTGACTTCCTTTCCCACCTTGTTCTTGGGAGGTGTGCCTCTCCTTGCACTGTCTGTCTGGGGCGGGGGTAAGGGGAAATGGAAGCTCTGTCCATATCCCTCCCCAGGCAGATAGAACCTGAAGAGGGGGGGATGCGGGGCAAGTATGGCAGGAGGCAGCCCCCTCCCCAGGGCCTGGGCTGGACGCCTGCTCAAGGACTCCAGGTTGTAAAGTGGAGGTTCAGACCAGTCTTTGGAGGCCAGCAGACCCAGGTAAATCCCACTTCTCCTACAAAGCATATCTGACACAACTCTTGGGTACTCCTAGAACCTCAGAGTAATTCCTGGAAACCTCAAGGGGGCCTGATTAATGATGCCTCCACCATCTGGCTTCTGGGCCATGATAAAAGGTCTCCGGTCAAATTCTGCGGTACAGACATTAACTTGATTACAGACATTAAAAGGCACAAGGGCGTTTACTCACCCCTATAAATTCTATGAATTCCCAGGATCCTGACCACTTTGGTGTTGCTGATCTTCATGTTGCATTAAAAGAAAACCAAAAAAACCTGAATATCTTTTTTTTTTTAAGATTTTATTTATTTGACAGAGAGAGACACAGCGAGAGAGGGTACACAGTAGCGGGAGTGGGAGAGGGAGAAGCAGGCTTCCTGTGGAGCAGAGAGCCCGATGCAGGTCTCGATCCCAGGACTCTGGAATCATGACCTGAGCCGAAGGCAGACGCTTAACGACTGAGCCACCCAGGCGCCCCTCTTTTTTTTTTCTTTAAAGGTTTCGAGTAATCTCTGCGCCCAATGTGGAGCTCGAACTCACAGCCCTTTGACCAAGAGTAGCGTGCTTTATTGACTGAGCCAGACAGATGCCCCCAACCCTGAATCATAAAGGGAGGGCTCTGTTGCTTTGCCTGTAAGCCTTATGGTTGGTATCAGGTGAACTAAATCCTCCAAATTCACACAAGACTGGCTTGGGATTGAAGCTGTTTTGCTAACGTGTTCATTCGAGGTTGGGGAGTGAGCAACTCTCAGATATTTTAACCATTCCACATGTTTGAATACTGTAAATTCCACTCAAGGGATCCCATTTTCCCCACCTTTATCAGGGTAATTAACAAACCCTTGATTTCGCCAATGTTTCTGATATTCGTTATGCTAATGAGCAAACCTTCCCAAGTGTATGAAGATAGGGATAACAGAAGTGTTTGTGATTCGAGCTTTGGGGTTAGAATACTGGCTGCCTCTGGTGTGTAATAAATTGAGATACTCACATACACTCAGTGCTTAAGTGGGATCAATAGATGTATATATTCACACCATGTGTGTTTTGAAACAAAATGAGGGCAGCTTCCTTGGATCTATTGCACAAAGTTCAATAGGTTGACCTGCCTACCCTGCTCTATTCATGTCTAATTATCAGGGAGTAGTTGAGATCCCAGCTCCAGCTGTGTGACCTTTGGCGTGATCTGTTATCTCATCTATAAAATGAGGATAACAAAAGTCCCAATCAGTCTAGGGCTGGGCTGACCAGTGAAACCTACAATGACAGGAATGTTCTGTCTGTGCTTATCCAACGTGGTAGCCACTTAGCCCCACGTGGCTGTTAAGCACTTGAGATGTGGTGAGTGCCACTGAGGAGCTGGAGTTTTCACTGTCCTTTCCATTAAGTAGCCACATGCGGCCAATGGCTACCATCTGAGACTATACAGTTCTGGAACTTGAGAGGGTGAACATATAGGTTTAGTATTACTAAGGTTTGCCTGGTTCACTGTGGTTTGAAAATTGACAGTACGTAGATATCCTGGCCCAGAGGAGTAGGGACCAGCCTGGACCCAGAGAGAGGAAAAAAAAAAAAAAAAACAACAACTGGAAAACTAGGTAGAAGTTTCCAGGGAATCCGAACTTTGTGCAAGAAGAAAAGAGGAGACGCAGACGTTTTCCCGAGGGTGTTTCAAAGGGAGGCAGAGTCGGGGAAAGGGTGTCAGGCTGAGGGTCAGGAGACCGCAGCACCAATCCCAGGCTGCAGGGGAAGGCTGATGAGACTTCTTGCTCTGGGCCTCAGGTTCTCCAAGTGTAGGCATGATGTCCCAAATGCCTCCTCTGTTGGGACACTGTGACAATCCGAGAATGTGGGTCAAAGGGCAGAGGTGGGCATGTGACCGTCAGCCGGCTTCTTAAAATCCTCGTGATGGGGAGTTCATCTTTCCTCAGGCAAAGGTGACCAAGGGCAGTGGGGCACCGCAGCAAGGCCTTGTAATCCGAATAGGACAGGGAGACCTAGGGAAAGGGTGGAGTCACTTCACATTGACGCTGACAGCAGCCACTCGCAAACAAGCTACGGTGGTCTGAGACAAACGGCTCTGGCTCTTCCAGCCTTTCAAGGGCTGTGCCCTGTGCTAAACTCATTAGGCGGATTATCTTATCGGCTCTCCAGCAGTCCTTGAGATATATACCATTACAGGAAACTGAGGCCTGGAAGTGATCTCACCCTGTCGAGGAAAGGCAGAGACCTCACTTCACCTACTGTCTGTCCCACAATGATAGCTACTAGATAACTACCTGATACTTTAATTATTATTGCTCCTTTTTTTTTTTTAGCCCTAAACCCAACATGGGTCTTGAACTCACGACCCCAAGATCAAGTGTCACATGCTCCACTAACTGAGCCAGCCAGGTGCTCCTATGATTGCTACTTTATTCCACCTACACAAATGGATATTTCTCCTTCGTAAAATAAAAACATAAGAAAGTGTAAATTAAAACACTTTTTATTTTTTAAATTTATTTTTAAGTAAGCTCTATGCCCAATGTGGGGCACCAACTCAGGACCCCGAGATCAAGAGTCACGTGCTCCAACAACTAAGCCAGCCAGGCGCCCCTAAAAGATATCTCTATCTCTATATCTATATATATATTTTTAATATTCTGGCAAATAATGAAAAGATGGACCATCCTTGGGTAGGCAAAGAACTTTCATAGCTCATTAGTGTTGGTGGAAGTTGGCACATACAGCTTTCTAAGAGTGGTCTGACAACATTTATCAGATATTATCAAGAATATAACTTCACGAGGGCACCTAGGTGGCTCAGTCAGTTAAGTGTCTGCCTTTGACTCAGGTCATGATCCCAGGGTCCTGGGATAGAGCCCCACATCGGGCTCCCTGCTCAGGCTGGCTCAGGCTCATCAGGCTCAGAGGGAGCCTGCTTTTCCCTCTCCCTCCATCCTCCCCTTGCTTGTGTTCTCTCTCTCACTCTCTCAAATAAGTGAAATCTTTTTTAAAAATTTTTAAAAATAAAACTACATGCATTTTGACCTACCCATTGCAGTTTTTAAAATATTTATCATCAAGAAACAATTGGATAAAAACCTAAAAGTGGAGGCACAAAATGCCCATTCTAGTATTGGTTAGAATAGTCAAGAACTATGAAAAATGTCCAACATTAGGGACGCGTGGGTGGCTCAGGCGGTTCAGCGGCTGCCTTCTGCTGGGGTCATGATCCCGGAGTTCCCAATCGGCTCCCGGCTCAGTGGGGAGTCTGCTTCTCCCTCTCCCTCTTGCCCTTCCTGCTGCACCTGCTATCGCGAGCTCGCTCTCTCTCTCAAATAATAAATAAAAAAATTAAAAAAAAATATTAACAATGTCTCCAGTGGTAGGATTAAGAGAGATCTGTATTTTCTGTTCTGTAGTCTTTGATATTTTCTGAACTTTAGCAGTGAGCAGGTATTAATTTTATAATCAAGGGGAAAGTTATAATCAGGGTAAAGAAATACCCGGTATTTGTTATCTGGGAGGCACAAAAGCATGGTAGATAAGCACACAGACTGGATTCAGCTTGCCTGGATTCTAGCTCCCACGCCTCCAGTTAATGACTGGGTTCGTCGGAGCAGGTTACTTACTTGTTCTGTGCCTCAGTTTCCCTCGCTGTAAAATGCAAATAATAACTGCCCAGGTTGCTATGTGCCAGACGCTGTTTGTTTTACGCAAATTATTTCGCTGAATTCTCACAACAGCCTTATAAAGTAGGTTCTACTATAAATGGGTCACAGGCTGGGAAGAAGGCGGGACTGGGAACTCCAGCCCCCAAGCGCCTCCCAGAGCCGAGCTAGGGAATTACAGCAGGTTCAGAAATGCACGCACGCGCAGACCGAGTGGAAGGCGTGGCGAAGACACCCGGGAGATTTCCCCCCTGCGCTACGATTGGCTGTCGTGGTTGTCACTAGCCGAGAAGGCCGCCAATGAGGGGCGCGGCCGCTTCGCCTGGGCGAACCCGAGGGCTCAGGGAGCTGAGACGCTCAGGCTGCTGCAGGTGCACGAACTTCAAGGCGGGTGAGGGGACCTGGCGTCACTCCCTGAGAGTGAGCCCCAGCGTCGTTCCTACTCGTTAAGGGGACCCCAGCGTCAACCTCCTTTCCTGAGAATTCCCTGGCATTGTTGCCCCCCTTTTTTTCTCGAAACATCAACTTTTTTTTTCCCAAGAGGGACCCCTGAGATGTTCCCTCTTCCTGAGGAGGACCCCGGCGTCCTCTCCCCTTCTAGAGATGAACCCTAGCCTCGTCCCTTCTCCCTGAGAGAGACGCCAGCGCCATTCATGCTTCCTTGGGTGGACCCCGGCTTCATCAGCCCTTCCTGAGGGGACCCGGGTGTCAGTCCCCTTCCCTGAGGGGTCCCAGTGTGTGTGTATGTGTGGAGGGGACACCAGCTGACACAGGAGCTCATCGTGTCACCTGAGAAATTGTTTAAGGAACCGGGGCTGTTTCTCCTAAAATGGGAGCCCCGCGAAAGAGCTAAAGCTGCCTTAAAATATCTTGCAAGTGCTTCCCACGGTCCCTGATATGGTCAGCAGGTCCCTATTGAGTGACTGGGTATGGGTAGGACTGTCCCCTGGAAGAGGGATTACTGTGGTCCATGAAGTCCCAAGAGATCTGATGGTAAGGGCTAGAGGGAGGTGGAAAGGGCTTCCCTGTCTGAGTTGAACTGAAATCCTAAAAGGCTGAGCACAGAGCTGGCACAGGCTGCAGCCGGGAAGACCTGGCCAGTTGCCTTCAACCCCGCAAAGAGCCATCGACCATCCACTGGGATCGCGAATTGTCTCGTCCATGTTCAAACACACGTGAGCTTCCCGTTGGGGGCCAGTGCGTCAAATGGTGAACAAGACAGAAGAATAGGAGACTAATTCTGAATACAGGGCTCATAAATACGGGGCTTATGACTTCTGCAAGGGACGCTACTTCTTCCTCAGAGTTTCTGGCTGTTCTTTAAGGAACAATCTGTCTCCCGCCTCGTTGACTACAAGCTGCAGGAGGGCAGACACGGTCCGGTCCTAGTTGTCTCTACCTAGTGCCTGGGACAGCACAGAAGTGTTTGTTGTCCATGCCCCAGCGCTTCACTTGGTGAATCCTCAGTGGGACTGAGAGATGACCAGGGAGGATGAAGTGTGATGAGTAAGGGAGAGACGCACCACAGAGATGAAAGAGATGCACCTGCCATAGCTGAGGTTTAAACGCCAACTCCTTGGCTAACGCGATTCTTCTTTCCTGACCCTGAGGCTACGAGCAAGTGAAGGCAAAGACGCAGCTGAAGTCAGCAGCGCGGTTTAAAATTTCCCACCAAAGTTGTCTAGAGCAGCTTATTTAATCCGGGCAGATCCTGGGATATGTAGTCTGAAAAATGTTCCTGAGCGCCCTGTTTAACATGTGGCCTAAGAAAATCAAAGCTATGACCCTGAGGTGTGGGTGGGGTGCTGGGGCTCATGGAAGGGAGAGCTCTTTAAATAGGGAGAAGCTTCCTGATGCATTTGCAGTTGTGTTTCATTTACTATAAATATAATTTACCCAGAAGTTTTGAAGAACGCTAATTAAAAAAAGCAAAACAAAACAAAACAGGAACAAGCCAAGGTCGGGTAATTTTGCACCCTGGGCTCCTCCAATCTTGTTCCTTTTCTAGCTCTCCTTCTCTGGCAACAGTTCCTCTTTCTGCCTAGAAGCCCACAAGAGGGTGCTGCATTCCTTTTAGACCACACCTCCTGCGTTGGCCAGGAGAGTTAGGGGCAGCTACAAAACCCTCACAGAATAAGGCAGATGGGTTGGTGCAAGCACTTTTTCACAGGTTACAAGAGCCAGTGAGGCATTTTAAGTAGCACAGGTAAAGTGGTCTGAGGTCACTAAGTGTTATACCATTATCTTGCTAACCTTAACAACCTTGATAATCCCGATCAATGTTAGTATATCACGTTTCCAGTACTTACCTCATTCCTATCAGTAATACTACATTTATTGTATCTTACTGCGCACCAGGTGCTAGGTAGTTATTATCCCCATTTTACAGATGAGGAAAGCCAGGCACAGACAGGATTTGTACCAAGTTTGAGTGCCAGATATGGGTCTCAAGCCTAGTCTGTTGATTCCAGTGTATTCTCCTCCCCCTCCCCACTCCCCGCCGCTTAAGTTCTATATTCTGCAAAATTTAGTTCCACTGAAATTTATATTTTAAAACCAGAATGCAGAGCGTCTGGGTGGCTCAGTTGGTTTAGCGACTGCCTTCAGCTCAGGTCATGATCCTGGAGTCCCCGGATCGAGTCCCGCATTGGGCTCCCTGCTCAGCAGGGGGTCTGCTTCTCCCTCTGATCTTCCCCCTCTCATGCTCGCTCTCTCTCATTCTCTGTCTCTCAAATAAATAAATAAAATCTTTTTAAAAATAAATAAAAAATAAAACCAGAATGGAGGGACATCTGGTTGGCTCAGTAGTTAAGTGTCTGCCTTTGGCTCAGGTCATGATCCCAGCATCCTGAGATCAAGTCCCACATCAGGCTCCTTGCTCAGCGAGGAGTCTGCTTCTCCCTCTGCCTGCTGCTCCCCTTGCTTTTGCTCTCTCTCTCTCTCTCCCTGACAAATAAAATCTTAACAAAATAAAAACAAAACCAGAATGCACACCTAAGGGAGAAGATAGTCACTGAATTGAAGGCATGTTGTATTGCACAAAGCAGGGGACTCTAGCATCCAGAACGACAGTGCCCTTCACAGAACTAAAGTTACCTTAGACACTGTCCACTTGATTGAGAGTGGGATTTGTTTACTATGTATGACTATGAATCCATCCTCTTTCACCT
The DNA here is from genome assembly GCA_028534135.1 of Potos flavus. Lineage (NCBI taxonomy): Eukaryota > Metazoa > Chordata > Mammalia > Carnivora > Procyonidae > Potos > Potos flavus. The sequence goes on from CM052898.1 coordinate 5,544,473, forward strand.
CCATCTTTGATAATCTTTCTATACTGAAACTTCCCCTCAGCTAATGAACATGCTGTTTTCTGAATCTCAAAAACCAAACCCCAAACGCTCCCTGAATTCTTTGTTCCTCTCTAGCTTTCACCCAGTCTTTTTCTGCCTCTTTTCATCCAAATGCCTCAGAAGCGATGTTCTCTTCCTCAGTTTCCTTCACTGATTCAGTGTTGTCTTCTCAGCAATAGTAGTTGTTCCAAGGAGGCACTCCCTAAACATTTACTGAAGGGATCTGTTGCTTTATTCTTACGAGTCTCCTGAAATGGTTCTCAGTAAGATTACTTTCCAGTCACCAAATCCAGTGGCATTTGAAGGGGTCTATCTTTCTGAAGCTCTTTGCACTTCATAGAATTGTTCCTTAAAATTTTTGTGCTTGACTTTTTCTCCAGTAGCCTCTGTGACGCTATACTTTTCTTAGTTTCCTCATGTTTTTCTGCTGCTGTTGTTTGTTGGGGCTTCTCTTCCATTTACTCCTTATGTGCTTCTCAGAATGTGCTTTTAACCCGCTTTTCTTGTTCTACACCAGTATGTCTTGCAGTGTGGTCCCTGGACAAGCAGCACCAGCATCAACTGGGAATTTTAGAAATGCAATTTCTTGGGACCCACCTATTGAATGAGAGACCTCTGGAAAAGTTAACACTCATTTATGATTTAAAAAAAACACGCACAAAAAACCAACCTGTAGCAAACTAGGTATAGAGGGGAGCTTCCTGAAAAAAGTTCAAGCAAAACTTAAGGTATAGGTTACAGAAAATCGCTTGGCAAACATCAGATTTAATGGTGGCACATTAGAAGCACTCACCTTATTATTAGGAATAAGACAACTATTCTCCACCATTCCCACAATTAACCAACATTTCACAGAAGGTCTTAGCTAATGCTGTAAGGCAAGAAAAAGAAATGAGTGGTATAACTATTGAAAAGGATGACGGGGCGCCTGGGTGGCTCAGTGGGTTAAGTCTCTGCCTTCAGCTCAGGTCATGGTCTCGGGGTCCTGGGATCGAGCCCCACATTGGGCTCTCTGCTCAGCAGGAAGCCTGATTCCCCCTCTCCCTGCCTCTCTGCCTACTTGTGATCTCTGTTAAATAAATAAAATAAAATAATCTTTTAAAAAAAAAAAAAAGGATAATGGGCCGCCTGGGTGGCTCAGTTGGTTAAGTGGCTGCCTTTGGCTCAGGTCATGATCCCAGGGGCCTGGGATCGAGTCCCACATCGGGCTCCTTGCTTGGCAGGGACCCTGCTTCTCCCTCTGTCTCTGCCTGCCACTCTGCTTGCTTGTACTCTCTCTCTCTCTCTGACAAATAAATAAATAAATAAACAAATAAATAAATAAATCTTAAAAAAAAAAAAAAAAGGATGACATTCCACTATTACTATTTGCAGACGATTTAACTATCTGCTTAAAAAAAAAAAAAAAAACTAGAAAACTAGGGGGCACCTGGGTGGCTCAGTCATTAAGTGTCTGCCTTCAGCTCAGGTCGTGATCCCGGGGTCCTGGGATTGAGCCCCGCATCGAGCCCCGCATCAGGCTCCCTGCTCATCGGGAAGCCTGCTTCTCCCTGTCCCACTCCCCCAGCTTGTGTTCCCTCTCTCGCTGTGTCTCTCTCTGTCAAATAAATAAATAAAATATTTTTTAAAAATTAAAAAAAAAACGTAGAAAACTAGAAAGAGGCTGGTGGAAGATCAAGATATCTAAATCAACAACTTTCCCATATACCAGAAATACCAATTTTATTTTTTTTCCAGAAATACCAATTGTAAAGGATCAAGGAGTAAAGATCTCATTGACAACAACCAGACCCATAAAACTCCCATGAATAAACCCTTCGCAAGCCCTTTGTGGAGAAATTATAAAGCCTTCCTGAGGACAGCAAAGAAGACGTCACTAAACAGGTACACTAAGTTCATGAACGGAGAGACCTAATATTGTAAAAACATTATTCCACCCCAACTCAATGATTTTAATGCAACCCAATTAAAATTTTCATAGTTTCATCCATGAAGCAAAGAATAAATATGCAATAACAGAATAGCTCAGGGTTTGTTTGTTTAAAAAAAAATAGAAAAAGGGAGAAGGGACTTATTCTATCTGATATTAAGACATGTTATAAAACTTCAGTAATTAAAATGATGAAATTGATGCAAAAATGGATATTTAGGTAAAACAGGAGAAAGTCAATATTAACAGAATAAAGGTCCTGTACATACATGAGAAGTTTGTATATGATTGGGATAGCATTTAAGAACTATGGGTAAAGAACTAATTAGTCAAGAAATGGTTTGAAAAGTAAATGGTTGAGCACCAATAGCTATCGATACAAAAAAATTAAATTCCTACTTGATACCATACATATGAACAAATTCCTGTTGGATTTAAAAATAGTACAAAAACAAAACAGTCATATCTGAAGGAAAAACAGTACAAAAATTTCTTGATGTCTCTATTAGTCAGGATTCTTGATTTTAACAGAACCAACAAAAACCGAGTCTGGTTAACTTAGGCAGAAACAATGTATGGGCAGGAGACAACAACTTAACAAATGGGTAGGAAGCCACGGAAAATGGCAAGAACCAAAAGTCCTTCTTAAATATGACACAGAAGAGACAAAACATCAAGGAAGAGTGATAAATCCGACTGTGTGAAATTTATAAAGAACTTCTAGAAGCAGTAAGAACATGGTTTGTTACAACCACTTTGGAGGGCAATCTGGCAGCATCTAAGGAAAGCTGTGCTTACCCTAAGATCTAGTAAGTTCCACCTCTTAATATCCCTCTGGAGAAATATATACATTTGTGCCCGAGGAGACATGGTTAAGAGTAGGCCTTTCAGCCTCATCTGTAATTCTGAGAAATGAAAAGACCGAAGACTGTCGATATTGGAAGAGAGAAAACAGAACATAGGTACCTGGCAAAAGGAATATGATGTCACACAAAAAGATCTAGAAGTCTGAGGGGGAAAAGCAAGTTGCAGAATAATACAGGCAACATTATGCCATTTTTGTAAGGAAATACATAGAACATTACTGCAGTTTGTTTTAAATTGAGAGGGGGCTGGGATGGAGAGATAGTAAGATTTCAGCTTTATCTATAATGTTCTATATTTTTTAAGATAATACTTAGATATTTAGCAATTAAAGAGAAATGAGCATGGCCCACGGGGCCTCTTCTGACACTATGTTCCTCCTCCCTCTCAAGAGTTCATCTAGATTGCTTCCCAGTGCCACAGGACCTTTGCATGTGATGCTTCTTCTATCCAGAATCTTGCCCTTCCTTTCCTCATCAAGTTTACACTATAAGTTCCTTTGGATTTCTGTGAGAAAACCCCCACCTCAACAATGCTTTCTCGGAGCCTCTGACCTAGGTCAAGCTCCTGGCCTGCAGAGGGCTTACCTTTGAACCTAATTACATATGCACTTTGTGATCATTAATTCTAGCTCTCTGAGAAAGAGACAGTGTCACACCTGTTCCTCACTGTGTCTGAACACCTCACTTCAGGTCTGGTAGAACAGCCATTTGAGAACTATGTTGTTGGAAGCATTAAAGCCTGAAGGCTAGAAAAATGACCGTACACCCTCCTAAAACAATTTTATCTTGAGGCCTCAAACCTGACACATCCCAAAACATGGTCACTTCCCTTCTATATCTGCACCCTCCTCAAAGCTTCTCTACCCCTGGCTGCTGCTAAGGTTGAAGCCCCACGGGAGCATTCCTAATTCTCTGCCCTCCTTATCTTATCAGTCTCCTTACGGTAGATTCGACCTTTCCAGTCACACAGCCTCATCCAAACTGCCATTCTCTCACCTGGCTAACTCAACAGCTGCTTCGCCTTCCCCAGTGCACTCCAGTCAGCAGCCAAGCCGTGTATGTCCACATAGCTCCCAGAGCCATCGACTTTCAAATGGGAACTTAATCGTGACCCTCAGCTGCCTGTCACTCAGCACAGTTGTAATACTGCTTCAGCATCTGGCTCACCTGTAGAGATGCCCAGGTTTACCTGGGGCGGCAGAGGGGAGGAGCTGAGGGGTTCTGGGATGCCAGCCTTTCAGTGTTCAAACTGGGACTGTCTTGGGGAAAACCAGGACGAATTGGTCACCCTACTCCTCTGCTAGGCTGTAATTTCTATGAGGGCGGGGATCATCTGGGGCCTGTTCACTACCCTAGCCCCTTTGATACCTAGCACAGTGAGGTCCTTTTTTAAACAACTGTCTTTGCAGAGTTAGAAAGTGAATGTAAATACTCACCTTTGTTGGTCCAGCAGTTTACACGGTGCTAATGCCCAGTCGGTGTCCAAGTACCATTTTTGCAGGTTAAGAAACTGTTCACCGCTTTACTGAGTCAGTTGAAACCTGACCTCAAGACCAGGGTTCTAACCCTTGTAGAAGGAAACACCACTCTGGGATAGGCTGTGTGGCTTCTGGCAACTGAATTACATGCAAATTCCTTTTGACTCTAGATTAGATCAGTTTCCGGAACTTTCACTGATATACGCACTGACCCCACGGGCCCTTCTTCTGTCCCTTCTCACACACAGGATTAGCTCATGCTGTGGCTGCTTTGGTGTCCACTAGAGTCGAATCTAAACCCTACCGCTTAGTGGCCACATGACCTTGGGCAAGTTGCTTCTCTGAATCTCTGATCTGTAAAGAATGCAGGCTTGCCTTCCTAGCTCACAGCACTCTTGAGGATCAAATAATATGCAAAAACTGCAAATGCTAAAAGGCTGTCCAGATACTATGTTTACAATTCTTAGTCCTCCCCCATCCATTCAATGCAGCCAATGCAGATTTATTTTCTTGTTCCAATAAAACCTTAGGAAGAGGACCAAGGAAGCGGCATAACTAAGACAACCTTCAGGTGACTTGAACGAATGCTGCAGAGACGGGAGGTAAGGTTTTCCCTGAAAGGGAATGAATCAAATGTTTCCTCGCTAACCTCCTTGGGAGAACCCTAGGACATTCCTGGTAGTTGAGACCACACTTCATTCCTCTTTCCTCCCCCAATACAAATAGTTAATTGGCTTAAGGAGAGATCCAGGCCATATATTGCCTTCGCATGAATTGTTCGGAAGAGACCAGGTTATATCGAGCCCTTTGCCTAAGAAAATTCCCAAGAGCCCCTTTTGTCCTTTTAATACCCAGGCACCTAAATAAAAGGCTCAGTCTGTGTTATTGAAGCGCATATTGAAGTCATAAAAATGACTGGATAGATTTCCACTGATTTGGAAGGCATGTTGGGGATGGTTTGCCCTAAAATAGAACTCCAGGGAGACCAAAAAGAAAGGTGTTAAGGAGTTAGGTCATTGTCTTCAAAGCAGCCCAACGTGACAAAGTGAGCCCTGTGTGGCTTGCCTACGGGGAGACAGATGCCCTACATGTCAAGAGGCGATGGACAGAGATAACGAACTGGTTTCAAATTCAAACTCAAAATCAAAGACTTGAGTATGTTTGGGAAGAGTCTTTCTGTCCCCAGGTTCGAGACCTCCAGCTGAGAGCCCGGGTGGAAGACACTAGTTAGTTTGTTCTTTATTTTCATTGGAAAGTTATATGGTTACTTATCAACAAAATGACTGTCCAGGGCAGAGATATCCAGTGGTTTCTATGTACAGGCCCATCCCTGGGGTCCATACCTCCACAGGAGCCTCACCCCAGAGGCCTCAGCTGGCTCCTTCCCAGGCCTCCAGGAACCAACCACAAAGACACAAGGAGCAAAAACCCGGCCTGACCTCAGCACCTGTTTTCACCCCAAAGGGAGGTGGCGGCTGCTGGTTTGGGACCCAGGCCTATTCTCAGGGTAGTGGGTGCAGGGGCCTCTCTCCTGGGAGCCTGCCCTTCATGCACCCCTCCCAGGAAGGCTCTCTTGGACATTCCTGGGATGACTCTGACAGGCTCATGGGTTCCCGCTCTGGCCTTCTTTTCTTTCTAGTTGTCATCTGAACGCTGAGGCATCTCAGCCTCCCATCTTGGAGGATAAGCATTTGCTCTGTTGCCTTTTCTTTTGTCCCTGTTTTTGTACAAAAACAACAATACTCTCGATCAGACCATTTTTTTGCCCAAGAAACACAAGTGGCTCAACAGGTACAGTTCTGCTGGTCGATCTGCTTCCGGCAGGGTTCCATGGTGACAGCAACACCCACCCCGCTCCGGCCAGATGTCATGTGGGTCACCTCACTCCAGTTGTCTGTGTCTGGGTCGTAGCACTCCACACTGTCCAGGAACGTGTGACCATCGTAGCCTCCTGCAGGGAGAGCAGAGGAGACAGTCACCCCCTGAGGGCAGAGGAAAGAAACGGGGAGAAGGAACTGTAAGGAGCCCTCCTACTGGGATCTGGGCCTGCCCTCCAAGACGGGGTTAAGCGGCCTTCTCCACCCAAGTCCCTGCCCCCAGGACCTCACCGAGAACGTAGATCCTGCCCTGGTGCACAGTAATCCCCAGGGCGCTTCGCCGATGCTTCATGGGAGCTACGAGAGTCCACGTTTCTGTCTCCACGTCATAGCGCTCCACGCTGTTCAGCTGGTCCTGCCCATCGTAGCCCCCCGCAGCATAGATACAGTTGTGCAAGACACAGACTCCTAAACCGTACCATGCAAAGAGAGTGACTCCAGGGCCTGGCGCTGGGGGCCCCAGGCACCGCCTTCTTGGGGCGCCCTCCCCTCTCCCCTCTTCCAGGGCACCCTTCAGAAACAAAGCCAAGAGAGAAGAGCTCAGACTGTCAGGATCCAGCTCTCCTGGGTGTGCCACAGGGTTTAAGACTGAAGCAGGAAGCCCCCCCCCCAGGCCTTGCCGAGTTTCATTCCCAGGCGTGGGAGGGGGTTCCTCCACGCTCCCTTCCTGGTAGCCCCCACCCACCTGCCCCACTTCGGATGGTGTTCATGGGCGTGATCATTCGCCACTCATTTCTCTCTGGGTAGTAACACTCAGCCGAGTTGAGGCGGTTTGTTCCATCGAAGCCCCCGACGGCATAGAGCAAACGGTTGAGGACGGCCACTCCCACCCCAATCCTTCGAGTCAGCATTGGGGCCACCAAGTACCACTCATCCTGCTCTGGCTCATACCTGCAAGGCATAATAACAATGACAATGGCGATCATAGCTGACCTGTGGGGAACACTATGACCTGACGTGCTGCCCGTTCTTTATGCACTTGAACTCGTTACTCCTCGTAGCTTGTCTCTGAGGAAACAGGTTCACAGCCGTCCTCTGCTCAAGGTTACCTGCACGTCTGCTGGACACTGAGGGTGGGTCCACCATACACCAGTGCCAGGCCCCATGCTGCGTGTTCTGTTAGCTCCCCAAAAACCCACCTGGCCTGTTGGGCAGGTGGTCCTCATTATCATCTCCCACTTCCCCCATCATCTTCAGATGACAAGACAGAAGCACGGAGGGATGAAATGGCATGTCCCGGGTCACCAAGGAGGTGGGGCTTCTAGGACATCTCTAGGACCCAGCCTTCTAGGACACCAGAATCCTAATTCTAAAAACTAGGCTACTACCCAGGATGGTTTTTGTCAAAGTGTGGTGTTTGTTTAAAATTCCCATTCCCCAGCCTCGCTCCAAACCCACCGATGTCAGATCTCCAGCAGTGGGCTAGGAAGTTCATTTTAACAAGTTCTCCAGCTGAGAACTGTATCCTGGATCACACTTCCAGAAGAGGAGAAGGCGGAGGACTGACCATACAAAAGCCGAAAGCCAAAACTGCTCAGCCTCTGAACACAGGGCCATCATGCAGTTGTGCAGGTTGTGCACTGCACAAGGGAGCACCTTCCACATAGAGAACCTCATACATCTGTTTATTATGACAGTGAGGTGTCAGGCTGTAATAAAATTAGCATTTTACGACAACCTCGAACTGATAGAACTCTTTCCAAATCTGCAGGAGTTGTATGGGCTTATGACAGCCCTGTAAGCAATTCCGAGGCCCAGACACATCATCCAACGTCACTGACCACAAATCTCCCATGGATTTAGCTTCACCTGAGACTTCCACTCCCTCAAGGCAGAGTGCAGAGATAGGCAACCAACAACGGGGGGAATTCCCAAATTCCATTGGATTGGGACCTGTTAGCGATGGGAACCTCAGAGCTCACCCCTCCAGGCCTTGCCACTCACCTCTCCACACTGTTGTGGTGGATGCAGCCATGGGAGCCACCAACAGCATAGATGTGCCCATCAATGACCCCAACCCCGATCCGATTGCGCGGTACGCTCATGGGGGCACAGGGCGACCACTGGTTGGTCATCGGGTTATAGCAGTCCAGGGCATTGGAGTCAGTGTTGCCGTCGGGCGAGTTGTTCCGGCCGCCCACGGCATACAGCAGCCCACCCACGACGCAGCCGGCCAGGCCACTACGAGGCACCTGCAGGTCTGCCAGCCGGAGCCAGGTGCCGTCACTGGGGTTATAGGCCTCCAGGTAGCTGAGTGACTGGCGGAAGTAGCCACCAGCGGTGTAGATGAGCCGGCCGACTTTGGGCGCCCGACAGGGCATCACCTGCGTGGGCTTATGCAAGGTGAGCTCCTGGAAGATCTTGACCAGGTAGTCCTTGCAGCGGGAGTCCGACTGCAAGATCTCACACTTCTGCAGCTGCATCTGCAGGAAGTGGGGTGTGAGCGAGTGGCAGCGCACAGCCCGGAGCAGCGCCTGCACGTAGAAACGCCGCTGCTCGCAGTCATACTTGACCCAGTTGATGCAGGCGTGGAAGACCTCGGACTCACAGCGCACGTTCAGATCGTCTCGGCTAATGAGCGTCACCAGCTGGCAGTGGGACAGGTTGAAGAACTCCTCTTGCTTGGCCACCTGCGGAGGGCATTACTGTGACAGGCTGACTCCCCTCAACGGTGGACAAGTCACTCAACCTGCCTCTGACAATCTCAGTTTCCTATTTTGTAAAACGGGGATTCAAATAGTATGAACCTCATAGGCTATGAAGGTTAAAAGAATTAATACTACACGCCAGGCATATAATACCTAAGTACTCAGGCAAATGGACAAAGACACAATGTACTATGTACCTTTTTGTATCATCTTGTGCTTGAACTACAAGACTGTTGCCTTTTTTAAAAACGAAATTACTTTTTCAAAAGGGTAGATTGACTAAAAAGGAAAAAGTAATAGCCATAGAATATTCTAGAAAAGTGTAGCCTCTAAAGAAAGAAGGCTGAGCTGCAACTTGACCCACTACTTTCTAACTAGGTGATCTTGGGCAATGCTCCGTGCCTTGGTTTTCCTCCTCTGTAAAGGAGGGATTATATTAGTAGCTACCTCACAGCCGGGCTACTCCTAGGGTATACAGGGCCCCAGGCAAATATTTGTCAGGCATCAGTCTATATAAATAATTTCAGTCACCCCTCATCAGCAGGTCACCAGCACTCTGGTAGCCCAAGCCCACACGATCCTTTTAATGAAACACTGCGCAGGCCTGTGGGAAAGCCCAGCTTGCAGGCCATCTTCCTGGAAGCCATAGGCCCTAGGGCTAATGCCAGCGCTCCTGAGGGTATCTGGTCAACCCCACACGTGGGGTAGAGGCTAGGAGAACATCCACCCCCTAAGGAGAGAGACAGAAACCAGGATGGTATCTACCTCAGCTGATCCCAGCCACTGGAGGCGGACTTTGAAAATTTCCAGGAAGGCACTCTGAAGCACAGGACTCCCTAAGGCGTGGGGCCTGGGGTACAGCCCTGTTGGGCCACACCTAAGGGTGGTGCTTCCTCAGAGGATAGTTGGGAAAATCCAATGATTTAAAGAATGGAAATCACTTAGAACAGGGGTGGGCCCACAGCAAGTGCTCAACAAACACTTACTATTATTGTCATCCCTAGGGCACAACCTCTAGTGGTTGCCACCTGAGAATTTGGGCTCATCGTTGTGATTTTGCAAGGAATCGCTTATTTTCTGCTCACAACTTCCTCCACTTAAAAACGAAAATGAAACCAAGAACGGTGTAAGGACAACACTGCGTGGACCAGAGAGAACATGTCTAAGGGTCACATTTGAGGTAGGCAGCATGTCACGGGTGTTCAATAAATATTTGCAGACGGTCTGAAATATCGGGCCCTTAGCGCACCCCAGGGTTGAGCGGTTGTCAATGTTCACTGCACCCTGTCCCTACTCTTGGCCCCAGAGAAGTCGGGGAGCCCAGAGACAGACCTAGAAAGCTCTCACTCTCCTCAGCTGTTTCCCAGAGTCACCCCAACTGTGTAGACTAGGACCTCAGAACCCGATTTTTCTCCAGCTCCCTGATCTGACCCTTCACATCTCAAGGGAAGACAAGGATGTCCATCCATCTGTCCCTGGTCCTTCTGATACCGCCCCCAAGCCTAGGCCCCGTGTCTCCTCCAGCCACTCACCTCTCCGAAGTGCATATAGATGTATTCACGGGCGCGCTGGTGCAGCTCGGTACAGCCGATCTGTTCAGCGAAGTTGGCAATGCCAATGGCGTTGCTGGGGTCCAACTGCTGCACGAGGAAGTCGCTGCAGGCGCGGACGACGCTGTCGATCTGGTACATGACGGCACCATTCATAACGTGGAGCACGCACTTTTCACCCATGGAGATGGAGGCCGTGTAGGCAAACTCAATGAGGCGCTCCATGACCTTGGGGTGGATGCCCTCAATGGACACCACCTCCATGCCCTGCTCCCGTAGCCCATTGGTGAACATGGCCTTGAAGACAGGGCTAGATGAGGCCAGCACCACCTTGTGAGCCATGAACTGGGCGGCTGGCGCGTCCTCGTATTTGACCTGCAGTGTGACATCACACAGCTGCTGGCTGAGCCGCAGCTCATTCATGATGCCAAAGGCCTGCTTGGTGTGGTCCTCCAGCGTGTAGCTGAAGGTGCGGTTGCCGTGCTGGGAGGGCGTCACCTCGGCTTTGCACTCGGTGGAGGCGTACATCACCGTGTCCCCTGCCCCCTCAGGGCGCTGTGACCTCAGGGGAAGGAATCGGGTGCGGGCCCCAGCCCCGCTAGGCCTGGGTTCCGGCTGCATGGGGTTCCAGGTGACAAGGGACAACACCACCACTGGCACTCAGAGGCCTGGAGGAGGGAGAGCACAGGGCTGGGGGCAGGGCCTAGGGTCAGGCCTCCTTTTTCAAGATAAAGTGACTCCTAGACCAGTTTTCCTTCCCAAGCCCAGATGAAGCAATGTCCATTTGTGCTCACTAACTGCCACATGGCCTCAGAGCCCAAGAGTCCATCTTAAAACACAGGTCAGACGATGTCCCTCCCTTGCTCAGAATCCCCCCACAACTCCCTGTGGCACCAAGAGTAAAACCAAACTCTGCAATGTCCTACCCTACACAGTCAGCCTCTGCCCACCTCTTTCCTTTGCTCACTCTGTTCCAGCTAGCCGGTGGCCCTTCCCTTCCTAGATGGAGTAAGTCTAGCTCATTCATGTCTAGCTCATTCACAGTATCTACTGTGTGCCAGGCACTGTTCTAGGGACCGGAGACATAGCAGTGGAGAAAGGCAGACATAAACTGTGCCCCTGTGGAGATGACACTTGGGGAGGGACGGGCCCTAAGTAAAAGAAGCAAGACTTGAGTAGAAATTGGGGTTGTGAAGAAAAGAACAACAGCATTGTGATAGTGTGACCTGAGGCAGTTAGTTTAAATCAAACAGTCCAGGGCTCTGTTAGAGCTAAGACAAGAAGGATGTACATGTGAAAGGGGTTTTCCAGGCAGAGGGAATGGCAAGTGCAAAGGCTCAGAGGCAGAATGAGAGAGACAATCTGGAGAATCAGGGAGTTGTATAATGAGAAATACTACTAAAGAGAAGGTTTCCATGAAACCTGTGGAGTCTGGAGGGCCAGGGCAGGAGCTGTGTTTTGAAAGATCCAGCTGGGAGAAGAGGGGGATCTAGAAGAGGCCCCTCAGGTTCTCCACTTATCTTTCCCGGACTGGCAGCAGAGTCCTCTCCTCCCTGTTTTATTTCCACCACAGCACTTGTCAGAAACCGAAATGAGCTCCGCGGCTTGCTTGTTGAGGGATGGCCCATGCCTCTGGCCCTCAGCCGCAGGGCTTCCGAAGGCAGGGAGCCTTGTGTAGGTCAAGGCCGTGCCCACCTTCCCATGTGCCTCCCCCACGTCCTGCCTGGGGCCTGGCACTGCTCAGGGGTCAGTAAGCGAGCGGCTGGCTGGCTGCCCACTTCACTGTGCCTGCCAGAGCACCCTCCTCCACCGGGCCCAGGGCGCCGCTCGGCCGCCTCTCCCCGGCCGAGGCCCCTGTCCTGCCTCTTGGTTTTTGGCCAGTCGGTCAACGGTGCCCCTTGGACCCTGGTCACTCCCCCCCCCACGAATTGATCAGTGGGGACTGCGCATGTCCTGCCAGAGCCGCCACCAAGGCCTGGAGAAGGGAGGAAGTGACCCCTGCCGTGCGGCCTTTCCACTGCCAACCCCAAGGCGCAGACCAAGCTCCCCAGCGCACCGGGCTCCCGGGCCCTCGGTCCGAGGGGGCACTCCCTGGGCCTCTCGCCCGGCTTGCGTAGCTCCCGGGCCACCCCTCGAGTCGCGCCGCCGTCCAACAAAAGCCTAGGACTCGAGCCGCGCCCACCTGGCCCTCCGCGAGGCCGCGGGAACCCCAGGGCCACTGGACCCGCGGTGCCCTGTTCCCCGACCCCTAGGGCACTCCCGGCCCGCCGTTCGCTCAGCCCCGGCGCAGGCCGCCTCACTCACCCCGCCATGGCCGCGCTCGAGCTCCGCCTCCGTCGCCCAGGCCCCGGCGCCTCCATCGCTGCGCGCCGGGGAGGGGGGGGGAGGCGCGGAGCGCGCGCAGGTCACCATGACTAAGCAGAGCCCGGCGCCGGCCGTGTCAGAATAAAAGTCCCCGCGGCCCCCGGCCTCGGGCGACGGGGAGGGCAGAGGGGCCGCTCCCCCCGCCCCCGCCGCCAGTCACCGAGCTGCGCCGCCCCAGCGCGGCGACCACTCAGCCAGTCATTGCGGCGTGGCGCGCCCAGCCGCGTGGTCCGAGCCGCGGGGAACCAGAGCCTCGGGTTCGAGGCCCAGCGCGCCCCTGCCTGCACTGGAGATCGGTGGACAGCCCTACCGGCCGGCGCGCTCACCTCGGCCGCCGCGTAGCCTCGTAGCTCTTGCCGCGGGGTGGGGATGCCCGGGGCACCGCGGCGGCTCCGGGCACAGTGGTGCCACCCGCGCGCAGAGCTTCCGGGAAACCCGAGGGTCCGCGGCCCGGCCAGGGGCGGCTCCCGCTTAACTTTCGCTATGGGGCGCCCGCGGGCGCGTCAACCGTCGGGGGACCTTGGCCTTGGGGCGGCAAGGCCTGCGGGGTCTCGGACGTCGGGTGGGGGGCGGCCTCTGTTCCGCCAGGAAGGAGGCGGGGAGAGGGCGGAGAGGCGCGGTGGGGAAGGAGCGGTGATTCCCCGCCCTTCCCGCAGGTGCCCGGCGCCCTTGGGCAAGGAGCGGGCGAGGGCGAGGGCGAGGGCGCAAGGCCGCGGGTGGAGGGGGGCGGCCTGGTCTGTCCCCACTTCACACTGTCTATTCCATCCACTCGATTTCGTCATCTCAGCGCATGACTTCTTTCCCGGACCCGCTCTCCTCCCCTCCACCAACTTTTTTTTTTTTCAAGATTTTATTTATCTCTTTGTCAGAGAGAGAGAGAGCACAAGCTGGGGGAGCAGCAGGCAGAGGGAGAAGCAGGCTCCCCGCTGAGCAAGGAGCCCAATGCAAGATCCCAGGACTCTAAGATGATGACTTGAGCCCAAGGCAGACGCTTAACCTACTGAGCCACCCAGGCGTCCCCGCTCTTCTGCCTTTAACCCCACACAGATCAGGCATCACGGTCCAGTGGTCGCAGGATCCTCCTTGAATTATTTACCTACTTGTCTTTTCCTTGTCTTTATTTTTTAGTTATCTCCAATCTAGAGGCGCGTGAAGCTCTCCTACAGGGGTCTGAAGCCCGGCTCCGCCACTCTCAAGCTTTGTAGGGATAGGTCCATAACTCAACCTGTCTACGCTTCAATTTCCTCCCTGTAAAATGGTAATACTAGCATCTACTGGCCAAGGGATCCGGAGGACGAAATGCGAATGCTAGTGCCCAATAGATAGGAACAATTGTTATTTTTCATGGCAAGAGATACTGATTTGCCATTTATGCTGATTACGATATAAAGTTAATTTTTAAACGTACTTATTTTTATTTATTTATTTTAAAGATTTTATTTGACAGAGAGATCACAAGTAGGCAGAGAGGCAGGCAGAGAGAGAGGGGTAAGCAGGCTCCCCACTGAGCAGAGAGCAGGTTGCCTGGCTCCATCCCAGGACCCTGAGATCATGACCTGAGCCAAAGGCAGAGGCTTTAACCCACTGAGCCACCCAGGCGCCCCTAAATGTACTTATTTTTAAAAGAGCCCATGAAGCCAAACTATGGAGGCAGCCTAACTGTCCATCTATAGATGAATAGATAAAGAAGATTTAATAAAGGGCACCTCGGTGGCTCAGTCGTTAAGCGTCTGCCTTCGGCTCAGGTCATGATTCCAGGGTCTGGGGATTGAGTCCCACATCAGGCTCCTTGCTCGGTGGGAAGCCTGCTTCTCCCTCTCCCACTCCCCCTGCTTGTGTTCCCTCTCTTGCTGTGTCTCTCTCTCTGTCAAATAAATAAATAAAATCTTAAAAAAAAAAAAAGATTTAATATATATTTATAATATTATTCAGCCATAAAAAAGAATAAAATATTGCCATTGCAACAACATGAGTGGAGCTGGGGGTATAATGCTAAGCAAAATAAGCCAGTCAGAGAAAGATGAATACCATATGATTTCACTCATATGTGGAATTTAAGAAACAAAGGATGGGGCTCCTGGGTGCCTCAGTCGATTAAGCACCCAGCTCTTGATTTCGGTTTAGGTCAAGATCTCAGGGTTGTGAGATGAGCCCCAGAATGGGCTCCATGCTGGACAAGGAGCCTGCTTAAGATTCTTTCTCCCTCTCCCTCTGCCCCTCCCCCCTCCCTCTTAAAAAATAAAAAGGAAAAAAAAGAGAGACAACCCCAAAACAGACTCTTTTTTTTTTTTTAAAGATTTTATTTATTTATTTGACAGAGAGGAGAGAGATCACGAGCGGGTAGAGGCAGACAGAGAGAGAGGGGGAAGCAGGCTCCCAGCTGAGCAGAAAGCCCGATGCGGGGCTCGACCCCAGGACCCTGAGATCATGACCTGAGCCGAAGATCATGACCAGAGGCTTTAACCCACTGAGCCACCCAGGCGCCCCCCAAAACAGATTCTTAACTATAAAGAACAAAGTACTAGTTACCAGAGAGGAAGTGGGTGGGGGGGGGGGTGGAATAGGTGAAGGGGGTTAAGAGTACATTTATCATGATGAGCACTGAGTAATGTATAGAATTATTGAATCACTATATTGAACACCTGAAACTAATATAAGACTATGGTAACTACACTAGAATCAAAATTTAAAAAAAATTTTTTTAGAGAGAGCATGAGTGGGAGAAGGAGAAGGGCCGGAGAGAGAGAGAGAAAATCTTAAGTAGCCTCCACGCTCAGGGAGGAGGCCAAAGTGGGGCTCCATCTCATGGCCCTGAGATCATGACCTGAGCTGCAATCAAGAGTCAGAGGCTTGGGGTACCTGGGTGGCTCAGTGGGTTAAAGCCTCTGCCTTCGGCTCAGGTCATGATCTCAGAGTCCTGGGATTGAGCCTCACATCGAGGCCCGCACTGGGCTATCTGCTCAGCAGGGAGTCTGCTTCCCCCTCTCTCTCTGCTTGCCTCTCTGCTTACTTGTGATCTCTCTGTGTGTGTCAAATAAATAAATAAAATCTTAAAAAAAAAAAAAAGAGGCTTCACCAATTGAGCCACCCAGGAGCCCCTAATTTTTTTTTTTTTTAAAGAAAGACTATATATCTTTGGAGAGACATAATCAAGGATACAGTGCTTAAAGTTTTCTAATAAAATGGCTTCACAAAAATTAAAAAAAAAACAAGTATCTCATAGGAATAATTCTTGCCATATGTGATATACATTCATTCCTGAAAAGCTAGATGATAAACTGACCCAAATTTCAACTGCATTTGGGAAGTCTGTTTCCTAAGGATGCTCTATATTAAATCTTTAAAACGAAAAAAAAAAAAAAGAGTCCATCTAAATGAAAACTAGGCGAATAATCGAAGGAAATGCCAGGCTAAAAAGATGTTGGTCTAAGAAAAGATTCTGCCAGCCTTAGGAGTGCATTTTAAAGATTCAACATCCCTGCTCAGTCTAGGATTAAATCCAAGCCAGAGGGTGGAAGGGGGTGCTGTTGAATGAAGCTGCAGTTCTGGGCTTCTCCAGAAGGGGCGCCATAGCACAGTCAGCGAATACGCAGAGTGGCCCAGGCTCTAGGGCAACCAGCGCCTTCCTAGAACGTGTTTGAAGCAATCTGTCATACCTCAAAATCAAACCTATAGGCCCTGTGACCCAGTGATGCCACCTGTAGAGATTTATCCAAGGCACACTTGCACACGTGCAGGAGGATGTATGTACATGGATGTTTATTGCAGTACTGTGTATAAAGGCAAAGGCTTGGACTCAACCCACGCAGCCCTCCGTAGGATCCTGGTGTGATATGTTGGGGGGCACAACCGCGCTGTGAAATATCATGCAGCCAGCAAAAGGGATTAAGACATTTGCCTTATGGATGATTATCTCGATTGAAAAAAAAGTTTTTTTAGTACTATGGATTGAATTGTCAACCCTCTCCCCCCCCACACACACACACACAAGAAATATATGTTGAATCCCTAACCCCAACACGATGGTATTTGGAGATGGGGCTTTGGGGAAGATGAGGCCATTCAAGGTGGGACCCCATGATGGGATTTGGGCCCTTATAAGAAGAGACACCAGAGAGCTTCCTGATTTCTCTGTACCAAGAGAGCAGAGCAGGAAGGTAGCCATGTGCAAGCCAGGAAGAGAGTCCTCACTCGCACTAGATAATGCTGGTGTGCTCATCTTGGACTTCCAACCCCCAGAACCGTGAGAAATAGATCTCTGCTGTTTCAGTTGCACAGGCAGTGGTGTCTGTTATGGCAGCCGGACCCAACCAAGAGGGTAAGACAGTACACAATCTGTGGGTGTGCAACAGTTTCCAAGATATACTATTAAGTGAAAAAGCAAGACGCAAAGCAGTGCTAAAGTGGTATATAAAATAGAGAGAAGTGTTTACCTGTCAGCTCGTTTATCCACAGAATAGCTCTGGAAGTTTCCAAGGAATCCCCACAGTGATCATGTCCTAAAAGGGAAACTCGTGCTTTTCGAATTGTGTAAAATGTGAACAAGAGAAGAAATCCCCTTACCATCATCCTATCAAACAACCAAACAATGGAGGGAGCTTCAGGTTCCCCTGGACGATAAAGGAGCCTGGGGTCAGGGGCACCAGGCCCTGTGGGAAATTAGGGCTAGTCCTGGGAGCATCCCAGTTTCACTGTGTTTGTGTTCCAGGAAATAGGTTGTTTTCCCGTGCATGTGGCCCACAGGGACTACCTGAGCGTGGCCGGTGGCCACACGCTCAGGCCCCCAGGCTGAGTCCGTGGCCCCCAAAACACACTGGGGTCTTTGTGGCTGCCTGCAGTTACACGGGTCTCCCAGCAAGTGGCGCGCGGTAGTTTGAGCCCAAAGCCCCCTGCCCCTCCCCCAGGACAGCAATGCGGCACTGGGGTCAGGAATGCGTCTAGGGACAGCCGGTACCCAGAGCCAGCATGCCTGGAGCCTTTTATGGACACAAACAGGCCCCTGGTATCACCCCCGGACAAGAATGCAGACCACTCAGGGAGGGACCATCTGGCCTTGCCATACCCCTCCCAAGGAGCCAGACACTAGTCTAGGCCGGCACCTCTTGGGGCCTGGGAGCCTGGCAGTCTGGACTAGTATCCTGCCTCCCACACCAGGTCAGGCACTCACTACTGCTCATCTGTCAAATCGGGGTGAGGAAAGCTGCCTTGCAAAGTTGCAGTAAGGGCGAAGAAAAGGCGTGTCCTGGACCTACCACTGTGGGGATGACTAGCCCCACACAGTAAGCTGTAATTGTTCTTATTATTTTATTAGGTTTTTAATTTTTTTATGATCTGACACTACATTCAAAGAAATTTGTTTCAGATAGGAATTGGCTGTCTTCCACAGTCAAATTTTAGTTTAGGGTGCCCTGTCTTTAGCATTCCCTCCTCTAAACTGGATTCCTTTCTTTCTCTCACGCCCACACTCAGTTCCTCCGTAATTCTGTCTGCTGTCTCCAAAATCTATTCAGAATCCACATAGTCTGAGGCCCCATCCTTGCTCCCCTGGGCCAGTGCAGGCACCTTCACCTTGTTCTAGCTTTGACCTTCACCCTTACAGAGATCTATGAACATCTCAAGCAACTGCCATCTCAAGTCCGACGTCCGCCTCCCACTTCACTCAGAGTAAAAGCAAAGTTCTCCACCGGGCCCACAAGGCTCTGCCTGTTCTGCCCCATCATTTTCCTGCCTTTGTTTCCACCCAACACCCCCGTCCATTGTTGCTCCAGCTGCAAGAGGATCTTTGCTTTTCCGAGAACGCACAGGCATGTTCCGGCCTCAGGACCTTTGCACTGTTGTTCCCTCACCCTGCAAAGCTCTTCTTTCAAGTGTTCCCAGGGCAATGATGGCTCAGCTTACAGTATATGTCACACTTCTGCAGAGAAGCATCCCTTGACCACCACGGTATCACCGTATTGTAGCTGGAATTATCTCCATGATTTCTTCACTCTGTTATTGCCTGTGTCCCCCATCAGAATGTCAATGCCACCAGCGCCGCAATTTTTGTCTGTTTCATTTACTGCTCTGGGGTTTAGCATGAATAAAACACATTTCCCTTCGTCTCTTCTGCTGCCACCATCTTCAGCTGCTTTTCCTACCAATTCCTCTATTTAAAAAGAAAAAGTCTACCAAACAGCCCTTAGGGAGGGTAACGGCAGGCCAAAGGGCATCAGTCTGCGGCTGGTGCGGGTACCAGGGTCCGGACAGCTGTGGGAGCCCCGGGGCCGCCAGCGGAGACGCTCGAGTCCAGCCCGTCCCGCTGGGGGGACGAGCGCTCGGAGCGGCTGGAGCTGCCGTCCAAGCCAGGAGGCAGCCAGCGTTTCAGGCCTTCCGAAGCCCCAGCGGGGCTCCCGGAGCCCTGGGAGGCGTCCTGCCCTCTGTGGCAGGGGCGGCGGCCGCAGCAGACCAGGCGCAGGAGAGCGAAGCGCAGGTCGCGGTTGGTGAGCGTGTAAATGATGGGGTTCAGAAGCGAGTTGGCCATGGCCAGGCCCAGGAAGGGGTCGGCCTGCAAGAGCACGGGGCAGGCGCGCGCGGGGCACGCCACGTCGAGCAGGAGCAGCAAGAAGAGGGGGCCCCAGCACGCCACGAAGGCCAGGAGCACCACGCTGAGCGTGCGCAAGAGCGCCAGCGAGCGCGGCGTGCGGCGTGCGCGGCCCGAGGCGCCCCCCGCGGCCTCCGGGCGTCCCCGCAGGCGCCGCGCGTTGGCCCGCACCTGGCAGTAGATGTGCGCGTAGAGCGCGCAGATGGCGGCCAGGATGCCGAGGAAGGCGAGCACGCAGAAGAGCACGTAGGCTTTGGCGTAGAGCGGCAGGACCGTGGAGCAGGTGTCCAGGCGGCCCAGACAATTCCAGCCGAGCGCCGGCAGCAGTCCGAGGAGCAGCGACACGCCCCAGGCGGCGGCCGCCATGGCCAGCGAGCGGCCCCGACGCGCGGCGGGCGCCGGCCCTCGGCGGGCCATGGTGAGGCGGCGCTCGAGCGCGATGGCCAGGAGGCTCAGCACGGACGCGGCGAGCGCCACGAAGACGCCACCTTCACGGGCGAACCAGAGCGCGGGCGACAGGCGCAGCGTGAGGGGCCCCGACAGCAGGATGTTGGCGGCATAGGCCGCACCCGCCAGCAGGTCGGACAGCGTCAGGCTGCCCAGGAGCAGGAACATGGGCGCGTGGAAGCGCGGGTGGCGCCCCAGCACGAAGAGCACCGCCAAGTTCTCGAGCACGATGAGGGCGCACACCGCCAGGCACACGACGGCGTCGGCACGCAGCCCCGCGCCGGGCTGGTAGCGCGCGCCGCGAAGCTTGCCAGTGTAGTTGTAATGCAAGACGATGACCTCGCTCACCGGCGCCGGCCGCAGCAGCCCCGGCTCCATGGGCCGCTTGCCCCGAGGCTGCGGAGAGGTAAGGGGCAGCGTGAGGCCTGGGGAGGTAGGTGGGCACGGTGGGGGGCTCGCAGCCCTGGGAAAGGGGCCCTCACCCTCTGCCCAACACTCCAACTGACCCCGGGGCCCAAAGGGAGTTAGGGATGGAAAGGAGGTGGCCATGGAGACAGGCCAACACAAAGACACGCAAATAATATCACAAGGGGACATGGGGACAGAGTCCTACAGGAAAGGGACACTAATAAGTCACACATAATCAGAGATATCCAGGGGCAGATTCAATAAGCAAACGGGGATGCACACACGAATGCAGTGACACGTTGACAATGACTTGTACCCACAGTCACAAATTCGAGCAAAAATACACAGTCACACCCCATGAGAGAAACAAGAAAATATATTCACACAGGAGCAGAGCAACATAGCCAAAGTCACACAGGGACCCAAATTCAGCCACAGAGAGGGTTTCGCCCAGTCCTACAGGCCACAATTTCACAGCCTCCACCCACACCCAGCCTGGGAGCCTGGAACCCCACAGTCTATGTGCGAAAGCAGTCTGTGCTCCCATATATAGAGGCAGAGCCTGAGGGCAGCAGACGGGATCCAGATGGGTCGACAGGCTTTTGCAGAGGGACACACGTGTCTTTACAGTGTAATAATGCTTCCCGCCCAAGACTTCACCCTCTAATCCCCTCCTCGGCTCCCAGTCCCAGTTTACAGACTGGAAGCCGTTGACTCAAAAGTTCCTCGCATAAGAAGGGGACACGAAGGTTTTCATGTTTCAACACAAATACAGCTTCTCATAAGTGCTTACACACTCGCGCGAGTCCCACTTAATGGATGAGAAAATCGAGGCTGGGAAGGGGAACGGACTTATTTGCACAGGGCAGGAACAAATGCATCCCGGCCGGCATCCGTTGCCCTCTGGGAACCGGCGCGAACACAGACCCAGGGAGTCCCGGACTCAGCCACGCTGCGGGGAGCGAGGCATCAGATTCGTGCGGACACGGGTGACGCTCTGATGGGGACACCGAGCTAGAGGCTCACAGCCTCGCCTCGGAGTCCCTGGAAACAGGACCGAAGTAGCAAAACTTGCAGTGTGGCCGGGAGAGGGCGAGGCCAGAGGAGTCCAGGCGCCTCTACCCCAAGCCCAGGCCCCAGCATCCAGCCCGGGAGTCGCCGCCTTCTCTCCTCCCCCCGCCCCCCCTGCCCCCTGAGGGTTCCGGGGAAATACAAACAAGGGAGCCGGGGGAGCGGTCAGGGGAACCCCCTGCGGGCCGAGCTGAGCCCCGCGCACCTGGAGACCCAGCGCTGTACACTCACCCCCGCGCCCTGGTCGTGCGCCCGCCGCAGTCGCGCTGCAGCCAGCGGAGTGAGCGAACGCGGCTCGGGGGGCGGGGCCGGAGCTGGCAGGAGAGGGGGAGGGCCCACGACGCGGACCTCTGGCGGTCGCCAGCAGTCGCCCCCTCCCCTTGGGGCCTGGGCACCCAGCCCATGGCTGCCAGCCTGTGCCACCCGCCGCGGCACCGGAGCGCGCCCCGTCGGCGACTGGCACCGGCGAGCCCTTGGCTCCCCCCTCCGGGCCTGAACTGCTCTCCCAGGGACCGCTCCGTCGCGGTGGGAAGACCCGGAGAAGCGGGAAGGGGAGGTTCTCAGCAGAGGCGGCCGCAGCCTGAGCCTCTTCCCGCCCCCCAGCAGAGGGGTCCCGTCTGTGCTCTGGGGCCTGGACACTGATGCCTACCCACTTCCCGCCTACCTTCCAGCTGAGCCTCCGGGCTGCACCCAAAGAACGCCCCGTCGGCGAGGAATCCCAGCAGCGAAGGTTAGGAGGGGTCTTCAGCAGGGCGGCGTAGCCTCAGTCCCGGCCCCGGCCCCAGCAGTCACCTCCGGGCGGCCCCGGCTCAGGGGCGCACGTAGGCCCCTCTCCATCCCCCCACCCACTCAGCTTAGAGGGAGTTGGGGAGGAGCAGGCAAAGGCAGGATTCTGGTGGGAACCTCCTTCTCCCCAAATGAGGAAGATCTGGCTCCCTGCACCCTGTCTTTGCTACCCTTATTGCTCCCAACGATGTGGTTTGCTCATTTAACGTGTTTCTGGGCTGTGTCCCCACCGGACGGTCAGCCCCCCCCCCCCCCAGGCAGGGGTTGGCGCCTGTCGTGGGCCCTGCTGGGGCACAGCCCAGGCCCAATAAGTCCGCTGAGTGAGTGAATGAATGAATGAATGAATGAACCCTTGCTTTCTGTGTGTGTCTCTCTTTCATTGGATCTCGGGGTCTGTCTCTCTTTCTCCCAGTCTCTCTTGTGTCTCTCTCAGTCGTTGGCTGTGTATTTGTCTATGTCGCTCTCCCACGCCTCTCCCAGGCCTCCGCTCCTCCAACGGGCCAGTCCCAGCTGGCCCCACACCCCCACTCCCAGTTCCCAGGAGTTTCCTGGCCGGGCCCAGCTCCCACACCCTCAAACCAGAGGCTCCAGCCAGGAACGGGGGCTGGGATTGGTGGCTGCTCTTTGACTCAGCCACGGGTGGCATGAGGGTGTCCCAGGGCCATGAGGGGAGGATTGGGGGGTGCCCCCAGGTGAGGGATGGAGAGGGGGCACCCAGGCCTGATCATAGCCCCATGTAGCCCCTTGGGGATCCCTGAGGCTTCTACCCCCACTGTTCCTTGGGGAGACAGAAAGGTTCCTGCCTCCTCGGACCAAAGACACACACAGGGCAGTGCAGCCAGTGGGGCCGGGGTTGGGGGATGGGAACGCCTGGGTGGGGGTGCTCCAAAACCTGGCCTTCCAAGCTAGCAGGGATGAGCCCTGAAGATTCCCCAGATGTAGTGGGGCGCCCAGATGCTGGATAAATGACCCCCTTCAGCAGAAGGGAAGCCGCACCCCTCGTGGGAAGGTGGCCTCTTCACACCTCCCTGGGCTCTATGCTGTCCAGGGGCCCTCCAACCGCCACCCCCTCCCCAGTGCCCCTTTTCTGTAGACTGGGGCCCTGACTTCTCCAGCAGATGTCAGGAGCCTGGACCTCTCTCTCTGTGCCTCCACCCCTATCCACCATTCCACACCTGTGGCCACAGTTCTTAATACTTGGATCAGATCCTCTCCTGCTCTAAATTCTCCCTTGGCTCCCTAGGTGACTCAAAGTAACTGCCAAAGTCCTCACCACCGTCCACATGGCCCTACTCCCTGTCTCCTTACTTCATTGCTGTCCCTGCCTCTGCCACCCACTGCCCTCCAGCCCCACTGACCTCCTCTCAATTCCTCAGGACCTTTGCACTTGGGGATAGGTCTGCCGGGAACACCCTTTTGTCCAACACTTCCCAGCTGGTCACCTCCTCAAAGAGGCCTTCCTTGATCTCTCTCTCTCCTCCCCAATCTCACATGGCATTTGGCACCACACGAAATTACCTTAATTATTTATTCATTCATGTGGCCCATGGTGTGTCTGTGCCCTAGACCCCCAGATCCGAGAAGGCAGAGATCCTGTCTGTTCCTCTGCCCCGATATCATCGAAACAGAAAGGGTTAGGAGTCTGCCGCCAGGCTCAGCTACTTTGTGGTCTAGGACCATAGGCAAATGAGCCTATCCGAGGCCTCATCCGTAAAATGGAGTTAGTCACAGTGTCCACTCTGAGGGATACTGAGGATGAAAGGTATGATCGGAACAGGACCAGAATTAAAAAAAAACAAAACAAAACAGAGTCCGGGCATACAGTGAGAGCCCAATAAATGTTGGATACTCTCGGTCAGCACTGTATCCCTGAGGAGGAATGAAGAGGGGGCTCAGCTCAGGCCCCATGGGCCTCAAGCACCACCCCCACCCCCATCCTGCCCCCCCCACACCCCCAGTCAAGCCCGGTCTCTTCCCCAGGGAAGGGCAGCTCGTGCCCCAGCCCGCCCACCCGATGCGTGCCTGGACGGGCACCCACCCAGCAGGTTCTGCTCCTGGGGCCCTCCCATGGGGGCTGCCCCACCCGGTCAGCACCCACTCTCAAAGCAGAGTCAGCACCAGTGAGAGGACAAAATGCCCGATGTGGTGGCCTCAGACCCCCACCCGCCTCGAGGGTGGGAGGACCACCGCTGTGGGGGGGCGGTTTCTATGTCGCCCTCTCCACCCCCTTCGCACCGATCCTGAGCCCTGAATGCAGCAGGCAGGGAGGGGCAAAGTGACAACTCTCCCTCTGGCCAGAGACCAAAGCAATCATGGTTCCGGGCGATCTTTAACTGGAGGCCCGAGGGCCTGCTCCTGTAGCTGGGGAGCCTCCCATTCAAAGAACCGGCTGACCTGCCCGGAAACACTGTACTTTAGTTGGTGAATTTGTTGCTCGCAGGGATGTAGGTTAACAAGTCGGGACTATTTATATGCTAGTGTTGAACAAATAAGCACGTGGGTAGATACTGATGGCCAGTTTCACGCTCAGTTTCACGCTGTTGCAGAAGGAAGTTGCAAATCAGCAAGGTGGGGGCGACTGGCTGGCTCAGGCGGTGGAGCGTACCCACTCTTGATCTCAGGGTTGTCGGTTTGAGCCCCACCTTGGGTGTAGACATTACTTAAAAATAAAATCTTGGGGCGCCTCGGTGGCTCAGTGGGTTAAAGCCTCTGCCTTCGGCTCAGGTCATGATCTCAGGGTCCTGGGATCGAGCCCCGCATCGGGCTCTCTGCTCAGCCGGGAGCCTGCTTCCCCCTCTCTCTCTGCCTGCCTCTCTGCCTACTTGTGATCTCTCTCTCTGTGTCAAATAAATAAATAAAATCTTTAAAAAAAATTAAATAAAATCTTAAAAAAGAAAGAAAGAAAGCAATGTGGTGCTGGACTGTAGTTAGCAGTATGACGTGTTTATTTTAATAGACCCCTGAGTGGCTCAGTTGGTTAAGGGTCTGCCTTTGGCTCAGGTCATGATCCCAGGGTCCTGGGATCGAGCCCCACGTCGGGCTCCCTGCTCAGCCGGGAGCCTGCTTCCCCCTCTCTCTCTGCCTGCCTCTCTGCCTACTTGTGATTTCTCTCTGTCAAATAAATAAATAAAATCTTTAAAAAATAAAATAAGTGTGTGTATACACGGGTTAGTAAACACCCGCGTATTTCCTAGCACTGTCTGCTGAAGGTTCAGAAACGTTGATACTCTAGGAAAAAATGAATACACTCAGCCCTCAGGTTTTTTGTTTTGAAAAGATTTTATTTATTTATTTGACAGAGAGCCAGCAAGAGAGGGAATACAAGCAGGGGGAGTGGGAGAGGGAGAAGCAGGTGTCCCACCGACAGGGAGCCCGATGCGGGGCTCGACCCCAGGACCCTGGGATCAGAGCCCGAGCCGAAAGCAGACGCCTGACTACTGAGCACCCAGGCGCCCCAGCCCCCAGGTCTTGTTCTCTGAATACCATTTTCCCATACAGGGACCCAGGGCTGGAGAAATGGCTGGTTCCAGGGCTAGAGCAGAGAAAATACCAAACCAGCCTGGAGACTTTTCCAGTGCCAGAAAGTACTTAAAACAAGCTGAAAGGACACAGGAGCCAACCTGAAAGAACTCTCCTTGGCCAAAGCTGGAACAATCTGAGAACGAAGTGAGTAACCATAGTATTGGATCATAACCCAAATGATGAAATAAATGTCCACATGTCCATACTGATTAAAAATACATGAGTAGGGGTGCCTGGGTGGCTCAGTGGGTTAAAGCCTCTGCCTTTGGCTCAGGTCATGATCTCAGGGTCCTGGGATTGAGCCCCGCATGGGCTCTCTGCTCAGCAAGGAGCCTGCTTCCTCCTCTCTCTGCCTGCCTCTCTGCCTACTTGTGGTCTCTCTCTCTCTCTGTCAAATAAATAAATAAAAATCTTAAAAAAAAATAAATGTAGAACGAACGATGAAAGTAGAAACTCGCCATTAGAATACCACAGTAAATGACTGCTGGAGGCAGAATCCACGGATGGATGACAAATTTAATGGACAAAACTTTAAGGAGAAACAGGACATTTGCATAGCCTCAAAGTTTCTACCCCTAAATATTTCTTAAGCACCTTGATGTCTTGTGCGGTGCCTGGCTGGCTCAGTCAGTCGAGCATGCGACTCTTGATCGCAAGCCCCACAGTGGTTGTAGAGCTTACTTAAAAATAACATCTTAAAAAAAATCACCTTGATAGCGTTAATCTTTGTCCACAATTTCTTCCTTTTTTTTTTTTAAAGATGTTATTTATTTATTTGACAGAGAGAGAGAGAGAGAGACAGGGAGAGAGGGAACACAAGCAGGGGGAGTGGGAGAGGGAGATGCAGGCTCCCTGCTGAGCAGGGAGCTTGATTCGGAGCTTGATCCCAGGACCCTGGGATCATGACCTGAGCTGAAGGCAGATGCTTAGCAACTGAGCCATCCAGGCGCTCCTGTCCACAAATTCTTTTTTTTTTTTTTCCCCACAACTTCTTGATACTCCTCCCATAAGGTGTGGAGCTCAGTTGCCCCCTCCTTGAGAGGGAATGGACTTCAGCTTTAGTCATAATTGCGAAAAGTTGGAAGCAACCAAGGCATCCTTCAGTAGGGGAATGGATAAACTGTGGGACATCCCCACACGGGAGTATTATTCAGCGCTAAAAAGAAATGAGCTATCAAGCCATGAAAAGGCAGGAGGAACCTTAAATGCATTATTACTAAGTGAAAGAAGCCAGTCAGAAAAGGCTGCCTGCAGGGCGCCTGGGTGGCTCAGTCAGTTGAGTGCCCAGCTCTTGGTTTCTGCTCAGGTCATGCTCTCAGGGTCATGGGATCGAGCCCCGCATCCGGCTCTGCGCTCAGCGAGGCATCTACTAGAGATTCTCTCTCTCTCTCTCTCTCTCTTCCTCTGCTCTTTCCCCTGCTCTCTCTCAAATAAAATTTTAGAAAAAGAAAAGGCTGCATGCTGTTTGATTGCAGCTCTATGATATTCTGGAAAAGCCAAAAGTGTGGAAACAGTAGAAAGCTCGGTGGTTGGCAGGGGTTAAGCGGTGGAGAAGGCTGACTAGGTTGGGCGCAGCGGATTTTTATGGCAGTGGGGGTGGGTACGTGCCATTATACGCTGGTCCAGACCCGTAGAATGTACAACCCCGAGAGTGAAGCCTAATGTCAACTGTGGACTCTGGGTGACAATGACGTGTCACGGTAGGTTCACTAGTTCTACATGACCTGGGACTGTGACGTGGCACGTCCACCGTGGGGCAAGTTGTGGGGGCACCCGGGCGTATATGGGGATTCGGGACTTTCCACTTAATTTCAGAGCAATACAACTGCTCTGAAAAATAAATTTACTAAGTTTTCAAAACACGTCTGCCATTTCAAGTGCACAGATGTTCCCGGGCCACGCTATCTGGTGGCTTCGGACATATGGACTGCCTGCCTGGCCGCTGAAGGTGTTCGAGTTTGGGACTCCTGGCTGAGATGCCAGGGACACGGACTTGGGGGCAGACCGATGGCAGGACGATTTCCAGGTTCCTGAACCTCTCTGCACTTCAGTCTCCTCACCTGAAAATAGGGACACACATTGCCTTCTCTCTTCCCCGTTAGGGCCTCACCTTCTGGCGGGGGGACCAAAAAACCCAAATACAAGTTAATAAGCGAATTCCATGTAGTGACGTGTGCTGTTAACCAGTCAGATATCATCGTGGGATCGGAGAGTGACTGGGGACCATTTCAGATCGAGAGAGCCGGGTGTCCCTCCTTGAGGAGGTGAAGGGAGCTGAGGGCAATGGAAAGGGGGTTCCTGGCAGAGGAATCATCATGAGCAAAGACCTAGCATACTCCTTTTATTTTTTAAAAATGAGGCAATATTCACATAACATAAATGAGCCATTTTAAAGGAAAAATCCAGTTCCTTTGAGTACATTCACAATGGTATGCAACCACCACCTCTGTCTAGTTTAAACACATTAAAAAAAAAAAAATTTCACCACCGTAGGAGGAAACCACACCCATTAAGAAGCCATTCCTCATTGCTCCCTCCGCAGATACTTCATGTAAATGGAATCATGCAATCTGTGACCTTTCTTATCGGACTTCTTTCACTTGGCATCCTTTTTTAGGGGGTCCTTCCAGCTGTTGAAGGCACTGCAAGTCCATTTCTTTTTATGGCTGAATAGTATTTTATTGCAATCGTGGACTTCTTCTTAAAGGTTCTGGAAGGCTCCGAGAAGAGACTTCCGGTTGGCGGGGAAAGGTTGGAGAAGGCAGCCTGGTGCTGGGGCATCACCTTGTCCCGAGATGCTGGGCAGGACTTGGGCGGAGCCACACACCTCTCTCTCCTCACCTGCTCAGTCCAGGCCTGGCCAGCTGGCCAGGGGGAAAAGCTGACCTCATTCTCCCTTGCCTGCGTCCCCAGTTACAGCTCGGGTTAAACTCAGGCCAAGGACTTCAAAATCTGTTGATGCGGGTGGGAGCCAAGTCCTCTGGGAGACAGGAGGAGGCAGACCCGGATCTTTCCCCCAGGCCACCCCTCGCGAGGTACCCTCTTCCCTGCACTCTCTCACTTCCCAAGCCCTAGGCTTGGAAACCGGGAGTCAGCACCTCCTCTCTCTTGCCCCCTCACACTTAGACATTCATTTTGCAGACTAGGTAGAAGGGAAGGGGAAAGAACAGCTGGGCAGAGGCAGTGGATCAGCACAGGCAAAGGCCTGGAGACCGCAAAGAATGGGTGTGCAAAAGAAAAGGAAATGAGGTCAGTTGGGCGGGAGCTTGGCTTAGTGGGGAGGAAAGAAGAGAGGGGTGGGGGTGGGGCCAGGGTCAGGTCTGGTGGGGCCTGAAATGCCAAGCCTCTGCCATCTGACCACCACCTCACTGGATGACTGGGCAAACCTCTCTGATCTCAGTCTCCCCCTCAGTAAACCAGGGTCTTTCACACCGTGATCTTGTGAATACGAATGAAGTCATTGGTGCTGTGGCGACACCTCTCCTGACAGCACGCCGCTCTGTAAATGTCAGTATGTTTCAACCGCTTTACTGAGACACGATTCGCCTACCATACAGTTCACCCACTTAAAGTGTGGATTTTAGATTTCGATGGTTCTTAGTGGATTCGCAGCGCGTGTCCCCAGTCCCCACGTCTAATTTTAGAACACTGCATCCCTCCCGAAGGAAATTCCATACCCACCGGCCATCACCCTCATTTCTCCCCTCCTGCCAGCCCCCTGGAAACCACGACTCTACTTTCCATCTCTGTGGATTTGTCTGTTCTTGACATTTCCTACGAATGAAATCATGTGATACTTTGTATCTGGCTTCTTTCACTCAGCCAAGCGTTTTCAAGACCCAGCCGTGTCGCAGCATGAATCCCTACGTCATTCCTTTCTAGGGCTGAATAAGATGTCAGGGTATGGATATGCCACGTTTTGTTTTTCCATTCATCAGCTCGTGGGCATTTGGGTTGTTTCTCCTTTTTTGGCTAGTCAGGAAAATGCTGCTATGAACCTTCACGTGTAGGCTTTTTGTGTGGATTATCTATTTTTGTCTCCACTGGGTATATTCCTAAGAGTGGAATTGCTGGGTCAGATGGTAACTGTTTGTTTAACGTTTTGAGGAACTGCCAGACTATTTTCCAGATCGATTGCAACATTTTGCATTCCCAGCTGCAATGTATAAGGGTTCGGATTTCCCCACATCTTTGCTAATGCTTGTTATTGTCCTTTATTATGATAGCCGGCTGAATGAGGGCGCAGCGACATCCAATCGTGGTTTCGTTGGTTATTACTTTTTGTTACTGTTTTTAATGGTCCACTCTTCACACCTTAGTCCATCCTTCCTCCTGTCCTTCTGCTCACAACCCTCCATGACTCTTTGGTGCCTTTTGAAGAACGTTCAGAGAGTCCTGGCT
>CM052898.1:5574539-5629514 GCA_028534135.1 Potos flavus
TCAGATTATTCCCTCTCTCATAGGGTTCAATGAATCAGTTCATGTCAACTCTTTTCTTTTTAAGATTTTTTTAAGTACTCTCTACACCCAACATCAAGCTCGAACTCACAACCCCGAGATCAAGAGTCGCACACTCTACTGCCTGAGCCAGTCAACTCGTGTCAACTCTGAGCCTCATGTCAACTCTTTTTTTTTAAATAACTTTTTAAATTTTATTTATTTTATTTTTTTAAAGACTTTTTATTTTTTTTAAGATTTTATTTATTTGTCAGAGAGAGAGAGAGCACAAGCAGGCAGAGTGGCAGGCAGAGGCAGAGGGAGAAGCAGGCTCCCTGCCGAGCAAGGAGCCCGACGCGGGACTCGATCCCAGGACCCTGGGATCATGACCTGAGCTAAAGGCAGCTGCTCAACCAACTGAGCCACCCAGGCGTCCCTCATGTCAACTCTTTAGTCTAATGTCTAGCATTGAGTAGGGGCTGTATTGATCAAGATTTGCTTAGTTGGAAGTTCCAGAAAAACAAAACAAAACTAAGTTCAACTGAAAAACAACTCAAACTCATGTGAGGAAAAAGAAGAAATGAAATGGCTCCTGTAACTGAAAATCTAGGGGTCTAGGAGTTGTGTTGATTTCAGGCACAGCTGGATCAAGAAGCTATATAGTGTCACTGGGAATCTAACTTGCTGCCTCCTGGCTCTACTAGGCTTTCATCCCGTCAGGCTCCCGTGGGGCGGCAGAGATCCTGTCTGACACTATAGATCCGTGATTCCCACTCAGCAGCTACTTGGAAAGCAACATCCAACTGCCCCAAGGTTTCAACCGACATCCTAGTACTGCATTATCATTGGTCCAGCTAGGATCACATGACACAACCAAACCAATGGCAGGGCCTAGGGGATGGGCTGCTCTGATTGGCCCGGTCATCCCAAATTTGTCAGGACACCTCCATCTGAGCCAATATGAGTCCTGAAGCCTTAGTAGGTTGTGTTTCAGGCGTCTGAGATGGGAAGGCATGGAGCGTCGGAAAGGTCAGGAGTACATTTGTGGAGTTCCGTTTGGGCCAGCAGAGTTTGAGACGCCTCCAGGTCATCACATGGTGCCCCTGAGTCATCAACTGAATAGGAGACACCATTCAGTGAGTGTCTTGGTGGCTCACATTCCTTTTATTGCTTTTATGGAAAGGTAATTTCATTTCCCTTTGAAGGATACAACTGGAAAGTGTAATTATTATGATGCATAATTTCTCCACCTGGAGATAATTGCCTTTTTTTTTCCTTTCTTAGAAGTTCTCCAGCACATCTCAGTTCAGCTTTCCAAATGATCACAGCGTCCAGAGAATGTATAGGGAGCATTCTGTTTTCTTCCTGGGTTCTTTCTGCTGCTCAGTTTCTCCTGCCACCGTCTCAGGAATCATCTTCAATTCCCATATTGGGACACCTATTTCTCCGATCTTGTGTCTTCTCCCCCCTTTTTTGGGGGAGGGGTTGCCCCCTTGTTTTGGTGGGGTGCATCCTGCGATAACTTTCTAAGAACATAAGAGCCTGGGAGATAACATTTTTGAGCCCCTCCGTGTTTTGAAAGGTCTCTGCCTGCTCCTTACTCTTGATCACTATTTTGGCTGGAAATAGGGGTCTGGGTTTGAAACTCTTTTCTGTCAGAATTTTGAGGTCACAGATCCATTGTCTCTTTATTTCCAGTGTCTTTGAATTTGCTGCGTGTGCCGCCAGGAATGCACTCCTTTCCTCCTCATCCTTTCAATCCCACAATGGCCATTTCGAGGGTAAACCAATAGCTCTTGATGGAAAAACTCGCCCAAGTCCGTGACTGCCTTGACTAATTCTGGCCATCGGAATGCAGGTGGCAGTGGAATCACTTCTGTACGTCAGTCACTTCCAAACAGAGGCATTGAAAAGCCCACACATGCTTCTCTGGTCTCCCTGGATGTGTTTGTTCCTGCAGCAAAACTTGACTTATGCTAATATAGAGTCCAGAGTGAACGTGGCTTCCTCAGAGAAGTCCTCCTGGGTTGCAGCTGCTAAACTACGATTACTTCCTCATATCATCAGCGTGTATTTCCCGACATGACCCTTACTGCTATCATAACTGTGAAATTATTTGTGTAACAAGTTCAGCATCCATCTCCCACATCCCCACTCCAAGATACCGAGAGGAGAGAGTGGTATTTAGCTTACTTACCCAGTGCTGCAGCCTCGAACCCGGACAGAGCCTGGCCCACAGTAGATGTTCAGGATACGTTTGCCGAATTTATTTCTAGCGCATTTTTAAAGATTTTTTAAATTTATTTGACACAGACAGAGAGAGGACAAGCAGGGGGAGGAGCAGGCAGAGGGAGAGGGAGAGGGAGAAGCAGGCTCTCCGCCAAGCAAGGACCCCGATGCAAGACTCGTTCCCAGGACCCTGGGATCATGACCTGAGCTGATGGCAGACGCTTAACCTACTGAGCCACCCAGGCGTCCCTCTCCCTCACACAACTCTTGATGTCAGAGGCATGAGAAGCAGCCCAGGATGGCCTCAAGGAGGCAAGGAGGTTTGACAAGGAGCGTGATTGACGGCAAGAAAGCATCTGTCTGCATATTTTGTTTTTCTTCAAGAGCGTGTAATTCATTCTAGCAACTGCTCAGCCTGCGGGAGGGATTTCCAGGGCATGATGTAGTTCCCCGAGGGGCCTGGGAACAGGGGCGAGAGGCACAGAGACATTCTTAGAATTGCTGAAAGACCCAGGAGGAAACTCATGCAGCGACGCCAAGACACAGTCCCCAGAAGACAGTCCTACCCTATTGGATTCCACTCGAGTGCAGCTTGGCATCTGTGCCCTAACGTCAGGGTACGGATTCGCTCGTTTGGCTTTGCTGAGCTATCACCGACATGCAATGACCCCGCATGCTTCCAGTGTTCCGGTTCCTCCGCGTCCTCTCCAGCCCTCGGTATGGGCAGCCCCCTTCATTACAGCCGTTCCGGTGGGTTTGTAGCGGGAGCTCTTGTCCCGTCATTTTGCGTTTCCCTGGCGCCGGCTGCTGCCGCCGTCAATCTGTCATGTGGCTTCTTTGGCGTCCGTGTATCTTCTTCTGTGAAGAGTCTGTTCAAAGCTCTTGCCAGTGTTTTTATTGGTTGCTTTCTTTTTTTTTAATAAATATTTTATTTATTTATTTGACAGAGAGACAGGGAACAGTGAGTGAGAGAGGGAACACAAGCAAGGGGAGTGAGAGAGGGAGAAGCAGGCCTCCTGCTGAGCAAGGAGCCGGATGTGGGGCTCGATCCCAGGACTCTGGGATCATGACCTGAGCCGAAGGCAGACGCTCAACCACTGAGCCACCCAGGCGCCCCCTGGGTTGCTTTCTATGTTTTGAATGCATGGTGGGGCACCTGGGTGGCTCAGTCGGTTACCTTGCTGAGCGGGAAGCCTGCTTCTCCCTCCTCCCCACCCCACTCCCACCTGCTGCTCCCCCTGCTTGTGCTCTCTCTTTCTCTCTGTCAAATAAACAAATAAAATATTTAAAAGAAGTAAATGCATGGTGACTCTGAAGATTATCCCTGGGGATAATAGTAGATTCCCTGATGTATGGCCTCTATATCTGAGCCTCTGTTTCCTCATCTGTAGAAGGGGGATAGTACCTACCTTGTAGGGTAGCACTGAGTGTTAAGTGCTTAAGACAGGTCAAGGCGTGGGGCACCTGGGTGGCTAAGTTGGTTAAGCATCCGATTCTTGATATCTGCTCAGGTTGTGATCTCAGGGTCCTGAGATTGAGCCCTGAGGTGGGCTCCACCCTCAGCAGGAAGTCTGTGTGAGACTCTCTCTCTCTCTCTCTGCCCCTCCCCCACCTCTTGCTCACTCTCTAAAATAAATAAATTAATTTAAAAAAAACAGGGGCACCTGGGTTGCTCAATGGGTTAAAGCCTCTGCCTTCGGCTCAGGTCATGATCTCAGGGTCCTGGGATCGAGCCCCACATCGGGCTCTCTGCTCAGCGGGGAACCTGCTTCCCCCTCTCTCTCTGCCTCTCTGCCTACTTGTGATCTCTCTCTCTGTCAAATGAATAATAAAATCTTTTTTTTTAAAAAAAGGTAGGGGTGCCTGGGTGGCTCGGTGGGTTAAAGCCTCTGCCCTCAGCTCAGATTATGATCTCGGGGTCCTGGGATCGAGCCCCGCATCGGGCTCTCTGCTCAGCAGGGAGCCTGCTTCCCCCTCTCTCTCTCTGCCTGCCTCTCTGCCTACTTGTGATCTCTCCTCTCTCCTCTACTTGTGATCTCTCCAATAAATGAATAAAATCTTTAAAAAAAATAGCATTAAAAAATAATTAAAAAAATAAAAAAAAGGTAAAGTCAGTAGGGAACTGATCTAGAGCCCTAGAGAAATCAACTGTGGAGACTCAGAAACAGCTGGGAGGGGGCTTTGAGGATGGCTAAGTTCTACAATCATTTAGTCATTCAACAAACGGTTATTGTGCATTAGTCGTGTTCCAACACAAGAGGCACACGGGAGTGGGGATGTCTGGTTTCCTCTCATCATCGCTAGCTCTAGGTGCTGGCATGTTGCAAGGGATGATGGATGTTCTTGAGAGAATAATGGGGTCAGGAGAGTCATAGTTCTTGTCTGTGGGGCTCTCACAGGGGCCCCAGGATTCATGAGTGATGACGCAGTGGATCAGGAATTATTACAGCTGTGGTCAGGGGGAGACTGAGAACAGATAAAGGGCCATCGCCCGGGGCCCCTGGATGGCTCAACGGGTTAAGCGTCTGCCTTCAGCTCAGGTCATGATCTCAGAGTCCTGGGATTGAGTCCCACGTCAGGCTCCCTGCTCAGCGGGGGGTGTGCTTGTTCCTTTCCCTCTGTCCCTCCCCCACCCCGGCTCTTGTGCTCACTCTCTCTCTCTCCCTCTCTCTCCTTCCCAACTAAATAAATAAAATCTTAAAAAAAGGGGGGGCCCTAGCCCCGTGGAGGTCAGGGCAGGCCTCAGGGCGGATGATGGGCAAGCTGAGGCCTGAAGGGGCGGAGGCATCAACAGGTGATACTAGTTTCCCACGGCTCCCGTAATAAATTACAACAAAGGGGTGGCTTGAAACGGAAACGGATTCTCTCACAGTTCTGGGTGCTAGAACTCCAAAGTCAAGGTGTCAGTGGGGTCACACTCTCTCTGAAGTGGCCAGGGGAGAGGAGAGACTGTTTCCCGGCTGCTTTCCTAGCATCTGGCGGTAACTGCCATCTCTGTTTTGTGGGTGAATAACCCGTCTCTGCCTGCATCGTCCCTTGGCCTTCTTCCCGGTGTCTGTGTCTCTCTGTCTTCTCTTCTTACAGGGACATTGGTCCCTAGCTGTCTTGGATTCAGGGCCCACCCTAATCCAATATGACCTCAGGTTCCTGGGGTTAGGACTTTAACATGTCTTTCAGGGAGAAACAATACAGCCCAAAGGCAGGCCGTCTGGGACAATACTGGGATTTGGGATCAGAGGTGGTGGCCCCAGTTGGCAGCAGACAAGTCTGGGGCAACCCGGTGGGGGTGGCTGGCCACTGGTTTGCTTAAGAGGATGGGCCCCGCGGCGCCTGGGTGGCTCAGTTGGTTAAGCAACTGCCTTTGGCTCAGGTCATGATCTTGGAGTCCTGGGATCGGGTCCCACATCGGGCTCCCTGCTCAGCAGGGAGTCTGCTTCTCCCTCTGGCCCTCTCCCCTCTCGTGCTCTCTCTCTCACTCTCCAATAAATAAATAAAATCTTAAAAAAAAAAAAAAGGAGGATGGGCCCTTGCAGGAGGAGGAGGAGGAGGGAGAGAGGAAGGGAAGGAGGAGTTGGAAGAGCAGGGTCAGCCCTGACATGACTGACGATGGTACGTACCCTTCCATGTACAGAGCGGGCCGTGAACAGCTCCAGGGGTCAAGCCGGATTCAGGCAGAGGTTGTCCAGGGAGGGAGGGACCCAGGGGACCAATTGCATCTGGGATGTCATGTGTCTGGACGCATGCCGTGGTTGTATTTCCTGCACTGTCCAATCCAGGAGCCGCTGGCCGCACGGGACTGGTGAGCACCTGAAATGTGGCCCGTCCAAACTGAGATATGTGGTGGGTGTGAATATACAGCAGCTTTTGAAGACGGAGCCAAAAAAGGTAAAATAGCTCGAGAATCATTTTTTATACTTAGGACATGCTGAAATGATAATATTTTGTGTATACAGAGTTAAATAAAAAGTACTGTTAAACTTAACTTGAGGGGCGCCTGGGTGGCTCAGTTGGTTAAGTATCTGCCTTCAGCTTCGGTTGTGATTCCAGGGTCCTGGGATAGAACCCCGTGTCGGGCTCCTTACTCAGCAGGGAGCCTGCTTCTCCATCTGTCTGCTGCTCCCCCTGCTTGTGCTCTCTCTCTCTCTCAAATAAATAAACAAAACTTAAAAAAAACAACGACAAATAAACAAAGCCTTAATTTTACCCGGGGTGCCTGGCTGGTTCAGTCCGTGGGGTGCACGACTCTCGACCTTGGGGTTGTGAGTTTGAGCCCCACATTGGGTGTGGAGGTTACTTAAAAATAAAATTTAAAAAATTAATTTTACCTGTTTTTTAAATTTATTTTTTATTGAGATATAATCGACATATAACATTGTATTAGTTTCAAGTGTGCAACATGATTTGATATTTGTATATATTGCTAAATAATTGGCACATTAAGTTTACTTAATATCCTTTACCTCACATAGTTACAAACCGTTTTTCTTATGATGAGAACTTTTTTTTTTAAGATTTTATTTACTTATTTGAGACGGAGTGAGCGAGAGAGCATGAGCAGGGGCAGAGGGAGAGGGAGAGGGAGAAGCAGGCTTCCCGATGAGCAGTGAGTCCAATGTGGGGCTCGATCCCAGAAGCCTGGGATCATGACCTGAGCCGAAGACAGACGCTTACTGGACTGAGCCGCCTAGGTGCCCCAGGCTTTTTTTTTTTAAGATTATTATTTTTTAAAGATTTTATTTATTTATTTGACAGAGAGAGCGAGCACAAGCAGGGGGAGCAGCAGGCAAAGGGAGAGGAAGAGGGGGAGGGAGGGAGAGGGAGAAGCAGGCTCCCCGCCGAGCAGGGACCCTGATGTGGGGCTCGATCCTAGAACCCTGGGATCATGACCTGAGCCGAAGGCAGACGCTTAACCATCTTAGCCACCTAGTCACCCCAGATTTTATTTAACTAAACTCTACACCCAATGGGGGGGCTCAAACTCACAACCACAAGATCAAGAGCGGCACTTTCCACTGAGTGAGCCAGGCGCCCCTAAGATCTTTTTATTTTATTTATTTATTTAAAAGTCCTATTTATTTAAGTCATAGCTACACCCAATGGAGGGGCTCGAAGTCACGACCGGGAGATCAGGGATCCCAAGCTCCACCGGCTGAGCCAGTCAGGTGCCCCACGTTTGGCCTTGTTTAAATTCCACCTGTAAGTGAGAGCCTACACAGTATTGGTCTTCTCGGTCTGACTTATTTCGCTCAGCATAATGCCCTCAAGGTCTATCCACGTTGTTGTGAATGGTAGGACTTCCTTCTTTTTTAAGGCCGAGTAATAGTCCACCATATGGATAGACACCCCGAGTTCTTTCTCCAGCCGCTGATGGAGGTCAGGTGATTTCCAGATGTCGATTGTTGCAACTAATGCCGCAGCGAACACGGGGGAGCAGGTGTCTCTAGGAAATCCCGTCTCCGCTTCCTTCGGGTAAATACGCGGACGTGGGATTGCTGGATCATA
The DNA here is from genome assembly GCA_028534135.1 of Potos flavus. Lineage (NCBI taxonomy): Eukaryota > Metazoa > Chordata > Mammalia > Carnivora > Procyonidae > Potos > Potos flavus. Next base: position 5,582,268 of record CM052898.1, read on the forward strand.
CGGTAGCTCTCTTTTTTAATTTTTGGAGGATCCTCAGTGCTGTTTCCCACAGTGGCCGCACCAGCATACACTCTCACGAACGGTGCACCAGGGATCCCTTTCCTCCGCAATGTCACTAACACTTACCGTCTTTTTTACAATAGTCATCCTAATGGGTGTGAGGTGACATCTCCTTGTGGTTTTGATTTGCCTTTCCCTGATGACTGACGATGTTACGCACCCTTTCATGTACCCGTTGGCTAGTTGTATATCCTGTTTGGAAAACTCTCTATTGAGATCCTCTGCCCGTTTTTTTAATTAGATTGTATTTTTTTAAAGCAGCTACTAGAATTTCAAATATTATAGTTCACGTTATGTATCTACTGAACAACACTGCTCTAGGGTTTTGTTGGTGCGTAGAAACTGTTCATAAAAATAACTTGGTAGGGGCACTTGGGTGGCTCAGTCAGTTAAGCTCCTGACTCTGGATTTTGGCTCAGGTCATGATCTCAGGGTTATGAGATTGAGCCCCGCCTCGGGCTCCGCGCCAGACATGGAGCCTGCTTGGGATTGTCTCTCTCCTCCCTCTGCCCCTCCCCGTTCCTCTCTAAAAATATAAAAAATAAATAACTTGTTAAATAGGTTCTTGGGGTGCCTGGATGGCTCAGGGGGTTAAAGCCTCTGCCTTCAGCTCGGGTCATGATCTCGGGGTCCTGGGATCGAGCCCTGGATCGGGCTCTCTGCTCAGCAGGAGCCTACTTCCCCTCTCTCTCTGTCTGCATCTCTGCCTACTTGTGATCTCTCTCTCTGTCTGTCAAATAAATAAATAAATCTTTAAATAAATAAATAGGTTCTTTCAGCGGTTGGGTGGATTAGAGGCGTCAGAGCTGGCAGCTGGCCGCTAGTGATGGGGGCCAGACCAGGAGGGCAGTGGTGAATAAGAATGGCAATAGTAGGGGCACCTGTTAAGCATCTCCCTTCGGCTCAGGTCATGATCGCAGGGTCCTGGGATCGAGCCCCATGTGGGGCTCCCCGCTTAGTGGTGGGTCTGCTTGTCTCCCTGTCCCTCTGCCCCTCCCACCCCACCCCCGATCATGCACACGCTCTCTCTCTAATAAATAAATAAAATAAAACCTTAAAAAACAAAAAGCGATGTCAAGAGCAACAACGCTTCACACTGCAGCCGTGGCTGGTGTGAGCGTGAGGCTGGCCCTGTTCTTTTGTTCTGCATATTCCCTTCATCCTTCTCCCAAACCCTGGGTATCAGGCACTGTTACTAAGCCCATCTGGCAGATGCAGAAGCTGAGGTGTAGGGAGGCATGGTTACTTGTCCAAGAGGTCCCACTGCCGCGTCTGCCTCGGTGACCGTGACTATTGTGCTGCTTCAGGAGTGTGAGGACAACTGCGGACAGACAGACTCTGGTAAAGGAAGCAAGGGACGCTGGGGGTGGGGGAGGGGCAAGGGTATGGGAGGAAAAGCCAGTGGGGTTGAAATGCAGGATCAGGTAGGGGCACACCGAACCTGGGGAGCCCAGGGGACATTCCAAGGGGGACGCAGGTGGAGTCTGGACCCCGGGCTGGGGCCAGAGACCCAGGCGGGGAGATGAGGTGGTTGTACTCATTGGGAAGGGGGAATGAAGGGCAAGGAATCCAGGGCCCCACCGTATCCCCCGGGGGAATCAGCTTGACCATGGAGGGGGTGGTCAGCCACTAGATCAGACAGAAGGGGGTCACCTGTGGCCCCCACAAAGCATCTGCTCCTTGCAACAAGTTCTCCTTTCTATTCCATACATTATTTGTTGCACTTACTCTGTTATTGAGCATCTACTGTGTACATGCAGGCCACATGCTGAGTGTTGAGGAGCTAGCAGTGACCAAGATGGACAGAGTCCCTGGGCCCCGTGGTGTGGTGGGGACAGAGGTAATATATATATATATATATATATATATATATATATATATATATATATATATTTACCGTATATATATATATGATCATATATCATATGATCTTACGATCATGTATATATATGATCAGTGCTCCGGTCTGAATGTTTGTGTCCCCCCCAAAATGCATATATAGAAACCCTAACCCCCAATGTCATGGTGTGAGGAGGCGGGGCCTTTGGGAGATGATCAGGGATTAGATGAGGCCAGGAGGATGCAGACTCCACTATGGTTAATGCTAAGAGGAAGGGACAGGAGATCTCCTTCTTTTTTTCTTTTTTTTTTTTTTTTAGGAGATCTTCTCTCTCTCTCTCTGCCTCTCTCAGGCTGCACACCCTGGAGAAAGGCCACGTGAGGACATAACCAGGAGCAGGGCCCTCCCTAAGATCTCGGCTGTCCTGGCACCCTGATCTCACACGCTTCCGCCCTCCAGGATCATGAGAAAGAAGTGTTCGTTGTTTCAGCCACCCAGTCTGCAGTATTTACAGAGCAGCCTGAGCTGACTCAATCAGGTTGTGGTAACTGTTCTGGGGGGGGAAAAAAAAAAGCAGGGAACGGGAAAGGAGTCCAAAGGTGGGTGTGGGGTGGATTTTGAGCACGGTCAGCCTGCAGGGATGATATTTGAATAAATTCCTGATGGAGATCCCCAAGGAGACAGCCATGCAGGGATCTCAAGGATGGGAGGGCTAGGCCGGCAGGGGAACTGTTTGAGCAAAGGCCCTGGGGTGAGATTGCACGCGTTGGGTTTGAGAAAGGAGGCATGTGTGGCTGAAGGGAGGTGCGGTGAGGGGAGAGCGGAGGGAAAGTCAGGGAAGTGACTGTCTTTCTGCAGCCTGTTCACATCCCAAGCCTCATTCTAGTTCCTTCTGCTGGCTGAGGACAGTGCTCTCGGGGTGGCCACTAGAGGCCACCCTCTCTGCCATTCAGAGGGTCAAAACACTGTCATCCGCCTTTGAGGTTGTGCATGGTTTCCTCTGACTGCCTCAAATGCCATGCTAAGGCGCTTTATACCGATGAGCTCAGCTCATCCTCCTAACATTCCTGACTCACATGCATTGAAATATTTTACAGCTCTATTGAGTTATAACTGACATACAACAAATCACACACATTTCAAGTGTACGATCTGATGAGTTTCCACATCTTGTAACCCAGCATCACGATCAAGATACTAAACATATCCACCATCTCAAAAAGTCATATTCTAAGCCCTTTTTTGTCCCTCCCTCTAGCCTCTCCCCACCTCACCCCCAGACACCCCGAAACTGATCTGCTTTCTGTTCCTAGAGATGAGGCTGCATTTTTATGGAGTTTTAGGTACATGGGACCAGAGAGTCCATATTCGTCTTTTTTATCTGGCTTCTTTTCCTCTGCAGAATTATCACAAAGATTCGTTTGTGTTGTATTTGAGCCCTTTTTGCTCCTGAGGGAACTGAGGCACAGAGAGGTGTGGCTTGGGGGCGTGAGGAGGAGGAGGTGTCGCGCAGGTTTGGCCCCAGAGCGACGCGGGTCCCGGGTGAGCAGGCAGCCGAGCGGTGCTCTGGCGAGTGGGCCGCGGGCAGGTGCACACACGCGCGGGGCGGACCCCGGGCGGGCCCTTCCCAGCGCGCCGCCGGGGGCGGGGTCTGGGCGGGGTCTGGGCGGGGCTTCCCGGCTCTGGGGCCTCCGATAAGGGCCTGCGGGGGGAGCTCGGGCGCGCCTGGGCGCTGCGATAGGGCGGCGGGGCGTGCTCGCGGGGCGCCGCGGGGAGGCGCCGCGGCCGAAGGTCCCGGCGCGGCCACCCGGAACCGGGCCGGCGACCCAGGCTGGGGCCGGGCGGGGCGGGGCGTCCGGCCGTGTCGCGCCCGCCTGGCTCCCGGGGCCAGGGCCGCTAAAATGGCGGCGGCGGCGGTGACAGCGTCCCGCGCGGGGCCCGGGGGCCTGGCCGCCGCGTCGGGGGCCGACTAGCGCCTTCCCGGGCGCCGCGGCCCGGCCCCCTGGGCGCTCGCGCGCGGCCCCCATCCGGGCCCTCGGCCCCGGTCCGCCCTCCCGGCGCGCCCATGAACTCCGTGTCGCCGGCCGCCGCGCAGTACCGGAGCGGGAGCCCGGAGGACGCGCGCCGCCCCGAGGGCCGCAGGCCGCGGGCCCCCCGGGTTCCTGACCCCAACGGCCTGAGGCCCTCTGGAGCCGGCGGCCCCGCTCTTGGCTCGCCCGCGGCCGCCCCTGGGGAGCCGGACGAAGTGGACAAGTTTAAAGCGAAGTTCCTGACGGCTTGGAACAATGTCAAGTATGGTGAGGAGGGGGCGGGCCCGGGGCTTGTGTCCTGAGATAGCAGCTGGTTGAGGGTTCTACCAGGCAGGGGGCTTAGAGGCCGGTGGGAGTCGCGGGATGCCAGACCCGGCCCTGCCCAGTATTCCATTTACTCTCCTCCTGTGAGTCACCTGTGGGTCCCCCGCCCTGCCTTGCCCTGCCCCCGGCGGACCTGCAGCAGGTCCAAAAAGGAACGCGTTTTCAAGTCTATGCCATTCCCGTGTGACCTTGGGCAAGGTTTTTGCTTTTCTGTGCCTTCATTTTTCCCCTCTGTAAAACGGATACAAGAACCCGAACTGCTTTATTCATCCTGAATTGATGGCAAACACTCACGTGGCTGTACCAGGGTCCCTGTCTCCATCGGAGAGGAATATGGCATGGCTTGCCCCGTGCCAGCCCTGAGATGGGACCTGGGACGGTCTCCATCTCACACATCGGGGTGGGAGGGTGGATGCAAGCATGGGCTGCTGTCATAACTGTCACATTACATTCCTGTCAAACCAGTGTTTCATCTGGCTGGGTGCTGCCCCCCCCCCCCCCCCCCCGCCCCGTCTCCCCAGGTTGGGCAGTCAAAAGCCGGACCAGCTTTAGCAAGATCTCCAGCGTCCACCTCTGCGGCCGCCGCTACCGCTTCGAGGGCGAGGGTGAGATGGGGGCCCCAGGCCAGGGTCAAGGGAGGCCTGGTGTTCCTGGTGGCCGCTGACAAGCCTGCATCTTGTAGGTGACATCCAGCGTTTCCAGCGGGACTTCGTGTCCCGCCTGTGGCTCACGTACCGCCGGGACTTCCCGCCCCTCGCTGGAGGCTGCCTGACCTCGGACTGCGGCTGGGGCTGCATGCTACGCAGCGGGCAGATGATGCTGGCTCAAGGCCTGCTGCTGCATTTCCTGCCCAGAGGTGAGCACTGGGAGGGAGGGTGCCCAGCAGTGTCGCGCTGGGCACACAGGGTGGCAGAGTCAGAACTGTTTGTAGACTAAGTTTAAAGGTAGATGAGATGGTGTGCGAAGCACGTTTTTTGGGGGAGCAAGAGTTGATACAATAAGGTTCAGGATTGTGAAAATTGTTGGTAAACCTGGGATGTTAGGAGCATTAGAATTGCACAGAAAGCATGAGCAAATGGGAACTGTGCCCTCCCCCCCAGCACCCTTTGACTCTGTACTCCATCCCCACTAGACTGGACCTGGGCCGAGGCCACAGGCCCAGGCCCATCTGAGCCATCAGGGTTAGCCTCTCCCAACCGTCACCGTGGGCCTGCACGCTGGATGCCCCCTCGCTGGGCCCAGGGCACATCTGAGCTGGAGCAGGAACGCCGGCACCGACAGATCGTGTCCTGGTTCGCTGACCACCCCCAGGCCCCCTTTGGCCTACACCGGCTGGTGGAGCTTGGGCAGAGCTCAGGCAAGAAGGCAGGGGACTGGTATGGGCCATCTCTGGTGGCACACATACTCAGGTGAGGGCCGCTGCAGGGGACACGGGAGCCACTGGGTTCCCCCAGGCACTCAGGCCTTCCCTGTCACCCCCCAGGAAGGCCGTGGAGGGCTGTTCAGAGGTCACCCGCCTGGTGGTGTATGTTTCTCAGGACTGCACAGGTAAGAAACTAGAAACCAAGGTCCCAGAGTTCTCACCCTGAGCCGGTCACTACCTACCCTCCTGGGGCAGAGGAAGCCTGGGAGAGGATTTGAGACCCACGCAGTGGAGGTGGGAGGTGCTCAGGATCCCTCCACGGCTTCTGGAACCAGTAGAGGAAACGTTAGGGACTTCTCGGCAAGTGACAGAAGAGAGGATATAAGGACTTCCCTCTGTCAGGTCCAATTTTCTCTTACTCTGTAAACAATTCTAACATATACAAAAGTCTGCTCTCTGCCTCACAGGATTGTCATAAGGATTAAGCGAGTCAATAATACAAGTTAAACCCTTAGAGCAGGGCTTGTCACATAGTGCTTGCTAAATATTAGCTATTATTATTATTATTATTATTCTCCATTCTTCAAGTCTGTGTCTTTTTTTTTTTTTTTTTAAGGTTTTATTTGTTTATTTGAGAGAGAGAGAGAGCACAAGCAGGGGGAGCTGCAGGCAGAGGGAGAGGGAGAAGCAAGCTTCCTGCTAAGCAGGGGGCCCGACGTGGGGCTCGATCCTAGGACCCTGGGATCCTGACCTGAGCTGAAGGCAGATGCTTAACCGACTGAGCCACGCAGGCGCCCCTCCTCCAAATCGGTTTAGATAGGGAGCCTTAATGGATTGGTGTCAGAGAATCTACAAAACCTATAAATTTTTATATAAAATTGTAGATGTTTGGGGCAATATTTGATTTTCACAGGTGACCACTATCTTAGTCCATTTGGCTGCTGTACCAAAAATGCCACAGACGGGCTGACCTATAAATAATAGGAACTTATTTCTCATGGTTCTGGGGGCTGGGAAGTCCCAGATCAAGACACCAGCAGACTCGGTGTCTGGTGGGGACCCACTTTCTAGTTCCTTTTGCCGTGTTCTCACATGATGGAAGGGGCAGGTGAGCCCTCTGGGGTCTTTTATACAGGCACTAATCCCACTCCTGAGGATTCCACCTTCGCGACCTAGTCCCCTCCCAAAGGCCCCACCTCTTAATACCATCACTTTGGGAATTAGAATTTCAGCATCTGAGTGTTGGGGGGACACAAGTGTTCAGGCCATAGCAGCTCTGTTGAATCTACTTTTCTGGGAGCCAAGAAGGGGCTTACTTAGCAGCGAGGGAAGCGGTACTCAGAGCTCCTGTCTCCATATTGGCAAAGTCGTGTGCTGAGTAAGTAGACTAACCAGGCCCGGAATTGGGGAAGGCTCTCTGCCTCCCCCTGGTTTTATGTTCTTCATCTAAATCTTAGGGCCTCAGTTGCTCTCTGTAAAATGGAGAGGTGTGCACCTGCCCAGAAGCCCTGCAATTGTCGGGGGTGGGGTGGGGGAGAGTTTGGGGTGGGTGGGGCACCAGAAAGACCTCCTTTTCCGCCGATGACAGGAGTGGGATCCTACGAAGTGGCACAGGCACGTGGAGGGCCACTCTCCCAAGGCTTGAAGGGTGGGTAGGAATGTGACCTGCTGTGTCGTCCTTCCAGTGTACAAGGCAGATGTGGCTCGCCTGGTGGCCAGGCCTGACCCCACGGCCGAGTGGAAGTCCGTGGTCATCTTGGTGCCAGTGCGGCTGGGCGGCGAGACTCTCAACCCCGTGTACGTGCCCTGTGTGAAGGTGGGTGCAGCCAAGTTCCACTAGGCCTCCCCTGGGAACCGCACAGGCTTCTGCAGCTCTCGGGTCAGGTGTTGCTGCTTCCTTCATCGGTCCATCTGTTTATTCAGTAGTTAGGGAACACCAAGTGCCAAACACTGTCCCAGCTGCTGGGTTTCGGAGGCAAAGAAGCAAACGTTCGTGCCCTCTGGGAGTAGACATTCTACTGGAGGAAGGACAGACCGTGGGTCTGAAACCAAACTGACAGCTGTGGCATTACACCTTAGATTCTAGAGGAACGAAAACTAACGCTGTGAAGGGCAGAAGGGGTGGCTGCAGCTTAGGAAAGCCCCTCTCCAGCCAGGGCAGATGAGGAGCCAGGGCGCTCCAGGCAAAAGGAATGGCAAAGCTGGAAAAACCCTGGGGTATTTTCGCTCAGAATAAAGGCCAAAGTTCTCCCTACAACCTTCGAGGCTTTGTACCATGACTCTGCCCACGCCTTGACCTCATCTGTCCCCACCACCCGAACCTCCTCACTGTTCTCAGAACACACCGGCCTCAGAGCCTTTGCACTCGCTGTTCCAGCTGCTTGGAATGCTCTTTCCCCAGAGATGCACTCCTAACTCCCTCCTACTTTCTTTGGGTCTTTGCTGCAATGTCACCTCAGTGAGGCCTTTCTGACTCCCCTACTTAAAATTGCAAAGCCCTTTTCCCTTTATTCTTCTCCCAGTGTTATTGCCTACTGACACATGGCAAAACTTACTTGTCTTGTCCCTTGTCCATCTCCTACACTGGAATGTCAGCTCCAGGAGAAGGGGCTGGGTTTGCACGCATCAGGGGCTTGCCATGCTTCTCAAGGGCCTGTCAGACGGCACCTGCCCAGAGTATAGCCCTCCACCCACATTTCTCCCTGCAGGAGCTCCTGCGTTCTGAGCTATGCCTGGGCATCATTGGGGGCAAGCCACGGCATTCACTGTACTTCATCGGCTACCAGGGTAGGCCCACCCCATCCTGCTCCATCCCACCCCCCACCCCCCCACCCTACCCTTCTTCAGCCCCCCCTCACACCTCCACCCCTGCAGATGATTTCTTGCTCTACCTGGACCCCCACTACTGCCAGCCCACCGTGGATGTCAGCCAGGCTGACTTCCCCCTGGAGGTGAGCCGGGTGGGACCCCCAGGGTGGGGCTGGGGAAGGTGGAGGGGGCTGGGGCCCTGAGCTTCCCTCATTTGTATGCCCCAGTCCTTCCATTGCACCTCACCCCGAAAGATGGCCTTCGCCAAGATGGACCCGAGCTGTACGGTGGGGTTCTATGCTGGAGACCAGAAGGAGTTTGAGACGCTCTGCTCAGAGCTGACCAGGGTGAGCCAGGAGCGGTGGGGGGCAAGGGGCAGTGGGGGGGGGCGGGGAGAGGGACAGAGGGACCTCGAGTCCAGCAGACCTAGGGAATCAAGATCCTTATCCTGCCCACAAGCTATAAAAGCCCAGCTGGGGCTAATTGGACCAAAAGAAGGGCAGGAGATGAAAAGTTAGGGACATGATTGCTTGAGGACAGCTGCGTCCATGAGCTCAAGCGATGGGAACTGTCCCATCAGGGCTTCACCCTTATAGTGGCAAGGGGTGGCCACCAGCCTTTTCAGGGCACCCACCTGCCTGTTCAGCGGGAAGGGAGCCCTACTTTCCCAGAATTGCAGCCAAAATCCTAGGGTCACTGTTCATTGGTCACCCTGGGTCACGCGCCCAGCGTGGTGGCCAGGGAATGGGAGGCGCTGATTGGCTGGCCTGGGTCACTGCCCTGCAGGGATGAGAGTTGAGCTCAGGAAGCACCGGTAAATGTGCCTGTTAGGATAATTACACCTACAGGACAATGAACATGGTTTGGGGCTAAGCCATGCTCTCCCTCCTCCCGCCAGGTCCTCAGCTCCTCCTCAGCCACCGAGCGCTACCCCATGTTCACCCTGGCTGAGGGCCATGCTCAGGACCACAGCCTGGACGACCTCTGCTCCCAGCTCTCCCAGCCAACGCTGCGGCTCCCTCGCACGGGGCGGCTCCTCAAGGCCAAACGCCCGAGCTCGGAGGACTTTGTGTTTTTATAACGGGTGGGGTTGGGGGAGAAGCACTATTTATTTTTTTATTTATGTCATGCTGGGTGTGGGAGCTTGAAATCTGGAGGTGACGGGTCTTCCCCTTCTCACCCCCTTGACAAGTGCAGCTGAGACCAGTCCAGGAAACCTCGGAACTGGGGGCCCTCCAGACAGGGGCAGAGCCAGTCGGCCTGCCTCCGGCCATCTGGGCCCTCCGCCCAGGGCAGGGAGGGCGGGCTCCCGGACACCCACTCAGGGCCTGACTCAAGTACTGTAGTTTGCACTGTACCACTCGTGCCCCTCGCTGGTCCCAAAGCCCCTACCCTGCCAAGGTCTAGGGGTGGTGGGGGGAACTGTGGCCACTGGGGGCTAATAAAGCCGTTTAACTTGACTGTGGCTACGGCTGGCCAGGCATTCGAGGGATGGGGTCCGAGGTGTGTCTCAAGGGCAGATGGCGGGGAAGCTTGTTAGGTAGGCCTCGGCTTCCACGTCTGTGAGACAGGAAGACTTGTCTGCCCACGGGCAGACACGGGGTCCGCACAGTCCACGAGGGCGATGCACCCAGGAGCTGACTGGAAGGGAGCAACCCCGGGGCCTCCGCCTGCTCCCCGGAGCTCAGGGGCCGCCCTTGGGACCCTGGGGCTTCCTCCGTTGCCAGCCCAGCCGGCGGAAGTGCAGCCGTTTGGGGTTGAGGCCAAAGGCCTGCAGTCTCTGGCGGCTAAACTCCCGCCCCCCAAGTGTCACGGTGGGGCCCAGGAGACGCGCCTTCTTGCCCCTCCTCCGCCTCTGGGGGACTGGCTTCTGCGTGTGTGACACGGGGCCTGCTTCTTCCTGTGCTGGGGGGCTCCCGGGCTGGGGCTGCTGCCCGCTAGCCCCATCAGGTGCCAGCAGCTGCCCCTGCGGGCCGTCTTTGTCTCTCTGTGGCTTTCCTGTGGCTTCTGAAAGTGTCTCCATCCTGAGGAGAAAAGTGGGGGCTCAGCCCAAGCTGGTCACGATTAGCCCAATTCCTGAGTGCACATCCCCCATTTTACGGATGAGGAAAGGAGAGGCTCAGAGGCAAGGCACCAAATCGGGGGCCTGCCTGGGGTTCAAACCCAAGTCTGACACCAAAACTGGGCCTTTCCTAAAGAACTCCGAGACTCGGTTGTACTGCCCATCACTCTGGCATTTTGAGCCTGGGCCTATACTAAGCTGTCCATGGAAACTAACTTCAGCTTTAGGTTCTATCAGGAAATAACGGGCATAATACTACTACTAATACCCTTGTGGTGTTTCATATGTTCTAGGCACTTTACACGAATTCACTCACTTAATTCTCAAAAACAACAAGAAATGAGCCATCTTTACTCCGTACCCCCATTTTAAAAATGAGAAAACAGGCCCAGAAAGGGCAAAGGCCTTGCCCAAGGGCACACAGCTGTGGCTGGCCAGAATCTGAACCAGGGGCCACACAACAAACCACTGACGGAACGCGCCTCAAGCCCAACCTCCTCCAACGGGGGACACTCACTCCTCTGGGCAAAGTGACTTGAAGATCTGCCTCTTTTTCCAGGAGTTCTGGGCCTTCTGGCTGTATGCCCGCTTGTCCTGCAGCTCCTCCTGCTCCGACCTGCGGGCGCCCAGCAGACATGCCTGTCGCGGGAGCTCTGGGAGGTGCCCCCGCCCGCCCGCCCCTCCCCCCGGCCCAGTCACCTGTACATGCAGGTTTTCTTCAGGGAGCACCACCGGTTCAGCTCCTTGTCATCGGCGGCGAGGATCTGCTCGGGGAGGGTGGGGAACTGCATGTGAGCCCCGGGTCGGGGGCGGGGGGGCCCGGCTCGCTCGCTCTCAGCTTTAGCCGCCTCACTGGTCAAAGGCGGGTCCTGCTACTCCCGCTTGGCAGGGACGTCACCATAGCAGGAGAGGACTGATTTCTGTGGGGGCCACTGGGGGGGTTTTGGCACCGGGCATCAGATGGGGAAACTGAGGCTCAGCCGGGAGATCCTTGCTCCAGGGACGTGGTCGGGAAGTGGCTGATTTCAGATTCCAGTTTGGGCCCCGCGGTGCCAGCGCCTCACTCGGGCACCACAGTCCCGGCAGCCTCAGGACAGGCAAGGGGCTCCGCGCCCATGGCCAGGTCTACCCATGACAGATGAGGCCTCGGTTTCCTCATCCAGGAGGTGGGCAAGGCCCTTAGAAACTACTGAGAGGCTGCCGGGAAGGCTGAGTGAATGCAGAAGGCACGAGCTGCATAAACGTCGGCTTGGCTGGCCGTGACCGGTGAGGCCCCTGCAGCCCCCACGGCTCAGGGGTGAGCGCCGCTGCAAGAGCCGCACGCGTTCACCTCAGCTCCGCAGCTGGGGGCGGCGGCTGTTATTAGGCCCATCTCACAGACAGGGAAACGGAGGCACAGCGTCTAGGTCACAGTTGGTGAGTGGCCGCAGCCCGATTGGAATCCAGGCCCTCTGTTTCCAGAGCCCACCCAGTCCTAACGGCCACCCACCCTCGGATATTCGGTGAGAGATTTACAAGTACTATTGATGGCACGTTCTGTGGGCCTCAGAGGCCGCCTGAGGCAGGTGACGTTATCCGTACTGGTGTTTTCCGGAGAAGGAGCAGGGGTCCCAGCATCTGCTGGCTGCACACTCCCCCTTGCCCACGGGGCACCCACGGACCCCCCCCCCCCCGCAGCACCGCTGTGGGGCCCCACCTCCTCGGTGCTCAGCCCGAAGTCGCAGGGAACCACCGTGCGGTACTTAAAGCGACAGGGCAGGTCGTCAATGATGTCCTCGTAGTCCAGCCGGTAATACTCGTCCAGGTACTCCTCGAACGTCTTGTCGCCTGCACAGGGCGAGAGCCAGGCTCTCGGGGTGTGCCGGGCCCCGCGGAGCCCCTGCCCGCCCCCCGCCCCCAGCCCGGGCCTCACCAGGCTCGAACACCGGCTTTTCCTGCCCCACGGCCGCGGCGAAGGGGGACTTCCGCTTCTTCTTGCCCGTCTGGGGGGCCTCCCGTGGCTTCTTCCGCGGCTGGCTGGGGTCGTAGTCAGCGTCCATCTGCCGAGGCGCAAAGGTCGGGCCAGCCCTCACCCAGGGAAGGCGGGGGCGAGCTCACCCCTTGGGGTCCCCCCTCCGCCCATGGCACCTACGTTGAAGTCGGGGTCCTCGCAGTGCAGCTCCTGGTTCCAAGCTCCACCCTGCTCAGGCCCAGCCCATGTGTCCCAGTTCCAGTCATCTGGTCCCAGAGGACACAGAGGTAGGGGGTCAGGGCGGAACTCCAGACTCCAGACCCAGCAGCTTCCCCAGGCCGGTGCCCCCAGTGACCTCACCTTCAAGCCCTTCCTCTTCCTCGAACTGCGGCTTCTCCTCCTCCGTGGTGCCATAGTACTCGTCCCCAAAACATCTCTGCAGGGTCAGGGCCAGGAGGCTCAGCAAGGCCCACTCCCCCCAGACTGCCTTACTCCCACATCTTACATGGCTCCCAGCACCCTCCAGACCTAGCTGCTGACGTGAGGGGAACCCGGTGTGTCTGGGCCCCTCCGTGCCCCAGTACCCACCCTGCTGCCCCGCAGAGCCGCGGTTCTTTCCCTCCCACCTGCCTTTGCCCCCGCGGTACCCCCGCCTCGTGCGCCCCTCCCTCCTTAGCTGCTGCTCAGGCCTCGACTGCCCACCCTGACCTGCTCACCACCACGCCCGACAGCCGATCAGGGACCCCTCTAAGACCCCACCTCACTCTGCACGTCCCCACCACCACTCTGATCGCTGGGGGCTGTCACTGTACAGTTAAGGGCCTGCCGTCAGACCGGGAGCCCCGGGAGGGCAGGGGCCGCTCTGTGACCACGAGGCCGGTTCTAGCCATTCCATAAGCTCCACGAGGGCTGAAACTGCTGGGCCCTTGACAGAACCCCCACACCCAGTGGCCGCCTGGCAAAGGCAGATATTGCAAACTGTGTCATTTATTATGCACCTACAGTATGCCCAATGCTGTGCTGCATCTCACTGCATTCTCACAAGCACCCCAAGAGACAGAAACTACCTCCATTTTACTGAGAAACTAAAGCCGACACATCCTCAGTCTCCTCCCCTGACCTCCAGGCTTGGTCAGGGGTGTCTCTGGGGTTCCCAGGGTCCCCGCTGCTCTCCCCATACAGCCCTATCCCCTGTTTCTATGGCCTGATGCTATGTCCCCTCAAACCCAACAATAAACGTTAATGGCAACATTAACGAGGAAACACAACTATTCCCTGTCCCTTGAGCATTACCAGTTTTTATGCATCTCTCTCTCAAGCTATCCTTACAACGGCCCTGAGGCAGACAATATGGTTGAACCCACTTTACAGAGAGAGACGTGCTCAGAGATGTCAAGTCACTTCTCTGAGGCCGCACGGCCTGTCCCAGGCAGCACTGCACGGCTGGGGTGGGGTGCTAGGGCCGCACCTGCATGAGCTGGTCATGCCGGGTGGGGTCGAAGTCGTCCTCGAGGTCCCGCTCCTCAAAGGCCAGCGTCTCGTTGCCTGTGACGTGCCGCAGCTTCTCCAGCTTGGCCAGAATCTCCTTCCTTTTCAGGTTCTTCAGCTGCTTGAGCTCTTCCTGCTTCTTCACTTTCTCCTGCGGGGGGCAGGCCAGGGGGAAAGTGGGGGCGTGGGCTCTCCCTGCAGGGTGGGCCGCCCTCCCCCGCCTGGCGCCCCCGCACTCACCCTCCTCTTCCGCTCCCGCATCTCCTCCCTCTTCTCCTTCCTGCGCTCATCCTTGCGGCGCACGGAGGACACGATGCTTCGAGGGTAGGTCTTGACCTGTGGGCAGCAGGGGAGCGCAGAAGGGCCACAAGGATGATTCTGGGCTCCCCCGGCCTGGGCCCCCAAGGCCCGGGTCCTCCCCAGCCCCAGCCCCAGCCCTCGCACCAAGGCCGAGTCCGGCTCCTCGAAGCGGAAGTTGTACTTGTGCTCAAAGTCCTCCTGCTTCTTCAGAAACAGCTCCCCCTCGTCTGAGGAATCATCCACAGCCAGCTGGACCGGGAGGCTGGGGCCCCTGAGGGACAAAATGGGATGGGGGGGGGGGTCAGCCGAGACCCTGCACCCCTGTGTACTCCCGTATTAACGCATGAAGTCCTCACAAGAGCCCTACTTTGGGGGCACCCTCATTTTACAGAGAGGGAAACTGAGGCACAAAGTCCAGTGACAGGGCCGCCTAGCCCCCGAGCCCACACACCGCAGCTCTTCCCCACAGGACAGTAACTCTTGCCACCATCTGTGTGAAGAAGTAAATACTCGGTGCCCTTTGCCTTCTGGCTAGCAGGGCTCCAGGCCCCTGGGGGACACAGTTGCTCACCCATCCTCCTCCTCTTCCTCCTCTTCCTCCTCCTCGCCTTCCTCCTCCTCGTAGCGTTTGTTGAGGATATAATCCCGCAGGAACCGCTCTCCTTCATCCAGCTCTGGGTTGTTCCAATATTCCTTGAGGTGGGTCTGGGGGTCGGGGGGGGAGGGAACAGGACACACGTCAGGGACTTGTGGGCAGGGAAGGAGGGGGGACAATCTCCATCTTACAGAAGTAGAAATCGGTGCCCAGAGAGGGGCACACCCCATCTTCACACTATGGGCTCTCGGCTACTCCCTCAAGGACTGGTTTCCAGAAAAAGCCTGGGGACCGACCAGACACGACAACTCACCAGTTCCTTCAGGGTGTCAGCGTTGTGAATCTCCTTCTGCCCCTTCAGCCACTCCACATAGTCCGCATCCTCCTGGGCCTGAGGGGACGCGGGCACTGAGGGTCTGGGGACCCCTGCCCGCCGCCAAGCCCCAGCCAGCCAGGCCCAGCACCCACCTTCTCCTCCCTGGTTTGAGCTCGTTTCTGCAGCAATCCAGAGCCACCTTCCCCGGCACTGTCCTCGTCGTCGCTGTCCTCCACGAATGCCCGGAAGCTGCCCATGTGACAGAAGACGCCTCAGGAGACGCAGACTCGTCCCTGCCCACAGTCCCAACCTGAACCCTGTTTACTAAGTCCTAGGCTCTCCTCAACAAGCTCAGAGCAGTGCTGTGACATAGAGGGCATCATCAACCCCATTTAACAGACAGGGAAACTGAGGCACAGAAAGACTAAGTGATGTGCCCAAGGGCACACAGCCATGAAGTAAGAGGGCTGGATCTGAACCCAGGCCGGGCCTGTCCAATCCCAGAGCCTCAAGTCCGATCCATCTGGCCATTCAGCTGGCCCAGGCTCACCTTTCCTTCAGCTGTTTCTGTTCTTCTACGTAACTTTGCGACGAGATCTGCTGCAGAGAGTGACAGAGAGTGACGTGGGCCTCAGGCCCAGCCCCAGGCCCCTCAGCCCCCAACCGGGGCCTCCACCCCACCTACCAGGAATCTCTGATCGGAGGTCTCTGCATCTGCATTTTCCTCATCGACATATTTGCTGGGCAAGGACAAACGGGGGCTTCAGAATAGACTCCCCACGGCTCGTCTGTCCCCCCGGGGTGGGGAGCTCTTACGAGCGGCAGTCGGGGGGCAGGGCGGTGCAGGTGGATCACGGACCCTCCTGTTCTCTGGGGTCCCCTCAATCCTGGTGAGTCACCGCCGGCTTCTTCCCACCTCTTCTAAGACCCCCATGCGTCTGCCTGCCCTGGGAAGGCTCGGGGGAGGGATGGGGCGGGAAGTCAGGATCTCTCCTCACCCTTCTTTCTCCAGGATAACCTTCCTTTCGTAGTCCTTCAGGTACATAGGCCGCATCTTCTTTTGCTTCTCTTTGGGTTCCTCAGCTTCCTCGCTCTCCGAGGACAATACTGTCAGGTCGCCAGAAGACACCTGCCATCACCTACAACCCCCTTCCTTCCCCAGGTGGAGAACCCCAAGGGCGGGGCCAGGGTCAGACCCCGATTTCAAATATCACACTTAAAACTGCTTGGTGGTAGCTGGCTGTGCTCACCTGGTAACTCATGCTTTGACCAGTGCAAAGCACACAGTCGTTGTTAACAATAACGTAAAACACTCTGCTAAGCACTTACGGCATAGAACATAGAACATATATGGTATAAGGGTTCATTGAGCAATCACAAAAACCAGTAAGGCAATGAGGAACCCGGGCCTCAGGGAGGAGCAGCCCCAGACCTGTTTTCTGATAGAAGGTGGCATTCTTCTGATAAATGCGGGGATCCTTCTTCTTCAACAAGGAGAGAGTCCTGTAAAAGTCACGCTCTTGCTGGGGGTCGAATTCCTAAGGTACGAGAAGGATCGGGGCTAGACTTCAGAAGGGAGATGGGTGAGAGCCCTCGTGGAGGCTGGGGGGCACTAAGTAACAAGGGCAGGTGGGCTGAGAGGATGTGGAAATTGGGGTCGAGGGAGGGGCATACATTAGGAGGAAGGAGAAGGGATCCAGCTGGACAGAGGCAGGTTGGGGGCTGGAGGGTGGGTAAGAGGGGTGGTGGGAAGATGTGAAACAGGTGGCGGAGGAAGAGGGGCCCTCAGCGGGGGTGGACGGGGACCGGCCACACAGAGGTACAGGATCTGAGCTAGAGGAAGCTAATGGGCAAGGGGGAAGATATTTTCTGGGGACAAAGGATTGAGGTGGGGGCAGGTGAGCACAGAGGACATATGTGGGGCAGCAACCAGGGGCTGGACGGCATAGTGAGGCCCCAGAAAGATGAGGGCTGATGTGAGAAGCTGAGTACCCCATGTGGCAGAGGGATGCCCCGCTTCGGGGGCTGAGTCGGACCCTGACAAATGCTTATACTCTTGGGAATGAAAGAGTGGACAAAACGGTTGCATCTCACACCTCAGGATGGGTAGGTGGATGGCGGCCGGAGAAGGGAGACATTTGGCCACCCCCTGGGGATGGAGAGGGCGCTGTGTGTCCTTCACGGGATTAGGAAGAGGAGGATGGAAACGCCCGTAGGGTGAAATGGGGTTGGGGGTTAGCCGCCCTCTGTATATCAGGGTTGGGAAGCGGTGAGGGAGTTGGGATTCTTCCCGAATGTACGGCACCGGGGTGAGAAAGCTCACCACGCGCTCGTCGCTAGAGTCAGATTCAGAGCTGGAGTCGCTGCCGCTGTCCCGGTCCCCGTAGCGATCTTTAACTGCAGGGCACAGATGGGAACCCCCCAGATCAGCGTGGAAGACCAGATGAACCCCCACTTCCCGACGACCCAGCACGCGCCGCCGCCCTGCGCGCATGCGCCCCGCACTCACGCCGCTGCAGCTCCTCGCGCTCCCGGTAGCGGCCGTACCGCGCGGCAAACGCCGCGTTGACCCGAAGAGGCGACGACCCTCGCGGTTCCGGCATGGCGGCTCTGCGGCCCACTGCGCAAGCGTGCAGCTAGTGTTTCCTCCCCCCAAGAAGGCGGGGCTACTCCCTGCCCCCGCGAGCCTGAGAGGAGGCGGAGCCTCGCCGGCCGCGCCTAATCCCGTCCCCAGGCTTTCCGGGATCCCTTACGCCGTGCGACCACAATCCCCGCCCGCGGGTCACGCCTCTTCGGGTCAGACTGCAGCCACCGCCCACTCCCCCCCACCACAACCCCCGCCCGCCCGGGGCTCCCGGCACCCAGCTGACATCTGGGGGCCCTTTCTCCACTCGCGGTTTCCTGCCTCCCTTCCGTTCCGACAGCGTAAACCGCTGCCCCACCCAGCTCGCTCACCTCCGGCACCCTGGGAATTACCACTCTCTCCCCTCCCCCAAAGCAGCCACGACCTGCGACCCCCCCCTTCCGACTCCCTACAAACATACTGGACGCGCGGCTCTCCATCGCAGACTCAAAAATCAGAAGCCACCAGCTCTGTGATCATGCACAAGTCTTAATTTAATGGGTAAAAACATTAAGTTATCACACAACAATTTTTTTCCACAAAGCTTAATAAATAGAATCTCTTTTTAAACGCTGTACAAGAGACTGGAAAACAAGCTTTCAACAAAATATGAATGAACTCATACTACCCTTTGATTCAAAACTCTCCCCCCTCCCCCCATGCCTGAAAGCAGTGTGCACACTTTGAGTTCCCTCTCTGGGTACAAGCCAGCCAAGGTCGCCAGGTTCCAGGAGCCCTGGAAGCGATGACCTCACTCTGGGGCTGGGGCTTTAGACGCTCTGCTCTTGGGTGTCTGCAGCCCCAGCAATCTGAGGCGCAGAGAAAACGGAACCGTTTAGATGGCTGTTGTCTGCAGCAGCCCTTCTCTGCCCAGCACGTCAAAAGGGGTGAGAAAAACAAATGAGAAATGTCCCTCAAACACACACACCCCGCAAATCAACACCAACAAGCCACAAATGGGTGCCCTGCCCCTTTCGACAGTGGGCAGAAGTGAGGGGAGAAAGTGTTTCTTCCTTTCTCTCTTGATGCAGAACCCCGCTGGGTCCTGTTGCTGGAGTGGGTGGCCCCGGGGTCACAGCAGCACCACTGTGTGCCCCCGCAGTATGTCCATGAGATCCTGAGCCCCTAGCCCCTGTGCCAGCTCCAGGGGTGTGAGCCCCTTGGCGTCCCTGTGATGGAGATCAGACTCCGTAGCCAGGAAGCTGACCACAGCCGTGTGGCCCTCTCGCACCGCCAGGTGGATGGGGAGCGCCCCAGTGCCATCAGGCGCGTTGACATCAGCACCGTGCTCTACCAAAACCTTCAGGGTGTCCAGGAATCCAGTGCGCGCTGCGTCATGGGCTGGAGTAGTGCCGGTGGTGTCCTGGACATTGGGGCTGGCACCCTGCTTGAGGAGCTCCAAGGCAATGGTGGGGCTGCCGAACATCATGACCTGTGTGGGGATCGAGGGTAAGGGGTCCTCAAGGGAGAGGTTCCAGGAAAAGGGGGTCACTGAAGAGAGGGGTCGTTCAAGAATAGGAAACACCAGAGGTCTTCTAAAGAATGGGGAAACCCCAGAGAACACAAGCTCTCAGTTGTTGAATACCCCAGAGAAAGACATCTCCTGGGAAGAGGGACCCCCCCAAGAAACTCATCACCCCCCTAAGGATAAGACAATCGTCTAGGGCATAGCCACCGCGGAAACTAAGACCCTCCCCAAGGAAGCAGAGACATGCCCCATCCCATAGAGGAAATCGTTAGGAAATATGGAACCCCCCCAGGAAATCGACCTCATAGAATGAAAACTGCCCCCTAAGAACTTGACAGCGGACTGAAGGGAAAGGAAATGCCCAGGGAATTTGAAAGCCCTTCTCCAATTAATAGCTCCTCCCATACAGTGAGGATGCTCCCCAGGGTACGTGGCCCCCGTAAGAAATGGGGTTCCCCTGTAAAATACCCCCCTGGAATAAGGACGCCCATGCAATGTGTAACTGTGCCCCCATTAGGATTTTCCTTAATATACCAGGAATCCGGGGAACAAACCAACCCAGGAATGGAGATCTCCCCAAGTAACTGGATAGCTCACAGAGAATCCTCCATTAAATGGGGACCCCCTGGAAACATGAATCTTTCCTTCCTGTGATTGGAAGCTCCAAGAAACAAGAGCCATCCCTATGAAACCAGGATCCAAAGAGTCTGAACTCACACCACGGAATAAGAACCTCCCCAGGGAAACTGAATCCTCCGCATCCAGAGAATAAGAAATCTTCCAGAGAAGATGGAAAGTCCTCCCCTCCCCCAGCCTAACCCCAGCCACCACCCACCCACGAAAAGGGACATCAGGGAGCAACATCGGCCCAGGAAGAAAGGACCGGACCCCCAGTCCGCCACCACCGCGACCAGGAAACGTTAGGGGAAGGGTCCGGGGTCCCAGTCCCGGCCGGGCCTCACCTGCAGCGCTGTCTTGCCGAAGCGATTCAGAGCGTCGGGGTGCACCAGCTCGCGGTGCAGAAGGCGGCGCACCTCCTGCACGTCGCCTCGGGCCGCGGCCCCGCTTAGCCGGTCGCCGGCGCGGACCTCCTCCAGCAGCATGTCGACACTGGAAGCCTGCAAAGCCCCCCGCCCCACCCCGGCGCCGTCAGTGCGGGGAAAGGCACGGAAGCCCGCCCGAAGATCCGCTCCGAGGAGCACCTGGCCTGCGCGAGGCTCCCAGCCCGGCTCACCCGTCGGCTCTCCGGCGCGACCCCCGCCCTCCCGGCAGGCTCCTCCCCCTGCCGGCCAGCGGGTCGCCGGGGGCTGGGAGCCCGGCCCGGCCCTCCAAGGCCCGCAAGGCCCGGCCCCGCGCCCGCCCCTTGGGGGCCGGGTCTCCCCCAACTCACCCTCCCTCCTCCTCGACGTCTGTTCTGAGGCGGTGTCGCCGCCGCTGCCAAGCGGGCCGTCAGGGGGCGGTGCCAGCGCGCTGGAGGCCCCGCCCCGAACGCTGCGGATTTGTTTTCTTATGAACTCGCTACACTGTAGCCTCGCCGCATTGCCCGGCTCGCGACCCGGCAGCGCCCCGCCCACGCAGCCAGCGCAGCCAATGGCCGCGCGTCGCCGGGGGAGTTTTACGCTCCGGCATGGGCGGTGCCGCTCCTGGTTGGCCGAGCCGCGGCGACCGGTGGACCGCCGGCAATGGCGGGGTTTTCGGTTTTCAAACTCGCCAGGCGGGCGGGAAAGGGAGCCGGTTTAACTGACCCGCGGGAGAAAGGTCAGCGGCAGGGTAGCGCGGGCAGTCCAGTCTGGAGTTTCACCATTCCGTCACGCGATAAGCATATATTAGCCCTTAGTATAAGCCCTTAGCGCTTTATTTCATTCGCTCGCCCACTGTGTGCTGGAACCCGTCCAGGCTCTGGGGAGCGCGCATTCAGGCAACTATATAATTTTAGGTAGCGTTAAGCACCGTCAGGAAAATAAAACGGGGAAATGGGGTGGGTGAGAAGGAATCACGGTCGGGCTCAGATTGAACCAAACCTGGCACAGCAAATGCCGTGGGAGGGACAAAACACGCTGCGGCTGCAACCGCCACGTGGACGAGCCTGGGAGCCGACAGTCGAGGTTGGAGGCGGCTCTTACAGATGTCTGCATTCAAACATTTACTGAGCACCCTCTGTGTACTAGGCGCACAACTGGAGAACGAACCAGGAAGGTGGTTCCCGCTGCAGGACCCCCACCATTTAGGTCGGGAGAAGACATTAATTAGATCTTTTCAGGGTGGTAAACGCGATGGAGGTGATAAAACAGATAAAGTGATGGTCTCTTGGGAAAGGAAGGCCGTTGAAATAGGTCAGGGAGGGCCTCCCCGAGGAGGTGACGTTTGCGACCTGAAGGTGAGGGAAGGAGCCGTGTGAATATCTGGGGGAAAGCATGCCAGGTGAAGGGCATTACAGACGCAATGGCGGAGGTGGGAGAACACCAGCTGTGCACAGGAAGCCTGAGGACTAGAGGGGGAGAGTGGGAGGTGGTGAGGACAGGTTCAGCGGAGGGACGGGGAGCGCAGATAAGGCTTGTGGACTGCATTGAGCGCTTGACTTTTTACTTTTCACAAGGGAACCGTAGGAGGGTGCGGGAAAGCCACGATCCAGCTTAGAAGTTAAGAGGCGCCCTCTGGCGGCTACAAGGGAAACTGATCCTGGTGGAACAGGGTTGGAGCCCCGGCCCAAGGAGTGAGGGGGAAACTGCGCTGCCCCAGATACAACGTGCCTGGGCCTGAGAAAGGCATCTGCGTGGCCCACTCCCATCCCAGCACTTCAGGGGTGTTCCTGGCATTTCCAGTCCCCAGCCAAGAATATACACAGCAGCCAGATTCATTCTTTTTAATACCATCCTAAAACTCAGGGGGGGGGGGCAGCATGGCCTCTGGGCTCAGCAGCTGTGAAGGAGGGGCCCAACACCCCTAAGGCAGGTCACTGCAAGAAGGCACTCATGAGGGCGGCTTCAAGACCCTCCTCTATTTCTTCATATAAAATTGGAGGAAGGAGGAGCCCGGAGGCAGAAGGAGGTAGGGAGACCATTCCTCCCAGCCTATGGGTAGAGGGAAAGGCAGGGAGGAAGCGAGGTGCTGGGTGCTGGGAGCAAGAAACTGCTAAGGCAGGGGCCTTCCCTCACACACGTCCCCCATCTTCCTCCCTCTCGAGTCTACAGTCCCAGCCTGGGGAGAGGGAAGGGCCCATGTCCAAGTCCCCACCTCTTCTCTCTCCTAGCTGGTACGAAGTTGATAATCTGCAGGGAAACAATGAGCAGAGACCATCTCTGAACTGGGGAAAGGGAACAGAGGGAAAGACTCCCTCCCGCATTTATTCCCCTACCCCAGTGCTCATGATCAACCCCGTGGGTATGTAACAAAGCTAAGAAGGGGGTTCAACCCAGTGAAGGTAACCATGGCAACAAGCTTGTCTCCAGGTACGGATGGCGGCTCTGTGTGTTCAGTCCTTTGTCCAAACCCTATCAGTACCCTAGAGCTGGCAACTGCCCTCATTTTAAAGATGGGCAAACTGAGGCCAGGCCTGTTGAATTGTGGTGCCCTCCGAGTGAGAGCGCGGCCAAAGCCCCGAGACCGCTCTTTGGATCTCCTTGACCCCAGCGTCCCAGGGAGCCAGGCTGCCTTACCGCCACTTTGGGTGATGTAGCGAACCCACGGCAGGGCTTGGTAACCGCTTTTCTCAATGATCTTCATGTATCGGACCTGAAAGGGGATGAAACGAGGTGGGCCAGGTTGTGCAGGGAGCCTGACTGTGGTGAGGGAACTATATGTAACACAGCTCGGGGGGAATGTGGTGACATGGTCTGCGAGTGGTGACATGGGCTGGGGCAAAGGTGTGGCACGGGCAGTGGCGGGAGGGGAGCGGGGAGGCAGTCCAGGACACTGGGAAAGAGATGGCACAGTGTAAGGGAACAGACGCAGGATGGTTTTGGGGGGACGACGTGGCACAGGCCAGGGGGACAGATGTGGCCTGAGCCAAGGGCTAGGAGAACAGGGAACCCACTGAGGCCAAGGACGAAGACACCTGCTCACTACACTCACCTGGATCCCAGAGACGGTGAAGTAGGGGATCTCAAATTTGACCCCAATGGGGGGCCGGCCCTCTACCTCCTCCTTCTCCACGCTGGGGAGGCCAAAGTGGGCACGCATCAGGTACTCCTTGCCCCCCTGAGGGCACATGGGGACATCAGACACACCAAGAGGCCTCTCTCTGCCCCAGACCATGCACCCGGCAGCCCCCAGAGCAGGCTCTGTCCATTTCAGACCAGAAAGTGAAGCCTCCTGGCCAAGGTACCGCCAAAGCTTCTAACTATAAAGCCTGGTCAGAGGGCTTCTGATGACCACCTCCCCACTTTCCAGGCCCTGATGGACCCCCCACCCTTGTCCTGTTCGCAGGGACTGACCAATCCAGCAGCCCAAGGATGAGGGTAACATGATCCTATTTCTCAGATGGGCAAACAGAGGCTCCGTGAAGGGAAGTGGGTTTCCTAAGGCTGTCTAGCTGAGAAGGCAAGACTGGAGAACTTGAACCCAGGGCTGGTTTCCTCAAGACCCGGGAGGCGGGGAATTTAACCACCGCGTTGGCCTGATTTCCAGCTTCATTACCCCTAAAGGATAACCATGTGCATACACACAGGGGTCGCTGATTTGTTTTCTGCCTTGCTTGCAAGCTGCAGGGGCAGGTCCCTCAGATCCCACACCCATCCCAGTACTCACCGGGAAAGACTTAATACTCCAGATAACGACATTCTTTTCCGGCACGTACTTGGCACTGCCTACACTGGTCTTGAACTTTGGGGAGTCGGCATCACTGGGCACGGGCACAGATATCTCCACGCCGTTGGCCACCGACTGCTTCTTAAACTGCCCCTTGGCCTGTCAGGGGAGAGGGGGTGGGGTGTGAAGAATTCACTCCTGCATTCTGCAAATACTCAGCAAGCCCCTTCCCCGCACGACCTCGGGGAGAGCCTCCGCAGTCCTAAAGTGGGAACAATCAGCTTGCCCATTTTACAGATGAGAAAATGGAGACTCGGGGAAGCTAAGGCATTTGCTTGGAGACGCACGGCCAACACGTGGCAGAGCTGGGGGTCACACCCACGGGAGGCTCCGGAGGCTCTGTTCTTAGTGCCTTCCTTTTGCAAAGTGCCCGACACCTTTGCCTGGTCCGAAATGCGAATGATGCCCATCACAGAGGAGTTTTCGCTTGCGAGCTGGCATTTAATGAGCCCCTAGCACATACTGGGCCCCGAGCCAACCGCTCGGTCCTCTCGCGAATTCCCTAAAGTAGGATCCATCCCTGAGGTCCATTTTACAGATGAGGAGAATGAGGCACTTTGTCCAAGTCAATTAGCTGGTACCTGGCACAGCGGGGACTTGGATCAAGCTTGGGTTGTCAACGATTGCATGCCTTGCTTACAAGTCATTGAATAGGTTACATCATCTGTATCTGACACGTGACATGGGACAGACTTTGAACACAGGTACTTTAATAAGTGTTCTGTGTGCGGGAGCTAGCATTATGATGACTACCACTATTGATGAATTTGGGGAGAGATGTTTGAGAGGTGGGATCGGGGGCAGAGGACCTCGAAGTAAACCAGAGGGGATATTCTTTCCGGGAAGCATCAGCATCAATGGCCCCTTCCCCTTTATTGAGGGGTGTCAAGACCCTCCCAGGTGACCATTCATTCACCTTGCAATCCAGCTTCCCTGACACCCTGAGACCAGGGAACAAAGTCAAATTGAAAAAACAGAGGACTCTTGAGCCAGGCAGACCCAAGTTCAAGGTAGGTTACCCCCCCTTCCTAGATAAGGGACATCGGCACCCCGCTGAACCTCAGCTTCCCCATCTGTAAAAGAGGGCTGACTCTGAACCGTGGAGAAGCTCCTGTTTGGGACTCCGGGAGACATGCACAGAGCTGTTCACAGCAATGAGAACTAGAGTGGCCAAGAACTGGAACAATCCATGCAGGAGAAGGAACAGAAAAGATCCCTATGGTGGAACATTCTACAGCTGTAGAAAGGGAGGCACGAAACCACAGCTCCTGGGACCCGTGTTCAAGTCATTCTTACGCAAACAAAGCTTGTCAGTCCCTGATAGGATCAAAAACCGGCAGAACAAAATATTTGTGGTTAAAAATGTGGACGGCAGGGCGCATGGCTGGCTTAGTCAGTGGAAGCGTGCAACTCTTGATCTTTGGATTGTGAGTTTGAGCCCCAGGATGGGCGTGGAGACTACTTAAAAATCAATCTGAAAATAAAAATAAAAATTTTTTAAATCTTTAAAAAAACGTGGGTGGCAAAATTATAAAGGGAATATGCTGAGGATTTTCTTTAAACCATGTAAATATTACATGTAAATATATGTATATATATTTGATATGAAAGTAAATAAAACATGTCGGTTGGTGTTAAGTCATAGGGGAAAATAGAGCAAAGAGGGAGATGGGGAATGACAGGGGGTGGCAATTTTATTTTATATTTTAAAGATATTATTTATTTGATAGAGAGTGACTGAGAGAGAACATGAGCGGGAGGGAAAGGGCAGAGGGAGAGGGGGAAGCAGACTCCCCACTGAGCAGGGAGCCGACGTGGGGCTTGATCCCAGGACCTGGGATCATGGCCTGAGCCAACAGCAGACGCTTAACCAACTGAGCCACCCAGGCGCCCCATGGGGGTTGGAATTTTAAATAGGGAAATCAGAAAGGCTTCAGAGGAGGTGACATTTAGCAAAAAAAACTGAAGGAGATGAGGGAAGGAGCCATGTGGATATCTGGGGCAGGGAAAGGGTATGATCCAAAGGAAACAGCCAGTGCAAAGGCCCTGAGGTATGACCTTGCTTGGTGTGAACAAAGAGGAAGCCTATATAGCTGGAATGGAGCGAGGGAGGGAGACAGTTCGGGAGGTAAAGCTAGGGAGGTGACAGGACAGACTGTCACAGTGTCTTGTGGGCTGCCAGGACTTTGGCTTTTACTCTGAGTGAAGTGGGAGCCATGGAAGGTTGTAGGCAGAAGAGAGACACAGCCAGACTGAAGCGCTCACAGGTGCTCTCTAAGGGAACAAATAGTGGGGGGCGAGGACAGGAGCTGGGAGACCAGTGCAGATGCAGTGGGCAGAGTATAAAGTAGGGCAGATTAGGGATCTATTTTGCCCAGGATTTGCTGATGGTTCGTCTGTCTCCCCATCTGGCCTGCAAGCTCCTTGAGGATACCCTATCTTTTATTTCTTCCCTCTTGTCCCTTAGATCCCTCACAAAGTAGAGGCTCCATTAAAATCATAATATGAATAGCGAATGCTCTGTCCATCATTTACACATTATTGAGAACCTACTGTGTGCCTGACCCTGGGGAAAAGAAATCCAAACCAGGGAGAAGTAGATGTGATGGTTAGCAGAGCAGAGACCAGAGAGGGTGGGAGAGGGTGGGAGCTGAAGCTGTGGGCATGGCTGCTGGAACAGCAGCCCAGGCAGAAGGAAGAGCCAATGCAAAGCCCCTACAGGAAGCTGTGCCTGACATGTCTGAGAACCAGCCAGGAGACCAGCGTGGCTGGAGGGGAGCAAGGAGCCAGGAAGGATGGGAGAGATGGGGTTAGGCTGGTGATTTGGGGGAGCGGCAGACTAAGCACTTTAAGTAATTGTTCCCCTGCGCCTACCTTGACCATGATCTCCACGCGGCTGTGGGAGAACTTCTCAATGACAGACTCGATCCAGATCAATGGCTTGACCTGCAGACAGCAGAAGAGGGAGTTCTTGGAGGTTCTGGGGTCATGTCTCACCCCCTGCAGTGGGGCTTTACCCTGCTTCACCTGGGTGCTGAGGCGGTAGGACATGAGCTCAAAGTCACCGTCAGGTGGGATGAAGGAGATGGTGCGGTCATTGTCAAAGCGAGAGAGCCGCACGCACTGGTGGAATTTCACGTCCTCCAGCTCCACGGACTTGTTCTTGCTCCCTGAAACTCGGAGCCGAGCAGGCGGGCGGGTGACCCTGGAGGCCAGGGCCAGAGACCCTACCCCAGGTCTCTAGCCTTGCCTTCCCTGCCTACCACTTGCCATTACCTGCCATTTTACAGGTAAGGAAACTGAGGCCCGGAGAGGATGAGTAACTTGCCCGGGGTCACCCAGCTGGCCAGAATCAGGGGGACAGAGCTAGGATGTGAACCCAGGGAATTTGCCTCTTGCTGTCAGGTTTTTAAATAGGATGCTATTCCGTCCTCCTACTCCCACTGGAATGTCAGCTCCACAAGCACAGTGATTTGTCTTTTTCACTCTTGTACTTGAGCCAGACACCCAATAATGAAGCACTGTTTGCGCCACTGAGCCCGCAGCCGCAGCACTGGCCATGACCAGCAGAGGGCACTCGAGAGCTTATTTCAGAACTGGCCGCAATTCTCTGGGTTCCCGGATGGGGTAGGGTCAGCTTCCTCCCGGGAACCCCGCTCCAGATGCTTACGGCCAGTGAGCTCAAAGAGCACACGGTCGTTGAGGCCAAGCCGCAACTCTGGCATTCCAGACAGAAACACCTTGAGCTTGATGGTGCCCACGATCTCGCTCAGCAGGACGCTGCCGTTGGCATTGACCTGAGGATGCGCAAACGGGGGTCAACAAGCACAGGGGCTCCTCTGCTGCCCGCAGGCCGTGGAAGGAGTGGGGGAGAAGGGGGGGCCTCACCAGCAGGTTGACAGACTCTATGACATCGATGAAGACCTCATTCTTCTTGTACTTGATGCCCTCGGAGCGCCAGGACACAGCGTTGGTGACAGTGGGTGGCACCCGAGATTTGCCGGTCTCCAGCTTGTTGCCCTGCTGCGTGATGTACCTGTCGGGAGGCCGGGGCGATGAGCGGCTGGACCCAGGGACGCTTCCCAGACCCTGCTGGACTTCCCTCCGTGAGCGGCTCCCCCCCGTGGCTGCCCCGTGGCACACTCACTCCTGCAGGATCTTGCTGTCCGTAGTCTGGGGGTAGCCGAAGTCCATGAGCTCATCCAGCAGCTCGTAGACGATGACAAAGTTGTCCCGGATGCTCTCCTCCTCCAGCTCCTTGAAGTACTCAGAGAACACCTGGGGGTGTGGCGAAACAGACACGAGCTGAGGCGGGGCTGGGGCCCCACTCACCTGGCCAGCAACCCAACAGGCAACGATTGAGTTCCTGCTGCATACCAGTGCTGGGACATTAAGAATTCAGGGAGTCCATGAGCTTTAGGGGTTTGGGACCCCCAAGTTCAGAGCCTCTGGGAAGTCGTCGGTACAACCACAGCAGAGAACCTATCAGTCATCTGACATTCGAAAAACCCTCTATCCTTCATTCTGCCCCAGCCCCGCTGGCCTTCTCTCTGTTCTCACCTCGGAGTCTTTGCATGTGCCATACACTCTGCCTGGGACATTCTTCTCACCATGGTCTTCTTGTCATTCGGGACTGAGCTCAAATGTCACCCCCTCAGTGACACCACGACCATCCCTCCTCCCCCTTGAGTGTCAAGGTGAGACTAGCGCCCCAGTCACCGGTTCTCCTAACGTCCTATTGCACCTGCTTCGTGCCCTTTGACTCCTCGGGACAGGCAGGGACTGTGCCTGTCTTATGCACAGCTGTGTCCCCTCTTTGCCTAGCAGGGGACAGATCAATACACGTTCCTTGTTTGTTGAAGAGTATTTACTGGACACTTCCTCAGTCATTGAGAATGGCATCTGGCAAGCACTCAAATTATTCTATGATTCTATAAACAGTACTAATGCTAACAATACCAAACTGTTATTGAGCACTTACTGTATACTCAGCACTGTTTTAGGCACCCATAAATATGAATTTGACTAATTTGTACAACAAAGGTAGGACTTGTTGTAACTCCCAGTTTAGAGACACTGAGAGAAGTGACTTGCTCAAGTTCACACAGGCAGGGAGCAGGGAGGGCGGGGAGGGGGGGCCCTGGGATTGGGACCCAGTTTTCTCTGGCTCAGATCTGAGCAGTGCACTGTCTTGGAAACCTCCTTGGTCTTTGCCCTACACGGAGCGATGATCCCCTAGCAGCTAATGAGAACACAGAGATGGGGCTTCAGTGGAGGTCAGGGAAAGCTTCCTAGGAGAAATGGATCCTGAAAGAGAAGGGCAAATCGAGTGGACGGACAGACGAGCTGGCCAATGGGAAGCCAGAACCTACCTCCACCGTCTTGTAGAGGAAGGAGTACACGAGGGAGGCGTTGGCGTTCTTCAGTGTGGTGGCCACCACTATGGGTAGCAACGTTAAGGAAAAGGTGCCATTTTGAAGGTCTCAGATGGAGCACGGATCCTAAAACCTCACCCTGTCCATCCCTCCACTGATGTGCTGTGCAACTTCTGTCCTCAGTCCACCCTCTCTGGGCCTGAGCCGCCACCACCCCAGGTGTCAGGGAACCCAGCTAGGGACTGGATACAGTACAGGTTGCTGTGTTTGATCCACAGGAAGTGGACCCGGCCGTGGCTCAGCAGCGGGGCCAGGGCGCCCTCCTCCTCCCGCTGCATGAGCAGAGGCATGAAGTGCTCGATCTCGCTCATGGCCACGTCGCCCTTGTAGTTGCGACTGATCAGGGGCTAAGGGTGAGCAGAGAAGGCCCGGTCACCCCTGGGGTCTGGGCCCCCTCTTCTGGGGGCATCAGAGAGAGTGCCTGGTTCCGACTCTACTTCCTGGCTGCCAGGCAGGGTAAGACTCTGCCGCTCTGTGCCTCAGTTTCCTCCTCTGTAAAATGGGTGCGTGATAACAACAGCAAACGTGTCCAGAGTCCTCCGTGCGGACCAGCCGTGTCCTACTACAGACTGGATGTTTGCGACCTGATTTGGATCTCACTGCAGTCTGTGGGGTAGGCGGCATCACCGTCTTCATGCGTCTTCATCTGAAGGATGGGGACCCCAAGGGGTGAACCATGTCGCTGAACAGGTGGGGAAACCAGGAATTGAACCAAGACACCCGGGTCCAGCACTCCTGCTCTTGCCCAGGGCTCTACAGGCACCAAACTGGTGAGGTGGGCACAACAGAAGGGAAGGGAAGGGTGGGGAGGAAGGAAGGAAGCAAAGAAAAAAGAAAGATTCTAGAAAGAAAGAGAGGGACGATGCCTGTATAGCTTCTGTCCGGCGGCAGTAAGCACTCGAAACTAACACTACCTACTTCCCGAGCTGGCTTAGAGCTCAGGTCCCCAAACACCGTAGCTCTCACCACCACCGTTTTTATTGATATGAAATGACCCGGCGAATGAGAGGGGGCTTCAGAAAGGGACAAGGCAGCCCCAAGCGGGAATGAGGGTCTCCTGCCCCTGCTGTCTTCCCCAAATAGGAATCGTGGGGATGATTGACTAGATGGTGATAGAAATAATTTCAACGGATTGAACGCCTCCTGCTCGCAGCCGGGTTCTTGCGTTAAGCAGTTTACACTCATCCAGCTGGATTCATTCTTATTGGGTGGGGACCTCTGTCATTCCCACTTTTACGGACAGGGAGACTGAGACTCAGGGAGGCAAAGCCCCCGCCGCACGCGGTTGGGAAACCATGGAGGTGGGATTCGACCCGGGACTTCCAGGGATTGGGGGAGGGGTGTTCCCAGGCTCCCAAAGCTTTCTGGAGCCTCCCCGCCCGCGAGGAAGGGCCGCCTCTGGGTCCAGGGGAGCGCAGCCTCACCTGTCCTCCCCCCTCCCCCCTCCCCCGCGCCCGGCCCACCTTGCCCTTGACGTCGAGGATGAAGACAGCCGAGGCGGACATGGTGGCGGCCGGCGGACCCGGGAGGCGGGGAGGGAGCGCCGGGAGGCGACGGCGGCGCCGCTTCCTTCTTCCTGCGGAAGCGGCCCCGCGCAGGTGAGCGCTCAGGTGAGAGCGTCTTAAAGGAGAGGCCTCCAGGTGAGCGGCGCTGTTGGCCGACGCGAAGACGGCTGCAGGGCGGGGCCTCGGAGGGGACAGCTGCCCCGCCTCACTCTCCCTCTGCACCCAGGACTGCGGATGGGAGGAGTCTCCAGACCAACCGACCATCCCTTCGTCCACCCAGCCGGCCAGCCAGCCACCCACCCACCCTCTCATCCTCCACCCATTTATCCCACCCACCCATCCATCCACCCACCCATCCATTCGTCCACCCAGCCAGCCAGCCACCCACTCACTCCCCCCGCCCCCGACCCATTCAACCCCCCACCCAGCCATCCATCTCCATTCATCCACCCATTCAACCATTCATCTTGTTTCTCTTCTGTCTCTCCCACATGCCCACCTGCCCCAATGCAGGAGAGATTTTGTTCTGTTTATGTCTGTGTCCCCAGTGCCCCACACTGGGTACTCGATAATATCCGTCCAGCTCCGTGGGGAGGGGAGGAAAAAAATACATTTGTGCAAATCATTCATTCACTCATTCATTCATACAATAACTACTTACTAATTAATTTATTCTTTCATTCAGATATTTACTGACTAGTACATTCTTTCACTGAGGAACTGTGGGGAGAGCTCGGAGCAAAACAAATGTAACTGCTTTTATTATTATTCATAATGTTACTCTTATTCGCTCCAAAAAAGTATTTATAAGCTCCTGTTATGCGACACTAAGGTGTTGATAGAATGTTGAAAAGATCAATGGTCATTATTATTGTGACTGTATTATAAAGTTATTCACTCAACAAACATTTATTGAGCACCTTCTGTGTGCTGGACTGAACATATGGAGGCTACTTTTGTTCCGGTAATGCTGCTGTTGCTGCTGATTCATGCAGTGAATGAATATTTATCGAGCACCCCCAGTACCACTATGGATGGCAAACAGACCAAGCCCCTCCACTGCACTCTTCAAGGGAGGGTGAGAGGCACACAACATAAAAACCAAAAAACAAGATGACCTCTGATCATGACGGGAGATCATCTTGATCGTCTCGATCATGATCATCTCTGATTAAGAAGGCTGGGGCTCCTGGGTGGCTCAGTGGGTTAAGACTCTGCCTTCAGCTCAGGTCATGATCTCAGGGTCCTGGGATCGAGCCCCACATCGGGCTCTCTGCTCAGCGGGGAACCTGCTTCCCCCTCTCTCTCTGCCTGCCTCTCTGCCTACTTGTGATCTCTCTCTCTCTATGTCAAATAAATACATAAAATCTTGAAAGAAAGAAAGAAAGAAAGAAAGAAAGAAAGAAAGAAAGAAAGAAAGAAAGAAAGAAAGAAAGAAAGAAAGAGAAGGGCGCCTGGGTGGCTCAGTCGGTTAAGCGGTTAAGCATCTGCCTTTGGCTCTCCGAAGGATCTCTGGTCACGATCCCGGGGTCCTGGGATGGAGCCCCATGTTGGGGGGGGGGTCCCTGCTCAGTGGGCCATCTGCTTCTCCCTCTCCCTCTGCCTGCTGCTCTGCCTACTTGTGCTCTCTCTCTCTCTCTCTCTCTCTGTCGAATAAATAAATAAATAATCTTAAAAAAAAAGAAGGCAAGTGAGCTGGTGGCAGGGTTTGGGGGTGTGCTGTGAGAACGGGGAGGTCAAAGAAGGGGCTGACATTTGGAAATTTCCCACCACAACCTTACCAGCAGGGAGAAGACAGCGGAAAGAGTCCTTGTGCAGAGCCTGCATAAAGCAAGTACTAATATTGTTTTTGTTGTTGTTCTTTATATGTTGGTGGCTGGTGCAGCACGAGCCCTCGGGAACCAGCTACTTGGGCTCAAGTCCCGGCTCTGCCACCAGCCAGCTGGGTGGCCTTGGTCACCCGCCCTCCCCTGCCTGGGTTCCTGTGCACGCATCTGCGAAAGACAGTTAACTGCTCTTTCCTCCTTAGGTTATCGTGCTTGGGTCATTACCCCCAGCACGACTCTTGGAACAGACCTGGGATGTAGTCAACACTCAGTAATGTTGTTACTATTATTTGCTATCGTTGTGATTGTTATTTACTGTGAAGCAGTTAAGAACACAGGTGGTGGCAGGTCCCCTGGGTGGCTCAGTCGGTTAAGTGTCTGCCTCCAGCTCAGTCATGATCCTGGGGTCCTGGGATCGAGTCCCGCGTCGGGTTCCCCGCTCAGCATGGAGCCTGCTTCTCCCTCTGCCTCTCCCTCTGCCCCTCTCCCTGCTCCTGCTCTCTCTCTCTCTCTCCCTCAAATAAATAATTAAAAAAGAAAAGAAAAAAATTAAAAAAGAAAAAGGACACAGGTGGCCACTCATCCTTCCTTCCTTCTACAAATCCAGCCCCACACCTTTATCAGCCTCTGGGGGTGGGGTGGGTGTCCCTGCAGGGGACTCGAGGGACAGAGGCGAGGACAGCAGCTGCTGCTATCGGAACTACCCACTCCCTTCCCTACGGGCCTCTAACATGGATAATATCACAGCAACGGCTGCCCAGCCCAAGCGCACACTCGCTGAGCATGGCTCTCCCGATACGTCTGCCTTCTTTGATTTTCTTTTTCAAGTCTGCTATTTATTTGTTTGTTTGTTTATTTATTTATTTATTTATTTATTTATTTATTTATTTTTGTGTTTGACTCTGGTCTTCCCATCTTTGCTTTTCCTGATAATTCAGGACCCGAGGGGGAAGACCTTCCATGTCTTCTTACGTTGGAAGAAGCAGAGGCCCAGAGAAGTCAAGCCACTTGCCCAGGGCTACACAGCTGTGAGGCAGTTGGGTCAGAATCTGCACTTGAGTCCTGGAGGTCAAGAGCTCAATCCCCACCCACTCCCAACTGCTCCGCAGCATTGCTAGGTACAAGTATTCCTATTACCAACAATACCCAGGGCCTGCCCTAAATGTCTCCCCGGTGGGAATCCTTCTAGAAACAATGCCTTGAGCGAGGGAGGCCTGTTATCTCTGTTTGACAGATAGCATTGCCGAGGGGAGGAGAGCAGCGGACTGAAGTGGACAGTCACGCAGTCAGCAGTGGTGCAATGGGAATTCCAGCCCTGCACAGACCAAGGTTTTATGCTGTCTTTGCTCAAAAGAAGGGGATTGCCGCCACTCTCCTTCCCACCTGCCCCCTGCTCAGAAGGTGACCCAGGGGGATGGTGAACGCTGCCAGGCCCTTGCCGCAGCCCACCATCACTGAACCTCCTGAGTCCCCGAGATGTTTTGCAGGCAGTAAATAGAACCCGAAAGCCAGGGCCCAGAGCCCTGGAATCTGAAACTCAAGGTCTGTTTGGCTGAAAAATGCATGAACCCGAAAGCTTCAGTGGGGTCAGAGAACAGAGCAGCTCTGTGTCCCCAAGGGCCCCGCCTCGGCTGCAATGTCCCGTTTCCCCAGGGGCTGTGGCCGTGCCCCAGTTCCTCCTAGATGCCTAGAGCCCGCCCCAGCCTCCCCTTTGGGACTCGCCCCAGCCTCCCCTCTGGGACTCTGCTACTCTGCCTCTAGGCACCCCCTTCAGTTCCCTCTCCACGTTACTCAAGGGCGAGGTCTGAAACTCGACACTCCCTCACTCTCACATCGCGCATGGCTCCCATGCCCTTGAGCTGCTGGGGCCAATACAGTGAGAAACAAACACAGTTGACCTCTCTCACGAGCCACCACTGCTTGAACCCACTGCCCCAGACACACTGACTTCCTAAATTTCAGTTCCTCTCTCTTTTTCTCTCTTTCCTCCGGCACCTAACCATACAGCGCACAATGCTTGCTCCTTTTTGCTTTCCTAGCCTTTTTCTCAAGCGGCGATAAGGTCTCCTTATCAGATCTCTCAATCCATGTCGAGGTCACATCCCTCCTCTGGGCTCTCTCCACTGTCCCATGATCTCCTGTCACAGCTGTGTTGCACCCTGTATTTAAAAATCTATTTTTTGAAAACAAAACAAAACAAAACTTCATCAGTTAACATAAACTTTACCATTCTATCCATTTCAAGTGTACAATCCAGGGGCATGAACGCGTTCACAGCATTGTGCTGCCCTTACCACCATCCTTCTCCAGAACTCCTTTCATCTTGCGAAACTGAAACTCTGGACCATTAAACCCCACCCCCACTTCCCGTCCCCTCTCCCCAGCCCCTGGCCCCCACCATCTACTTCCTGTCTCCCTGAAATTGACTCCTCTAGGGAGTTCATATGAGTGGAATCAGACACCATTTACCCTTTTGTGACCAGCCTGATTAAACCGATTTTTAAAATATATTTTAATTTTATGATTTTTTTAATTGAAGTGTCATTGACCATGTTATATTGGCTTTGGGCGCACGACATAGCAAATTGGCAATTCTGTATCTTACGTAATTAAGTGCGGGGTTGCCATTTTTCACCGTCTGACGTCATTATGATCCTACTGACTGTATATTCCCCAGGCTCAACTTGTTAATCCCCGTGAAGTAGATATTTTATAACTGGAAGTTTGTACCCCTTAACCCCCTTCCCTTATGTCCCCCATGTACCCACTCTTCCCTCTCTGGCCATTACCCATTTTTTGTATTTATCATTCTGTTTCAATTTTTTTTGTTTGTTTGTGCCTTTGTTCAGATGCTACATGGAAGTGAAATCACATGGTATTTGCCTTTCTCTGATTTCCCTTAGCATAATACCCTCTAGGTCTGTGTGTACTGTAAAGAATGGCAAGATTTTATTCTTTTTACAGCTGAGTAAAATTCCATCGTATATGTACACCCGCATCTTTATGTCAACTGTCAATGCGTACTTAGGTTGCTTCCATATCTTGGCTACTGTATTTTCTGTATTTTATTTTTTTAAGATTATTTATTTGACAGAGAGAGACACAGCGAGAGAGGGAACACAGCAGGGGGAATGGGAGAGGGTGAAGCAGGCTCCCTGATGAGTAGGGAGCCTGATGTGGGTCTCGATTCCAGGACCTGGGATCATGACCCGAGCCAAAGGCAGACGCTTAATAACTGAGCCACCCAGGTGCCCCTTGGCTGCTGTAAGTAATGCTGTGATGAATATAGGGATGCATATATCTTTTATAATTAGTTTTTGTTGTCTTTGGGGAAATCCCCAGCAGTGGAATTCCTGGCTCATATGGTATTTCTATTTTTAATTTTTTGAAGAACCTCTTTATCGTTTTCTGTAGTGGCTGCACAAATTCACTTTCCCACCAACAGTGCACGAGGGTTCCTTTTCCTCCACGTTAAATCTATTTCTTCTTCTTTTTTTTTTTTCTTTTAAGATTTTTATTTATTTATTTGACAGAGAGAGCACAAGCAGGGGGAACCGCAGGCAGAGGGAGAGAGAGAAGCAGACTCCCTGCTGATCAAGGAGCCAGAAGTGGGGGTCAATCCTGGGCCAGGCGCCTCTAAATCTATTTTTTTTAATAGAGTTTTGATTACCCTCCTGAATATTTTCTCCTATTAAAGAGAGAAAGGGATGCCTGGGTGGCTCGTTGGTTAAGCGTCTGCTCTCAGCTCAGGTCATGATCACGGGGTCCCAGAATCGAGTCCTGAATTGGACTCCTTCCTCTGCAGGGAGCCTGCTTCTTCCTATGCCTGCCGCTCCTTCTGCTTGTGCTCTCTCTCTCTCTTTCTCACAAATAAATAAATAAAATCTTTAAAAAAATAAAATATTAAAAAGAGAAAGAGAAGGAAAGAGAACATTGTAGATCAGGAAACAGTCTCTTCCGTCTCCCGTCCCCTCCATCTGGTCTTTCTGACAACAACTGGAATGTTCAGATCTTTTTATATTAAGTTACGTGCAGATGTGTGTGTGTGTGTGTGTGTGTGTCTGTGTGTGTGTGTGTGTATGAGAGATGTCGTATCTCTCTCTTTTCCCCATACCATACACAACTAAGCAACTAAATACAACTTGCTATTTTTCAACTTGCTATTTTTACTCACCACAAGGACCTGGAAATCTAGCCCGGCTACCCTGGCAAGGTTACGGAGTGCCTGTGGGTTGTGAAGTCAGGCTCCACGAGTTCAAAATCCGCGTATAGCCCCACACTTGCTACCTGGGTGACTGTGGGGAAATTACTTAACCTCTCTGTGTCATTTTCTCCACCTGGAAAAGCACTGCCAGGATTTAATACGAAGCACTTAAGAAATGGCTTAACCTCTGTGTCATTTTCCCCAACTGGAAAATGATTATAAAGATAGAATGCAAAGCACTAATCCCTCTTCTCAGGCTGAGTAAGTTCCCTATAAACATTCACTCTCCTTACAACCTGTAGGGCCACCTCCTTTCCTATTTACAGTTTTATTTATTTATTTGACAGAGAGAGAGATCACAAGTAGGCAGAGAGGCAGGCAGAGAGAGAGGGGGAAGCAGGCTCCCCGCTGAGCAGAGAGCCCAATGTGGGGCTAGATCCCAGGACCCTGAGATCATGACCTGAGCCGAAGGCAGAGCCTTTAACCCACTGAGCCACCCAGGCGCCCCCAATTTTTCCCTTCTTAAGACGAAACACGTTAAGAAAGGGCAGAAGTCAAATGATTGCCACAAACTGAACCCACCTGTGTAACCACAGTTTTGCTTCCTGTCTCCCCTTTCTCCCCCGCCCCCGGAAGCTGCCCCAGAGGCTCTACCACCCACAAGGGCAACGGCTGATCTGAGTTCAGCT
The DNA here is from genome assembly GCA_028534135.1 of Potos flavus. Taxonomy (NCBI): domain Eukaryota; kingdom Metazoa; phylum Chordata; class Mammalia; order Carnivora; family Procyonidae; genus Potos; species Potos flavus. The sequence continues at coordinate 5,619,961 of CM052898.1, forward strand.
CCCAGTTTCCATGGGTTGATTAGCTATGTCTGTCCTAGAACTTAATTCAAAAGTGCCTGGCCTCTGTCACTCAGCATAATGCCTTTTTTTTTGAGACTCATGGGTGCTATTGCACTTATCGGTAGTTGATGCCTTTTTATTGCTGAGGACTATTTTATGGTAGGGAGGGACCGGGGTGTGCTGAGCCAGTCACCCATTTATGGACATTTGGGTTGCTTCCAATTTTTGGCCCTTATGAATAGAGCTGTGATAAAATGTTTGTTTTATTTAAAGATTTTGTTTATTTATTTGAAAGAGAGAGAGTGTGCGCACAGAAGAGAGAGGAAGAAGCAGACTCCCCGCTGAGCGGGGAGCCTGATGCAGGGCTGGGTCTTGGGACCCTGGATCATGACCCCAGGGGAAGGCAGACGCTTAACTGACTGAGCCACCCAGACGCCCCAAAGTTGTGATAAAGTTGCTATCTTTGTATACAAGATTTTGACTTTCTTCTTCCTTTTTTTTTTAAGATTTTATTTTATTTATTTGACAGAGAGAGAGAGAGAGCAGAAGAAGGGGGAGCAGCAGGCAGAGGGAGAAGAGGGCTCCCTGCTGAACAAGGGGCCCGATGTGGGATTTGATCTCAGGACGCTGGGACCATGTCCTGAGCTGAAGGCAGACTCTTAACCCACTGAGTCACCCAGGCATCCATAAGAGATCTTTTTCCAAGTGGTTGTGTCATTTTACATTCCCACCAACAGTGTAGGAGAGTCCCATTTACTCCAGATCCTCACCTAATACTTGGTACCATTTAGTTTTAGCTCTTCTGGTGGGTGTATATGGTGGTATATCATTGAATTTTAATTTGCATTTCCTTGATGGCCTCATTCTTTTTTTTTTTAAGATTTTATTTAATTATTTGACACAGAGAGAGAGATCACATGCAGACAGAGAAGCAGGCAGAGAGAGAGGGGGAAGCAGGCTCCCTGCTGAGCAGAGAGCCCGATGCGGGCTTGATCCCAGGACCCTGAGATCATGACCTGAGCAGAAGGCAGAGGCTTTAACCCACTGAGCCACCCAGGTGCCCCTGGCCTCATTCTTTTTATTCGCTGCATGGTATTCCCTCCCTCTCATTGTGTTACTTGCACTCCTTTATTGGTGGACATCTAAGCCTCCCCCCATTTTTCACAATAACTATGAAAGCAGCGGGTAGAAACCTTTCAGATAGTCCCCAGGCACAGACACGTACGAGGGCTTCTCCAGAGCCAATGGCAGAGATGAATCGCACAGGGCAAACACGGTTGGATTTAATCTTTTCTGCCAGATAACATTTTGACCCACGGGATGTGCTCACCCCACTGGTTGTTACCGGACTCTCAAATTCTTGCCAATCTGATGAATGAAAAACGGCATTTTTTGGTCTGTTCACTGGCACACAGTCAGCGCTCAATATCTATATGATGAGTCAATGGGTGGGTAGATGAATGAACGGGTGACAACTGCTCCTGGCCCACCAAACACACGGAGAGAGTCTCCCTGGAGCCCAGAAGGGAAACAAAGGTTGGAGCCCCACCCTCTCCCGAGCCCGGCCCCGCCCCCCGCCCCGCCCCGGCCTGCTCCGGGCTCCCATTGGAGGCAGCGGGCGGGGCTGGCCAGGCGGGCGGGGCGGGGCCGGGCCCGGGGCGGGGCGCTGCAGCCCGCGGAGCCTCCCGCCCGCGCGGGCTGGGGTCGCTCGGGCTCGGACTCCCCTCCCCGCCCGACGCGGCCATGGAGGACGAGCGGAAGGACGGAGCCTACGGTAGGAGCCACCTCGGCCCCGCGGTCGCCTCTGCTGAGTTGGGGGGCCTTGGGGGAGGGGTACCTCCGGGATTATAAACACCCGCGCTGCAGCTGGGGGCCCTCCCGTGCTTCCCGGCCCAGCATTCCGCTCTGCGCCGAGCCCACGCCCCGCTGCTCCCGCAGGGTCTCCCCGCGTCCCCTCTCCCGGGAGCCCCCGCACCCCCTCCGGCTGATGGGCCGGGACGCACGGCGCATGCTCCTCCCGGGGAGGTCCCGTTATCTGGGCGGCTCAGATGCCAGGCGGGGGAGGGGAGGCTTGGAGACCGGGGCTCGGAAAAGGAATAGGGCCCCGATTTCCTCAAATCCCCCTCTTCTGGTTGCCTTGGTCCACTTCTTTCTCCTGCCTGCATCTCCCGAGAAGTAGCCGTCCCGGGCTTCTGGGGTGATGGGGAAACTGAGGCAAGCCTGGGCAGACCCAATGCTAGGGGGTGGGGGTGGAAGCCGATCGGTTCTTGCCAGCGGCCTGGAAGGGCGGAAAGAAGGGCGCCCTCGCCGAGGGAGCAGTAAAGAAGCAGGAAACCATTGAGAAACTTTCCTGGCCGCGTGCAAGGGACTGGGGGTGCCCGCTACCGTTTCGCGAGGTCCCTGCGACGCGGACTCCCCTCCCGCGAACCTCTGCGGGTGGCCTTCGCCTGCGGGCCCAGGAGTTGGGGCCAAGATGAGGCTCCTCCCTACCCACGCCCTACAGTGCCTCCCTTCCCTGGGTTCCCACGGAGGGGAGTGCCATCCTCAGTTTCTCCTTTCTTTTCTCCATTTTGGGTCCCAGGGCTGAACTGGGCTCATGTCTCACGTAGCACTCCCCTGGGGCGAAGGGGCGCCGCTGCCCCTCCTCGTGTGACTGGAACTTCCTGGAAACTGTGAGACAGAAAGCTTTGGGGAGGGGGCAGGAAACCGCTCAAAAATAATCAAGAAAAACAAAGCTGACAAGAGATGGGCCTCCCTCCTGGCTGCTGCCACCAGGGACTGTGGCCTCAGCAGGTCGCAGAGAGAGACAGGTGGGGGAGGCTGGGACCCTCCCTGCCCAGCCCAGCCTAGAGGGAAACACAGGGACCTGGCCACCCCCCAGCCACTTCCCACCCTGCTTGAAGCTGCTGGCCCAACCTCCAGGGGCCTCCTTGCTCCTGGTTTTGGTTCAAGCCTCAGACCCTGCGTCTGGGGGTGCTGGGCATCTCTTGGGTGTGGCTGGCTGTCTCTGATCTGGGAATCTGAACCCAGAGTCCTGGCCAGGGCCTGCCTTCTGTGGGCAGCAGCTGAGGGATCTTGGGTCTCTGTAAGTCAGGGCTGGAGGCCAGGGATGGCAGAGTGGACAAGGATGTGATTCACCAAGCCTTGAATTTGCCCAAAGGGAGCCAGCCATGGATGGGCCCGAGCAAACCCTCCCAGGCCCGGCCCCACCCACACTCCAGACAGGGGACCTCTGTGCCCAACAGAGGTTGCACTGGCTGCTGGAAGCGCATTCCATCAACAAGTACTTACTGAGCGTCATACCGGCAGGGTCTAGACGCTAAGAACCCAGCAGTGAGCAAAGCAGAAAAATCCTGGAATAAATATATGATTTTAGGTTGTTGTAAGTGTTGTGGAGCAGAGAACAGGACAGCATGTGTGTGGGAGAATCATCTGGGATTATTTTAGGTGAGCAAGGGCTGGAGTTGGAGCCAGAGTTGCTGAGAAATCCCAGTGCTCACATACGCCTTGTATCCCAATGCCTTCCCATCCGTCGTGTTACCATGAATTTAGCGGGGTGACGTCAGACAGACCCAGGTTCAAATCCTGGTTCTGACACTTAGGAGCTGTGCGGCCATGGGAGAGTCGGAGGCCTCTCAGAGACTGGATCCTTGTCTGTGGGACTGGGCAGACCACACTCACTGGTGGGCAGCGTCTTACAGAGTGGCTGGTGGGCTCTAGCTACTCAGGAGACCTCTGGGGACATGGATTTTCCTTGAGCTGTTGGAAAAGCAGCCCTCTCTGTCGAGGCATAGACTTGGCCGGCCTGGGCAGGGCAGGAAGCTCCCTCGTCAGCAAACTCCATATCTAGAGAAATGGCTCCTGGCCCTGATGGATGGCAGCAACAGGTACTGCCGTCCTTCCCACCCACCCTGGGCATGATTATGGAAAAAGATTCTAGAACCCCAAACAATAGACTCTGTCCGGGGGCGTGGGGTGGGGTAGGAGGTGAGACCAAAGTAACGGTGCTTGTTTAAAAAGCAGATTCCCCGGCCCCATTTGCTAGAGAGTCCAACCCGGGTGGCCGTGGGGATCTGGCATCTGATTTTTTAAAAATATTGTTGGGAGGGGATATTTACTTATTAATTGAAAGTTGGGTTTTTGTTGTTGTTTTTGTTTTTTGTGTGTTTTGTTTTGTTTTGTTTTTTTCCCCCAAAGTTGGATGCTTCAAAAGCATTTGCGTGCTTCAAAATACAAAAGATACAAAGACGGTGTAGCTTTATCATGAAAAGTCTCCCTCTTGCTTCCTCTCCCAGCGTGACACACCCTTCTTCTTGGCTCACATCGCTGTTCCAGCATCTTGTGCTTTCTTCCAAATGGAGCCTAGGCCTTAGAACTTCGCATGCAATTACATACATATTCTTTATCTAGTGGCTGGGTTTTTTGGGTTTTTTTTCCTTTTACAAAAATACCAGCAAATCTCTAGTGTGCTAATTCCATGAGGCAGGATTGTGTGTCTGTGTGTCTGAAGGTATGTCGGCAGCGCCTGGCATCTAGTAGCTACTCAACAGACACTTATGAATGAAAAGATGTTTGTTTCACATGTTGCTTTCTTTGTTGTTTTTGTTTTTTGTTTTTTGTTGCTTTCTTTGTTTAATATGTCTTGGAGACATTTCTCATGTCAGTGCCTGGAAAGCTTCCTCAGTGTTTTCTGACAGTTGCATTTGTGGATGAACCCTCTTGTATTGAACCGATCTTAGAGCTAACCAATCAAGGGGAATATTTTAAGCTTCTTATTGAAGCAGACAATTCATACATAAAAGGAAACAGATCCTAAATGTATGAGGCTCCAGAAGTTTTCGCAAGGTGAACACAGCCATGGAATCAGCACCCAGATCAGGGGGAACAAAAATATTACCAGCACCCCAATAGCCCCTCATGCCCAGGGAGGGGCCAATCAGGATTACTATTTTAGTTTTAATTTTTTTGTGGTAAGAAACATCACATATAATGTAACATCTTAATCATTTTTAAAGTTGTGCGTTTCTTTTTTTTTTCTTTAAAGATTTTATTTATTTATTTGACAGAATGGAGAGAGATCACAAGTAGGCAGAGAGGCAGGCAGAGAGAGAGTGGGAAGCAGGCTCCCCACCCAGTAGAGAGCCTGACGCGGGGCCGATCCCAAGACCCTGAGACCACGACCTGAGCCGAAGGCAGAGGCTTTAACCCACTGAGCCACCCAGGCGCCCCTAAAGTTGTATGTTTCAATAGTGTTAAGTATGGGGCGCCTGGGTGCCTCAGTCGGTTAAGCGTCTGACTCTTGATTTCAGTTTGGGTCATGATCTCAGGGTTACCTGAGTTCAAGCTCTGAGTTCAAGCCCTGAGTTCAAACCCTGCCCATGCTGGCCAGAGCCTACTTAAAAAAAAAAAGTGTTAAGTATATTAGCATTGTTGTGCTGAGGCATGTTTTCATAAAGCCAATAGACTAAGAATGGCTCTATTGTTTATAAATTGTTAACAAAAATTAAAAGGAATATGTGACCGAGATGATATGTGAACCACAAAGCTTAAAATCTTAAATATGTGGTCTTTTTTTTTTTTTTTAAGATTTTATTTAATTATTTGACCGAGAGAAAGAGATCATAAGTAGGCAGAGAAGCAGGCAGAGGGAGAGGGGGAAGCAGGCTTCCTGCTGAGCAGAGAGCTAGATGATGTGATGATGCGGGGCTCGATCCCAGGACCCTGAGATCATGACCTGAGCCGAAGGCAGAGGCTTAACCCACCGAGCCACCCAGGCGCCCCAAATATGTGGCCTTTAACAGAAGAAAATTTGGAGAGCTTAAGTAAGGACCTTTCCATTACCCCCAGAAAGTTCTCTTGTGCTCCTCCCCAGTCAATCCCCAGAGGGAGAGTTGTTTTTATTAAAAAAAAAAAAAAAATTTTTTTATGGGGCACCTGGGTGGCTCAGTGGGTTAAAGCCTCTGCCTTCGGCTCAGGTCATGATCTCAGGGTCCTGGGATCGAGCCCCACATCGCATCTGGCTCTCTGCTCAGCAGGGAGCCTGCAATAAGTAAAATCTTAAAAAAAATTTTTTTTAAAGATTTTATGTATTTGACAGAGAGAGAGCAAGTGAGCACAAGCTGAGGGAGAGGGAGAAGCAGACACCCTGCTGAGCAGGGAGCCTAACTCTGGACTTGATCCCAGCACCTGAGATCATGACCTGAGCTGAAGGCAGACACTTAACCCACTGAGCCACCCAGGCGCCCCGAGAGAGTTGTTTTTACATAGGATTTTAATCTCTTTTTTTTTTTTAAAGATTTTATTTATTTATTTGACACAGAGAGAGAGATCACAAGTAGGCAGAGAGGCAGGCAGAGTGAGAAGGGGAAGCAGGCTCCCCGCTGAGCAGAGAGCCCGATGCGGGGCTCGATCCCAGGACCCTGAGACCATGACCCGAGCTGAAGGCAGAGGCTTTAACCCACTGAGCCACCCAGGCGCCCGGATTTTAATCTCTTATATAATAAAATTAATATATTTGCAGAGGGGTGCTGAAAATTAAAAATAAGCCCTCAACCACACGGAATATTTTAGGCTTCCAAGTAAAAGAACCCTTTCCATCCCCTCGGCCAGCTGTCCTCATCCCAGAGGTAACACGACCATGAAGCCGCTTGCACGAGCTTAGCCTTTAATTTCTGTGTGTATGTGTGGCATCTGGACAGTATTTTTAAAAGTTCCTCAGGCTGGTTTAATGAAAACTGGTACTGTTCCCAGAGTGGGATACTATGTTGCCTTGTAGAAAAGTTGAAGTAGGTCTAACGAATCTCCCTGATGGGAAACAAGGACCAATTATGTCAATTATGTTAGCGTGTGGAATAGCAAAGTTGGGAACAGCGTGTAACAAAACGGCGTGGGAAGTGGATAAAGAGCTACAAGTTTGCTTATGCATGTGTACTTAGACTATGTCTGGAAGGAGGAAAGGGAAACCAGGGAGAGGAAGTTGGGCTCTGGGCCAAGGGCGAGAGGGAGAGTGATTTTCCTTAATCTGCAGGCTTGTTCTGGTTGAAGTTTTTTACCCAGAGAAGCATAGAGTTTACTGAATAGAAACGAGGTTGTTTATAACCCCCTTCAGATGGTTACTGTCCGGGCACCGTGAGCCAGAATCCAGAGACAGAGCAGGGGGACTGGGGCTTTTGTACTGAGAGCGGTGGGAGCCATTGAAAGTTCTGAGCAGAGGAGGGAGCTGGCCTGACTCAGGTGCTCACTGGCGCCCTCTGGCCCCTATAAGGTGCAATGGCAGAAGCCAGGAGACCAGGACAGAGGTGATAGCACTTATCCACCTACATGAACCACCTGGTACCAAGGTGCTAAGTAAACAAGCACATCTACAGAAAAGCTTCCCACGGAGTTCTGACTCTCAGCCAGGTTCTAGAAGCCAGCATCGCCGCTGTTCCTCTGCCTTCTTCCCACCCTGGACCACCTGTACCCTTTGTGTCCCCGAACCTTTTATATACCCGAGCCTCAGTTTCTCCATCCCTAAAGTGGGGTTAACGACAGTATTGGCTCCTTCTTGGGGCCGCCTCCGGAGTTCGGTGAACTGATGCAGGTGACACTTAGCCAAGAGCTTGGTCCCTGGTAAATGCCCAATGCGTGGGGGTGCACCACGGCGCCTAGAGTTCAAGGGCATGTTTGTCAGGAGCAGAGCTCAAATCCCAGCTGCTCCTGGCTTCGTGATTTGGGGCAAGTCATGAAGCATCCCTGTGCCTTGGTTTCTGTGTCGGGCTCTATACGCTCAGAGCCTTGTGAGGATGACAGGAGCTTCTAGAAATAAAGGTCTGCTTTGGTGCACAGTGCAGGCCCAGCACATAGTAGGGGCTCTATCTTTTGCTCTTAGCATTGTGACCAGGAATGTCACTCTCGGCTTTCCTACCCTGAAGCTATCCACAGACTCTTTGTCAAAGGGACTCGTGTGGGTGGCTGGGATCCCGTTCCCTAGGCACAGACTTCTGGGAAGGAGGGGTGAGGCCCTGGGCTGCTGTAGGCCTTGGGGACTTGGCCAGTATCTAGAGGCCGTGGGGGCTGGGTGGCACTTGACGCCCGGGCCCCAGCATTGTGACTGAGCAGCCTGGATCGGTTTCCTTATCTTCTACGGCCACTGCACCGGCTGGGGCGGCCTTTGTGCCCAGCGAGGCCGGGACCCAAGGGCCGCCTCCCCCACCCAGCCTGGTGTATCGGCCCAGCTTTCCTGCACCTTCTCCCCCCACTGTTCCATCTTTAGTTCTGCCTCTCTCAGTATCTGCCGAGGAAAAGGCCTGGGTTGGGGCCAGAGGGGCCTTGGTGGTTCGATTCACACAGCTCTATCCCTCACCAGCTATGTGGTCTAAGCCCGTGGCCTCATTTTGCCCTCTCTGTCAAATGGGACCACGCCCCTGGTTAGTGTTCCTTGACCCTCAGACCTGTGGTAAGTGCTTTTTGAGCATTGAATCCTGACAACACCCACAAAGCAAATGTAAGTATTAATCCCACTCTCCAGACAGGAAGATGGCAGCCAGGAGAGGGAAAGGGTGCGTCCATCCCCCCAGCAGCTCTGCGGGCAGTAAGACCACTCTTGGTTGTTACAGAGAGAGCATGTGGGGGTGCCCAGGGGGCTCAGTGGCTTAAGCATCTGACTTTAGCTCAGGTCATTATCTCAGGGTCCTGGGATTGAGCCCCGAGTCGGGCTCCCCACTCAGCGGGGAGTCTGCTTGTCCCTCTCCCTCTGCTGTCTGCCCTCACTCATGCTCTCTATGTCTCTCTTTCAAATAAATAAATAAAATCTTAAAACACACACACACACACACACACACACACACACACACACACACACCCCAAAGAGAGCATGTAAAACCCGCTGGCACAGAATCGGGCTCAACACTCGGTTCAGGGCCTCGAGACCAGGGGGTGGCAATCTTTCTGCAAAGGGCCAGAGAGTAAACATTTTCGGCTCTGCAGGCCACGTACGGTCTGTCTTGACTACCCCGCTCTACTGCTGTGGCCCGAAGCAGCCGCAAACAACATGAACCAGCATGGCCGTGTACCAAGAAAAATTGACTTACGGCCGCTGACATTTGAATTTCATATAATTTTCACATGACAAACTAGTCTTCCTCTTTTGATGTTTTTCAGCCCTTCAAAAATATAAAGACCATTCTTAGTTCTGGGTCATCTGGAAACAGGCTGTGGGTGGATTCCTCCCCACCGCCACCCCATGACAATTTGTCAACCCCTGGTTATGCTGCGTGATAGGCAGAGTAACGGTCCCCACCCCCCAAAAGATGTCCACATCCTAACTTCTGGAGCCTGTGACTATGTCACCTTACAGGACAAAAGGGAATTTGCAGATGAAATTAAATGTATGATCTTATGGGGTGCCTGGGTGGCTCAGTCGGTTGAGTGTCTGCCTTTGGCTCAGGTCCGAATCCCAGGGTCCTGGGATCGAGTCCCTAGGCGGGTGCCCTGCTCAGTGGGGAACCTGCTTCTCCCTCTGCCCCTCCCCCTACTCATGCTCGCGCACGCTCTCTCTCTCTCTCTCTCTCTCT
>CM052898.1:5629614-5793455 GCA_028534135.1 Potos flavus
TGTTGCAAAGATTCAGCAAGTTCTCATCCTACGGGTTTGGATCGGGCTCAGTGATCAGAATCCAGGAGTATTCGACCTGCCCCTCTCCTCTCCCCAGACCTCCTGCTAAAGTTAGTGAGAGCCACTGGAACCCGTCAGATGGATTTACCGATGTTCCCTCTGGTATTTCTTGAGAGATAACAATACCAAGCCTATGGCAGGCGCTGCTCTGTATCTTTAGTTCCATCCTACAGAGGGAAAACTCAGGTTCACGCAGCAAGGTCATGGCCCCACTGTCCCATCCACAGCCACCAGTTTCTCTGAGAGCTGAAACCTCTCTCTGTGTCTTGCCCTCCTGGGCCTGGGCAGGTCATGCTCCTGCTCAAAGACTCTCAGTGGCTCCCACTCACCCATCAAACCTAGAGTAGGGACCCTCGACTTGTTGCTAGGTGGCTGGGCAAGGCACTTCCCCTTGCTGAGCCTTGGTTTCCTCCACTGTAAAATGGGTTGATGATAGGCCTACCAGTATAATGAGGACAGAGCTAGAGTCTGAATGATACTCCTCAGTCAGCACCAGCCACTTCTTTTTTTTTTTTTTAAGATTTTATTTATTTATTTGCCAGAGAGAGAAAGAGCACAAGCAGGCAGAGCGGCAGGCAGAGGCAGAGAGAGAAGCAGGCTTCCTGCCGAGCAAGGAGCCCGATGGGGGACTCGATCCCGGGACTCTGGGATCATGTGCTGAGCTCCATCGACTGAGCCACCCAGGTGCCCCAGCTGTTTATGGTTGCTTCCCCTCTGCCAGTCTGGCTGCCATTCAAGGGACACAAGAAGCTTCCAGTGCTCTCTTATCTCTTCTCCACCCTTAGCGCTCTCTCCTCTTATCAGATGGTGGAAATATGTTCCTGTGTTTTCCCTTCATACTCGTAATAGTTCTGAGTTTTTATCTATTTTGCATGATGAACGCATATGGAATTTATTTTGCTATGTGTTGGCGGTGAAGTTAACTTTTTTTCCTTCCTAATGCAATCAAGGCTACTGATGGATTGATTTATCCTTTCCCTGCCCACTGAAAATTCCACATTTATCATGTATTAAATTCTTTATATTTAAAATTCACAAATTAGTTCTTAAATACATGCACCTGGAAAACACTAAGCAATGTTTTTACTTTCAGCCTTAGCTATCTTTTTTTTTTAATATTATTTATTTATGTGAAAAAGAGAGAGAGCGTGCATACACACTCAATCTGGGCACACGGGCTGGGGAGGGAGGGGGGAGCAGAGGGAGAGAGAGAATCCCAAGCAGACTCCAAGCTGCACAGAGCCCACAGGGGGCTCGATCTCAGGACTCTGAGATCATGGCCTGAGCTGAAATCAAGTGTTGGACACTTAACCGACTGAGCCGCCCAGGCGCCCCCAGTCTCAGCTATCTATAAATGGTTTATGTACTGTGGTTATTCATTCAACAAACACCGAGTGCCAGGTGCTATTTTGGGCCCCGGGAACAGTTGTTAACAGAACAGACGTAAATCCCAGCCCTTGTGCTGGGAACAGGCAAGGGGGCAGACAATAAACAAGCGATATGTAAATATGTGATGTGTCAGGTGGTGATTCAAAAAAACAAAATAGCGTGATGGGGTAGAGGGGAATAGGGATGCTGTTTTGGATAGGATGGTCAGAGAAAGCTTCTCTGAAGAGGGGATGATTGAACAGAGGCCCGAATGAAATGGAGCCACATGGACGACTCTGGGAAGAGATTTCTAGGTAGAGGGAACAGCCAGTGCAAAGGCCCTGAGGTGAGACCATGCCTGGTGAATTTGTGGTTTAGTTAATGAGGCCAGTGAAGCTGAAACAAGCAAGCGAAGGGGAGAGAGGAAGGGGATCTGGCAGAGCTTATGGGGCCTTACGGGTCGTGGTAAAGAGGTGGTGGGAGCCATGGAAGGTTCTGGGCAGAGGTCTTCACAGACTTCTCCTGCCGCTGTGGAGGGAACAGACAGTGAGGGGAGGGTGACGGTGGGAGCTGAGAGAGCAGGGTGGAGCTGCCCGCACCAGTCCAGGCAGGAAACCACAGCTGTGTGACAAGGGCAGAGGTGAGAAGTGGTTGGATTCTTGGTAGATTCCGAAGGCAGGGCCGGTGTGAAGTAAAGCAAGGCACCCCAGGTCTCTGGTCGGAGCACTTGGAAAGACGAAGCTGCCTTTTCTGAGCTGGGGCCGGGTGGGGACCACTAGGGGCTTGCAGGTGGCTGTGCTGAGTGTGAGACACCCATGAGACCTCCAGGAGACAGGCGTCACAGGGGTGCGCGGCTCAGGGGACCAGCGTTGATGGATAGTCAGGGCGGAGCTGGTGGCTGAAGTCCTGAGTCTGCAGGAGTGTCCCCAAGGGACCTAGTATAGCTGGGAAGAAGCTGTAGCCTGTGACTGGTCTGTTTGTTTGGTTTTTTTTTGGTCCACTGCTTTGGACTGGGCGGGTGGGACCAGCCAGCCTTGGGGTTGGAAGAGACCACGGGAACCACAGGGTTTCTTTGGGAGGCCTGGTCACCCAAGGGCGTGGCTTAGCTCCTTGAACCTCCCCTGTTTGCTAAAGCCTGTAGGCCAGGGTTCAGGCGGGGCTTCCATAGCGGAGGCCCCTGGGGGGGGGGGTGCATTCCTCTAGGGACAAGCTGAGTTAGTGACCAGAGAGCCCTGCCAGGGGATGCTTGACTCCAAGGTAGCAGCTACAGTTATTGAGCACCAACTGTATACCCCCACCCCTCCTGTGTACCCCACACTGATTAAATACCCCCATGGCCACTGGCTACCTCTTTGTTGGCTATATGCCCCCACACCAGCCGTGCCCCATACTGGTGGTCTCTGCGTACCTCTACCCCCACATCGGTTAAACACCCCTACACTGACTACAGTATATCTGTGCCAACCATAAATTGCCATGCCAACTGTGTACCTCCTGACATCCTGTGATGGGTCCGCGACCAGTCTTGGTTTGCTACTTTAGCCCCATTTCACAGTTGAAGGGGCTCAGGGTAGGCAAGGCACTGGCTGAATTGTCCTCTGGCTTGGATGGCGGGGGGGCGGGGGGGGGAACGCTGGAATCTAGGGCCATGCGGTCAGGATGCCAGCTCTACAAGAACAGATCCACAAAATTGGGTCTCTCGTTTGCCCCAGTGCTCAGTGCCCAGCCCCGGGCCGGCACCCAGTAGGTGCTCCGTGAATACTTGCTCTACAAGACAACGGCTTCAGGATTCACAGTCGGGCTGTGTGCAGGGATGGGGAGCTCAGGTGTCTAGTCTTGGGGGCTGCAAAGTGCCTAGCAAGGATGGGGCATCTGGATTGCCAGTCCCATGTTGCCAGTCTTCAAGAGACTAGAGATGTAGGGTTTTTTAAAAATTCTTTTTAAAAGATTTTATGTATTTATTCATGAGAGAGAGAGAGAGAGAGGCAGGCAGAGATAGAGAAGCCGACTCCCTGTGGGACAGGGAGTCCGATGTGGGACTGGATCCCAGGATCCCGGGATCATGACCCAAGCCTAAGGCAGACACTTTAACCAACTGAGCCGCCCAGGCACCCCGCGATGTGGGTTTTTATATGGACTCTCCCAATGTTCCACTGTTGGCATTTCATTTTTTTTTTTTTTTTTTAATGCAGACCGAAATAAAACGCGTCCACCGGCTTGAGTTTTCAGCGCCAATACTCTATATTTAGGGGTTTGGGTTCAGCCATCTGTTTTGCGGCGCCTATATCTAGAGTTACCTCCCTGCGCGCCTCAGTTTCCACACCTGGAGAATGGGGCGGCAAGAGGCGCCCTTCCCGGGTTGAGAGGGGGTGTAGGCGGCGGCGTCTGGTTGGGACGTAGAGGGAGCGCCCCCGCCGCGGGGTGAGGCCAGGGTTCCCCGGGTGGGGGCTGGGCAGTTGGGAGGCGGAGGGGGCGGCGAGGGCTAAATCGGGTGGCGGGTGAGTGGCGGGAGCAGCTGCCGCCCCGCCCGCTCCCCCCTTCCTCCGTCCCTCCCTCTGTCCGTGTCCCCTTCCGTCGGCCAGTCGGTCCCGAGGCTGCCGCTCAGCTAGGGCCGGTCAGACCGGTTTGGGCCGCCCCGCCTGGCTCCGGGCTGGGAGGAGCCGCCGCCGGTCGGCCCATCCGTCCCTCCCACGGGACGCCCGCGCTTCCAGACCCAGCACCGAGGGGCCCCGGAGCAGGCGGGCGGCCGCCGGGGCTGGACGCCCGCGGGGATGGGGGGCGAGCGGCAGCATTACTACGGCAAGCACGGTAGGCAGCGCCCCCCTCCCGCACCCGGGCCCGGCCACTTGGAGGGGGCAGCAGGAAGACCTGGCCGGGAGCAAGAGTGGGGAGCCCATCTCTGCGGGTCGCCGCTCACCCTAGTCCTCTCCGGAAGCTGCCTCTCAGCGCTCCCTCCAGACCCCCTCCATTGAAGGGCCCCTCTTCGAAAGCCCCCGCCCCTGTAGTCCTGCAGGAACCTTCTCCAGATCCCACCTGGGACCCTCGCCTCCCTCCCCGGCTCTCCCCGGCTCTCCGTCCCCAGTCCCAGCCCCGTCCTCAGTGGCTGGCGCCAGCTGATAACTTGGGGCTGTTCTCGGGACAGCGAGGGCTCCCCATGCCTTGGCCTGCCCGCCCTCCGGGCTGGGGCGAGGTCGCCTGGAGTTGGGGTGAGGCGGAAAATCCGCTGGGTCTGTGGACTTCACTCTTCCTCTGGGCCCAAGATACCCCTAGGGGCTTCTGGGGGAGGGCGGTCTCACAGTCCCTTCTCGGTCACCCTGCTCAACCTTGCTCACTTTCAGGAACACCACAGAAGTATGACCCTACCTTCAAAGGACCCATTTACCACAGGTAAGGGCTCTGGGTTCCTGGGAGGGAAGGGGTCTCTGCTAGCACTGCCTTCACCCCTGTTTCTTTACCCCCTAGTCTCTCTCTTCACTCTCCAGCAGACTGGTGATCAGTATTTGTGACTTGACAATTAAAGAACTAATTTCCTTGATATGCAAAGAGTCTTTTTTTTTTTTTTTTTTAGATATTTATTTATTTACTTATTTGAGATAGAGAGTGTGAGAGAGCAGGAGCGGAAGGCAGAGGGAGAGGGAGAAGCAGGCTCCCTGCTGAGCAAGGAGCCCGACTTGGGGCCCAAGCCCAGGACCCCGAGATCATGACCTGTGCCAAAGGCAGACACTTAACCAACTGAGCCCCCCTGGGCACCCCCAAAGGGTCTTTACAAATGAATTGTTAAACTTAGGCAAAAGACTGGAAGAGATAATTTCTAGAACGAGAAATACTGTAGACAGTGAAGTTAATGGGGAAGTGTGCAAATTCACCGAAAGGTCAAGGAAGGGGATTTAAAACAATACTGAGGGGCGCCTGGGTGGCACAGTCGTCAAGCATCTGCCTTCGGCTCAGGTCATGATCCCAGGGTCCTGGGATCGAGCCCCGCACAGGCTCTCTGCTTGGTGGGAAGCCTGCTTCTCCCTCTCCCACTCCCCCTACTTGTGTACCCTCTCTCTGTGTGTCTCTCTCCGTCAAATAAATTTTTTTTTTAAATCTTAAAAAAAAAAAATACTGAATAGAATGCCCCCATCACAGACTAGCAGAGATTAGAAAAATTGGTACATATGCTTCTCTGAATCTAAGTGGCTCAGTATATTTTGGAGGGAATTTGGAAATACGAAAAATTTTAAAAAGTGTTTATTTGAGGGAGAGCACACGGTGAGCATGCACATGGGTGCGTGTGAGTAGGGGGAGGGGCAGAGGGAAAGGGAGAGGGATTATCCCAAGTGGACCCCGTGCTGAGCTGGGAGCCAACCGGGGGTTCAATCCCATGACCCTGAGACCATGACCTGAGCTGAAACCAAGAGCGCGATACTTAACCCACTGAGCCACCGAGATGCCTCAAAATATAAATTTTTTAAAAAGATTTTATTTATTTATTTGACAGAGAGAGCACAAGTAGGCAGAGCAGTAGACAGAGGGAGAGGGAGAAGCAGACTCCCCACTGAGCAGAGAGCCCAACGCAGGGCTCAATCCCAGGACTCTGGGATCATGACCCGAGCCAAAGCCTGCTTCTCTCTCTCCCTCTGCCTCTTCCCCAGCTTCTTCTCTCTCGCTCACTCTCTCTCTCTCTCTCAAATAAATAAGCTCTTACAAAAAAATAAAAGTAAAAAAGTTTAAATTTTAAAAAACATTAATCCCTGTTGCTATTGAAGGTGCGGGGAAATGGGCACTCTCAATAAAAAGAGAGCTGAACATTGTGGCCAACTGCTTCAAGAACAGTGTAGCATTTAGGTATCAAAATGTAAGGAGCTCCTGGCTCACTCAGTCCGTAGAGGATGGGAGGACCCTTGATCTCAGGGTTGTGAGTTCGAGCCCAGTGTTAGACATAGAGCTTGCTTTAAAAAGTAAAAAATAAAAAAGTAAAATGTACGGGCTCTTTGGTACAGCATTCACAGCACTAAGGAACACGTGTCCAAATAACACATGGATGCGGGTATGTGTGCCGGCCAGGATGGGGTCCATGATCCACAGGGCTCCAAGGCTCCTCCCAATGCTGTTCTCTGTTCCCTAGGGGCTGCACAGACATCATTTGCTGTGTGTTCCTCCTCCTGGCCATTGTGGGCTACGTGGCGGTAGGCATCATAGGTGAGTGGAGCGTTGCACAGGATTGGGGTTCCAAGGTGGGAGGACAAGCCACAGCCTCTAGGGCAGAAATGGGGGTGGTGCTGAGCAATGGCAGTGCCTCAGTGTCCCTGGATCCCTCCGCAGCCTGGACCCACGGGGACCCTCGGAAGGTGATCTACCCCACTGACAGCCGAGGCGAGTTCTGCGGGCAGAAGGGCACAAAAAATGCGTGAGTCTGGCTCTTTGGGGCCTGGTGGGACTGGAGAGGTGTGGGCAGGATGGCTTCATGAGCACTGGGGAGAAGGTTCTAGGCTTCCCCCACCTCCATCTTGCTGTTAGTTCTGTCAACAAGTTTTATAAAGCTCCCGCCATCCCCAGCCGCTGTTCTAAGCCTTGAGGACACTGCACTGAATGAGATATTAAGAGTCTTGTCCTCTGGGAGCTCACGATGTAGGGGGGGGGACAGAGAGGAGACCGTCCTGAATCTGATGTCAGGCAGGGTGAGCTAAGCAGGTGAGCTAAAAGCCAGTTCAGTCCAGGCTGTGCCACTCCCTGGCTGTGTGAGCTAGAACGAGTGTCTCAACCTCTCTGGGCCTCATTTTCCTCGTCTCTGCAATGGGGATCATCACAATCCCACCCTCGCGAGGCTGTTGGGATGGTTAGATGAGCCAGCAGGCAGAGCTTGGAATCACTCGGGGTTGCTTGCATTAGATATTATACGTAGGGAGGTTGAGAAATCTTGACAGTTTTCATCTCCCTTCCCCAATCCCAGGAACAAACCCTACCTGTTCTATTTCAACATTGTGAAATGTGCCAGCCCCTTGGTCCTGCTGGAATTCCAGTGTCCCACCCCCCAGGTAACTTGGCTGCTCACCTATCTTCTTTGCCACCCCTGCTTTCTGTCACCGGGTCCTTTTCTTGCCCTAGGGACAGCTTCTCTCTCAGCCCTTTCTTCTCCCCCGGTGAATGGGAGGCAGGGCCTCTGTCCTGTGTGGGGATCGGGTGTCTGTCTTGATCCCACCCAACCCCTGCCTCCTGCCCCCTCCCCCAAGATCTGCGTGGAGAAATGCCCCGACCGTTACCTCACCTACCTGAACGCTCACAGATCCCAGGATTTTGAGTACTACAAGCAGTTCTGTGTGCCTGGCTTCCAGAACAACAAGGTAAGGGGAGCCTAGGGAGGGGGCGGGTGGAGGGTACTGGCCTGGGGCACGAACCCCTCTCCCTTTCTTGCTAGGGTGTGGCTGAGGTGCTTCGGGATGGCGACTGCCCTGCTGTGCTCATCCCCAGCAAACCCTGTGAGTCTGGGGTTCTGCAAACTTGCGGGGGGGAGGTCTGCAAACTTGGGGGGGGGAGGTCAGGGGGGGGGGAGGTTGCAGGGGCTCAGCCTGACTGGTCTCATTCCCCGCCCCACGCAGTGGCCCGGCGATGCTTCCCAGCCATCCACGCCCACAAGGGGGTCCTCATGGTGGGCAACGAGACGACTTACGAGGATGGGCACGGCTCTCGAAAGAACATCACAGAGCTGGTGGAGGGCGCCAAGTGAGGACCGCACCACAGCCCACCACCTCGGGGTCCTGCTTTTCCGGGTGGGCCGGGGCGTCCCCTGGGGCTGGCCCAATCAGGGAGGGCTCCGGCACGAGCCTTGTCTGCCTGTCTCCAGGAAGGCCAACGGGGTCCTCGAGGCGCGGCAGCTGGCCATGCGGATATTTGAAGATTACACAGTCTCCTGGTACTGGATAGTCATGTAAGTGGGGAGGGAAAGCGGCCGCCCTCACCCCCGGGTCTGTGGTTCTGGGGCCGGTGAGAGGATGCCGGCTGCTCATGCCCCCCATTTTCTCCCCAGCGGCCTGGTCATCGCCATGCTGATGAGCCTTCTCTTCATTGTCCTGCTGCGCTTCCTGGCCGGCATTATGGTCTGGGTGATGATCATCATGGTGATTCTGGTGCTCGGCTACGGTGCGTCTCCCCCTCCCTGCACCCTCCCTCCCCTGCAGTCTGCAAGATGCCTCTGCCCTCTGACCTGACTGTGGTCTTCAAGAACCTTGTCCTAAGCCATCTGTCTTTTATTTGGCGTGTTTGTGAAGATGTTCATCTCAGTGTTGTTTATGGGAGTAGGCACTTGGAAATAACCTCTGTGGTCATCGATGGGGGATGAGTTAGATCATAGCCTTCCAGGTGGGAGCTGGAGGTGCATTTTATCTGCATCAGAAACCATCCTCAAGTAGAGTGCTTAGCACAATGGTTAAAGATGTGTGTCCTGGCACCAGACTGGGGGGAAGGTGGGGGAGCGGTGGGGGGGGTGGGAGGGGCAGGGTGGTTTAAATGCCAACTCTGCCCGATCCTTCCTCTGTGACCTTGGGCAAGTGACTCAACTTCCCCGTGCCTCAATTTCTTCCTCTATAAACTGGGGATAATGAGTATTTACTAGTTAGGTGGCTTAATGAGAAAAAGTGTACAAATGAGCTGGGGGGAGGGCCCTGTAGATCTCAGGCCTGTGGAACCCAGAGGCAATGCACAAAACCCAGGGCTTCACGTTCTGATTCTTCAGATAAACATTCCAGGGGGAGGGATGTCTCATAGGCAGCCCAACGTGAGGACACAGATATTAAAGGATTCATGCTAATGGTGGTTTCTAGCTGGGTGCTGGCATTTTAGGCAAATGGTTTTTGTTTGTTTTTAAGATTTTCTTTTATTTTTTAAAGATTTTATTAATTTATTTGAGAGAGAGAGTGAGTGAGAGAGAGAGAGAGAGAACATGAGCTGGGGTGGGGGGCAGAGGGAAAGGGAGAAGCAGGCTCCCTGCCGAGCAGGGACCCCCCCGCAACGCGGGGCTTGATCCCAAGACTCCAGGGACCTGAGCCGAAGGCAGATGCTTAACAGACTGAACCACCCAGGTGCCCCTAAGATTTTATTTTTAAGTCATCTCTACACCCAGTGTGGGGCTCAAACTCATGACCCTCAGATTGAGAGTTGCATGCTCTACCAACTGAGCCAGCCAGACGTCCCTGTTTTTTTTTTTTTAACTTTATCTGCATTTTACTATTTTACTCTACAAAGAGCTAAAGGGAATATTGAAAATCCCTAATGCCACCCCACTGAATGTTAATACCCACATTCTTGGTCCCCACCCATGAACCATTGTTACTGGGTGGCAAGGAAGCCCTCAGGTCCCAGAGCATCCTGGGCCCTGATCAGGCGCTCACGTACGCCTGCGTGCATCAAGCCTGCATCGAGTGCCTGTGTCCCAGGCAATTTTCTAGGTCCTGGGGGTGTGGGCAAGATGGACAAGAAATAATAAACCAGGGGGCGACTCTTGATTTCAGGGTTGTGAGTTGGAGCCCCACGTTGAGTGTGCACATTATGTAAAAATAAAATCTTTTCTTTTTTTTTGTAAAAATAAAATCTTAAAAAAATAAATAAATAAACCAGAAAACCCTCTAGAAAGTCCAAGCAGAGAGAAGGGGTAAGAGGTTGAGTATGAAGGGGTGTGGTTTGAAATGAGAGCAGCAGTTTGAGAAGGTCTCATTAGAAGGTGACCTTTGAGGGGTGCATGCGGTGGCTCAGTCGGTTAAGCATTTGCCCTCAGTTTGGGTCATGATCCGGGAGTCCTGAGATTGAGCCCCATGTCCGGCTCCTTGTTCAATGGGAAGCCTGCTTCTCTCTCTCCCTTTGCCTGCCACTCCCACTGCTTATGCTCTCGCTCTCTGACAAATAAATAAATGAAATCTTAAAAAAAAAAGAAAGAAAAAAGAATGTGACATTTGAGTAGAGAGACAGGAGGGTGTGAGAAACCCAGTACTGAGTGGCGGGAACAGCAAGTACAAAGGCTCAGAGGCGGGGCACCTGGGTGGCTCATTCACTTAAGCATCTGACTCTTGATTTCGGCTCGGGTGATGATCTCAGGGCCCTGGGATCGATCCCCAAACTGGGGCTCCGTGCTCAGCGGGGAGGCTGCTTGGGATTCTCTCTCTCCCTCTCCCTCTTTCCCTCCCCCACTCCTCCTTTCACGAATAATAAATAAATAAATCTTTGCAAAGGCTTGGAGGCAGGAGCAGCTTTGGTTCTTGCTTCTGCTAAATGGGGGTGCTCCCACCTGCTTTGCAGCGTGGGGGGAGCATCCGGTGGGCTGAGGTCGGTCCCCTGTGCAGGGATATTTCACTGCTACATGGAGTACATGCGACTGCGGGGCGAGGCCGGCTCCGACATCTCCCTGGTGGACCTTGGCTTCCAGACAGACCTCCGCGTGTATCTGCACTTGCGGCAGACGTGGATGGCCTTCAGTGAGTCCCAGCCCCCCTCCCATCTTGCCCCCGGAGAGGCCTGGGAGGGAGTGGGGACAGGCAACTGGCAGACTCGGCCCCCCTCTGCCTCCCGCAGTGATCATTCTGAGCATCCTTGAGGTTGTTATCATTTTGCTGCTCATCTTTCTGCGGAAGAGAATCCTCATCGCCATCGCGCTCATCAAGGAAGCCAGCAGGTGGGTGCCCCCAGGGGCTGGGTTTGGGGTGGTCCCGGGGCTGCTCAGGCCCTGATGCCTGTGTCTCTATTCCTCTCCAGGGCTGTGGGATATGTGATGTGCTCCCTGCTGTACCCACTGGTCACCTTCCTCCTGCTGTGCCTTTGCATCGCCTACTGGGCTAGCACTGCTGTGTATCCACGCTCAGGCCCGGATCCCTGACCCCATGGGTGGCTGAGGGCCGAACTGGCCTGGAAGTGACCTGCAGCTTGGGGGGTGGGGGAGGCAGGGCCAGAACCCAGTGGGGGGAATGGATCCTTTCTCACAAGCTTCCAGGGTCCCTAATCCCAAACCTCAGGTTCCTTAATGAACCTCCAGCTTCCTGTCCACTTCCAACGAAGCCGTCTATAAGATCTTTGATGACAGCACCTGCCAATTTGCTGGGAAAACCTGCAACCCTGAGGTGGGGGGTCACCTCTTTCCCCAGCAGCCCACAGACCATCTGCAACCTCTCATTCTCCACTTGGGGACCATTCAGCAAACATTTGGTGCCTGCTGTATGCCTGGTGCTGGATGTGGGGAGTGGGGAGGGGGACATCTAACTTGGCAGCCCCCAGCCCATCCTGAATACTGAACCACCCACCTTTCTCCTCTTGACTTCATTTCCTGCCCCATAGCCCTCCCTTAACCCAATGATGGCCAGGTCTTGCCTCTAGAACCCCTTCCTTGCCTTTCACAAGCCCCTCTGCCGACCCCTGTGGTCTTCATACTGATCTCTGCCACTCTTGTCCTGTCCACGTGGCCACTGTCCTCGAATGACCCCGCCCTGATCCCCAGGGTAGCTTATCCTGCCTCACTGACCCCCATGGAGTCAATGATCCTGTCTTGGTTTTAGAAGCCCCTATACTGAACCCTCCATTCCTTGACTTACCTGTGACTCCCATGACTCCCGTCCCACCCCGCAGTCTATCTGACCCAGACCTGATGCCCAGAAGCCACTGGGAACCCCTGGCCCCTATGTTGTGACCTGGCCTTGCATCCCTCCCGCAGACCTTCGCCTCCTCCAATGAGTCCCGCCTGTGCCCTGGTGCCCACTGCCAGTTTGCCTTCTACGGGGGTGAGTCGGGCTACCATCGGGCCCTGCTGGGCCTGCAGATCTTCAATGCCTTCATGTTTTTCTGGCTGGCCAACTTTGTGCTGGCCCTGGGCCAGGTCACACTAGCCGGGGCCTTCGCCTCCTACTACTGGGCCCTGCACAAGCCGGACGACCTGCCTGCTTTCCCACTCTTCTCTGCCTTTGGCCGGGCGCTCAGGTGGGATTCCGGGTGGTCTGGGGGTGGCGGCGAGATGGGGTGTGGGAGCCTTGGCGCGGCCACTGATCATCCCCTTGGCCCTCAGGTACCACACAGGCTCCCTGGCCTTTGGTGCCCTCATTCTAGCCATCGTGCAGATTATCCGAGTGATGCTCGAGTACTTGGATCAGCGTCTGAAAGGTGCGGCCCACCGGTGGCTTGCTTTGGCTGCTGGGAGGCAGGGCTGAGGGGCAGATTGGGGATTGGTTTATGGGGGGCGGGTTAAGGCGAAGGGACTGTGATGGGTTTCCGCTTGGGGTGAGGAGGGTGGAGTGGGCAGTTTGAGCAATTCGTTCCTAAGGTGGAGGAACGGCTGAGGGAGCCCATTGGGTGGAGTTCTTACTTCGGGGTGGGGCGGGGCGGGGCGGGACCAAGAGGCCTGGGCCCCCATTGGTTCCTGAAGAGGCAAAGATTTGTTTGTACAGAGAAGGGCGGGGCTGAGGCGTGTTTCTTTTTGGCAGCGGTGGGGCTGGGATTGGTTATTCTTCGGGGTGGGGCCGAGGAGGAGGCGAGGATTGGCTGCTGCTTGGGAGGCGGGGCCAGGGCAGTAGTGTGGGTTGTGATTGGTTCCTCCCTAGGTTGCAAGGCTTCACGATAGGGCCGGTCCTCGGGGTCTGGGCTGAGTGTCCTGGGCCCAGTTGGTTCCTACTTGAATGAGGGGCAGGACCCCAGGGGTTCTGCTTCAAGTGGCCTCTCCCTGTCTCTCTGCGTAGGCGGGCTCCGGGAATCCTGGACTGTGTGCATGTAAATAAGAGGTAGGGGGTGCGGTGTCCCCACCAGGGGTCTCCCCTCACCTCTGCCTCCCTCCCTTCTCTCTTAGCTGCCGAGAACAAGTTTGCCAAGTTCCTCATGACCTGTCTCAAATGCTGCTTCTGGTGCCTGGAGAAGTTCATCAGATTCCTCAACAGGAATGCCTACATCATGGTGAGGAGGCCTGGGACCCAGAACCAGCCCATCACCAGCTCCTGCTGGGTACGGGGAACCCTCATTTCCAGCCAGTGGGCCTGACCCGCCCCCTCCCTCCCTCCAGATTGCCATCTACGGCACCAACTTCTGCACCTCGGCCAGGAATGCCTTCTTCCTGCTCATGAGAAACATCATCAGGTCAGGGAAAGCATGGCGCTCGGGCTGCCTCCCTCCTCCCCCAGGCCCTGAGCCCGCCTTCATGCCTGTTCTTCACTGTCGCCTGCAGAGTGGCCGTCCTAGACAAAGTTACCGACTTCCTTTTCCTGTTGGGCAAACTTCTGATCGTGGGTAGTGTGGGTGAGTGCTGCTGGCCAGCCCGTGGGGCTGTGGGAGCCTGTCAGGGTGACTTGTGAAGTGCTCTTGGGCCCACACATCTTCATTTGTGACGAGTGCCATGTTCTCTGAGGTCTTGGGGGGGAGGGGCTTCCTTTAGCCAGAACCCTCATCCATCTCGGTTTCCTCTCTCTCTTTAGGGATCCTGGCTTTCTTTTTCTTCACCCACCGGATCAGGATTGTGCAGGACACAGCACCGCCCCTCAATTATTACTGGGTCCCTATACTGGTATGGACCTTTGGGGATGGGTGGGGGCCCAGGGAGAAGGAGGTGGGGGGTCTCCTGGTCTCTCTTGACTAGACAGACGTGGGTGGAGGTCAGAGGTGGGGGATTGATGATTTATTCAGTCCACAGACATGTAGTAAGCACCTCCTGTGAACCAGGCCCCGGGGAGAGGACGGGCTTCTCTCCAGAGGACCTTACCTTTCAGAGGCAAATAGACCTCAGTGAATAGGGATGTGGGAGGGTGCGTGATTACGAACTGATCTGTGCCGTGGGGGAGAGTTACCGGGAACTGTTAGAGCTTGTGGTGGAGGATTTGAACAGGCCTGGAAGGCCAGGTGCCTTCACTGCGGATCTGGATATCGTAAGATCTGAAGGAGATACGAGAACGTCCAGGCCCAGAGGTCAAGAAATACGGAGGCCCTGAGGTGGGCCTATGCCAGGAATACTGAGGAGACTGGGGTAGGGGGGAGGAGGGGGATAAGGGGCAGGGACGTGGTGGGGCCATGAAGGGGTAATGTCATCACCCTGAGAGCAGTGCAGGCCTTAGAGCCCCGTGACCTAGATTTTTATCTGAGTTCTCTATTTGCTCACTCTAAGATGAGTCAGTTTGGGCAAGTTATTTAATCTCTCCATGGTCCACTCACTTCAATCTGTGAATGTTTATCAGATACCTGCCAAGGCCCTGTGAGTCTCCAAATTGTTGGGGGTGTGGCCCTAAGTGGGACAGATATAGTCTAGTGGGGATGAGGGCATTATGCCTGTAATGCCCTAAACATGCATAAAATTGCAGCCAGATGAAGGTTTCAGGGATCAGGCATGCAGTGCTAGGAGAGCATAAAACAGGGTCTAGATGTCAGAAGCAGCTTCTTGGAGGAGGTGGTATCTGAGGACTTGATGTTTGAACTGAAAGCAGAAGGGTAAGAAGACAAAAAGTAGACTTAAGTACGGACAACAGCATGTGCAAAGGCCCTGGGGTTGAAGGAAACAAAGGGTGGATGGCAGGACTTCCGGATGTTATTCCGGGCTTATCAGCAGGGAAATAACAGGATCTGAGCCTGGGAGGGCGTGGTGAGTGGGAGTTGCTCTGGGAGCTACGGTGGAAACAGCTTGGCTCCCCTTGCCTAGACGGTGATCATCGGCTCCTACCTGATTGCCCATGGCTTCTTCAGTGTCTACGGCATGTGTGTGGACACATTGTTCCTCTGCTTCTGTGAGTGACCCCTCAACCCAGCCCTTGCCAGGCCCTGACTACCTTCTCCCCTCTGGGCATAACATCTGATGGGGCTATGGCTATGTGTTCAGCGGCCGCGCGCCCCCAGCTTCCCCGGGGACTGGCTGTTCGCGTCAGAGGGCCCTGGCATGCCTTCTCGGCCTCCTCCCTCCGCTCGGAGCTGCTCCATCCTGTTGTCCCCTGGGCCAGGCTGCAGCTAGAACGCTGTGCCCCTGGGCCCTCGGCTTTGGAGTTTCTGGCGTTGTTGGGGGGTGGGGTCCGTGGCCGCTACTAACTCTGTTCTCTCCATCTGTCTGTTTTTTTGTTTGTTTTGTTTTTTTCTTTTCTCTTCCTCTACTCCATGCCTGCTGGCTTCCCTGTTCTTCCCTGCCTCCCTCTTTCCCTCCCTTCCTGACCACCCCATTTTCCCCCTGCCGGTTCCTGGGGGGAGCCCAGGTGAGGACCTGGAAAGGAATGACGGCTCTCAGGAGCGACCCTACTTCATGTCGCCCGAGCTGAGAGACATCCTGTTGAAGGGGAGTGCGGAGGAGGGGAAGCGGGCAGAAGTCGAGGAGTAGAGAGGGTGGGAGGCGTGGGGGCCAGGCAGGCCTCCCGTTTCCTCCCCGTAGACCAGGGGTGCATGCGGGGCTACCCTGCGTGGGGAGTGTGGGGAGCGTGTGTGTGTCCCAGGCCCGAGCCCACCACAGCCTGCCCCTCTCTGGTCCCAGTGTGTCTCGCTTCCTAACCCTCTGAGGCTTCTCTGTGGCCCTGGTTCTCCTGCCCTGTCCCCGGAGGCCCCTGCCCATGGGCTCCCCTCATGCCACCGTCTCTGGGGCCTCTCTCCGCAGTGGAGGACCTGGAGAGGAATGACGGCTCTGCCGAGAGGCCTTACTTCATGTCTCCCAATCTCAAGAGGCTCTTGAACAAGACCAACAAGAAGCTGGCGGAGTCCTAACGGCCCCCGCTCCCCCCCCCCACCTCTCCAGAAGTCTCACACTGGGTGCTCGGCAGCTGGGTCAGAACCTCTGGCCCCCTGGGCTCACCGGAAGTCCGATCACTGCCGCCTCCCCACCCCCCGCCCAACTGTCCGGTTACCGCTGGATTCCAGGGACCTGGAGGATTTGGGGCGTCTCCTCCCTGTGTCAGGGGGCAGTTGGAGTTTTCACGGCGGTGCCCCGAGACCGCACAGGTCACTCCAGCCCTCAGGATGGGGAGTAGTCGGTGAGGCCTCTTGACGTCTGGCATGCAGGGGGGCCCCCGACCTCTGGGAGCCTGTTCCCCTCTCACGATGGGGCAGCGTTTGCGTCTGCAAGAGTGATGGCTAAAGTAAGCTCCGGCTAAAGTAAGCCCCCCCGCCCCTCCCCCCATTCACTCGCGTCCCCTCTGGGCAGGACCGAGCCCCTTCTCCACGGCTGAACAGCTGTCTCACGAGCTGCCACACGCGTTTATTATTATTTTTTTTAAACTTGGACATGCATTAAAGGGTCTGTTAGCTTTTTTCTTTCTGTCTCCACGGCTGAGATGGGGCCAGCTGAGGAGTGCCTTCTGTCGTCCCCTCTCTGCCGAGCCTGGCTGGGGTGGGAGTGGCATGGCCAGGTGGGGGTGGCTCCAGGCACGGGAGGCCACAGCAGGGGTGTCAGGGAAGGAGAGGGAGTAGTGAGTCTGTCGGGGGAGGGCCGCCGGGGGCTGGGAGCAGGGAGTGCACTCTTGTGGACAGCGCGGAGCAGGAGGGAGGAGTCCGCTGATAGCTGCTTAATGGAAACCTGCTGGCCGGCCGGAGGAGTGGGGCCCAGTTTCCCCCCTTCTTCTGTCAGTTACTGACACAGCTCTCTTTGTGAGAGAGCAAGCAGCTGAATCCACCCGAGGGACGCTGTCAGGGGAAGGGCTGGGGGCAGATGCTGTGGGCACGCTGCCCCCGCCCACCCCATCACCTCACCTTGAGGATCCTTTTGCCAAATTTGTTGAACTCTGGGGACCTGGTCTCCTTGTTCTCCCTTCGCCATATCCCCGGGCCCCTGACCTCATGTCTTTGCTCATCGGCACCACAGCAGCATCCCAGAGAGGGAGAAAACCCAGCCTGGGGTCCCAGTCTCCTGTGCCTGCCCGCCAGCCCTCAGTACACCCCCCGCCGCCCTCTCCGTTCTGTCTGCACACTCTTGCGTGTTAACTGCATTCCAACCACTAATAAAGTGCCTATTGTACAGAGCCCGGGCCTGGAGTGTTTGTGGAGGGAGTAGGAGGCTGGTAGGGGGAACCCCAGCTTTGACTGCCCTGGGATTGGGTGTCTGAGCTGGGGCAAGTCTCCCGGGGGAAGGAGGGAGGGCAGGAAGCCCTCTGTCTGCGGGGGCCGCATCTCTGCCTGAATCCCACCTCGCGGGCAGCTCAGGTTTCTCCTGAACAAAATGTCCCTTATTAGGTCTGATTCCTAGACCCCAGAAGGCGGCGACGGCCTGTTCACCTCTCGCCCACCTCCTCAGTCTCGAGGCCTGGACACGTGCCCCCGGCCTGCTTTGTCCCCAGGCCCAGGCACCTGAGGCGCCCACAGTCTAGTCCAGCCTCTCTGAACCTGCAAAGCTGCCAAGGGCTGGGTCCTGCCCTGTTGCCTGGAGGCCTGCTGCTGCCCCCTGCTGCCACTATCTGTCAGTGTCACCGCTGGGTCACCGCCTTTCTCTGTACCCCCACCCTAGGAATTTTTTCGTAAATGGCCACCATTTCTTGAGTACTTCCTACCTGCTTACCATATATACCACTTTATTACTCTCCTCGATAATTGAGGCTGGGAGGTTGGGTTACATTTCTGAAGGTCGCCCAGTGGGAAAGTGGCTTAGAAGGCATTTGAACCCAGGTCTCCTTGACCCCAAGTCCTTACCCGCTACCTTGTACTGACCCCAGAAAGTGTTGTCTCCAATTGTCTGAGTTTGTTCTTTTCCTTATCCCCAGTTCCTGTTAGCCTTGCCTCCAAAATACCTCCCAAACCTACCCACTTCTCCCCCTATCTTTAGCTCCCAGCTCCCATCATACCCAGCTGAACCAACGCTGTCCCTTGCCCAGGTCCCTGGCTCCTGCCATCTCCTCCCCTTTTCCACAGTTCCTGACACAGGTGCAAAAGGGTGCTTGTGAACACTCTAGTGAGTCCCAGCCCTTCTCTGCTCAAGAACCCTCCATGGATCCCACCTTATTCAGCGAAGCAGCCCAAGTCTTCACTGCAGCCCCTGAGAGGCCCTGCCCCATCTGCCCCATTGGCTCCCCCTTGTGCTTGAAATGTTCCCCACCTGGCTCTTTGTGTGGCTTGCTCCTCCGCCTTTGGTTTTCAGCTCAGGGATCACCTCCTCCAGGAAGCCTTCTGGGCTCATTGAAGGATGGTTCCTCGGTGACCACACATCACCCTCTTTTTCTCATGGCATTTGTCACACCCTGCAAGGATTTATTTGTATTTTCATTTCATATTGTTAGCCTCCCCACCCAGCACGTCAGCTCAAAGGGGATCCGGCTCTGGCCTCTTTTTTTTTTTTTTTAACCACCTTATCCCAGAGCAGGACGGAGTGCGTGGTACACAGCAGGCCCTCCGCATACAGGCACAGAGCAGCTGAATGACTGCAAAGGGTTTAGCACAGTGCCTGGCCTGGGCGAAGGGCAGCGTGAACCACTGTTACTAGCGTACTAGCATTAGCCAGCACTTAAGTTCCCAGTCTTTCATGCACGCTCAAAACTCTTCAGCTGCCGTGTGCAGAGACAGTACCACACAAAAGTAGAAGCAGGAAGACCAATGAGGAGGTTACTGTGGGACGCCTGGCTGGCTGAGTCAGTAGAGCCTGCAACTCCTGGTTTCAGGGTCATGAGTTCGAGCTCCTGGGTTGGGTGTGGAGCGTACTTAAAAAAAAAAAAAGATTTTTTATTTTATTTAGTTTTTTAAAAAGATTTTATTTGACAGAGAGAGACACAGCAAGAGAGGGAACACAAGCAGGGGGAGTGTGAGAGGGAGAAGCAGGCTTCCCGCCAAGCAGGGATCCCAATGCGGGGCTCGATCCCAGGACCCTGGGATCATGACCTGAGCTGAAGGCAGATGCTTAACGACTGAGTCACCCAGGTGCCCCAGAAAAGATTTTTTTAAAAAAGTTGTGAGGCGCCGGGGTGGCTCAGTCAGTTGCGCGTCTGCCTTCGGCTCAGGTCATGATCCCGGGGGCCTGGGATTGAACCCCATGTTGCCTCCCTGCTCAGTGGGGAATTTGCTTCTCCCTCTGCCCCTCCCCCCTGCTTATGTGTGTTTGCACGTGCTAACAAATAAATGGACTCTTTAAAAAAATTAAATTTAAGAGGTTACTGCACTGATCTGGGTGTGTGCTGCTGGTGGACTGGGCTCAGGTGGTCTTGGTGAAAATGATGAAAAGCATGCAGATTTCGCGTGTCACTTAAAGACAGAGCTCGACTTGATTGATTGCATGTGCAAGAGAGAGGACTCAAAGAAACAGGAGGAAGCAGGACTGCGGGAGTCAAGCTCGGAGTCCTACGGAGGGCACCTGTTACCTGGCCCTGCAGGGAGCTCAAGAGGGTAAGTGACATCTCAGAGCTGTCCTGAATTGTGGGTCACGGACTAAAAGTGGCCCAGGAGCTTACAATCCCAGGTACATCTGGTTCTCATGGGTACGGAGGCAAAGTGTCCATGTGACCCAGTCTGATCCTCTTGAGAGCGTTAGCAATGTGGTCCCAAGCCCAGGGTAGTTCTTTGAAGAAGAGCTGGTGGGCAGGCAGTTGTGCAAAAGCCTGCAAAGCCCGGGCAAAGAGACAATAAAGCAGAGCTGAAGGGATCCGGGCAGGTCGGTGTATTTTGGAACTCCTTTATACAAAATCTCCAAGGGAAGCGGTGATGTAGATGGCTGGATATGTCGGGATTTCACGGGAGAATTCTAGGCTGGAGGCATTTAATCGGGAGTGTGTTTTGATGGTCTTTGAAGTCGTGGGGCTGGCTGAGATCACCTGGGAAGTGTTTAGAGAGGCGAGGTCTGAGCTCTGGGGAGAAGGGAAAAAAGAACTTAGGGGACTTAGAGGAGAGCCAGAGAGCAGTGGCGTCTGAGCTGAAGGCAGGAAGTTTGGGCACAAGTGCTCCTGGCTTTAGTGTGGGAGCAAATGAATGGGGCAACTATTTTCTAGCGCAGTAAGAAAGGACGTCAGGGGAGGGCAGAGCGTGCGATGTTGGAAGCTGTAACAAGGTGTGAAAAATTGGGAGAACACTGCATGAATGAGCAATGTTAGCACTGTGGGGGTTTTTTTCTTCCCCAAACTCAGCAAGGTGGGAGGTGCAGCCAGAGGGTGGATTTACCTTGGGGTTGACAAAGAGGCGCAGGGGCTTGAGAGTATGTGCAAGGGGAGATGCGGGAGGGATGCTAGCTTTCTGCTGTCCAAAACCCCGCCCATAGCTTTCAAAGCACTGGAAGTGAAAGCCAAGGTCTCCACGTGGGTCTCCAGGGCCCCGCAGGACCTATCCACCCTTTCTTGGATGGCCCCCTTCCAGCCCCTCGGACTCTTTGCTGCACCTTCCACAAGCAGTCAATCTCTGGGACTTTGTACTGGCTGTTCCCTCTGCCTGGAATGCTCATCTCCCAGCAAGCTGCTTGGCCTCAGTCCCTCAGCTCCCTGTTGCTGCCTCCCCAGCTGGGTCAGCTCCATGAGGGCAGGGGCATGGGATGATTTGTTCACTGTGTCCCCAGCAGCAGCTCCGGCTGCACAGCTCAAGGCCAGCTTCTCCCACCCTCCCAGATGGTCTGCGTCACTGGCAGGCTACGTGCAAGCTCTTTTCTGCTCGGCTTGGCCAGCATTCATTTCTGCGGTTTGCAGCTCGGAGAGGTACCAATCCAGAATACTTGGAAGTGGTTGGGGCGCCTGGGTGGCTCAGTGGGTTAAAGCCTCTGCCTTCGGCTCAGGTCATGATCTCGGGGTCCTGGGATGGAGCCCCGCGTCGGGCTCTCTGCTCAGTGCAGACCCTGCTTCCTCCCTCTCTCTGCCTGCCTCTCTGCCTACTTATGATCTGTCAAATAAAAAAAAATCTTAAAAAAAAAAAAAATACTTGGAAGTGGTGTGGCCCGGCCAAGGGGAGGGAGCCCTGCAGGCATGGGTGTGCGGGCTAGTTACAGGGTGGCGGGAAACAAAGTGGTTCAGGCAATTAACAGACACAAAGAGGTCTTCGGTTCTGTAACGTTCTGGAACAGGTAAAGCTAATCCTGGGGATGTAACAGGGCCAGGGATTGGCTAGGGACAGCAGGAGGGAGACTCCTGTGGGGGGGCGGGGGGAGATGCCAACGTTCCTTATCTTGATCGGGGTGGTGCTTACACAGATGTATAGGTAAACATTTACCAAGATGTACACTTAACGATTGTATTATACCTTCGCTGAAAAAAAAAAAAGTGCCTTAAGGGAAATGGGGAATTCCTCTTTGGCTGCTGTCCGTGAGGTTGGACTGAGTTGGGCACAGTGGGGCCCAGGTGTGCTGGGTGACCCAATCATGCATTTACTCACCGTATCGAGTGCTCTGGGTGAACCAGAACCATGTTCCCTGGTCTGAGTTTACTCTCTGGCTAGGGGGACGGATAATAACTAAATATGTAACAAGTGGTGATAGACATTTTCAAGAAAAATAAAGCAGGATAATCTGACAGTGCTGTTTGAGAAATGGTGGTCAGGGCAGCTGGAGCACAGACCTCAGAGAAGTGAGGGAGTGAGCTCTGAATACCTGAGGGAAGAGAGTGTATCAGGCAGTGCGTATAGCCAGTGCAAAGGCCCTGAGGTGACAAGAAGCTTGAAAGAATGGAGGAAGGTGTGAAAGGACATGTCAAACTATATATCCCAGGCTCACACCCTCCCAGTCTAGCTGCCCAAGCAGATCTTCTCTTCTTTGATGACTGGAGGCAAGTCCCAGAGCAGCCTAGTCTTTGGCCAGTTCTGGTGAAACTGTGGGGTTTTTTTTCTCCCCCAAACTCAGCAAGGTGGGAGGTGCCATCTCTGCACTTGGCACTGGACCAGGAAAGAAGTGGGGTTTTGATCAGCCAGATCCAAGGCAGAGGCTGGTGGTGGGAACACTGTGGGGGAGAAGTGGTTCCCCAAAGGAAAACCCTGGTTCTCAGAACAAAGAGGGAATGGAGACTCAGCAGGCCAAAGCCACAGGTAGCCAGCTGCTCTGTGGGACGAGACCACGAGCAAGAACTAGAACAGCAGGGGCTTCAGGATGGTCAAGAGGGTCCTGGCAGGTGAAGATGATGAACTCCCGGTGGCTGGGGTCCTACATACACTTGGTCCATATGACAGCATGGCCGTGCGGCCATGCCAATTCTCCCCAAGTCTCAACATCCTGAGGCTCAAATTAATGTGGCCATGATATGGCTCCACTTTCACTCCATCTCATTCTTTTAATGTAAAATATTGCTGGGGCGCCTGGGTGGCTCAGTTGGTGGAGTGTCGGACTCTTGGGTTTTGGCTCAGATCATGATCTCAGGGTCGTGAGATTGAGCCCTGCATCAGGCTCTGCACTTTGCAGGAAGTCTGCTTGGGATTCTTGCTTTCCCTCTCCCTCTGCCCGTCCCCCTGCTTACCCGTGCACGGGTGTGTGTGCTGTCTTTCTCTCAAAATAAAAACATTTACTTATTTTTAAAAAATTTTTATTTATTTGACAGAGAGAGAGAGAGAGAGAGAGAGAGAGAGATATCACAAGTAGGCATACAGGCAGGCAGAGAGAGAGGGGGAAGCAGGCTACCCGCTGAGCAGAGCCCAATGCGGGGCTCGATCCCAGGACCCTGAGATCATGACCTGAGCTGAAGGCAGAGGCTTAACCCACTGAGTAACCCAGGCGCCCCAACATTTACTTATTTTTAAAAAATATTTTATTTGACAGAGAGAGACACACAGTAAGAGAGGCAACACAAGCAGGGGGAGTGGGAGAGGGAGAAACAGGCTTTGCGCTGAGCAGGGAGCCCGATGCCGGACTCTATCCCAGGACGCTGGGATCGTGACCCGAGCCGAAGGCAGATGCTTAACGAGTGAGCCACCCAGGCACCCCGATACATTTACTTATAAAATTCTATATAGGGGCATCTGGGTGGCTCAGTGGGTTAAAGTCTCTGCCTTCGGCTCAGGTCATGATCTCAGGGTCCTGGGATCAAGCCCCCATCAGGCTCTCTGCTCAGCAGGGAGCCTGCTTCCCCCTCTCTCTGCCTACTTGTGATCTCTCTCTCTCTTGTCAAATAAAATCTTTAAAAAAAAGACATAGAATTAAAAAAATTTAAAAAATTCTATTTATTTTGAGAGAGAGAGAGAAAAGCAGACTCCCCGTTGAGCAGGGAATCTCAGGACCCCGAGATCAAGACCTGAGCCGAAGGCAGACGCTTAACCGACTGAGCCACCCAGGTGCCCCATAAATAAAAGCTTTAAAAAATTTTTATTGCTGTAAAATACACATAAAAATTACCACCCAAACCATTTTTAAGGGTACAGCTCAGTGACATTAAATACATTCACACCTTTGTGCAAACATCACCACCCTCCACATCCAGGAATTTCCTTCTTCCCAAACGAAAACTGTTCCCATTAAAGACAAACTCCTCCTCCTGCAGGCACCCACCATTCTACTTCCTGCCTCTAGGAATCTAACTCTTCCAGAGACCTTGTATGAGTGGAGTGATATAGTATTGAGCCTCTTGTGTCTGGCTAATTTCACTTAATGTGACATCCTCTAGGTTCATCTGCATTGTAGCATATGTGAGAATTTCCTTCTCTTTTAAGGCTGAATATTTAACATTCTATGGTCTGCATACATCACAATTTGTTGATATATTCCTCCTCCGACAGACGCCTGGGTTATTTCCACCTTTTGGCTACTGTGAGTCATGCTGCTATGAACAAGGGTGTGCAAGCATCTTGAGTCCCTGCTTTCATTTCTGGTGGGCATATTCTCAGAAGTGGAATTGCTGGATATGTTGTTTAACTTTGGGAGAAAACACCATGTTGTTTTCTTGCTCCATCTTTTTTTTTTTTTTTTTAAAGATTTTATTTATTTATTTGACAGAGAGAGAGAGATCACAAGTAGGCAGAGAGGCAGGCAGAGAGAGAGGAGGAAGCAGGCTCCCTGCTGAGCAGAGAGCCCGATGCGGGGCTCGATCCCAGGACACTGAGATCATGACCTGAGCCGAAGGCAGAGGCTTCAACCCACTGAGCCACCCAGGCGCCCCTCTTGCTCCATCTTTTAGCTGAGCTTTCTTCCTGGTTGCTTTCATTCTGTCATGTTCTTTCGTCAAGGTCTACCCCCTGCCCCCCTCCCCTCACCTGGTACTTCCCTGGCTTCAAGATTAGAACAACAAGGGCTTCTCTTGCCCCAGAGTCCCTGGCCTGGGGCGCAGTGGCTCTGACTGACTAGATCTGGGTCCCTTACTCCTAAGCCAATTACTGTGGCCAAGCCATGGGGCTAGTTTCAGAGTATGACAGCGGGGACTCATCAACTGAACTCCAGATTGAGCAAGGAAGAGGGGAAGTTCCCCAAAGCACTGTGGTCCACCCATGTCCGCTCCACTGAAAGGGGAGGAAGGCAACAGGCACGGGTCAAAAAGGATCCAGAAGGAAAAGTTCCTCTGTGTGATTGGGGGTGGGAGGCTGAAGTTCGAGAAAGAGGAGGAAGGCAAGGAATGGACAGCATGTTCATGAGAACACTGAAGTCCCTGATGAAGACAGATCCTGGCTGGACAAGGGAATGCAAGAGGAGGGGGACAGACCTGACTCTGGGAACAGGGGGTGCACAGCCAGATGCTAGGGCATGCCAGGACAGGGAAGTCAGAGAATGGTTGTGCATACAGGGGTTGTCAGCTATGTAGTGGTGGAAAGGCAAGGGCAGTAGTGGAAGTCTGGGTCAGGGTGGAGATGAAGGGACAAGAGAGGACGGGTGGCACCTTGGGGCTTCAATCTTGCATGGTGACCAAGGAGAGAACACAGACAAGGAGCAGGATGCATGTGGCTTGTCAGAAGATGGGGCTGAGGGGTGCCTGGGTGGCTCAGGTCATGATCCTGGGGTCCCAGGATGAGTCCCGGGTCGGGCTCCTTGCTCAGTGGGGAGCCTGCTTCTCCCTCTCCCACTCCTCCTGCTTGTGGTCCCTCTCTCGCTGTCTCTCTCTCTGTCAAAGAAATAAATAAAATCTTAAAAAAAAAATAAAAAAAGATGGGGCTGAAAACCTCTTATCCTGCCACTCCTGGTGGATGGGGTTGGGGTGGCTCTAACAGAATATACTTTTTTTTTTTTAACTTATTTACTTATTTGAGAGAGAAAGCGCACACACGTGCATGTGTGAGTGGGGGGAGGTGCAGAGGCAGAGAATTTTCAAGCAGACTCCCCGTAGAGTGCGGAGCCTGACTCAGGGCTTGATCCCAAAACCCATGAGATCATGACCTGAGTCGAAACCAAGAGTCGGACACCTAACTGAGCACCACCCAGGTGCCCCAGAACACACTTGTTAAGGGAGTCTGGTTTCCCTGACACTTCAACTGCTGCCCAGCAGCTCTTACTACAAAATCAAGGTTGGACGAGCCACCAGTCATCAATAAGTAACAATCAGAACCACACCAGCTTCCCTGGCACTCATTTCATGCATCCTTCGCAAAGCTTTGAGACTGAAAAACTCTTCAAATCTGTCCTGAGATCCTCTGTGAAGATCGCAGCTTGATCTAAAGCCTTTGCTTATAACCATGATCCTATCTACCCCTTTCTGTGTTTGGGGCCGCCTTGAAGGGGCTGCCTTGAGAGCCTCAAAAGCAAGTTCTTGAGAAATCTAATCTTTGGCCCCTCCCAAGGACCATCTATGGACTTGGGAGTCAGAAAACTAGAAACCTTCCTTGTTCTGCCACATGGTAGCGCTGTTAGCTTACTCAAGTTGCACCCCACTGAGCCTTGTTCCTTGAAGTGTAGGTAACTGCCGGTCTCTACTTGTTAAAGCCTGTTATCACCTTGCTTGTCATGATGACCCTGAACAATCTAAATTTACTTTAACCAGTTTTACCTGAATGCATTGCCCCTTAATTTTACTAAAACTTTCTTCAGTCTCAAGCTCTATTTAGGAAAGATCTCCAAATGCGGGGAGGGGGTGGGCGGAGGGAAGCAAGATGCAGAATATCTACCATTTGTGTGTAAAATATCAAAAATAAGCATCTCTGTGAATAGAACACTGCTGTAGAGATACACACAAAACACTGGCTGCTAAGGAGTGGAGGCAGATTTAGTCTTCTCACACTCTTGAGCATTTGACACTTTGTATCAGGTGAACAGATTATCTGCTCAAAACCCTATATAAAATGTAAACAGAAAAGCAAAGCAGTAGGTACAGTATGCACCCATTTCTGTAGCCACATTTTTACATCTTACCTTTTTAATAATAGTTATCATTTATGAGGCATTTATTCCGCACACAGAATTGTGCCAAGTGCTTGAAAGAAAAATCGTCACCATTTCGTAGATAAGGAAACGGAAGCTCAAGACATTTGGGCTGTTTTTGGTGACACCGGGGGACTCAAAACCTAGAGCAACAAAGGCGCTTACATCCCTACATTTTTGCTAGGAAAATCCGTTACTATGCCGTTAAGTCTTGAACGACTTCTCATTTTCAAGAAGGAAACTTTTTCAATAATTTCTTGTTCCAAGTCCCGGCAGTTTCTGAACAACAGCCTCGCACACGCCAACGTGCCTAGCAACGACGCCTGTCAAGCGCTAGCTTGATTCTGACACTGGAGGGGAGCGGGGCTGACTTTAGGCAGATTGTATGTACATCGGGGATCTCACGAAACGCCGGGAGGATGCAACAACAACGGGCTTGAAAAGAGAAGGCGGTCGGTCCCCGGTGCCTTTACTTAACAACCCTGAGCTGTGGTTGGCCGAGCGTGTGACCGCAGACCCCGCTCTCCCACGAACAGGGTGTGAATCCTCCAGCCGGGCCTCAGTTTCTCCACCTGTGAAAGGGAGATTAGAAGATCCCTAGCAGCTCGGCTCTGCCCTTTGGAGGCCGGGCCCGGCAGGGCGGCCAGACGCTACACTGCGGGGTTTGCAGGACCAAAGAACTAGAGCGCTCACCGGCGCCGGTCCCGGAGCAGCAACAAGATCTGTCCGGCTGTTGCTGACACCCGCATCTCGGGTCTTCTCGGCCTCTAGCGAGAGATGCAGAGAGAGGGGAGGAAGCTCTGCCAGGTAACCTCAGATGGAGGCCGAACCTCCCCGACCGAAATCCGGCCGCTATAAGGACACTCAGGTGCCTGGCTCTCCGAGCCGTTTCCGCCAACGTACACTGAACGACGAGTGTAAGACGGAAGCCGCGCAGGCGCATACACTCGCAGCAGGGGAGACTCCGCCTCTCGACCTGGATCACGTGGTAATGGCGCTTAAAACCGCCATTAAAAAAAGAGCGGCGACCACATCACATGACGCAGATCTACCAATACAGCACAGGAACGCGCCAAAGTCCTTGTCACGTGGCCAAGGAGGCCGCTGCGTAAGCCACTGTCACATGATCAAAGCCTCGAAAAGAAGTCAACGTTTCGATGCCACGTGACCAGAAACGCAACGGCTGCGCTCCTGCCACGTGACTAAAGCCCACCTTATCTCTTTTCGTCGCTCCCTCCCTCCCCGGCTTGGCCTGCGTCAAGCGGCAACGCGGCGGCAGGGGGCGGGGCTCCAGCCGATCACGTGGCCCGCACCTCCCCGGCGCGCGCCCGCCCGCCCGCTCGCCCCCGGCCCCGGCTCCTCCTCCTCCTCTTCTCGCCATTGCAGTTGGACTCAGCAGCCCGGTGCGCACCTCGTGGCTTTTGGGGGGAGACCCCGGCGGGCTGTGGCAGGAGGGCGGCGGCGGTGGTTGCGGTCGGGGAAGGGAACGCCGACAAGGTAAGCGTCAATGTGGCGGCGGCCGGGCCCGCTCCCGCCTCTGCCCCTCCCCCCGCCAGTCCTCCCACTCAGCGCGGGCCGGGCTGAGGGGTCGCGGTGACAGGGCCTCAGGCGCCCCGCGCTCCCCGCCTACGCCCGGTTCCCTCGCCCCAGCGCCTGGCTCATTCCTCCCTCGCCAGTCTCGCTCCCGCGCTCGGCCGTTACTCTCCCCCATTGTGCCGAGGAAACAAAATGGCGGCGGCGGCGGCGAGGGCCCCGGTGCGCGCGCATCCGCCCCCCCCCCTCCGCGGCCCCTCGGCCGGCGGCGGCGCCTCGCGCGGGGGGTGCGCGCGCACCGGGCCCCCCGCCGCCGAGTCCCCCCGGCCCGGCTTTGTCTGTTGCGGCGCCCCGCGCGCACGCGCGCACGTGCCGGGAGCACACACCCCCCTTGGCCGGTAGCATCCTGGCTGGCGCGGCAAGGGCGACCCCCCTCCTCGTTCCTTTCTAGTCTTTGTCCTAGTCCCGTCCCGGGTTCCAGGAGAGTCCCAGGTTCCCGAGGCGGGAAATGTCGCCGTCTTTGTCCTTACATGGCGTGGAGACGCGGACCTCCTCCCTGAAACCCCGTTCTCACGCTGATTGCCTAGGAGGCCTTTGTCGGTGCATGGGGTTCCCAAATCTGTAGTGAGCCAGACCTCCCCCAGATCAGGACCCATGCTTGGTGGAGGGTTTAAGCTTTCCCTTTCTTTAGTTCAGGTTGTTTCATTGATAATGAATTTTCTCCAGATTGCTTAGGATTTGCATCCTTCCTCAGAATGGTGATCTGGTGCGATATTTGGGTACGCTGAAACTTGCAAGACTGTGGCCCAACCATGAGAGCCTAAAACGGTTTTCTACCTTATTTTCTCAAATAGTTGAATGACTTGAGTTGAAGTTCTGCCCCGGTTAATCCTGCGCCTGGATGAGTTATCTGGGTTGTACAGTGTTCAGCATGCTCTCCCCCAGTTCAGAACTTGGGGGGAGATAAGCCATTTCTTCTCAGTATTTCCAAAATTGATTGACCCGTTGCTTGGGATTCTGCCCACGGGACATGATGGATCAGTAAGGGGATGCCTGTTTCCCTGAGAAGCTTTCCTTTTCTGGACTTAGGTATTTCAGTGGTCTGAATCTTTTTCTGATTGCTTAGGATTCTCTCCTCTTTAAAGTGAGTGGCCTCGTGGCAGATTTGGATTCCACAGGAAAACCTAAGGTGCCACCAAGAGTTGGGACTCAAATTTAGGGCTTCAGACCCTTTTTTTTTCCCTCAGATAGTTGTGGTTGGGAATCTCCGTGGATTGCTCACATTGCTGCCACTATGCTTTGTGCGTGATGCTTTGTGTGTGGTCTCGTGGGATGTAGGTAACAGCAGCCAGTCAGCCTGTGAATGAAGTGTGGGAACCAGAAACTCATTAACAGCTGGAAAAGAGAAAAACAGGCCCCTAGGTACTGGCAGGTGCTACTGTTCCTAGTCCCGGGGTCTTTCCCCCCGAGCTGTTGGCTATGTGAGCAGATCCTGGACCCTAGGATTTGTGAATGGAATCTCTGCAGGCGCCAGTGTTTGGAGTTGATTGGAGGCTGGCAGTTACCGCCAGGCTTGGCCTTGCCAGCACCGGTTGCGGGTGTATCAGAGTTTCCCTACTCTTCTAGAGCTTGGGCAAGCCTGGGAATCGCACTCTTTCTGGAGCGGAGTGGTACCTAATCGCTTGCAGTTTTTGTTTGTTTTTTCCTGATTGAACTTGTCTAGTGCCTGTAGGCAAAAATTCCTTTCTTTGGCTTCTCCTAGTATATTTTAGAGGGTTTTTTGTTTTTGTTTTTTGAGGCCCATATTATGGAGAGTGGGGAATCTAAGGCTGTTTCTTCCTTTTCTGAAATTCTTCCTGTCAAACTACATTGTCAAGAGCGGCTGCTGATACTTTGATGTCACTTACTTGGCGCTCATTTTCATGCTCCCCTGCTTAAGTTCTCCAGGTAGGAACAGGTGGAGTCAGTGATGAGGAAAGAGCTTTCTGTAAGTGTATAAGCCTTTTCTCTTTGAGTAAGCAGTAGGCTTGTCTGTGGCAAGATATGGGGCTTGGAAGTGTTCTTCTGAAAAAGGCTTTTTAAGTTTTCTGTGGGGGCACCTGGGTGCTCAGTTGCTTGGGTGTCTGCCTTTGGCTCAGGTCATGATTCTGGGACCCTGGGATCAAGCCCTGTGTCGGGGTCCCTGCTGGGTGGGGAGTCTGCTTCTCCCTCTCCCCCCTCCGCTCCCTCTGCTTGTGCTCTCTCTCTTCAAATAAATTAAATCTTAAAAAAAGAAAAAAAAAGTTTTCTTTGGGCTAGATCAGCTCCCTCTTACTTACCTCTCTCATCCTTCTCCCCAGTTCCTCCTGATTTCACCTTTTATGACTCAGAGGAATAATTCCCTTCCCCAAGAAACTTGGGTTTATTATACCTCCTTGGATTTGCCCTCCTTTTACATTATGTCAGTAAGATGATTAACCTAGTGCAGTTTTGAACTGTAAATGTCATTATCTAGTATTAAATGCATGTCTTACAAAGGGGTGACATTTTATCTGAATATTGCTTTGATTGAACCTTCATAGGAGGTAGGATTTTCTAGGCTATGCATATTGGGTGCTTTTTATCTTAGCCAAGTCCTGGGAGAAAAAGATTTGATTTCCGTTTCCAGAGAAGGGGTTTGAAACTAAAGGCAGATAGTGCTTTGACAGGAGTCTACACACAGTGAAGCAGGTTGGGGGCCCTGAAGGGATGAGATTCCTTCATATTCCTGCTGCAGCACTTGACAGTTTTGTCTGAAACAACTAACTTCCCTCTGTGCTCTGTTATTTAGGGTAAGTGGGTGCTGACTTTTTGTGGTGCTGGTAGCATTACAGAAATAATATCGAAAGCAGGGTGGACAGGTGTTTGTTAGGGAGACTTTTCAGTGTACTGACTTTTAAAAATTGTTTCTTGCCATTTTATGCTCTATTAAATACCTGTGCTATTTCCCCAAGGTTGCCCTTTATAGGTGATCCCATTATAAATTGTGATTGGAAATTTAGAAGTGACTTTTAACATCAGCTATTTTCACATGTCTCAAGAAAGCGATGTCGAGTTGAAATTTTTTTCTTATTAAATGTTTATGGGATGAAGAAATTGAAAATGTAGCCACTAGTTTTAACAGGAAAATGAGTTTGTTGTCCACAGGCCATTTTCTTGTGTGCCATATGTGATCACTAAGGATCATTTAGTTACAAAACTGAGCGTGCATCCTTTTATGAGAGTATGTAAATTTGTTCCAAATTATTTTTATTATAATCTTAGGTGATTAGTGAGAAGTGATACTATTTGCAATTTGAGATCCATTGTAATTTTCCTTGAACATTCCAGCCATCCTTACTATTTTCATTAGGATTGTGGTTCAAGCTCCGTCTTACTGGGATAATCTTCCAGGCCACTTGCTTTTCTGTTGCTTCCTTTGGACTCCTTTTCTTATATGAGTCTATGTGTTTTTAAAGAATAAAATGTTGCAAGTTAGGTTTGCTTCTTCTTGGTACATTTAGATTTTTTGCAGGTTAATAAATCCTTGCTATGTACTCATAATTCAGAAAAGCAGTCCAAATGTCAACAATGTGGAAATAATCAGCCCAGCCCCATGGCTCATAGCAGCCCTTAATAAACATTTGTCCTGTGGGTGACCAGTGCAGAATCCCTGCAGGAAGGAATAATGGCTGCCCAGTGAGGGCTCACCAGTGATCACAGCAGCACAGAGCAGATGTGTGAGCTGACAGGAGTGGAGAGAAGGTGAACTGAGTTGATTTTGATGAAGTTAACTTGAGTTTGTTTTAAAATCTCGGCTCTGGAAAAACACTTGGCGGTTTCTTAGAAAACTAAATAGGCAACTACCATGTGACCCAGCAATTTCACTCTTGGGCATTTATCCCAAAGAAATGAATGTTTATGTTCACATAAAAATCTATACACAAATGTTCGTAGTAACTATTCTTTTTTTTTTTAAGGTTTTTATTTATTTATTTGACAGAAAGGAGAGAGATCACAAGTAGGCAGAGAGGCAGGCAGAGAGGGGGGGAAGCAGGCTCCCTGCTGAACAGAGAGCCCAATGCGGGGCTCGATCCCAGGACCGATCATGACCTGAGCCGAAGGCAGAGGCTTTAACCCACTGAGCCACCCAGGCACCCCTCTTTTTTTTTTTTTTTTAAAGATTTTATTTATTTATTTGACAGATCACAAGTAGGCAGAGAGGCAGGCAGAGAGAGGGGGGAAGCAGGCTCCCTGCTGAGCAGAGAGCCCGATGCGGGGCTCGATCCCAGGACCCTGAGATCATGACCTGAGCCGAAGGCAGAGGCTTAACCCACTGAGCCACCCAGGCGCCCAACTTTATTCTTGATATCCAGGAACGGGAAGCCATACACATGTCTTTCAGTGGGTGAATGGTTAAACAATGGTGCCTCCATACTGTGGAATACTACTTAGCAACCAAAAGGAGCAAGCTGTTGATAACAAAACTTGGATGAATCTTGAGGCAGTTATGCTGCATGAAACAGCCAATGCTGAAAGATTGCATACTCCACAGTTGCATTTATGTGACATTCTTGGAGTGCCAAAATTATAGGAATGGTGAATGGATTAGTGGTTTTTGGGGTTAGGCATATGGGGTGTGGTGGAAGGGGAATGTGGCCAATCACGTGCAACAGGAGAGATCCTTGTGGGGCTGGCAGTGGTCTGCATTTGACTGTATCCACGTCTGTGTTGTGGTTGTGATACTGTACTATGTAGTTTGCAAGATGTTACCATTGTTGGGGGGGAGGATGGGACTGGTCATAGAGTACACGTGATCTCTGTTATTTCTTACAACTGCATGTGAAGTTACAGTTACTTCAAAATAAAAGGTTTTATTTAAAAGAGGGCCACCCTCGGAGGGGGGACGGGGTAACAGGGTATTGGGCATTAATGAGGGTTTATGATGTACTGAGCACTGGGTGTTACACGCAACTGATGATCACTGAAACTGGTAATACATTATATGTTAATTTAAATAAAAATAAAATTTAAAAAAACCTAAAAGTGCCACCCTTAACCACTAAAATAATTCACGTTTGTGAATTCGCATGCATACTTCACATCCTTCGAGGGATGGTCTTATTTTCTTTGCAACTGGCAGTGGGGGGGATGCTTTGGGGGAAGTAAACAGATTGCATGCCAAGTTAAAAATCTGGGGCACCTAGGTGGCTCAGGTGATTAAGCATCTGACTCAATCTCTGCTCAGGTTTTGATTTCAGGATTATGAGTTCCAAGTCCCGCATTGGGCTCCAGGCTGGGTGTGGAGCCTACTTAAAAAAATCCAACATAAGAGGGTTGCAAGGGGGGGGCAGGGGTATCCCGCTCCCCAATCAGGTGTGGAAGAGTTCCTGAACTTAGTTCCTTTGCCCCCTTGCCACTTGAAGAGGATGTTGGAAAGGAGGTTTGGCAATTCCCACTTGGAGTCATGGTACACACTGTCAGGACTGTCAGATCCTCTCACAGGCAGACATTTCTGTTGGTTCATCCAAGAGTTGTTGAAATTTCTCCTTTAATATTTTGCATTCGCGGTTTTATGGTTGATGAAGCATCTTCCCACAAAGTCACTTTTTATCCTTACTACTTGCAACTCTTAGGCATAGCTAGTGTTTTCCATTTCATGTTTGACCCAGCTCTCAACAGGTAGGTAATTTGCTGGAAGGTCCCACCGGTGCTGGGTTGGAGATCCCTGGTGGGCACAAACCTGGGGCTTCTGTCTCCCAAGACCCATGAATGCTCTGTAATACCAGTGGCCTGGAGTCCTGGGTGTCACCAGTGGAGTTCCAGAAACATTTTTTGGGGAAAAAAACCTGTATTAGTCAAGAAAAATATCTTCGCAATTAGTGTACCTTGTCTCCATCCTTTCTTGAGGAGAAAAGACATGCTTTTTTTTTTTTTTTTAAGATTTTATTTATCTGACAGAGAGAGAGATTACAAGCAGGCAGAGAGGCAGACAGAGAGAGAGGGGGAAGCAGGCTCCCTGCTGGGCAGAGAGCCCAATGCGGGGCTCCATCGCAGGACCCTGAGATCATGACCTGAGCCGAAGGCAGAGGCTTTAACCCGCTGAGCCACCCAGGTGCCCCAAAAGACATGCTTTTTAAAATTGAAAATATTTGTGAAAATCTTTACCTAACTTCATACCTCCTTATGGACCAGTAAAAATACTGTTGCAGACAGATTTGGGAACCACTGTACTAGATGTTAGATCTGTGCTGGATTTTAAAATTTCTCAGAGTGGCGTTCATAACCAGATTTTAGATAGGTATCTTCTGACCGAATTGCTTTGTTAAAATTATTTTTCATGTGTCCTTGATGATGTCAATCTGTAGAAGTTTGTAGAGTTGCTGAAGAGTAGCACGTGTCTATCAACTTCACTTCACATTCTGGGACAGGATAACTCCAGAGATGGGGAAATCGGGAGTGGAGTTTGGATCCTTGTACATTTCAAATCGTAATTCCTTCAGTCTCTTAGAGGAGCATCTGCTTCAAGCCAGTTGCCCAGAGTTACTGGAATAGCGGTAGGAATTCGTGAAATACACTGGAAGTGGTGGTATCTACTCTGGGAGATAGGCGGGGCCGTACCTGTTAGGATGTTGCCACTACACCTGTCCATTCATTCTGTAAACAGGTGCTGGTCCACACATGCTAACTTGGGCGTGTTTCTTTTTCCAACAGCAAGTGCCACATATGTCATTCTAATTAGCAAGAGGTCAGAAAGGTGGTCTTCACACTGCAAGAAAAAGGTTCTGTGGTTTAAACTTCCGTAACTCTGCATGCTGTGAGTGGGCTGCATTCAAGAAGAAAGAAACCTGATCCCTGTTAGAACTTCCCCTGCCACACAAAGTTCACGTTTAAAACCCCGATTCTTCACTTTCCAGCCGTTCCTTGCTTCGGTTTCTTTTCAGAGAAGCTGGGCTGGTAAAAATCAGGCTTCCTTATGCCCCATTTTTGAATCATACAGGTGGTTGCAGGAGCGGCTTCTGTTTAAAGTTTGATTGGCAGGGGCCGGTGGATTGTTGCCTGTAGGTAGGTGGGTGTTGTGGGCTTCTCGCCAGCAGTGTTCTTTGCTAAAAATCTTGAAAAGGAGGTTTCTGCTTGTCCAGAAGACCCCTATGTCTGTTAATGAGATGGATTCCCTGGTATTCAAGACCAGAGCAGCTGGCTTTTAAAAACCTGTCTGGGATGACAGATCTGGGTTCACATAGAGACAACGAGGCCAGATTTGTTGGCCTGCAAAGGAGCATTGTCTCCAGT
Source organism: Potos flavus (assembly GCA_028534135.1). Classification (NCBI taxonomy): domain Eukaryota; kingdom Metazoa; phylum Chordata; class Mammalia; order Carnivora; family Procyonidae; genus Potos; species Potos flavus. The sequence continues at coordinate 5,664,971 of CM052898.1, forward strand.
TTTTCAGCGTTTGTTTTGGCTCACATAATTCCTGCTCTTACTCATTGTATGCCCCTGAATCAGGAGGCATCACCACCAAGGCCTGGTCTAAAGGAGGAGGGCTCTGGGGCTGAATGTTCCACAGGTGGGGGCCAGGTGTAGTGGTCAGGGCCAGCCATAGCCCAGTGAGTCTCTTCAGGGATTCCTTCTGGGGCCTGCCGCTTGGAGCAGAAGATCAGGGGCTGCAGCCTCCTGCAGCAAAGGCACACCCACGTTCAAACCTTAACGGTGAAGGCGGCAGATGGAAACCTACATGCAGGACGGTCGCTGAAAGCAGGTGCATTTGGGGGCATGTGCATGTCCTTGAGGTACTTTTGATGGGCTCATTTCTTTTGACACAACATTTTTTTTTTTTTTTTTTTTTTTAAGATTTTATTTATCTCTTTGCCTGAAAGAGAGCGATCAAGTGCACCCACAAGCCGGGGGAGTGGCAGGTGGAGGGAGAGGGAGAAGCAGGCTCCCCGCTGAGCAAGGATCCTGATGTGGGGCTCGATCCCAGGACTCTGGGATCATGACCTGAGCCGAAGGCAGACGCTTAACCGACTGAGCCACCCAGGCATCCCTTGACACAATATCTTTTTACCCATTGGTAGAAGAGTGATTTTCTACTCCCAGTTTCTCTTTGTCAGGTGGCCTTCGTTCTTAGTTGAGATGCCCCACCTCAACTGTGGGCGGGCTTCAGTCCCTCTTCACCATTTTCAGAGAAGGGAGTTGGGATATAGACCCCTCCCATGGTGGCAAATTAGGTTTTGGGGTTTTTATTAAGTATTATTACAGACTCAAACTTTAATGTACATTTCTTGTGCCGAATCAATTTCGATTATAACGTTTTATTATGAAAATTTTCAAGCATACACCGCAGGTGATGCCATTTTACAATGAACAGCTACCTGTAGCTGTAGCCTAGGTTGTGCCGTTGACGTTTGGCTCTGGTTTTGTGTCACATATCTCTCCATCTATTCTGGTCGTGCTTCAGTCCACATTTATTTATTTACGCATTTACTGGTTATCTCTGGCATATAATCCACTTTATTCTTTTTTTTTTTTTTAAAGATTTTATTTATTTGACACAGAGAGACAGTGAGAGAGGGAACAGAAGCAGAGGGAGTGGGAGAGGGAGAAGCAGGCTTCCTGCTGAGCAGGGAGCCTGATGCGGAGCTCGATCCCAGGACCCTGGGATCATGACCTGAGCCAAAGGCAAACGCTTGATGACTGAGCCACCCAGGCACCCCAATCCACTTTATTCTTATGATGCATTTCAAACTAGCAGAAAGTTGCAGTCTTCTATCTAAACATTAACTAGAGTCCAGTATTTATTTACTTTTTTTTTTTAAGTAATGCACACATCTTGAGTATACCATTTAATTAGTGTTGACCACTGTATACGCTCAACCCCTGCCAAGTTGTAGACCGTGACCATCACTCTGAAAGCACTCTTCCCAGGTGTCCCTGCCACCACCTGTCCAAGGCAACTGCTGAGCAGTTTCGCTGTTCTAGAACTTCATACATATGGCAGCATTTTATGTTTCTTTTGTTTTTTTTGTATTCCGTTGCTCCAAATGTAGCTGATGGGGGCCTTTACAAGTCAACTCCTTGTCCTTTGGACTTGCGTTAATGTCCAAGCAGTTCCGTGCTTTCTGATGTGCAAATGACCAGGCTCACACAGTTCCGGGGTGAGGTGCCGAATCAGCCATTTCTCTGGGGAGCTCCTTTGAGAAAGGTAGACAGTATCAGGTCTGTAAAACCTGGAATGAAAAACTCTTAGCCTTCTGAAGCCTTGGTTTAATCTCTGTTGTTTTTAAAGTCTCTACATTTGATGTTTGTGGCGGAGGAGTGTAGCATGAGGAGCTGGTAAGTGTGTGGTGAGACATTGGCTCCTGGCACCTGTTGCCAGCCAGCCAGGCCCATGGGGGGCAGGGCCCTTGTCTGACATGTCTGTCACCATCCCGGCAGCCAACCCTGGGGCCTCATGTGGAGGAAGTACGTGCTAAATACGTGTTGAGTAAATAAATAACGGTTTTAAACATCACCTTCGCTAATCAGATTGCTGAGGTTCCAGCGTAGATGTGGCCAGGAGTGGGGTCCGTCTAGCATGGCCACCTCACCAGTAGGCTGTGATTTCTCAGAGTCTGCTTCTTGGTTTAGATACTGGGTATCTGAGTGTTGGTTGAATTTTTGGATGATCTGCCATGTCTGCACTTTTATTAGAAGTACGTAAGTCCGTTCTGCAGTTAAAGAAAAAACTGGAATGGCAGTTTTCAGACATCATAAGTGAATCCCAACATACCCATCTCCCAGCTTCAACAGCTATCAGCACTTCACCGTCCCGTTTCATTTCCGTCCCCATCTCCACTGCCTGCCTCCCTGGAGTGTTTTAGAGCAAACGCCAGGCATGTACTTGAAACCCTAAATTTATCTTAAATACTTACCTGACAGGTAAAGCATTTTTTTTTAACACAACCTTGACATCCTGTGTTCTTAAGTGAATGAATGGGAACTTCTTCATAGGGGATGCACTTTGTGTGTGTCACTCATTGCTTAGCCCCTAGGGCAACCTGGCAAATGGAGATCTTGTTGGTAGAAGTTGGTGCCATTGTGAAGGGTCCATGGGGTTTGTGCTGCTTGCTTCCGTAGGTCCACTTGTTCAGTTTTCACTCCTCCTGAAAAGGTAGAGGGGCCGTATCCATGTCACAGGTGTAGAAGGAAGCTGTAAGGAAACTTCAGGGCCACATGGCTAGTGGCTGGGCAGGCAGGGTTTCAGGCCTGGGTCTGTGTGGGAGCTCCCACTTGGTGACCGAGTGGTTCATCAAGGGCACAGTGAACAGCTGAGCTCAGAGCTGAGCCCAGAGAGCCACTCCTTCCTCTCCCTGACCCTCCCACAGCATAGCTTTGACACCCCCACTTGTGTGTAGCTCTGCAGGAATATCACCTCTCATTCCACCTTTCAGCTTTATAGTTCTACTTTGAAACCTGCAAATTTGCAATTAGATTGTTAGGTAGTCCTGAAGCATTGTGGGAAATTCTTGTTTTGGCCCACCATGTCCAAGTTTGTCCTTGAAATGTATGCCTTTCCAAGTGAGGCCTGCTGCCCTGGCTGGTAACTGACCAAGATTGAAGGGGCTGGCTGTTGTGTGGTTGGATGGGATGGGTGGATTCATCTGTTGTATATTACCGTGATGGATTTTTTTGTTGTTGTTTACTCATTTGGAAGATTTCAGTGTGGACCAGACTGTTTGCACAGAGTGGGAATTGAGTAGGTTGTAGTCAGCATGTTATTTAGAGCCCAAGATGGTAATTACAGCTGTGCTTGTCCTAAAGACTTCTGTTGCACACTTGAGTTCTCTCGGCCTCTCCAAGATGGAACCCACAGGTGTGGCCACGTGGTGCTATGATTGAGTCCACCTGATGTTGCAGAAGGTTCTTGCCTTTCCAGTTTACAGAAGCCTTTTCGGGCTGTCTTCTGCTTTCCTTCCATTTTTTTCATTACCCTCAGAGACCAGAGCTCCTTCCCTCTCTTTTCCTTCTCCAAACACCAAGAGTTTGCTGAAAATTTGTATTATTACCTTTTATTGGAGGCTTATAGGTTTTTTTTTTTTTTTGGTCTGTATTTGTAAAAACTGGCATACTTTAACATTAAAAAAAGATGAAAGAAGATGAAATAGAAATTTGCTGGATGTGGGTGGGAAGTCTGTTTTCATTTTTAGAGGACTTTATAATTAGTTGTTTGTAGCTCAGCTTAGCAGTGGTTACTTGGAAATAAAGATGTGTCGTGCTGGGTTAACAGGGCCCCTTCATGTGGCTGCACCACTGTCCTTCATCCTAATCAGTATCTGGCTGCTAAAATTTATCTATCTATGAAATATTTGAAACTGAAAAGATTTTCTGATCTTATAGATAGTTGAAGTATTGATAACACCAAGGAAATCTGTCACAATTTGAAAAGATAAGCAAACATTTGATTTCCAGACACTACAGAAAAAAGAAGTAAAAATGGTAAGTTTTTTTAATCATACTTCTTTATTCGTGATATTCAAAGATGTGGCATTTCCCCAAGGCATTTGATTCTCCTCTTTTTTCACTAGGCTCTTTGAATTATCGAATAGTACTACATAGTGTCAGAGTTCACATGCATATAGATACAGACACTCATATAAATGTTTTAAGTTGAGTGTGCCCCCTTTCTCTGAGCTGTTCCATCTGGTTGTCCTGCTTCTGAGACCTTCAGTAGTGGTTGTGGAGGGAGCCTACTTTGACACAAGCGATAAGGCAGAATTCTGAGTCGGGCAGCTCGAAAGATAACTGGAGGGTGGCTTGGTGTCTGTGCGAGGTTTTAAACTGAGTGTTTACATTTCCAGCGTCCGATGCGAATTTTTGTGAATGACGATCGCCACGTGATGGCAAAGCATTCTTCTGTTTATCCGACCCAAGAGGAGCTGGAGGCAGTCCAGAACATGGTGTCGCACACAGAGAGGGCGCTCAAGGCCGTGTCTGACTGGATAGACGAACAGGAGAAGGGCAGCGGCGAGCATGCGGAGTCGGAGAATGTGGACGTGCCCCCGGAGGATGAGGCCAAAGAAGGGGCTGGGTACGTGTGAGGTTTTGGGAGGGTGGGGAGCCTTCCTAGAGAGACTGGCCAGCATAGGAGTGAGCATCTCCTTTTCTAAGAAACTCCAGCCTTTTCAGGGCCTCTGGGTTCTGGCTGCACGGACACCCTCACTGAGCATACTTTGTGTGTTCCTCAGGGAGCAGAAGACGGAGCACATGACCAGAACGCTGCGGGGTGTGATGCGCGTTGGCCTCGTGGCAAAGGGCCTGCTGCTCAAGGGGGACTTGGATTTAGAGCTGGTGCTGCTGTGTAAGGAGAAGCCCACGACCGCCCTCCTGGACAAGGTGGCAGACAACCTGGCCATCCAGCTCGCTGTGAGTGTGACTGCCTCCCCTGGGTCGTGTTTGTTGAAGACGGCGGGACAGAGAAAGAGAGGCCCACTTGTGCTGTGCACCAGGAGGCACGCCACAACCACCCCCCACACGTGCTCACGCACGCCTTATCCGGAGGTGACGGCAGGATGCCGCAGGGCCGCTGAGGTTCTGGGACGGTGCCTGACTGATCGCCATGGGCCTGGACGCTCTGTCAGCCAGGAAGGGCTCGGTGCCTACTGTGTGCTGGGCTGCACCGGCCCCAAGCTCTAAATTCACGCTCCATGGGGTAGATGGGTGGGTATGCAGATGGTTGGATAGAAGGTACAATGATTAACTCTTACTTCCTGATCCAAAACTGGACATAAGAACTTTTTAAAAACCAGCGTTATTTGTTTCATTACAAAAGTGTTGCATGAATAATAGCCTCTGACATTTCTTGAGAATTTACTACACCAGACCCTAGACCAGGTGTGCTGTTTACATGTATATCATTTTCGCCTCGTAACGATCCTTTCAGATAGGATTTTGTCGTCCGAGTATTTTAGGAGATGTGACTAGGGTGCAAGGAGCTGAGTGGTTGATCCCAGGGCCCCCGGTTGTGAGTCCTGGGGTTTTAGGACCTCCATGCGTCACCACCATATGCTGCCTCCTTGGGACACATTCACCCTCCATTTAGCAACAGGATTAGCAGAAGAATAAAGTAACAAAACAAAACTAAGAAATCGAATTCCTTAGGGGAAGGCGCTGTTCATTTTCATATGTAAACATAGATTTTTTTTTCACACGTGACTAATAATTTGGGATGTAGGATAGAGGTCAGAATTGAATGTGGAGCTAATGTGGTACAGTAGATACTTCTGGAGAGCTTTATTTCAGGTGAATGAAGCCCTAAACTTCTGTTTTGGTGGTAACTTTTATGTTAATTTTAATCCACGTTTATAAAAAGTACATTCATTGACGAAGATTACGTTGTTATAAATGTTTCTAAAGGAAAATCCTTTTGTAAAAAGTCTCTATAGAAAGATACAAATAGAGCGTATTTTTATTGATTCAGATTAGTGGTTTTTGACTGGGGCGATTTTGCTTCCCACAGAGGACATTTGGTGAGTTGGAGATGGTTTTAGTGGTCACAGCGGGAGGAGTGGGGTGCTGCTGATCTCGGCCCGCTGGGGGCCGGAGGTGGCTGCTCAGTGCCGGCAGGGCGGAGGCTATCCCTGCAGCCCAGAAGGTCCCTGGTGCTGAGGTGGAGAAAAACCCCGGTCTAGATTCTTCAGTGTGCATTTGTCCTCCCCTCAGCATGATGTTTCCTTTATGTTTCCCCCAACAAAAACTGTAAGAGTTTGAATTTTCTTGATCAAGGCACATAAGCTGGTGTAAAGGAGAAAGCAGAAGCCGGGTGAACATCCTTTTATAGACACACGCGTTTGCAGCAAGTACATGCTTTTCTGCGTGTGTGTCATGTGACACAAATCACCTTACTACACTGTTTCTTTCCACATTGATGGCGGCTCACTCCCCACCCCCAGCGGTGGGTTCCTCTCCGTGTAAGCCTCCTGCAGCCTGGTGGTGTAGGTTTGTCACGAAGTCCATTTTACACATTAGAAACCAGTATCTGAATGAGATGAAGTGACTTGCCCAGAGTTCCACAACTCCCACATGACAGAATGAGGAGTCACACCCTTGTCTCCTTCTCCCAGACCCCGAAGTGTTGCAGTGTAAAGCTCCCTGTGAAAAATGACTTTTCTGCGTAGTTAGAGACCTCTGCTCTGGAGTACCCAGAAAATGGCCAGAGACCTGGTGGGCAAGAGGGAGGTCCCGATCCCCTAGATGAAGGCACTGCTGTCCTGTCACCGCCCAAGAAGCTGACATGTGTGCTCTGCCTTGCCTGCCTTGGGGAGGAAGTGTGTTTGAAAGTTGTGTTTTCTTTTGTAGGCGGTCACAGAAGACAAGTACGAAATACTCCAGTCTGTTGATGATGCTGCAATTGTGATAAAAAACACAAAAGAGCCTCCATTGTCCCTGACCATCCACCTGACATCCCCCGTTGTCAGAGAAGAAATGGAGAAAGTATTAGCCGGAGGTAGGGAGGCTGAGAAAGGCCAGCAGGACTGTGGAAACTTGGTGTTCCCTCGCCGGGCAAATGTGCTATTCAGTTTTAGGCTGCTTTGATAAAAGGCTGTCGGTGTAGCTTTGACCACCTGTACTCTGAGGTCACACCTCCCGTTCAGTTTCAGTACTTGGGAGTTTGACAAAACGGTTGCACTAAAAGTGAGTAGCACTTTTCATAGAGGATTGCACCATTTTTGTTTATCTGAATCCTTGAGTGTTCTCATCAGTGTTAAACTTGGTTTTTCTGTTGCGCGTTCTCTGGCCTTGGAAAAGTGTGTCCCTGGTGATTTTATGGCTTTTAAATTCTGGAAGACAACCAGATGGTTTCTGCATGAACATCACGTTGGAGTCGTGCAAACAGCTTGTGTTGCAGCAGAACCGAGGGCTGCTTCGCTTGTCCGCTTCCGGGGCCGCTTTAATCAGCTGCCGGGATTGAAATGGAAGAGCTGGTACAGAGTTTTGGATAAAGTTGTAAACAGTTGATTTGATTTGCAAACCAAAAACCTCAGAGGCTCATAATGGTTTTGTAATTCAGAGGCCACCAAGGGCCCCTTCTGTGTCTGTGTCTTTTCTGCGCAGACGGTTTAATCCGAGCTCTCACAGCACAGAGCGAAGGTCGGAGGCCTTATCCAAACCCCTGACACGAGGGGGGCGGCAGTGACGCGCCCCGGTTCTGCTGCAGCAGAGGCTCACACCTTGCGCCCTTGTTGCTATTCTTTGATTAGCTTTGGTTCTGATACCTGATTCCAATTATCGATTTAGGGACGCTGGACCTTTGACCAACAGGACTCTCTCTGTCAAGGGCTGGGGCTAGGGCAGTCCCGCCTGGTGGGCGGAGGTGGTCCCCTTTGCCGCAGATGCCTCAGGGGATGGCCGTTGTGGGAAGCAGAGAGGGAGTTCATTTCCACTCCCCCCACCTATTATGGTGCTTTTGTTTTTGTTTTTGGGGGGTTTTTGCTTTGTTTTATTTTTATTTTTTTTGTTTTTGTTTTGTTTTTTGGGGGGGGTTTTGCTACTGAAATTTTTAGCATAGCTAATTTATTGGGAGATCATGGGGAGAAAGCAAGGTAATCGTCTATTAGAAGATAGGATCCACCTATCTGTCCCCCTCCCCTCCATGGGATTATTCCTTTTAGAGTAACTTCCCACTTCTGTTTTTGTTTTTGTTTTTTTTGGAGGGGCCTCCCGATTTTTACGATCTCCTCAGGGCAGAGTTAAACGCACTCTAGCTTCTCCTTCCCTGGTCTAGGGTGGAGATGACTTGAGATTCTGGGAGCCTCAGCTGCCCTTTAGGAAGCTGCCACATCCCCTTTCCACCTGACAGAAACCCCTTGGTCAAACTGTACCTTGTCTTCTTATTCCATCCATAAATAGAAACGCTATCAGTCAACGATCCCCCGGACGTTCTGGACAGGCAGAAATGCCTTGCTGCCTTGGCGTCCCTCCGACACGCCAAGTGGTTCCAGGTTTGCATTTTGTTCTTCTATTTGTCTTTTGGTAGAGAATTCCTAAGTTTTAACTTGGCTAACTTTCACCATAAAGTTTTGGTAACATTGAAGATCGCCGTGCCGAACTTAGCACCTGCAGGCGTGCAGTTGCTAACGGAGCACGCATAGACCAATTTGACGTCCCCAAAGGAGGCTTGTGACTGAATAGGTGGGCTGCTGCTGCTTTGTGCCAAGAGTAACCTTGTTCTCGTCCACACGGTGAAACTGCTGTTGACCACACACTCGATGGTCTTGAACGTTCACCGTTTACCCTTGACAAAGTAGCACCCTGAGACTTGTGTTTTCATGTTTGCCTTGTGTTTAAGGGAGGTTCCTTGGTGTAAAGAGCCTGTGCTTTGTTCTCTAGGCCAGAGCCAACGGGCTGAAGTCGTGTGTCATTGTCATCCGGGTCCTGAGGGACCTGTGTACCCGCGTGCCCACTTGGGGTCCCCTCAGAGGATGGGTAAGGCACCTTGTAGCTATGGCCACTTGGGGTTTATGTGTGCAGAGACTTCTCCCGTATCCCAGGAATATGTTACAGTAACTGGGCTGGAGTCGCCACGCTCCACTGGCCCTCTCGGTGTGGCCAGTGCATCCCTGTATTAGCCATTTATTGAGAACTACTTTGTGCCACACCCTGGGTGGGGGGTGAGAGCTAGACCGGGAGATCCATCCCCCCAACCCCCTGCCATGGTGGACACATAGTTCAGCCTAGGGAGGGGGCAGGCCAGGTAGCACATTTATTGTGACACTCACTGTTCTCCACGAAGAAGCATTTTTATAGCTGCTCTTGGATAGGGGTCAGCAAAGTGGGCCCCATAGGCCAGTTCTGGCCAGCTGCCTGTCAACAGCCCGTAGTTAAGAATGGTTTTATATTTTTAAGTGGCTAAATAATAAATATAAGTACCTAGATAACAGTGTCAGCTTTGCCTCTTGGCTCACACAGTCTGATAGATTTAATATTCGTCCTTTTAAGGAAAAGTCACCAAGCCAGGCTCTAGTTGTCCTGACTTTGGCTTATCTTAGCTTGTGAGCTTAGAGGGCTTTGACCTCGCCCCCCAACTTGTGAAATTGGAGGGCTTAGACACCCCTTCTCCCCCAAAACACACACACAGTGATAGCTGCTCAGCTTCGGCTGACCGCCTCCTGGACAGTGGAACTAACTGTCCCTCTTGCCTTTCAGCCCCTTGAGCTTCTCTGTGAGAAGTCCATCGGCACAGCCAACAGACCAATGGGTGCCGGCGAGGCCCTGCGGAGAGTGCTGGAGTGCCTGGCGTCGGGGATCGTGATGCCAGGTTGGGGCCTTGTACTTTGCAAGTTGCAGGGAAAGGACAGGGATTGAGGCCCTGAGGCCACTTCCTGGCGGGTCCCCTGACCGGGTTAGGGCAGCAGCAGCCCCATGTCCCCCTAGGGCTGAAGCATGCGACTACCCTCTTGCACCATCATATCCAGCCCTGTGCCGGCTCCGCAGCTGTGACTCAGGGCGGATCCGGGGCAGTGGTGACCCACTCCCACGCGAGCTCCTTGCTCTGAGACATGTGAATTATTTATCTCTGGCTGGACGCCGAGTGGGTCACCGAGCTCAGCGTGTTTTCCAGAGCTGGGTGTGGATGGGGCGTGGGGGGTAACGCACCTGGTTCCCTCAGCCAGCACAACTCTTCCGAGATGCTAAAAGATAATCCTCTGCATATCTTCCTTGTTTCCTGCCTTCAGATGGTTCTGGCATTTATGACCCTTGTGAAAAAGAAGCCACTGATGCTATTGGGCATCTAGACAGACAGCAACGGGAAGATATCACACAGAGTGCGCAGGTATAGTCATCGCCATTGCCAACGTGAGCCCTTACCCAGTCTGTAATCACTGGCTTCCAGTTCCATTACTGGGTATTCTCAGGGTAGCCACTGGACTCGTAGGCTCAGGTTGGGGACCGAAGGAGAAGGGATTGTGCCTGATACAGGGCGCCCCAATCTGGGCTGCTTCTTTCCCTTGGCGCCACGCGTGGTTGTCTCCTGTCCCCTCAGCCTGCTCGAGTGCTGTTTTTGGACACCGAGTTCAGCGGGGAGATGTATTTGCTGTGTGCACTGCTCCAGGGTCCTTCCCTTGCAGGCGCACCACGTGGCTCCGTGTGGCAACCAGTCCCCAGGTTGGGGTCTCCTGTATTCCTCTTGAGGGGGGTGGTCACAGGCTGGCCTTCCCCCACAGCAAGGTTGGGCCCTGGCAGTCAGGCCCTCCCCTGGCTGTCGGGGGACCCCTTGCTGTTGTAGGGGAGACCGTTAGCAACCCCTCAGCTCCCACCCTTTCTGGAAGGCATTAGCGAGCGCACACACCTTGGCGGGGAGCACAGGGCGGCTGAGTCAGGTCCTCTTCCCCTTCTCCAGCATGCTCTGCGGCTTGCTGCGTTTGGCCAGCTCCACAAAGTTCTGGGTATGGATCCTCTGCCTTCTAAGATGCCCAAGAAACCAAAGAATGAAAACCCAGTGGACTACACAGGTAAGCTCGCCACGGGGGCCTGGCCCCAGCCTGCTGGGGTCGACGTGGCCTGCTAGCAAGAGCACGGGAGGGAGTCTCAGCCTCTTCTGTTGTGATCTCTTCCTTCAGTTCAAATCCCCCCCAGCACCACCTATGCCATTACGCCCATGAAACGCCCGATGGAAGAAGATGGGGAAGAAAAGTCTCCTAGCAAAAAGAAGAAGAAGATTCAAAAGAAAGGTACTAGTATTTGTTTCTAGTCCTTAGTGTGTCTTCTGGCTCAGTTAAGAGTCATCCCAAAGTGGTGAGATGCTTGGTTTTTGCCTTAGTTTTCTCAGACAGGATGTTGCAGCCCATTTTTAACTGACCGTAGTGTGGGTCTGGAACGCAAGTGGGGTGGAGGTGCTGGGAGCAGTGCGGGTGAGGCTTTGGCCGGGGCAGGCTTCCAGGCCGCCGAGCCGTGCCACGCTGCAGGAGGCTGTCTGGGGAGACTCCTCCCCCACCCCGGGGAGCGCCGACCGATAGTCCGGAACTGTGTTGGTGTTCTCTCTCTGCAGAGGAGAAGGCAGAGCCTCCCCAAGCTATGAACGCCCTCATGAGACTCAACCAGCTAAAGCCGGGACTGCAGTATAAGCTGGTTTCCCAGACTGGTCCGGTCCACGCCCCCATCTTCACCATGTCTGTGGAGGTGGATGGCAACTCGTTCGAGGCCTCCGGACCGTCCAAGAAGACTGCCAAGCTGCACGTGGCCGTTAAGGTAAACGTGGGTGGGGTTGGGCACTGTGCGCTTGTTTGAGCCGTCCTAGGCCGTGGAAACCCACAGCGTGGACAACACTGGGCTTAGGGAGGGCATGTGAACACTGAGATGAGTAGATTTTTAAATGTCTTCCAAGTCACACGTGGAAGAATGGCTTCATCGCTGTGGTTGACAGGCAGAGAGTCCCCAGATGTAGCTGGGCATCAGGGTTTCGGGGGGTGGGGGCAGCCTCCGATTGCTGGTTCGGGATCCAGGGGATGGGGGGCGATCTGCGTAGAGGTCCCCCTCCCTAACTGGGGAGCCTTGCGGGTGTTCCTCTGGCAGGTGTTGCAGGACATGGGCCTCCCTACCGGCGCCGAAGGCAGAGACTCCAGCAAGGGGGAGGATTCCGCTGAGGAGACGGAAGCAAAGCCGGCCGTGGTGGCTCCTCCGCCTGTGGTGGAAGCTGCTTCGACCCCCAGTACTGCCTTCCCCTCCGATCCCACCGCCGAGGTGAGCACATGGTGGGGGCCGGTGCGTCTGATGGGATGCCGCAGGCGGCTGTGTGTCCTGTGAGTCGGCGTGGTTTACTGGTTCTCGTTATTTCCCCCCAAACAGTAGCTTCCGGTCTAGGGGCCTGCACAGGGAGCTGGGTGCGAGCCTTCGAGCCGCCACCGTGAGGGCCCTGCTGATGCTCACCCAGCCCCTAGGGCTGCAGTAGGGTGGCCCTCGCTGCAAGTCGGGCCATTCCCCAGAGACGGTGCACGTGGAGGCGGTCCCGTTGCTGGACGCCCTCAGATGACTTCCAGAGGCTGGGAGGCGAGGGTGGTGAGGGACAGCAGGGAAAATGGAGCGGAGGGCCTCTGTCATGTTTGGGGGGCAGCTGCCCTCTTCCATGTGCTGGAAAGCCTTTAGCTGAGTTTTTTGGTTTTCTTTTCTGTTTTCCCTGAGAACGTAAAACAGCAGGGGCCGATCCTGACCAAGCACGGCAAGAACCCTGTTATGGAACTTAACGAAAAGAGGCGGGGCCTCAAGTACGAGCTCGTCTCTGAGACCGGGGGCAGCCACGACAAGCGCTTCGTCATGGAGGTGAGCAGCCAGCTCCCCAGGAGAGAACTCCTGCCCCGGAGGGAGGCACCGGGCCACCCTGACACGCATCTATTCTTCCCAGGTCGAGGTGGATGGACAGAAATTTCAGGGTGCTGGCTCGAACAAAAAGGTGGCAAAAGCATATGCCGCTCTTGCCGCACTAGAAAAGCTGTTCCCTGATGCTCCTCTCGCCCTGGAAGCCAACAAGAAGAAGAGAGCCCCTGTGCCCGTCCGCGGGGGACCGAAATTTGCTGCTAAGGTAAGCAGTTGGCCCCGATGTCTCTGGCCTTAGCCCGAGTTCTCCTGTGGTCGGAGTGTGAGGTGAATGCCACTCGTCTCTGTTCTCTGCCCTGCAGCCACATAACCCTGGGTTTGGCATGGGAGGCCCCATGCACAATGAAGTGCCCCCGCCCCCGAACCTTCGAGGCCGGGGAAGAGGAGGGAATATCCGAGGTCGAGGGAGAGGGAGAGGATTTGGTGGTGCCAACCATGGAGGCTACATGAACGCTGGTGAGGACCCTTGCCTCGTGTTGTCCCCGTGGACCCCACAGGCTCCCTGGAGCGTGTGGGGCCCCTGGGGTCGGGCCGAGACGGTGGGAGAGGCAGGGGCAGGGCAGACTCACCTTCCACCCCCTTGACCCTGTGTGTTCCTTTCCAGGCGCTGGATATGGCAGCTATGGGTATGGAGGCAACTCAGCGACAGCAGGCTACAGTAAGTGTGTGTTTCTCTTTGTCTGAGGTTGGGGAGAAGCTACAGCTTAGCCCCCGCGCCTGAGTTAGAGAGCAGGGCGGCCCAGCAGCAGCCTCCCTAAGATTGAGGAGTGGCACGCACCTTTTCTCAGTAATTAGAGCAGACGGTCTTCCAGCCCCGTCCTGCAAAAGTGTAATTTGTTCTTTAAATGTTAACACACGTATTTGTGTGCCTTGAAATTTCCTTAAGAGTCAGAATTTTAAATTTCTCTGCTTTAAGCCATGTGAAGCACCAATCCTGTGATGATGCTTTTCCTGACAGTGCACAGCTCTTGTCTTGAGAAGGAGCCTTCATTGGGGGGTTACAGGAGCAGAGAAATCTAAAACATGAATTTCAAATGTGGCGCTCTGTGCCATTTTTCAAAAGAATTCTAATTTTTTTTCTCTGCTCTGTCTCCCCCTTTTGTAGGTGACTTTTTCACAGACTGCTACGGCTATCATGATTTTGGGTCTTCCTAGAGCATCTAAAAGTATTGCACACAAAATCAACTTTTTACTCCAATTTTCTCGAACTCCAAAACCCAAAGTGTCCGTGCTGTGCCCCTGTGCTTCACTGGGTTTCTCAACCGTGGCTTGTCACCGCAGCTTGTCTGAAACTCTTAGCCTGCAGAATTTAAGACAATGGCAGTTTTTATCGTGATTTGCCTTTGAACTTGGTCATATTGAAGTTCACAATAAGTGGAAAACAATTTTCAGAGAATGCATTTTTGTGCAGAATTGCACAGAATTCTAGAGCCAGCGTTGGTCAGCATCAAGGCAAAAGCCCACCTTTGCTTTTTATGGAAAGCATTACTTTATTTAAGAGACAGATAATGATGCATTTTAATCTACCTTTGTCTTAATTTACAGCAGGTTTTGTATGAATTTTTAATCTTTTAACAAATTTCCACATCTGGTTGATGCCTTTGACAGTAATGAAAACGATTTTATCACATCTGAATCCAGAGCAACTGGCTTTTTTTTTTTTTCCTTCTTTTTTTTAATGAGCTTGTAAAACATTGGGAACATTGGGAATTGTACCTTGTGCTAAGTTAACCTCTCCCGCCTTTTGTACATGCTCTGGTGGGTTCTTGTTTGGGGGTGCGGTATTTTGTGGCTGGTTTAGTTAGAGGTGAACTCTCAAAGGTATCAAAACTGTGCTTCCATTATTAGTGCAGGAAACAGGCTTTAAGGGAGAGAGAACGTGGAATTTTGCAAGTCCTAATCACAGCTGCGAATGCATGGGATTCTAGAGTTTGTTATAATGGGGCTTTAAAATAATTCAGCAGAAAGACTGAATGCGTAGCCCAATTCTCCAGTGAGGAGCCGGCCTCACAGGGTCTGTCTGCTGGGTGTGCAGCTCTGATAGATTCCAGAAGCCTGGAGTCTCCTGCCCTTTCACCTTAGGCCGCAGGCTGGGGTTTCTCACTTTTCCCAGTGGCAGTCCCTTTTGGAAAGAGCACGGTTGGCCTCTGGTCAGCAGCAGTCCTTGGCGGCAGAGCCTACCTTTGCGTTGACTTGCAAGATTTTGCGTTTCTTCAGGCAAAAAGTGGTCAATACGGTTACTATATAATTTGTTCCCAGAGGTTTGAAACATTCAGTGAAACTTTTTAAAACTTTGCATGATGTATTTTTTTTTTTTTTAGAAAGTTATTGTTTGAGAATAATGTCTTTTTATACCAGGAAATAGTTATCCTGAAATGACGTTGAAAACTTCTCCTTCCCTTTATTTTTTTTTAATCAATACATGTTAAAGTAACAAGTCCTCAGTACTTGGCGTCTTCATTCATTCCTGTGCTTGAGGAGGGGCGCTGAGGTGCTCGGCTTAGGCCGTGGGGCAGCTGAGGTGGCGGGGTTCTGAGAGGGGGTCTGAAGAGGACCTCCTGTCCTCCAGCCTCCTTGCCAGGCCTTCGCATGTTTGCTCTCTCGCATTGTAGACCGTGTCCTTCTCCTTGGTGTTTTGGCTTTGTGATGGGGGCGGGTGGAGGGGTGGAGGAGGCCGCCTGAAGAAAATAAACTGATGTCACAGATCAGTTTTATCCAAATTATTGTTCCAACAACCCAAGACCTAGCAGCGTGGGGTGCACATCTCCTGCAGGGGGGAGGCATGCGATGACTCCCAAATTCACTCTACCCAAAAGGCGGGGGAACCCTTGGTGCTAAATATGGGAAGGAGGGATGGGCTGTGCGGGAGTGTCCCCTCCCTGGGCACAGCAGGGTAGCTCCGGGCTGTAGACGAGAGGCAGCACCAACCAGCAGAGGTGTGCCCACAGGCCCAGCCACCCGCTCCGGGAGCCAGGGGCTCCACTGCCTGCATGTGAGCGCTGGGGATTGCTCTGCTGGGCTTGAGAGCCCCCCACGTGGCCCGGCCTCCCCTTCCTCCCACCTCACCTTAGCTGACCCATCTCCCGTTGGCCCACCTGAGTGTCTGGTGGGGGCAGGGTGTGGACGTAGCTGTTCCTGTGGGACGGGATCTACACGTTGGACCGGAGGGAGGGTCCTACTGTGACATTCTCAGCTTCGGGGTCTGAGAATGTGGCGGCCTCCCTGCACGCTTGTCAATCCACGCTCGGTCCGCCTGCCCCTGGCCGGCTGTGCTGGGAACAGGGGGGCCCTCTGAGGCTATAGCTGGAGGCCTGGCCTGGATGTTCAGATCCCAGCTTCTTAGCCAGCCTCCTTTCCTCCATGAGAATTAGTCCTTAAGGCCTACATTTGCACAAGTCCCACCAGGGAGATGCCCCAGGTCCCTTGACTAACTGTCCATTTACTCCTCCCAGAGCCACGTCAGACCAGTTGTTCATCCAGGAATGACACCAGTTTCCGGGGCCTTGTTAAAGAGCATCTCTTGGGGTTCCCCCAGGCCTGTGACTACAGAGCCTCTTCCCAGCACAGCAGGGGGGATGGTGGGGGTGGCCGGCTGCTTCTCTGGGGCTTTGCTTTCCCTGTCACTGTTGGGGACATCTGGGTAACAGTCAGCTAGTCATGAATGTCATCTCGCGCTCAGAGCTCATCTCATTGTAATGTTGACATCCGCTGCGAAAGCTGCTGTGGGCGCGCTGTCCTGCTGCTGCTTGGCAAAGATCCATTGTTGTCATCAGCTGCTGGGGGAGTGGCGCTGAAGGCTGGACCCACCCAGACCGGGCTGCTTTAAGGACCAGAGCCACTGCTCCTCGCTCTCCTGCCTCTGTCCCTCTGCCCGGGCCCAGGCCGCGGGCTTGTGGGTCAGCCTTCAGGACCCACAGCTGCGACCCTCCCTGTCTCCCCACTCCCCCGTGTCCCCCACCCTCCACCTGACCCGCTGCCTTCCTGTTTAGGTCAGTTCTACAGCAACGGAGGGCATTCGGGGAATGCCGGTGGTGGCGGCGGCGGGGGCGGTGGTGGCTCCTCCGGCTACGGCTCCTACTACCAAGGCGACAACTACAACTCACCAGTGCCCCCGAAACACGCTGGGAAGAAGCAGCCCCATGGGGGCCAGCAGAAGCCCTCCTACGGCTCAGGCTACCAGTCCCACCAAGGCCAGCAGCAGTCCTACAGCCAGGGCCAGTACAGCAACTATGGCCCCCCGCAGGGCAAGCAGAAGGGCTATAACCATGGACAAGGCAACTACTCCTCCTACTCAAACTCCTACAGCTCCCCCGGGGGCGGGGGCGGATCAGACTACAGCTACGAGAGCAAATTCAGTGAGTTGGCTTCCAGGGCCCCGAGGCCTGGCCGGGGTCCAGGCCACCGGCGCATCCCGTGGAGTGGCGGAAGCTCAGCCGTTGCCCTGACCTCTTGCCGAGGGACTGGAAGGAAGCCGGGCGGGCTTTAGGAAAATCCTGGAGGCAGAGTTCCCCTGGCCCAGATCCTTGCTGTTCCCTGTTGGCTTTCTCCGAAGGCGGGTCTAGCGGAAGCCCCTGTGCCAAGGAAGCCTGTGGGTTGAGGCTGGGGCACGAGGGTGGAGTCCGTGAGTCTGGGCCAGCTGCTGTGAGGGGACCTCCAGGGATGGGCTCTGGAGACAGCATTGCCTCCAGCCCCCAAAGAGCCCGAGTCACGTTTCCGCTCCGCCTGGGCCTCCGCCTCCTGCACACCCCCAGCAGTTCTCGGCTGAGCTGGTGGCCGAGCTAGGAAGGCATAGGTGTGCGCTTGTCTTCTGTGATGGGACGCTGGTCCACAGGCGGGCCAGGGACTTTAAAGAAGCCGTGCTCTCTGTGTGAGGGCCGGGGTCACTGGGTGCCTGGTGACAGCCGAGGGGGAGGAGTGGGAGCTGCTGTGTGGTTCCCGACTTGCTGGGAAGCTTGGGTTGGAGGAGCAGGTGGGAAGGCAGGATGCAGCTGGGCCTCCAGGCTTGGTGAGCGGGCTGACCCAGGGCACGATGACCTTGCAGGGCTGCAGCCGGCCCCTGGCAGTTCTCGGTTGAACTGGTGTGTGCCAGATTGAAGCAGATGGGACAGGGAGATTTGCAAAGGCCTGTGGTCTCAACCTAGGCCCTGCCACTTCCAGGGCCATAGCACAAGGATCCTGCACCACCCCCAGCTGTGCCTCTGCCAAGGCCCCTTAACCACACTATCTTCTCTCCCCCAGACTACAGTGGTAGTGGAGGCCGGAGCGGCGGGAACAGCTACGGCTCAGGCGGGTCGTCCTACAACCCAGGGTCACACGGGGGCTACGGCGGCGGTTCTGGGGGCAGCTCCTCATACCAAGGCAAACAAGGTGGGCCTGGATCGGCAGGTGGCGCAGTGCGGGGGCGGGGGGTCCGGTGACGAGGGGGACCGCCTGGCGTAGGCAGGCGGGTAGCGTAGGCGGGGCTGCGGTGGCAGCTGCCATCTGGCTTCCGCATGGGGTGAGAACAGGAGGAGGGAGACACGGGCACAGAGGCTCAGGCATGTCTCCAGCTTCTTGGCTTTTTAGAAGCCAGACGTCCAGATGCTGCCCTGGTCTTAAAATGTTGGCACCTGTATGGAAAAATGCTGACAACACTGAGGCCCAGACAGTCTGCTGTGTGGCCTCTGGTTCGGGGGCTTCAGGTGCAGCCTTGTGCTTGGGTGGCCCCAGGGACAGATGGCTCCTGCTGCCGCGGTCTGTACAGGACCGATGCCCATTGCTTACGAACCTGGGTCCAGTGGTTCCGCCTCACAGGGTGTTGGTGACCGCCAGCCCCGATGACCCAGGAAAGGCCCTGAGCAAGAGGCCGTGCCCGTATCGCTTCCTGCTGTGGTCTCACCAGTGGACACAACGCGGCTCGGGTGCTGGCCGTGGTCCTGAGCTCTGCTCACAGGGCGGGCCCCGTGCACCTCACCTCTAACCCACCCCTCTCTTCCCCAGGAGGCTACTCGTCACAATCAAACTACAACTCCCCGGGGTCCGGCCAGAATTACAGCGGCCCTCCCAGCTCCTACCAGTCCTCACAGGGCGGCTACGGCAGAAACGCAGACCACAGCATGAACTACCAGTATAGATAAAGCCCCTCGAGGGGTGAAGATTTGTACCTTCTGCACTTACCCCTCGTTGTAAGATTCAGTTTTATGCATCACAGTTAACATGTCAGCTGGCCCCTCCAGGCCCCCTCCGCCCCAACCTGTCCACGTTGCCGTGTCGTGAGGTGCAGCTGGTCACCCCCGTGGCCCGTCCTGTGACCCATATTTAGCCGTGTTTGGGACTTCCGTGTCTTCAGTGGTTTGTTAGTTGCCATCACAACTTTGTCCGAGTAGAGTTTTTTGAGTTCTTGCAGTTACGTATCCCTCTGTCTATTTACAATTGGTGTTAGTGTTAACTCAGTTTGTCTTTAAATAGCTACAGAAGGGATACATCATCTGTTAATGCTTTTGTGAAGTGAGTTAAACGAGCTTTCTGTATTTTAATGCTTTAGTGTTTCAGTTTTATAAGTGAAGACTTTATTTTAAAAACCAGTGGGAAAGAGTGGGGTTTTTTTGTATGTCTGGATCATTCAGGCAGTACATCTGAATTAAGCTGAATGTAGACAAATAAAGAAAAAGAAAACTCTGTGCCCGTCGTAGGCCTGGGTGTCTGACCCACCAGCAGTGTGATGGGCAGGTTCCTCCACTGTTCCCAGCACGGGAATGTAGGGCGGGGGTGGCAGGACAGTCCCCTGTCACCAAAGGGTCCAGCTCTGAGCCTCTAGATGCCTTTACTCCAAGGTTGGGGCCAGCAAGCCGGTTACGTGGGACCTCGTATTCCTGGTGTCCCAGGGGGCTCCTGCTGGTGTGCAGAGTGGCTTCCGAGCGGCCCATGCTGGTGTTTGGGGATTTGCTCACACTATTCCACATGCTTTTCTGCTCCATGAGTTCTGGTGTCGTTTTAAGTGCAGTTTCACGTCGTCATGGAGTATAACGTCCTAGGTTTGGTACGTGTGACCTGACTTGAAAAAGGCCGACTGAATCTGGCTAAAGCACCCCAAGATCTGGGAAACCCAGCCATAGAACCTTCTATGTCAGGATGGCGTGGTTCTGGGTCTCCCAGCAGCCGCAGCCGTCCTCCCTGGTGCCACCCCCGCCTCGAGGCTCTTAAGAGTGTGCCTGAGTGGTTGGGGTTCTTTGTCGAGGCCCAGCCCCATTCTAGCAGGTTTCCCTGGAGCGGTGCTTCTCAATCCCAGGCAGTTTTGCATTGTTTGGGGGACATTGGTCACCTAGTGGGCAGAGACCAAGGATGCTACTGACCGTTCTGCACTTAAGTGTCAGCTACGTGGAGGTGGAGGAACCTGCCGTGAGAGCAGCGCTTTCCAGCTCTGGCCCTACCCCGGGGGGGAAGCGGGGCCCGGGTGACGCCCTGACTGCCTTTGCCCAGGCTTCAGCTCTGTCTCGGGAGAGCCTCTTCGGTGAGGCCTGGGGCTGCACCTCTGCAGGAACCCTTCTCCTCTTGCCGTCTCTCTGCCATCTCTCAGACCAGGTAGCATTTGAATTCTGAACCCCAGGAGGTCCCTTGACCTCCTGTGCTTGGTTAACCATAGGCCTTGTAAGAAGATCTAAGTATTTTTGACTCTGAGCTCTTCAGCTGAGGCAGAAAATCCAGTGTGCCTTGAAAGGATGAAGCTTTGCTTTGGGGAGGTGACAGAAAGGTGTCCTGCACTAGACAAAAGGAAACATTGGAAGAATTTTGCCTTCTGCTGGAGCAGAGGAGGACCCAGGTGGTCCAGCTCGAGGAGAGGGAGGGATGATGTAATGCCCACCTGACAGGTGGTCCTCAGCGTGAGCGTTCAGGTCGGCCTGCCGCAACCTGGGATCCCTTGAGTGTGTGTGCGTGCGCTAGTGGAGACGCGGCAGACCTGAGAGGTGGTCCCTGCCCAGACTTCCATGACATGTGACACGTCCGTGACCCGTTGTCTCTCCTAGACACTTCCAGGGGGCTGGGACAGAGAGCCCCTCATGATCATTAGGACCTTGTGTTGAAATGAGAAGACATGGGCTGTGGGTGGAGCCTGCACCACTCAGAAAACCACGGGGAAGAAGGCCCCGCCCCATCTGCCTGTGGGACTGTGTTCTCCGCACCGATCTCTCCTCGCCACCAGTTTCCGAAGCGGTGACCACCACCACGTTGAAGTTTTGAATACTGCCCCTTCACAAGGGCAGGAATCTTAATAAGGCCGTGGAAAAAACTCCCAGGCCATCTTAAGGCGGAGGCGTCGGGGAGCTGTGACTTGGTGCCATGTTGCTCTTGTGAAAAAGGGCAGATTCCTGGGTGGCTTGTCTTGCCGGATAGATGCCTGTCTCGGTCCCTGGGCCTGGCCTGAGCGCTCCCCGAGGCAGGCCAAGTTTTGTTGACCTGAGCGACATTCGTTGCCAAGAACAGAGCAGTATCGGAGAAGTAGGATCTTTCCTTATTTCTTGCAGTTTCTGGTGACTTCGGGCATTCCTTGGCTCGGGACAGCCTCACTCCAGGCTCCGCCTCCCTCATGGGACCTCCCTGTGAGCCTCCGTGTCTCAGATCTTCTCCTTTCTTACCAAGGACACCAGTCACTGAATTTCAGCTCCACCCTAATCCAAGGTGACCGCATCCTGAGATCCTTCACAGTCACGGGTAATGGCAGTTAGGACTTGGATGTACATTTCTGGGGGAACACCATTTAACCCACTAAAGAGTTGGGTGAAGGCTTTGTCCTGTGCTGCTGGCACAGCCCTGGGAGGTTGTCGACCGCCGCCAGGATCACGTGGTCAGCACGGCGGGGACCTGACCCAAGGCGACAGCTCATGAGCACAGACACCCCTTGGCACCCTAACTGGGGACCTCGTTGGCGCTAATGACACTGTGATACAGCTGGCCACAAGACCTACCGCAGCCCGCAAGACCTGCCATCCCAGGAAGCTGAGTTCGGGGTGTGGCCGACACCGCAAGCATGGAGGAGACCTGGGTGCTGGCCTGTCACTCCAGAGCTGACCAGGGCCTTTCCAGGCCTGTGGCCCTCCACACGCAGGAAACCAGCCTGGAGGAGGTTCTCACTGACATGCTTCTCCAGGGCCGCCTCGGCCGGGGACACAGCAGGCAACAGAGAGATGCCTCAGCCCACGTGCTGCCAGAGGAAGGTGTCCTGCATCTTTTGGTCACCGAGAGCAGAGATCACCGGGAGCCTCAGCGGGGACAGCCAGTGGCCCACGGGCTTACTCAGCAAGTTGATCCGGGTAGGGTACTTACTTGGTGGATAGACCATGAGGGTCAGGGACCCAGGACTGGACACCACCCCAGAGGGCTTGGGATGCCTTTGGAGGGAGGAAGGGAAAAAGGCCTCATGACTGAGGGAACAGCCGGGCACGTGTGTGGTGGGCTGAGATGACATCAGTGGGGCCAGGCCTTGCAGGGAATTTCAGCTGATCCCATGGGGGAGGCGTGGGGTGGTTGAAACCTACGACCAAAGGGGGCCCCTAAACAGTAATGGGACACAGATTCCAAGTTTCTGCTTTTCTACATTGAGCAGAATCACTAGGGTCCTGGTGGTGTCCCTATGGGCTGGGGTCTGGTCTGACCTGGAAGTTGACACCCAGTTGCTTCCACTCTGGCAGGGAAGCATGCCCCTGACCACTGACCATTCTTGTGTAGTCAGCAAGGCCTGTCCCACCCCGAAGGACTGACCTGGTCCCCCAGGCCTGGCCTTTTGCAGCTGGGCTCAGCCTTAGGATTCAGTCTGCAGGTGGGAGCCCCACACGGTCTGCTCTTTGCAAGCCCATCCTGAGACTTCTGGACACGATTATGGGCCACACACCAGCAAGCCTTCTTGGCCTGGATGCTCATTCTAACCCATCCCAGAATAAATGGAAGCTTCATGTGTTCATTGTTTCATTCACTCCACATGTATTTATTGGGTGGTGTTTATGTATCAGTCCTGTCAGGGTGCTGGGAATATGAGCCTGGTCCTGCTGTCATGGAGCTTCCAGGTTCCAAGAGGGCCCTGTTCCAGCTGGTGCAGGGAGTGTCAGGGAAGGCTTTCTGTGTTTCAAGAAAGACAGGACCATTGAGTCGGAGCCAGAAGCTGTGTTAGGGAGGGCGAGCACAGGTTATGCCGTGCGCGGGAAATAGCGCGCACGGCAGCTCAGCTGTGTGTTGGGAATGGATTTAAGAGAGCTGAAGTCAGGAGGGTGAAACATTCCGGTTGCAAGATGGGAAGCGTGGCTGGGCGTCAGTGGGGGCCCACCACTACAGGGCCTTGACAGCCAAGCAGTGGAGTTCTAACCTTTATCCTGAGGGCAGTGGGGAGCCATGGAAAGATTCTGAGCTGTGGAGAACCCAGGCTCAGTTGTGCCTCAGAAGTCGTTTTGGCTGTCGGGCAGAGAATAGGTGTGTGGGAGAAGTGAGAATGCAGGCCAGGGGATCACCAAAGAGGCTCAAGTTCTGGAGGATTTGAACTGAGGTTCAGGGTGATTTAGGCCACCGAGTCCATCGGACTAGGTGAGGAAACCGCTCCCAGACCTGAGAGGGGTAACACCTACATGCCCCAGATAGGGCAGACAGGCTCAGAGAGAGGGGCACTGCATTGCCTCAGGCCACAAGAAGTAGGGGTCCCTCTGCAGGCACTCTGCCCTGTGGTTGAGAGACAAGCAGAAAAGTCTTAAGATGGCATGGAAGTCATTTTCCCAAGTCCTGGGCTCATGCCCCTCCCAGCGTTTCCCAAGAAGCTGACAGCTAAGCTCGGCCTACATGGCACTGGGCTGTGAGGGTAGGAATATCACGGAATGATAGCCTTCATCCCTGGCTGGATAAACTGGAGAAAACACACTCTCCAGCCTACTGGGACAACTAGCCAACACCGGGCTCCAAGTACTTTATTTCAACGTTAGAGGTATTAGAAACCCCCAACTCCTCTTCCAGAGGTTCTGGATTCCCATTCCCTGCCCAGAAATCCGACTTCTGCTCTTCTGGGTCCTGAGACCTCAGTACCAGCTTCTTAAAGCCAACTCCCTAGTTCCTGGGCGACTGTGGCGTTCCCAGGGAAGGGGGGGTTGGGAGATCTAGTGGGAAGCCCGTCCAGCCACGCCTCGAACCGGGGCGCGGACCTCCACGCGAGAAGCAGAGCCCGGCTTCAGGCCCCGCCTCTGCCAACACCTCCCTTACCCAACCGAAGTGGGTCGGTATTCGCCCTTAGGTCGGCCGGGTGCACACCGCCCACCCCTTTTATGCCCAATCAACAGACCCCGTATGGAACAGAAGTGTTCTGCAAGAGCCGCTCCCAACAGTGCCTGCCACGAGACGAGACGCCGCGACCCTGTGCGGTCAACAAGCTTCCAACTGGGAGCTGTCGCAGGCTCCGCCCTCCGCCCTGCCCCAGAGATGTCCCCCGCCTGGCGCTCACAGCCAACGGCTTGGGAAAGGACGCTTTCCCAAGGCTCCGCCCCCAGAGCCGCCGCGTCCCTGGTCTCCCGGCAACGCGCGTGGCGCTGTCCAGGGTTCTGAAGCCGCGCTCCCAGCGCCTCTCGAATAGTGGTGTCCTTCTGGCGCCCCCAGCCCTCCCTGCTGAGCAGCGCCGAAACCCCGAAAGCAGATGTCGGTGAATCTCAGCTGCACTCCACCTCCACACTCCAGTTTACCTCTTGGGAATAGAGCTTGCTTCACTTCACGCTCTGGTAAGGAAACCCACCGTCCCGTCCAGCTCAGAGGGAAGCTGGTCTTTGCGAACCAGAGCCCCTGCAGAGCCTCACGCTGTAACATTCTCACCCTCATCTTCCGTTCCTTCCCTCACTCCCTCCAGCCACACCGACCTCCCTGCTGCACTGCAAACAATCCAGACACATTCCCACCTCAGGGCCTTTGCTCTCACTGCTCCCACTGCCGGAAATGCTCTCTCCAACTGCTTTTTTTTTTTAAGATTTTGTTTTTAATTAAACCCCATGTGGGACTCGAACTCACAACCCAGAGACCAAGAGTCACACGCTCCACCAACTGAGCCAGCGGGGCGCCCCCCTCTCTCTCAGATCTTATTATGGCTCCTCCCAAATCTTCAGGTCGTAACTCACATCTCACCTTCTTGGTGATTCTGGTCTTGACCAGCCTACTTAAAACAGTCACCTCCCAGGGGCGCCTGGCTGGTTCAGCTGGTAGAGCTGATGGAGCCCCGACATTGGGTGTAGAGACGACTTAATAATAGTCACTTACCAAATCTTTCTCTCCTCCCCACCCTCTTTGTTCCCCAGCACTCATCACCACCTGAGATATGGTATGTTTTACTTATTTTTCTTGTTTGCTCCCAGGACATGGATTTTCGTTTCCATGTTCACTGCTGTGTTGCCAGCAGTGAGAACAGAGCCTGACATAGAGTGAGCGAATCAAGATGTTTATTACATGTATATTCATGTGTGTATTTGAGCACTCAAAGTGCGCTAGACACTGTATACCATCATAATGACCCTCTGCCCAGATTTAAAGATGAAGAAAGTGACACTCGGGAAAAAAAAAAAAAGAAAGTGACACTCGGAGAGTGGCATCACCTGACCAATGTCACCTGGCTTCTGAGTGGTGATACCTGAGTTCCGCGCCCCTCCCCCTTCCCCTGGCCCAGATTCCTCGGTTTGTAACCTTTTTATCCCTGCTCTATGCTGCAATCCCTAATACTGCCTTCTCCTTAAAGAAAAGAAACTGTACGAAAGGATGGCTTCACAGAGTTCAGAAAGGACTAGATTTCTTTCTTTTCTTTTCTTTTTTTGAGATTCTACCCATTTATTTGACAGCGAGAGAGGGAATACAAGCAGGGGGAGTGGGAGAAAGAGAAGCAGGCTTCCTGCCGAGCAGGGAACCCAATGCGGGGCTAGATCCAGGACCCCGGGATCATGACCCGGGCCAAAGACAGACGTTTAATGACTGAGCCATTCAGGTGCCCCAGGACTAGACTTCAATTCCTGTTCCTTGATTATGAGCCAGTGAATGTTTCTGCCTCAGTTTCTCCATTCATAAATGGGAATGACAGTAGTACTCACCTCACTGTACTGTGAGAAGTGATGACACTGTAGGGCTTACAAGACAACTGGCTCATGTGGGCACCTGCTCGGATAGCGTTGGCTCTTAATCATATTATTTCAGGGAACTAAACAAACAAAAAACCAAAACACGTTTTAAAAAATCATGAGGATGGCTCTTTCCCTTGGCCGTGGCAGCGGTGGTGGATTGTGCAGACATGGCCAAGATTAAGTCTCCCAAACTTCCGGACAAGAAGGAAGAGCTTCTTAAACTGCTGAAAGACCTGATGGTGCAGCTGTCGCAGCTGCTTCGCCAAAGTGACAGGTGGTGTATCTTCCCAGCTCTTCAAGATACGAACCGTTTGCATCTCCGTCGCCTGTGTTCTTACCATCGTCAAGCAGACTCAGAATCTCAGGAAATTCTACAGGGGTAAGACGTACAAGCCCCTGGATCTGTGGCCTAAGAAGACACATGCCATGTGACTAAAGAAGCGCAAGGAAAACCTGAAGACCAAGAAGCAGCAGCGGAAGGAGCGGCTGCACCTGCTGCGGGAGTCTGCGGTCAAGGCCGGAGGACTCGCATCTATAAAACACAAACTGGCAATAATAATAATAATAATAATAATAATAATAATATATCAGGAGGATGCCTAGACTAGTATTATGTCTTGCAAAACACATAGAGGGGCGCCTGGCTGGCTCAGTCAGTACAACGTGCAACTGTTTATGTTGGAGTAGTGAGTTTGAGCCTCACATTGGGGGTAGAGTTTACTTATAAAAAATATATATATATATTATATATATATATATTTTATAACATATACATTCAAAACACTAAATTTTAAAAAGGAAATGCTCAGCAGCTCACCCATGTTGAATTCTGCTGCCAAATTACCTAAACTGAACTATGAAAGATGTCGCTAAATGGCTCCAACGTCTGAAAAAATGTCCAACCTCAGTAAGAATCACAGAAATGCAAACTAAAACCCCAATGAGATGCTGTTTCACACACACCTGATTGACAGAATTGAAGAGTTCTGAAAACAGAAGAGTTTGGTTTTTTTTAAGATTTTATTTATTTATTCATGAGAGGCAGAGAGAGAGAGAGGCAGAGGCAGAGGCAGAGGGAGAAGCAGGCTCCTTGCTGACCAAGGAGCCCGGTGCGAGACTTGATCCCAGGACTCAGATCATGACCTAAGCAGAAGGCAGATGCTTACCGGACTGAGCCACTCAGGCGCCCCTGAAAATGGAAGAGTTGACAAACATTCCTTATTTGTTTGTTTATTTATTTGAAGTAATCTCAGGACACTTGGGTAGGTCAATTATTAAGCGTCTGTCTTCCACTCAGGTCATGATCTTGGGGTCATGGGGTCCTTGGGGTCCGATCTTGGGGATCGAGCTCTGTGCTCAGTGGGGAGCCCACTTCTCCCTCTGCAGCTCCCCCTGCTTGTGCTCTCTCTATCTCTCTGACAAATAAATGGATGAAATCTAAAAAAAATAAAAAATAAAAATAAAAATAATCTCTTGGGGTACCTGGGTGGCTCAGTGGGTTAAAGCCTCTGCCTTCGGCTCAGGTCATGAGCTCAGGGTCCTGGGATCGAGCCCCGCATCGGGCTCTTTGCTCAGCAAGGAGCCTGCTTCCCCCTCTCTCTCTGCCTGCCTCTCTGACTACTTGTGATCTCTCTCTCTCTGTCAAATAAATAAATAAAATCTTAAAAAAAAAATAATCTCTACACCCATGTAGGGCTCAAACTCAGGACCCTGAGATCAACAGTTGCACACCAGGGTTCCTGGGTGGCACAGTTAGTTAAGCGTCTGACACAAGGAAGTTTTTTTACACCGTTATTGTAGGTGTCAATTACTGTAATCACCTGGAAAAAAGTTGGTACTGCCGAGTAAAGTTGAATATCCATCCAGTCTAGAGTCTTGCAAGTCCATTCCTAGGATTCTTTCACAGGTGCACAAGGAGATGCATACACAGATGTTCACAGCAGAACTGTTTATAATAGCAAAAACAAACAAACAAATAAAAAACACTGAAAAGTTCACAAGTTCATTGACTAGAGAATGAATAAGTACATAGTGGTATATTTACCGTACATGACAGTATGCTGATTTGCAGAAGAAAAGAATGGACCACAACTAAATAGGACACAAATAAGTCTTAGACACATAATCGTAGGAAACATAAAGTAGATCAAGGGACTAGGTGTGGTATAATGATTTTTTAAAAAGATTTTTACTTATTTATTTGACAGAGACCAGAATCAGGGGGAGCAGCAGGCAGAAAGAGAGGGAGAAGCAGGCTTCCCACTGATCAGGGAGCCCAATGCAGGGCTCAATTCCAGGACTCTGGGATCATGAACTGAGCCAAAGGCAGACAATGGACTGAGCCCCCCTGGCATTCCTATGATGATTTTATTAGAATAGATGGGATAGGCACTGAGGGACAACTGGCAGTTTCTCTCGTATCTCCTTTTTGCTATCAAATTATAAAATAACTATTATGAAACTTACATTTGGAGTAAATCATAATGTTGGGAATGTTGATGAGGCAATTCCATGAGAGAATGATCTATTACTAGTGGAAAATGGGAGTTCAAAGACTCCATTTTTTTAAAAGATTTTATTTATTTATTTGACAGAGAGACACACAGCGAGAGAGGACACACAAGCAGGGGGAGTGGGATAAGGAGAAGCAGGCCTCCCGCTGATCAGGGAGCCTGATGCGGGGCTTGATCCCAGGGTTCCGGGATCATGACCCGAGCTGAAGGCAGACACCCAATGACTGAGTCACCCAGGTGCCCCCAAAGACTCCATTTGTAAAAAATATTAAAGTATTAAAGCTTTGTAGACGATGAAAAAAAACCCATAGTATATCTAAATGAATCAATCAAAAACAACAGCAACAGGAAGAAAATACATATTTGCTAAGATATGCTGACGAATGTCTGTGAGTATAGAGAAGAATGAATACTAACCATTATTTAATATTAAGGGGTGAGAACTGCTTTGACAGGGGACATGAGTGGGAAAGATAATTCACAGCATACATTTTATCCCCATTTAAAAAAGTGTTATATATTATCTATTTTATTTTATTTTTTAAAAGATTTTTATTTATTTATTTGACAGAGGGAGACACAGCGAGAAAGGGAACAGAAGCAGGGGGAGTGGGAAAAGGAGAAGCAGGCTTCCTGCTGAGCAGGGAGCCTGACATGGGGCTCGATCCCAGGACCCTGGAATCATGACCTGAGCCGAAGACAGATGCTTAATGACTGAGCCGCCTAGGTGCCCCTATTATCTATTTTAGTTATTAATTATTTTTTAAAGTAATTTCTGCACCCAATGTGAGGCTCGAACCCATGACCCTGAGATGAAGAGTCGTATGCTCTTGCAACTGAGACAGCCAGGTGCCCCATATATTATCTATTTTACAACCTTAAATAAGCTTGTTTAATTAAAATCGAATCCTCAGTAAAGCTTATTACACTCCTCTGTTTTCAAAATTTTCATTGTATTTGATGTATTTGTGTGTACCTGTTTTCATTTCTTTATGTAAATTTTTACTGTGAAAAAAATTTACTGTGGAAAATATATAAAATATGAAATTTACCATTTTAACCTTTTTTCATATTTGCTAAGCGATTCCCCCCAGTTTTATTGAGATATAATTGACATATAACATTGTGTTGGTTTTATTTGCTTGGTTATTTGTTTATTTGTTTAAAGTAAAATCTGTCAATGTGCAGCTAGAGTTCACAACCCTGAGATCAAGAGTTACACAACGGGACTCCTGGATGGCAGAGTTGGTTAAGCGTCTGACTCTTGGTTTCACCTCTGGTCCTGATCTCAGGGTCATGGGATTCAGCCCCACTTGGGCTCTGCACTCACCAAAGAATTTGCTTGAGATTCTCTCTCTCCCTCTGCCCCTCCCGCTTGTGCTCTGTGCCTCTCTTTCTCTGAAATAAATTTAAAAATCTTTAAAAAAAAAGTTGCATGCTCTACCAATGGAGGCAGCCAAGCACCCCGTATTAGTTTTAAGTGCACAACATAATGATTTGATATATGTGTATATTTCAGATGTATTTAAGATTTGTAATCTCTACACCCAATGTGGGACTTGAACTCACAACTCGGACATCAAGAGTTGCACGCTCTACTGACTGTGCCAGCCAGGCGCCCCTCAAATGTATTTCATGTCTGGGAAATACAAACATCAAAAAATATTAAAAGGGAATCATTTTCCTGCATGCTACCATGAGAATCTTCGCGGATCCCCTCCCCAGTGAGACTGGTGAAAAGTGTTAAAATAACAACCATTGAACGTCTCTGGAAGTGGTCCTAAGGGCATACAGTGAATGAGGAAGCAACTATTCAAGAAAATCTAAGATAATTCAGTTTGAATAGTGAGTGGTTCTGATCTTTGAGATATATATATATATATCATATATATATATATGATATATATATATGATATATATATATATATATATATATATTTTTTTTTTTTTTTTACCTCCCTTCCTTCTACCAGTTCAGTGAGATGGAAACTCCACTCCATACTGGAGCAACCAGGAGCATAAGGTTGGCTCACCCTTAGCCCCCACATGGGGGATGGGTAACACCTCAGCATTTCTTGTCCTGCTCTTAGCCCCCTGTGTTGAGGCCCCAAAGTGCAGCTCTTCAAACAACTGAGCATTTCCAAAATTATGGAAAGGCTCTGATCACCAGATGCAACGATTTGAAGGAATCTCAAATAGGATAAATTAAAAGAAATCCACCCCGAGACACATCATATAAAATTGCAAAATAGAAAAAAAAAAAAAAAATTTTTTAAAGAAAGACTGGATCACAAGAAATAGCATTTTGATTGAGATACTAGTTCTTCTTTTTTCTTTTTCCCCTAGAATTTTATTTTATTTTATTTAAGATTTTATTTATTTATTTGTCAGAGAGAGAGAGAGCACAAGCAGAGGGAACAGCAGGCAGAAGGAGAAGCAGGTTCTCCGCTGAGCAGGGAGCCCGATGCGGGACTCGGGGCTCTATTCCAGGACCCCGGGATCGTGACCCAAGCGGAAGGCAGACGCTTAACCCACCGAGCCACCCAGTCGCCCCCTTCCCTAGAATTTTAAACATATCTTTTAATTTGGCACCGGGGCTGAGAGGCAGGAAGGGTACTAAAGCACAGTCTGGGATTAGAAGAATATAAGGAAGTGGGGTTAAGTCAAGCGGTTGGGTAGGGGAGGCAGTCACCTGTTAGGGAGGGTCAGCCTCAAAGTATCCATCCAGTGTGACCGCCACCTGTCCCTCTTCATAGCCCAACACCTGGAACCTCGAGCCGTCTGCCGCTCCCGGGATCATGATTGAAAGCACGCGGCCAGACCGCGGACGGAACAGGCACACGATTCGCTTATTCGCTACACCCCGCCCAGTTCATACCCTACACCCAACGATGGCTGCGTCACTTCTGCCACCACCAGGTCTGCCTGGCGCAGCCAGGCCAGGTCCCGCCCATGGATGAGCCTGCGTCATCCTCACCCCTGCAGCCTCTTCCCGACCCGCGCCCAGCTCGGGGGCCACCGCGGTCGGTGAGAACCGCAGCCCCGCAGCCGCGACACAATCCGCGGGTTCGGCTCCTGGTTCTTGAGACCCCACCGCGGACGCTGCCGCAGAAGTAAAGGGCGCGCTGGTCCGGCCGGCTCCGCTCCCCACGTTCCTGCCGCCGCCCAAGACCCTACTTCTTCTTCTTCTTCTTTTTTTTAAGATTTTAGTTATTTATTTGACAGGCAGAGAGAGAGGGGGAAGCAGGCGCCCCGCTGTGCAGAGAGCCTGATGCGGGGCTCGATCCGAGGACCCTGAGATCATGACCTGAGCCGAAGGCAGAGGCTTTAACCCACTGAACCACCCAGGCGCCCTGAGACTGTCTTTCAAGAACCAGGCTGGGTCCCCTGGCTGGCTCAGTCGGTAGAACACGCGACTCTTGATCACTCTCGGGGTCCCGAGCTGGAGCCCCAATGTCGGCCACAGAGTGTATCTTAAAAATTAAAAAACAAAACAAAACCCTTAAATCAGTAGCTACAGATATTTCTTCTGGGAAAACAACATAACCAGATGGATATATAAGTGAGGCCAATAAAATATTCCGGAGAGAATTCCAATCTCACACAATTTCTTCCAGCAAATAGGAATTTGAACACCAAACTCAGGCAAAGACAGTACAAGCAAGGAAAACTAGGGACCAATATAATTTATAGCAGATGGGATGCAAAAGCTTTAGATAAAATATTAATTAATATTAATGTCAAATGCCATAGTATATAAAAAGATACCATGGCCAGGGTGGGCTTATACAGGAATGGAAATAAATGTATTAATAAATAAAATAAATTCATGTCATTGGGCATTTTAAATTAAATGAGCCAAATAATACGGCTATTTCAGATACTGAAAAAGCATACAATAAATATTTGTTTATGACAAAAATCTGTTAATGAACTAGGAATCGAAAGGTCTCTCTCTCTTTTTTTTTTTAAGATTTCAAAAAATTTATTTAACAGCGAGGGAGAGAGGGAGAGAGCACAAGCAGGGGGAGCGGCAGGCAGAAGGAGAGGGAGAAGCAGGCTTCCTGCTCAGCAGGGAGCCTGATGTGGGGTTTGATCCCAGGACCCTGGGATCATGACCCGAGCTGAAGGCAGATGCTTAACTGTCCGAGCCACCCAGGCGCCCCAAAAGGTCCTTTTTTTACTTGATATGGTGCATCTTCCAAAAACTTACAGTAGATATCATACATAATGGTGAAATGCTGAAAGAATGTCTTTTAAAATATCTTCAGGTATATTGTAAAGAACAGAAGTCACAAGACCAGTGAGCTATCTACCGTAACACTCCAGGCAAGAGATGCTGGTGGCTGGGTCAGAGTGAGAGCTACAGAGGGGTGTAAACTAGTCGATTCTGTATAGATTTTGAAAGCAGAGCAGCTAGAATTTGCTGATAGGTCATTTGTGGGGAGTAAGACAGTGAGAGGTCAAGGACCACCCATAAGCTTCTGGTCTGAGTTCCTGGAAAGATTGAGCTGCTATTACTGAGAAGATGAAGATGGAAGGACGGAGGCAAGCTTGGGGGGACAATCAGGTGCTCTGCTTTAGACATTTGTAGAGTTTGAGTGCTGACAGACACCCAGTGGAGATGTCAGGGAGGCATCTGTAAAGAGGAGATGGGAGTTAAATGAGGGAGGACTACATTGGAAATAAAAATTTGGGCATTGTCAATGTATAGAGGTTTTACAAACACAATAGGAGTACAAGCGACATGATACAGAGTGATAGGGGCGGAGCATTATTAAGATTGGGAAAGTCAGGAGCAACTGATAAAATATGAGCCAGCCATGGGAAAATCAGAAAGGAAGAGTATTGCAGATAAACGCAACAGCTAGCGCAAAGGCCCTGGGGTGGGCCTCATGGTTGGGTGTTTTCCGGACTTGGCCTCAGTGAAGACTGTCCACCACCCAGAAAAGCTGGATTAGCCCAGGGCTTTTTGAAGGTCAGAGTCTTGCTCAGATGCCTACAATTTAGGCCAGTGGGCCACGGAGAGGAAGGATTCTGGGGCAATGTCGCCCTCTGCTGGCGGGGACAGATATCGGCTCCATTTTCAACAATAACAATTAATGTATTACATAATATTTTGTTATTTTTTAAAAGATTTTATTTATTCATGAAAGAGAGAGAGAGAGAGAGGATGAGATGCAGGCTCCCTGCCGAACAAGGAGCCCAAAGCTGGACTCGATGCCAGGACCCTGGGACCATGACCTGAGCGGAAGGCAGACGCTTAACCATCTGAGCCACCCAGACGCCCTAGTATTTTGTTATTATTAGTGGAACACAGTGCTCAATAAATCCATGACCCAGCCTCTCTCATCCCTGTGCGGCATGAAGGCTGGTACTAGTAGGTATGGATATATGTAGGTCTACACTGAATAAATGAACGAATAAATGTGACTAGGTTCTGAGTCTCAAGTCTGTTCTATAAATCTGGGATTCTTTCTCTCATTGTATAAACCAATGTTTATTGAGCACGTACTGTGTGCTAGGTGCTGTTCTAAGTTCTTGGGACAAATCAGTGGGTAAGATTGACAAAAGCCTGTGCAAAGCAGCTTATTAAGATCTCTATATATCCATGCTTCTCATTCTTTACAAAGTTTATTTTTTCAAAGTTTATTTTTATGTATTTGTTAAAAGATTTTATTTTAAGTAATCTCTACAGCCAGTGTGGGGCTTGAACCTAAATCTCAGAGGTTAAGAGTGGTGTGCTCTACCTACTGAGCCAGCCAGGCGCCTTTTACAACGTTTTTAATACCAAAACACTATTATTCGCCCCATTTTATAGAGGAGAAAATTATCGCTTAGAGAGGGCTTTGATTGTAGAGCAGAGAAGTGACCGGGGTGGGATTTGAACCCATAACAATATTTATTTGTCTGGACCAGACGCAGCGGGTGGGAATTAACTAGCCGCTCCGCGGGGACGAGCAAGCCGGCGTCCGTTGCCATGGTTCCCCCACGCACTTCCAAAGCGACCGCCCGCGCTCCACCTCACGTGACTGT
Source organism: Potos flavus (assembly GCA_028534135.1). Lineage (NCBI taxonomy): Eukaryota > Metazoa > Chordata > Mammalia > Carnivora > Procyonidae > Potos > Potos flavus. The sequence goes on from CM052898.1 coordinate 5,699,520, forward strand.
AGTCAACATGGCGCCGCCCAGGGTGTTGCAGTGGCCACGTGGTTCCCTTAGCTAAAATGGCGGCAGCAGTCAGCCCGACGTCTCTGGAGTCGGCCCCGCGGATCATGCGGCTGGTGGCCGAGTGCAGCCGATCCAGGGCCCGGGCAGGGGAGCTGCGGCTGCCGCACGGGCCGGTAGCCACTCCCGTGTTCATGCCAGTGGGCACGCAGGCCACTATGAAGGGCATCACGGCCGAGCAGCTGGACGCCCTGGGCTGCCGCATCTGCCTGGGCAACACCTATCATCTGGGTCTCAGGCCGGTGGGTGGGTTCTGCCTTGACGGGGCTACGGCGGGGAGTGGGGAGTACGGGCACCTCCGAGGCACCGGCATGAGGAAGCGGCGGGGACCGTAGCTGGCCAGGCCTGTCCTCCAACATAAGCCCTCAGGGTAGCGCTCACCCCTAACCGGATCCTTTCTTCTCCTAACCCAGGGCCCCGAGCTGATCCAGAAAGCCCACGGTCTCCATGGCTTCATGAACTGGCCCCACAATCTACTGACGGTGAGGTGGAGTCGGGGCCGGGATCCCAGGGCACTTCTCGGAGGTGGAGATTCTCCAATCCCACTCCCCTGACAGCCCTGCGGTGGGATTTCCCCCAGGACAGCGGCGGCTTCCAGATGGTGTCTCTGGTGTCCCTGTCCGAGGTGACGGAGGAGGGCGTCCGCTTCCGCTCCCCCTACGATGGCGACGAGACCCTTCTGAGCCCGGAGAAGTCCGTGGAGATCCAGAACGCTTTAGGTGAGCGAATCCTGGGCCACCTCCTCTTGCCTAGCCTCTAGAGGGTGGAGGTGAGGCGGGCCGGTTCCTCATGGGCGGCTGGGTTTGGGGTAAGTCACTCCCCCAGCCTGAGCTTCAGACGAGTGAACTCAAATGAGGATAGTTCACAGAAAAAATGACGTACTCTTAACACAGTGCCTGGCATGTAGGAGCTTTTATTATTATCTCTAAAGCTGTTCTTTCTCTTAAATGGCAAATTAGCGGGGCAAAGATATGTTGAAATAATGAGAGCAACAAGGGGGCTATGGGGGAAGCTTTCGGTCCGCCCTATTTCCATCAATATCCTTCATTCCTTGATAAAGACAATGAACATTTCTCTCTTGATATATATTATATATAGCCCACATTATGTAGTTTCTAGCTCTACCTCCTTCCTAGTCTTCCTTTTTTAAAAAGACTTTATTGGGGCGCCTGGGTGGCTCAGTGGGTTAAGCCTCTGCCTTCGGCTCAGGTCATGATCCCAGGGTCCTGGGATCGAGCCCTGAGTCGGGCTCCCTGCTCAGTGGGGACCTTGCTTCTCCCTCTGCCTGCCGCTCCCCCTGTTTGTGTTCTCTTGCTCTCTGTCAAATAAATAAATAAAATCTTAAAAAAATAAAAATTAAAAAAAATAAATTGTGGCAACATACATGTTAACATAAAATTTACCATTAAAAATAAAGCTACCACCATAACCCTTTTTTATTTATTTTTTAAATTTACTTATTTTTTTTTAAGTAGGCCACATGCCCCATGTGGGCCTTGAACTCATGACCGTGAGACCAAGAGTGGCGTGCTCTGTTGACTGAGCCAGCCAGGTGCCCCAACTCTAACTGTGTTTAAGTGTCCAATTTAGTGGCACTAAGCACATTACCACTATTGTGCAACTATCACCACCACCCTTCTCCAGAACTCTTCATCCTGTGAAGCTGAAACTCCATTCCCATTAAACACTAACTCTCCATCCCCCTCCGTCAGCCTGTGGCTCCCGCCATCTACTTCCTGTCTCCAGACTTCTCTAGGGACCTCATATAAATGGAATCACACAGTATTTGTTATTTTTGTGTCTGCCTGATTTCACCGAGCGTAATGGCCACGACCTTGTAGTATATGTCAGAATTTTTTTCCTTTTTGAATCTGAATAAGTCACCCACTAAATTGGACTTTATTAAAGATCATGACTGTCTTGGGTTTTGTTGCCAAATTAGGTATGCTGTAGGCATGAGATAAAGTCTTTGGTTCTTTTTTTTTTAAAGATTTTATTTATTTATTTGACAGAGAGAAAGAGATCACAAGTAGGCAGAGAGGCAGGCAGAGGGAGAGGGGAAGCAGGCTCCCCATTGAGCAGAGAGCCTGATGCGGGGCTCATCCCAGGACCCTGAGATCATGACCTGAGCCGAAGACAGAGGCCCAACCCACTGAGCCACCCGGGCACCCCAAGTCTTTAGTTTTGAGAAGTTTCTAGATTTTGGAATTGTGGGAAAGGAACATTCTGTTAAGGGTTGGACCCTGATTTATTGAGCCAGATGCCTGCTGATGGTCCCCTGGGCTCCCACGATGCCTGCCACGCCATGGAAGTTCACTTTGTATACACAACATTTTGCTCTTGAAGGGTAACTCTGCAGGAGGGGGATTTTTTTCCACGTGCCCAGGCAGGGTTTTAGCTGGGGGGAGGCAAGATCCGATGGGTATTTTCAAAAGCTCCCTCTGGTTGTTGTATGAACAGACTAGGGGGCTATGTGGAAGTCAGCAAGACCCAGAGAGGGACTTCTAAGGTCCAGCTTATCCCCATCAGGAAGCGAAGGCTTTCCTAGTGATGGTGCTTCTGTCTCACCCCCCAGGCTCAGACATCATCATGCAACTGGACGACGTGGTCAGCAGCACTGTGACGGGGCCACGCGTGGAGGAGGCCATGTACAGGTGTGTGTGTGGAGGGGAGGGGGTCTTAGTCCTGTAGCCTTGTCCCCTTCCCCTAGGGCTCATGACTTGGGCTCTCTCACAGGTCAATCCGCTGGCTGGACCGGTGCATTGCAGCCCATCAGCGACCAGACAAGCAAAACCTCTTTGCCATCATCCAGGGTGGGCTAGACGCGGATCTCCGGGCCACCTGCCTCGAAGGTAGACCCATGTGCTGGTCCATCCGGAGCTCGTCTATCACTGAGGGCCCCATGTGGGCCTGGCACGTGATGGTGCGGACGGTAGTTGTTGAGGAGTGGAAGGAATAGCTGACGCAAAGGCCCTGGGGCGGAACGGACTAGAATGTTTGCCGAATGATAGTAATTCCAATAGCTGGCAGTTTGGGGGTGTTCGCCAGACACTAGGCCGTAGGCCGGTCACAGATTGACCCTCTGAGTTTTCAATCCCGTAAGGTGGGAACTACCGGGTTCCCGAGGTTACAGAAGAGGAACCTGAAGCCCAGAGCTGTAAAGTCCCTTACCCCAAGCCACGCAGTTTGGACGTTGCACAGCTGGGATTTGGACCCAGTTCTCGGGCCGTAGAACCTACAGCATTAACCGATACAAGTGCTGCTTCCTCCTCAGGGTCAGGAGTGAGGGGTGGGGCCCCGGGCATTGTGCTGACATTGGAGGCCCTGGGATACCACACTGAGGTACTGGGGAGCCATGGAAGGCTGTTGAGTGGGAGAGCGACAGGGACCAAGAGGCATCATGCAAAATGTCCCAGTAGGATAGGAAGCAGAAAGCCCATGAAGAGGTTGGAGTATTTGCCCAGGGGAAGAGTGACAGGCCTATATGAAGGCCGTGGCTGTGGAGACAAAAGGGAGGCAGAGAAGGGGACTCAAAGGCAATGAAGTGTCATAGGCAAGACTGGGTCCTAGAATTTGGCTGGCTGGATCCAGACCTCTGATCTCCTGCCTCCTGGCTGTGCACCGTTGGGCTAGTGGCTTGGCTCTGCGCCTCCCTTTATTCCTCCGTAAAATGGGCACATGTTCCCAATGTCATGGGTCAAAGTGAGGATAAACAGGAAAGCCTGTCCAAAGTCTTGTGCCTCCACCTGGCATCAGTGTGTACCGTTGTGCAGAACGTCCTTGTTGTAATTCCTTTTGTTCTCAAGCTGCGCCCAGCTCCCAGTCCAGTAAGTCTTTTTAACAGAGACCCCCAGGCAGAGGCACATTTCCCGTGACAGCTCAGTATGTGTGGACATAGATGAAAGCAGAAACCAAGACTTTAGGAAACATTACCCTTAACACATGAAACATTTCCTGGCATTCTCTGTTCGCTCATTTAAAAAAAGAAACCAAAACAAACCCATGCTGATCTTGCCCTAGCAAATTCGGTTCTTGGCCACGCTGGTGCTGCTTCTCAGAGTGCCCCAAGCTCGCCTGCACCAGCGCCGTCTAGCTTCTCCCCATGACTGGATCAGCATCCGCGGGGAGGGGCAGGGGCTGGGAGGCCACATTTGAACAACTTGCCCCCCGTGGATTCGGCTGCTCGTTCCAGCTTCGAAACCTGACCCTTGGACCGGGTCCATTTTGTCGATGCCGTGGCCTCCCATGGTTGAACTAGGCAACTGGGGCCCAAGACACGGCTGGGCTCGGAGGCTGGACCCGGGTTCAAATCCAGCCTCTGGCATATGCGGCTTCGGGCCAGTGTCAAGCCCCGAACACCCAACAACGGTGCAAAGCCGCAGTTCTGGGGCCTAGTGGTCCACTTCTAAAATGCAGAACGCTCAGGAATTTGCACCTAACTCCTTCGGTGGCCAGCCCAGGCCTGTGGGGTTATTTACCCCCGTTGTTGGGAGTCTCTACATGTTTCGCTGCAGAAACATTACAGTGTTTGAGGACAGACTGTTACCCAGCACATGGGATGTTCGCTGTTCTAGAATCCGGAAAATGCTCAGTTTCGAAACATACCGGGCGTCGTGTTCGGTGTCAGTTAAGGGAGCAGAGGCCGTGGGCCTCTCCTGAGGATTGCAGGAGGAGAGGGGGCGTCACACGCAGCAGGCACCCAACAAATGGGAGCTGAGATCACCAGCGGCCTTTAGACAGATGGAAAGACAGACAGACCCCCCCCCCCCCGCCCCTGCTTTCTTCCCGAGGGACTGTGGACGTCTGGGCAGGGTCTGCCCTGGGCCTGCTGAGGAGGAGGCGTATCTTCTTTTGCCTGGTGGCCCCTCACCTTGCCCTGTACCCCCAGAGATGACCAAGAGGGACGTGCCGGGCTTCGCCATCGGAGGCCTGAGCGGGGGCGAGAGCAAGGGCCAGTTCTGGAGGATGGTGGCGCTGAGCACCTCAAGGCTGCCTAAGGACAAGCCACGCTACCTGATGGGGGTCGGGTATGTGGAGGGGAAGTAGCCCTACCTGTGGGGGAGCGAGCGGGTTCCTGGGCACTCCTGCCGGGGCTGGTGTTGGTGGAAGGACACAGCCCTGCCTGGGAGGGGACTGGAGGAGGACGCTGGGGGCGGTTCGGAGGGAATGTGGCCCAGTCCCTGGGGAGTCGGAGTGTCTGCGGAGACGGGGGAGACCTGGGTGTGTGAGCAGGACATGAGGTTCTCTGCTCCCTCCCGCCATGGCCGTCCTCTCAGCTATGCCACCGATCTGGTGGTCTGCGTGGCTCTTGGATGTGACATGTTCGACTGCGTCTTCCCCACGCGGACGGCGGTGAGGCCCTGGGCAGGGGGCAGACGGGGAGGGGGGGGTCAGGGTGAGGGGGGCTAGTGTGGATGAAGACCAGGTTGACCCCCCCCTTTGCCCTCCTCCAGCGCTTTGGCTCGGCTTTGGTGCCCACTGGGAACCTGCAGCTGAAGAAGAAGCAGTATGAGAAGGACTTCCGGCCCATAGACTCCGACTGTGCCTGTCCCACCTGCCAGAAGTAGGGGAAGATGGGCCCGGGGGCCGGGGGAGGGTGTGGACGGCTGCGGGACTCCGCGGGGTGAGCCCCAGCCTCCTGTCCGCAGGCACAGCCGGGCCTTCCTGCACGCTCTGCTGCACAGCGACAACACGGCCGCCCTGCACCACCTCACTGTCCACAATATTGCCTACCAGGTGCCTCGGGCGGGCCAGGCCCGGGGGCGGGGCTGGGGAGGGCCCTGGGGCCCCTTGGCTGACACCTTGACTGACACTCTCCCCACCCCCCTGCAGCTGCAGCTGATGAGCGCCGTGCGGGCCAGCATCGTGGAGAAGCGCTTCCCTGACTTCGTCCGGGACTTCATGGGCACCATGTACGGGGACCCCACCCTCTGTCCCACCTGGGCCACGGAAGCCCTGGCCTCTGTGGGGATCACTCTGAGTTAATCCGGCTTGGGGGCAGGAGGGAGGGGAGGGGAGGGAATGGGAGGTACTGAAGGATTTTTTTTTAAATTATTATTCTAATTTAGAGTGTTATCTGTGCCTTCTTGGGAAGGTGGCCTGTCTTGGTCCTCTTCTTCTTCTGAGTGTCCCTGTGGCCAATATGTCGTCCCCATGTCGTGTCCGGCTCCACGCCCCACCCCCCGTTTGATGATAATAATAAGTAACCTTGGCAGCAGGTGTTCTCTGGAAAGCACCTGGCGCAGCTCGGCATGTAGGATGTACCCCAGCTCGGGAGCTGCATTCTTTTCCCTGCAGCTCAGGCCCCCCAGCCACCCTGAGGGTGGGTACTTGTTCCCCCACTTTCCACAGGTGAGGAGACAGGCAGAGAGGGAAAGTAGCTTGTCCAAGGTCACCACTGAGAGGTAGCCCCCCTAACTCTTGATGCATGGCTTAATTTTACTGTCAGTAAACACAGTGATGATGGCAGTAGGTGTGATCTAGCAGGTGCTTACCCCATGCCCGGTACTGTTCTAAGTGGTTGTCCTGTGTGTTTAATTCTTGCAACTTTGCATTTGTAGCTGTAGTCCCCATTTTACAGATGAGACAGGTTCAGAGGAATGAAGTGAGCCAAAAAATAGGCACGTGATCTAACCTAGATGGGGCCAATTACAGAGCGGGTGCTCTTAGAAGAGAAGAGAAGGGTTTTTATATTGAAAAAGTAATCTATGTGTACAGTGTGTAGGATCCACTATTCTAATAGCATAAAAATGCAACTATTTGGTCAGTTTGTGTATTCTCCCAGAGATTTTCCATGTATACTTATTTTTCATGAATGTGGGCGCCCTTTGTGTGCAGTTCTGTACCTTTTTTTTCCTCTTAGTATATTTCAAATTGTTTACACGACAGAACTTCCTGTCTTACAGCTGTTGCAGTGTTTATTTAACCAGCTCAATGAAGGAGCTGTAAGGTGTTTCCAGGCTTTCATCACTGTGGTCAAGGCTGCAATGCCAAGCCTTGTTGGTTGACTTTTTGCCCACCTCTCCGGGACCGGGGTTTTAAGTCTTTGAGCAGACATATACCATTGGCCACTCTGCCATTCCCCTGTTACTGCTTCATCAGCCCACTTCCCTACTTCCATTGCATCTGACTCCTTATTGGACTTCTCTCCGGCCAATCTATGCCCAGGGGGGATCAAATCACTTCATAAAATCCTTCCACCCACCCCCGGCTTTTTTCCCTACGAGGTTCTAGTTCCCAGAACCTCCAACACCGACTGCAAAGTAGTATCTTTTCTTGGGGAGAGGATCCGTTGAGTTTCATTGGGTACTCAAAAAGGTCACGAAGCGCTCAAGTTGAAGAGGCAGGGGAACAACGTTGCAGGCGGCAGCCGAATCAAGCCGGGGCGTGAGCGGAAGGTAATCCTAGGAAAGGGCACAGCTTTTGCAAAAGCGTGGAGGTGGGACTTTACAGGAATGAAAACGAGAGCCAACGACTCAGCGCTACACCGCCTCTCCCTAGGAACTACTAACGCCGAACTCCGCTTCAAAGCGCTCTTTGAAACCCCGCGCGAAAAGCTGGTTTGCGAGCCCCGGACCGAGATGCATTCTGGAACTTGTAGTTTTCTCTAGAGGCCGGAAACTCAGAAGCGACTATCACTACCGGGTCCGACCACGAGGTGTCGCCCTTCGGCGAGTATGGTGCGCCTTATCCTTTACTCCAGAAAACTAACAGACCTACAACAATCAGAAGAACGGGAGATTCTTTGATTGACAGAGAAGTTCTCGATCAAAGTCAGGATTCGGAGGTCAAAGCGCGTCCTCTCTGGCTTTGTTGGCTGGCGGAACGGAGTGATATTTATATAAACCAATGGGGAATTCTTAGGGAACTAGGTAGTGTCAAGTGACAAACCAGAGTCGATGAATCGATCCCTAACGTCATTGGCCGGCACTGTTGACTGGCGGGTCTTCCTGTCAATAAGACTTGGGTTTTCTTGCCATGGTGGACCTCCCATAAGAGGCGGAGCCAACATTGCCTTTTCCCGAAACACCGCCTCCTGGCCTTGACAACTCGCTGCCCCCACGCTATTGGCTCTTGCGCAAAAGCGACAGTTCTGGAGCCCAATGAGCCTGCCGGGAGGTCCTCTGGGGGAAGGGTCACTCAATCACAGTCCTATGCCTCTCTTTCATTGGCTCGCGTGTACGAGTGGCAGCGCGACCGGCCAATCGGGGGCGGTGTGAGGACTTTGGGCGCAGCCCCGGGGCCCGGGCGGGAGGTCGCTCGGGTCGGGTGTCGTCTGAGAACCGGATGAGGCGGCGACTGTGAGGCCGAGCCGGGAGCGGGCGTCGCGCCGAGGCCCGGGCGGGCGGGGAGCAACGGCCGCGGACGCCGCGGGGCCGCGTCGTTAAGGGCCGGGGGCAGGCGGGGAGCGCGGGGCGCTCGGGCCGGGGCCGCCGGCGCCATGGGCAACCGCGGGATGGAAGAGCTGATCCCCCTGGTCAACAAGCTGCAGGACGCGTTCAGCTCCATCGGCCAGAGCTGCCACCTGGACCTGCCGCAGATCGCCGTGGTGGGCGGCCAGAGCGCCGGCAAGAGCTCGGTGCTCGAGAACTTCGTCGGCCGGTGAGCGAGCGCGGCGGCGACGGCGGGCGGGCGGCGGCCTAGGGCGCGGAGGGCGGACCGGGAATGGCGCGCCCTGCGCAGCCGGCGTAACTGCGGCGCTTGCGTGCCCGCGACGGGGACGGGGACAGGGAGGCGGGCTCTGTGGGACGCCCTGGGCAGAGGGCTTCCTGCAGGGGCTGGGGAGCCGGCTCAGGCCCTTGGGGCGTCTCACCGACTGGGGGGCGTGGGACAGGAAGTGCAGTGGACCGTCGCCGACTCTTCTGGTCCCCAGCTTTCGTGGCTGAATTCTACCATCTGGTTGCCAGTGGGTCAGGATTAGGTCCCTCTTCTCTGTCTGTCCGAAACCTGCCAGCTACATACCTATTGGTTCGACCCCCGTGGTCTGGCTGGCTGTTCATTTATCTGGAGCAGCCCCTGCTGTCTGGTTGGCTGTCTCTCTGCCCTGGATGGAACTCCGTGCCACCACCATTTGGCTGTCCATCTGTCCAGTCCCTCAGGGCGGCCCTCTGTTGCCTGGCTAGCTGTCTGGGGTGACCTGTGCTGTCTGGCCCCCCGTCCATGCCCCTCAAAGACTTTAACATTTAGCCATACCTCAGTTGGGTTACTCTGGCTAGCCTCCGCAGTCTGAATGGCTGGCTGGACCCTGGGGGACTCGGTTGTCTGGTTCTCCTAGGCTGACTCTAAAGCCTGGTCCCTGGCAAACGCTGGCTTCTCTCCCAAATGGATCCTTTTGTCTGTCTGTACAGGTGTCTGGCGTTATCTTAGCCTGCCCATCAGTGCCCTGGCAGGCCCTGGCTGTCTGGCCCCACCTCTGCAGTAGGGAGGGGTGGTGGGAGCATGCAGAGGACAAGGGAGCTGAAGGATGGAACCTGAATTTCCTCATCAGTTGGAAGTAGGACCCTGCGGGGGAACGTTTCTGCAGGATTCTTTCCCAGCCCTTATCACCGTGCTCTGGGGCCCCAGAACACAGGCTAGCTCCCAAGCAAAAGCCTGCAAATTGGGGGCCTTTGTTGGAGCCTGATCAGGCTTTTGGGCAGCCCTGAGAAGCCTCAGTTTGCCCGTCTGTCCAGTGGGCAAACTGCACTCTCTGGGCTGTTTCCAGGATTCAGGAAGCGGATGAATGAGAGCTGGACATGTGGCCTCCGGGGGTGTTTGGTTCTTTCCTCTCCCTTCCCCCGCCTCTTGCCCTTCTGCCTCCCAGATGGGCTGTCACTTCTCCATTCTGGGAAGGACTCCATTTGTGCCTGTGGCTGCCAAATGATAACATCACAGTCATTGTTATTATTACTGTGGTTGTTATCGGTGTTGAGGGGTAATGTTCATCTGGCAGGCCCCGGGCTGAGTTCCTTTGTCAGCATCTTGAATCCCACAGTGAGCGAGGTGGAGGTTCTCTTATCCCCCAGCTTAGACATGAGCAGGGAGGCTCAGAAAAGACTCATCCTTGGCCCAAGGGCACCAGACTAGTGCTCGCTGGAACCCAGCTGGGTGCCCAGCCCCGCCCTGCCTTCCCGGAGGCCTGGAGTTTTGCTCTCACCGGCATGAATTTCCTCCTTTGCTGCTCTGTCTCTGGCGCCTTGCCTGCTGTCCACTGTGGCGGAAAGGTGTGGACTTGGGATCAGCCAGGCCTGGGCTGAGCCTTGGGCTGGGCTGTGGGCCCCTTTGCGTGGTTATCTTCCTCCCTGCCCAGGTTTTCAGTGGGAACTCAGCAAAGTTCTGTCCATGTCATTTGCCTTGTGACCTTGCACAGGTGGTTTGGCCTCTCTGAGCCTCAGTTTCCCCCCCTAAAAATGGGGTGCTGGTCCCTTGACAAGACTGTTGTGTGATGCAGGGACATGGTGTGTTGAAAGTACTTACTTAACACAGTGCCCGGCTCACAGTAGTTCGACATGGGCAGGCTGTTACTCCCCACGCTGGTTCCTCTCATATCAGCAACAAAAACTAAGCAGAATGAAAGTGTTTCAAGTTACACACTGGACTGCATTTAAGCCTGACGAGGCCAACACTGCTATGATCCCACTTTACAGAGCAGACAACTGAGGCTCAGCAGAGAACTCTTGCTCAAGGTCGTTCAGTGAGGAATTGGGGGCTCTAGGTTGGGGACCCGGGGTCTCTCTCCCCTGCCCACCTCCCCTCCGTCTCTCTGCCCCTCGCCTTTCTCTCTTACCCACCCACCCAGGCATCTACAACTGAGCAGGCTCCTGTGGCAACCTCCTCCCAGAAGCCTGCAATGTGACCTTGATCGTTAAGAGCATTAGTTCAGGACCTGAGAACCAGACTTGTAAAAAAGCTTCTTGGGTGTGGGTTGCTCAAACAGAGCTAACTTCTTTTTATTTCTGGAACGTGGGTAAGGTTTCTTAGCTACTAAGCCCTGCCGGAGGGGGACAGCAGGCCGGCCTTGTTTTGACTGAGAACCTGTTTGCTTCTTTGCTCTGTGGACCCTTAACAGTGGACATCTTGGCTGGTTTCGAAGAACAAGCGAGAGAGCATGTCAAGGGCCTGTCCCTGGGGCTCAGCACGGGCCTCTCTGTTTCATTGCCTCTTCCTTGTTGGTTTTTCTAAGAATGTGGTCCGAGGGAGAATGGCCCAGTTAGCCCAGCCCATACCAGTGGTTGCAGAGCGGCAGCTGGGGGCCCAGGCCTGCATGCTGGTCTTTTGTTTTACCTGCGTAGTGTTTAAAATCTTTTTTGTTTTTAATTAGCTGCCAATATTTATATTTTGCATCAGAATTAGGATTTTTGCGGTGCTTAGCTGCAGATCTTTCGCGTTTAGTGGTGGTGTACGCAGGCTCCGGGCCTCAGGCCTGACTCCAGCGTGTTTGGGTGTGTGACTTTGGCCAAGTGGACTCGGGTTCCTTTTCTGTAAAATGGGGCGATAACTAGACCCTCCCCAGGGGGACTGCAAGAGTTAATAGGCATCGAGTGCATTGACCCTATGCCCATGGCAGCTGTTGTTACGATCATCATGTTCTGGCCTCCCTAGGCCCAAGTCTTGCTTGGCATCAGGTGCCCGGGTCAGATTAGCAGTGGCCACGTGAGGTACCACACTCCTCACTACTCCCTAATACTCGCCCAGGCTCATTTTACATTTGCCTGGAGACTCTTGGCCCTGGAAACCTTCGAGGCTAAGACCCTTGGCTTGTCCGCCCTATACCAGCGTGTGGCCCTAAGAAGGGAGAAGGATGTGGCTCTCCAGTGACCCTGGTCTTTTAGCCTCAGCAGCCAAGTGGAGGGAGGAGCTTGGGAAATTTTTCCTTGGGAGAAGAGGAGGAAGCTGAGGTTGAGGCCTCCCGCTCAGAATCCCTCAGGGCTGGGCTTGATCCCGTGAGCCTTTCCCCCCCTGAACCTCGGTATCCCTAGCTAGGAAATGGGGCTGTTAACAGAATCCGCTGATGGGCCCCTTTCAGGTGACCAGATGGCTATGTTTCACCTCTTAAGGAAGATAAAGTCATCTGGTGCCTGTCACTGAGGGTGGAGTGAGAACTAAATGCTCAGAAGAGTGTCTAGCACAGGAAAAGTGCTTAAAACGCTGTGCAGTTTTCATTTGTTTATTGAAAAATGTTTTCTGAGCACGCGTACTCGTGTGTCTGGCCCCGTTCTGGGGCTGCAGACACGGCCCTGAGCAAGATACCAAAACCCCTGTGCTGGGGAGCAGATAAGGAATGGGGCAGATAAGGAAGAAACAGGGTGGAAATGGATAACTGTTAAAGACAAGAAGAGCAGGCTCTTGGAGAGGGCAGGGGCAAGTTGGGGTTTTAAATAGGAGGGTGCCGGGGGCGGGGCAGGGGGAGGCGCAGTCAGGGAAGGCCTCCTTGGGAAAGTGACATTTGAGTCAAGACTTAAGCAGGTGAGGGAAGAGCCACCGGTGGAGATTTGCTGGGGAAGCATCCCAGGCTCTGGCAACCGCCAGTGCAAAGGCCCTGAGGTGGGCCTGCCTGCAGGCCAGTACAGCAGGAGAGTCAGGGGAGATGAGGTTAGCAGGTCCTGGGGTGGGGTGGGGTGGGGGCCTGGGAGGGCTCTGAGCAGAGGGAAGGCTGCGGTGGCACCATTCCAATCCTTTCGGACCTGGTTCTGGGCAAGCTGAGGGCTCTCACGTTCGATTTTCAGCTTTATCTCGTTTTTCTCAGTGAGCGGTACTCGCCAACTCACAGAGGAGCCCAGTGCCATTTTTCTTTTGAGAAGAATCAGCTGCCCATGGGTCTCTACCCTCTCCAGCCCCATTTCCATTTGGTCTTCAGTGATGTGTCCCTCTGGGAGACATGGCCGCACCAGGCTGCCTGGCACACAGTGGGTGCTGGACGGGTACCAGTCAGATGACTGTTGGCCGCTCCCGTTGCTGCCAGACCGAGGGCCAGGCATGCTTCACCATCGTAGGTGTTTAAAGCTGCTTGCAAATGACAGCCGTTTCCACAGTTTCTCCTTTCGGTGCAAAACTAAAGTTCCTTTGCCTGTGCGGTCAGTAGTACCCGGGTGAGCCTGAATGGGGAGCGTCCAGAGGCGCCCGTGGGAATGTGGCTGTCTCTGTCACACGACGGCTGAATGACCTCACTTCTCCAGGCCTCACTTCACGAGTCTGGAAAATGGGGATCAGGATGTTCCCTCTCCCCTGGGAGCGGGCTGAGGATCAAATGAGCTAATCCTTGTGAAATAGGAGAGCCCTGTGTTTTGCAAAAGTCCTGGGTGAGGACTCACCATCAGTTAATTTCTTTTTCTGCAAAGAAAAGGAATTCATAATTACTTTGTTAACATTAAAACCACCTTATTTTAGCCGAAACATGAATTGCGTGCCTCTCACGCAGGTGGGCCTCATTCTGGCTTTCCCCTGGGGGGAACCAGGACCCTCCACTGAGCCAGATCCAGAAATGGGGTGGCCTATTACTGGTGCGTTTCTGAGTGGAAATGGTGGCTGGGGTCAGATACTTGGCGAGAGAGTCATTCATGCTCACTTAGTGTATGGTGGCGGGAGCTGGGGAGCAGAAATGCCCCACAGTAGCGAATTGGCTAGACAGTGTGTCGGACAACCAGCTATGAAATAGCTACTCGGGGAGGGAGAAGAGGATTTAATGACCTAGAAAGGGCGTGTAAGACCTGCTCGCTTCCGGACCCAGTGGAGGTGTGCTCTCATCTCCTTCAAAGCAGTTGTATTTTTGGAGCAAAAAGTCTGGGAAGGTATATGCCTCCCGAACCCCCCCATGTGGGTGGACTCCCCATATGATTCTTGGTTTGGTTTCGCTTGTTCAGATTATGTTTATGGCTGGGAAGACAGCTTTCTCCAGAGCAGAGCTCCGAGCGGCCGAGGGCTTTCTCAGAGTTACTTGTCCGGGATAATGTCCCTCACCAGGTACAGGGATTGAAATCCCCTGGCGGTAAGCTGCTCGTTTCCGGGCCAGGGCAGAGGACAAGCCTGTGGACAGTTCCAGATTGAGGGCTTTCAGAGCTCGCGCCGATGGAAGGGAACCACGTGTCTCTCCAGGTGTTTGCATTTGGGTCAGAGCCACATCTGCCAAGCTCTTGCCGGATTTGAGTGGAGATGCCGAAATTACAGGGCCCTCAATTGCAAGAAAAAATGGGAATCAGCGAACCCTTAATTTACTGGAGTTGCTAACCACATGCTGTAATTAAGCCCTTATTGTGTGAAAGCTTTGGGAAAATGCAAGCCAATAATGAGATATTTATAGGGCATTAGCTCCCATCCGAATAAAAGACAAAAATTGCCTTGCCTCTGAAGCAAGATGGCCCGGGAGAGAAAAGACTCCGCTTCTGGGTGCGTTTTGGGTTCCTGTTAGTGTTGGCCATGAGGTGCTGGGGATTTTCCCTCCCGGGGTCACCCTCAGCTTGGACAGGGAGCCGGGTGACTCCTGGTTTCACCGGCTGCTGGATGTTTATGACCCAGTAGGAGGTGATGTAGGAGCATCGCTCTGTGCCTTCCCCTGGGGGACGTCTGTCTAAAATTTGACCACGTGGTCCTGGCAGCCCTGGGCTGCTGCTGTTAGCATCCTTGCCCGAGGATGTCGGGGCTACAGGTAGCTTTGCAGGTGAGGAAACTGAGGCCAGAGAGGGGAGCTGACTTGAAGTCGCACAGGGAGGAGTGCAGCAGCCGGGCCTTGAACTGGGCCCGTCTCTCCAGAGCCGGGTGCTCGGAGCCATCAGGGGTGGGAAGGCGTGGAACGGATAGTGGATGCCATGGCCCTTGTGTCTGAGGAGGGGGCCGAGGGGATGGGTGGCGTGGCTTCTGGCTTTCGGCATCCTTTGAGGCTGCTAGCCTCGGGTCCGGCCGCACCAGGTCCAGGAGCACCTCCCCTGCCGGGTGCTGGGAATCCCGCAGGGACCAAGATGGACAGAGAGCGGGTGAACGGTTATATGAACAACTTTCTGAACGCGAAGTGTGGCTAAAATGGTGGGGAGGGCAGGGAGAGAGCGGCTGGGCGGGGGCTGCTTCAGACAGGGGCTCGGTGGGTGCCCCGCAATGCGGCCAGCTGCTCGAAGGCCTGGGGGCAGAGTGTGCCCTGCAGAGGGGAGGGCGGGCATGGAGGGCCCCGCATCCGGGCCTGCTGGGTCGGTGCTGTGCGCAGAGGGGGCTGAGATGGAGGCCTGAACCAGCAGGCACGTGAGGGTCAGGAGAGTGCCCGTGGGAGGCCTGCTTTCCCTAAATTTGAATTACGCAAGTAGGACACCGAAAGCCGAGTTCTCGTGAAAAGGGAAACCATGACTGAGGAGGAAGAACATGCTTCAGCCCGGTCCCGTCCTCCCAGCTCCACGGGGGAGCCCCATCATCAGGTTGGGGTGGATCCTGCCAGACCCCTCTCGTGTGTTTTTGTCCAGAAATCTTTGCCGGTACCTGCGGAAAATCTGTAGCCCTGCCAGCATTGGTTCTTTTCCAGCGTGTCTGCTTTCTAGAACCGAGACCACCCCAGGTACATAGCGTGGCAACTTGCTTTCCAGCCACTTAACGTATCCCAGAGGTCTTTCCACGTTGGAGTGTCTGTCACTGCTGGTTGGAATTTCCTGACGGCCCCAGAGGGCCAAGGAATGGAGGCAGGGAGCCAGCAGGAGTTGCCGTGACTGTCCCCGTGAGAAGTGGCGGCACCCTCCGTGTGCATCGTCCACGCTGGGGCCTTGGCACCAGGCGCCTTTCTCGCTATGAGGCCGGTGCTCCGTCCCTGTTAACTGGAGAGGAGACTGAGTCAGAGAGGCTTGCCTGAGGATGTTGGGGGCTGTGGGTGGCCAGACTTGAACCCAGAGCCTTGACCTTCATGGGAGGCCTCCCTGCTTCCTCAGCTCCTGCCCTCACCCCCCACCCCCTCTGGGTGCCCCTGGACCCCTGAGTCGGAGCACGTCCCTCTTCTGGCACAACCTGCGCTTGCTCCCGCCTCCCTCCCAACTTCTGTGCCTCCCCACCCCCCCAACTCCTGCCCTCCCCTCCTCCCATTCTCCGGCTCCTTCATCCCTCCGGCCACACAGCCTGCTCCCAGAACCCCCCAGTCGCACTCTCACCTGAGGCCTTTCTCGTCCCTCATTTGGATCTCCTCTTTGTCCAGAGTTCTGTGTGACCTGCCGCGTGACCCGCCCCGCCCCTCTCTTCTTGGATCCCTGCGAAAAGCTCCCCTCTCTGCGAGGCGAGCCCCTGCCTACCCTGGCTCACACCGGGTCCAGCACTCTCTCAGACACCTTGCCCTGACGTGTTTTCTTCTGAGCTCTTATTAGTACCTGAAATTATTTTCATTATTTTGTCTATCTCTTTGTCCGCACCCCCTCCACCCCGATCCCCAACAGAATGGCAGGTTCTCAGGGGCAGGGATTTTTGTCTGTATGTTCCTTGCTGCCGTGGTACGTAGCAGGAGCATGCGTATCTTTTGAATGAATGTCCCTAGAAACTAGAATTGGATCAGTTTCACTGCATAGATGTTCATTGAGAAGGGGGCTGGAGGAAGGCACTGGGGCTCCCAGTGGAGAGCTGGGGCCCGAGCTGCTCCAAGGGGGCCAGAAGCACGTGCATCTTCCTCAGGGGCAGGGCTGCGATTTGTCCTGTGGAGACTGAGTAATAACAGTGTTGTGCTGAGACCCCAGGGCTAGCCAAGCTCAGATGTCTGTCTGGGTTGATACCCCCCCACCCCCGCCAAGAGGGGCCCCCACCCTGGCCTGGGGCGACGGAGGCCCCACAGAGCTTCCAGTGAGCTGCCCCTTTAACTCTTGCTTTGTACCTGGCTGCCAGGCAGGAGTGGGCACCACTTTGGGGCCCCGATTTGAAGGCATTAGGGGGAATGCCTGAGGGCCCACTTGGACCAGAGCAGAACCATGGAAAGAGAGCCACTGGGGGTCGTCCTCCCATAGGGAGCCAATGGGGAGAGGTTCATAAAATACCAGCATGCCTCCCTAGACCAACTTAAAACTCCCGGGGGATCCTAGTCGTGAGCCATAGCATGGAAAACCCATGCTGTGTAACGGGAGACTTCCTCTGGCTGAACTTGAACCCGCTTGGACCACAGACTCGCAGGGTATGGACAGGTGGCCGGCAGAGCTGTCCAGCCCCCCCGGTGACACCCCGCGCCCAGACAGAGGAGGAGGAGGCATCCTGGGGACTCTGCTGTGTGATACATTTTCCCAGCGATAAGAGTCTTCAGGGCCCGGCAGGCTGGCTGGCGAGCACAGCAGGCAGGAACGGTTCCAGCTGGGGTGACAGCCCCCTGTTGGGTGATACACCCTGGCACGGCCGGGCCAGCCCCGGAGGAGGCCCCTGTGGTGGGCCTGGGACACAGCCCTGTCTGTCTCAGGCCATCGGGCCTCTGTGTTCTCTGCTGAAGGGTAGGGTCCTTCCGGATGGTCACAGCCTCCTTGTCCAGGAGGCTCCCAGCTGGCCGGGTAGCCAGGGAGCCAGTGGTTTTGAGGATGATGCCTTCAGACGTTGTTCTTTTGCTACCCGGCGGGGCGATGGAGTGCCAGGGTCTCTAAGTCAGAATCGGGGGACTGTGACCAGAGATGGGGAGCCACCCACTCAGCTTGAGGGAGCCTTCCTGTGGTTTGAGTCGGCACATCTTGTCTTGCAACACTGAGTTCCCCGCATCTGGGGGGAAGCCGTTCTGATGGAAATCCAGCCTCTGTGGTGTCTGTCCTGCCGACACCTGCTGCTGGTGCTGCCCCGCCCCGCTCACCGACGGCCGAGGGGGGAGGCTTCCCCCAGATCACGCTCCCAGCACCGGCAGAAAATGACGTGCTGGCTTGAGTTTTCAGTTTTTTGTTTTTTTTTTTAAGATTTTATTTATTTATTTGACACAGAGAGAGATCACAAGTAGGCAGAGAGAGAGGGGGAAGCAGGCTCTCCGCTGAGGACAGAGCCCGATGCGGGGCTTGATCCCAGGACCCTGAAATCATGACCTGAGCCGAAGGCAGAGGCTTTAACCCGCTGAGCCAACCAGGTGCCCCTCAGTTCTTTTTTAAGATTTATTTGTTCGTTGTACGGTAAGATTCAGTCCTTTAGGACGCACCCAGAGGAAGGCAGAGGTTCCTGGGGCCCTTTGCAGGGAGTTGCTTCCATCAGCCCGAGGCTCCTGCCAGATCCTTTTTCTGTATCTCTGTGTGCGAATGTTCCCCATTCCCCCCAAGGCCATTAGGAGCCCACGTTTGAGAGTCCGGAGTCCTGCTGCAGTGTGTCCGCCTCAAGCCAAGCTCCCACTCTTCTCTGTCTGGAGGAGTTTTCGCCTTTGTTTTGTTTGCAATAAGTTTTTTATATTGGAGCACTTTTAGATTGGCAAAATAAAAACAACAACAACCAAGTTTTTTTAAAGATTTTATTTACTTATGGGTGAAAGAGAAAGAACGAGTGGGGGGAGGGGCAGAGGGAGAAGCAGACTCTGTGCTGAGTGGGGAGCCGACGTAGGGCTCGATCCCAGGACCTTGCGATCATGACCTGATCCGAAACTGGATGCTTAGCTGACTGAGCCCCCAGGCGCCCCAAAAATAAACAAGTTTTAAGTTTAGAGTAACAAAGACAGTAGGGAGAGCTCCCATGTAGCCTTCAGCCATTTTTTCCTGTTGTGGACGTCTTACAGGTGTGTTCCTCAAGCTGCGAGGTGAACCTTGGCAGGTTGTTATCATTAAGGAAAGCCAGACTTCCTGCAGATTTCCCCAGCTTTCCCCGCTCTGTCCTTTTTCTGTCCCAGGACCCCATCCGGGATGCCATGCTGCAGGCCAGTCGTCCCTCCTCCGTAGTCTCTGCTGGTCTGTGACCGCACCACCCTTTGCTTGCTTTTCGTGCCCTTGGCATTTGATAGGATGTGCTTCAGTTTGGGTTTTTCTGGTATTTCCACGACTAGGTGGGGGCTCCAGGTTTGGGGAGAAGAACACGGAGGTGAGGAGCCCTTCCCTCCACATCCTGTCGGGGCTCCATGATGTCAACAAGTCTTCTCGTGGGGGATGCTGACCTTGATCTCTTGTTCAGGGTGGTGTCTTTCAGCTTTCCCTACGGTAGTTCACTCTTTTTCTCCTTTTCGTACACCATCCTTTGGCAGCCTCGAAGGTCTTAATTGCTTAAATCGGTGATATGTTCAGTATGGCACCAAGTTCCAAAATACCAGAAGGGCTGGAGAGGGAGCTCTCGCTCCCTGTCTGCCCCTGCAGCCAGCGCCCTCACCGCTACCGCTAACCGGCCTGCTCCCTGGTTGCCGTCTGCGCGCCCGGGCTCCAGACACGTGTGTGTGTGTGTGTGTGTGTGTGTGTGTGTGTGTGTGTGTGTGTTCTCCCCTCCCCCCTGCACAGCTTTGCACCCTGGTCGGAGCGGTGAGATCATTACTGGACAGTGTTTCTTGGAGATCTTCCTGTGTCAGCACAAAGAGAGCTTGCTTGCCCCTTCGGCTTGTTTCCCGCCCTCCAGGTATAATTTACATAGAGTAGACGCCGCCCATTTTCAGCGTAGAGTTCTGTTTTGTCAAACAAGCCGACTTGTGTCGCCACCAGCACGATCAACAGAACACTTGCGGTCCCCCCAGGAGTCCCCCTGTGCCCTTCTGTGGTCACCCCCTCTCCACCCTGTGCACCTGGCACCTCCTGGTGGGTTCTCCACCCTATGGTTTTGCCTTTTCCAGAATCTTATGTAAATGAGCCCACGCGGCTTCTGAGTCAGCCGTGTTTCACTCTGCGCAGCACGCTGGAGACCCATCCAGGCTGAATGCAGCTGCCGGTCGGTCCTTTTTATTGCTCGGGAGTATTTCATGGTATGGCCGGGCCCGCCGTCTGTTTACCCACTCGTTCTTGGTGATCGTGAACAATTCTGATGGAAACATTTATCCTCCTATCTCTGTGTGGCTCATGAGTCGGATACATTTTGAGTTAACTAATGTAGGACTTAGATACAGATTGAGGTTATGATATTTTTGCATATGAGTGTCCATTGTGTCAGTACTCCCTCTTTCTGTCTGTCTGTCTTTCTGTCTTTCTTTCTCTCTCTCTATTCTTCCCTCCCTCCCTCCCTTACTTGTTCTCTTCTGGCTGTACTGGGCTCCTCACTGTTCCTCAAACATGTGAAACAGGGTCCCACCTCAGGGCCTTTGCGTATGCTCTTCCTCTGCCTGGAAAGCCCTTTCCAGGAGATAACCTGATGGATCACTTGTCACCTCCATCTGGCCTGTGGTCTGATGTCTCCTCCTCGGCAGGCCCTGCCTGGCCCCACCCCTAAAATGCCTCCACCTTGTCACCCCATCCTCTGGCCCTGCTTACTTTTTCTTGGAAGCGCTTGTCACTCCCTGTCATTGTTCTACCTGTTTGTTTGGTTTATTGTCCATCTCCACCCAGGAGAAGGTTAGTGCCCTGCTGGCGGGGCCTTGCTCTTGGTGCCCCCGCCCTCTGTATGGTGCCTGGTGCGTAATAGTTGCTCTAGAAACCCCTCTCCTCCTCATAAACGAACCGTGCATCTCAGTCGCTAACTGGTACTCCCCCAGCAAAGGCAGCCGGCTCGCTGTGTGCCCCGCTCCAGCCTGCCCCTCCTCTGTCGCTGCTTGGTGTCACGCCGGGTGGGGGAGGCACACACCAGGCAGCCACACCACCAGGAGACGGAGGCTGTGACTGAGATCAGGGTCACGGAGGGGATGAGGCTGGAGGAGGGCAGGATGAGGCCAGGCCACAGTCAGAGGCCCGGGCCTTTCTGGGAGGGTTTGTGTGGGTTGGCAGTGGTTTTAATCTTTTTTTTTTTTTTTTTTAGATTTATTCATTTATTTGAGAGAGAGAGAGAGCAAGCAGCGGGAGGGGCTGCTCAACCAACTGAGCTGCCCAGGCCCCCCAGCAGTGTTTTTTTTGTTTTTAAAGATTTTATTTATTTATTTATTTGGCACAGAGAGAGATCACAAGTAGGCAGAGAGGCAGGCAGGGAGAGAGGGGGAAGCAGGCTCCGCGCTGAGCAGAGAGCCCAATGCGGGGCTCGATCCCAGGACCATGAGATCATGACCTGAGCTGAAGGCAGAGGCCTCAACCCACTGAGCCACCCGGGCGCCCCCCAGCAGTGGTTTTTATAGATGATGGACTTGCTCCCTTCTTGGTACATGGGTTGCTCTCCTGCTTTTTGTTTTAAAATAGCATCTCTACTGAACTGAAGTATAATTCACATACCATAAAACTCATCTTTTTAACATACTATTGGAGGGGACACCTGGTTGGCTCAGTCCGTAGAGCATGTGACTCTTTTTTATTTTTTTTTTAAGATTTTATTTATTTATTAGAGAGAGAGAGAGCATGAGAGGAGAGAAAGTCAGAGGGAGAAGAGACTCCTCTTGGAGCTGGGAGCTGTATGCAAGACTTGATCCCAGGACTCCAGGATCACAACCTGAGCCGAAGGCAGTCGCTTAACCAACTGAGCCACCCAGGCGCCCCCCCCCCCTTTTTTAAGATTTTACTTATTGTCAGAGAGAGAGCACGAGAGAGCGAGCGAACATAAGCAGGGGGAGCGGCAGAGGCAGAGGGAGAAGCAGGCTCCCCGCTGAGCAAGGAGCCTGATGTGGGGCTTGATCCCAGGACCCTGGGATCATGACCCGAACTGAAGGCAGCTGCTCAACCGACTGAGCCACCCAGGCGTCCTGAGCATGCAACTCTTGATCTTAGGATTGTGAGTTTGAGCCCCACGTTGGGTGTAGAGGTGACTTAAAAATAAAGTCTTAAAAAAAAATAAAGCGCACTGTCAGGTGATTTTTAGCATCTTCACAGAGTTGCGCAGCGATCACCACTAATTTCAGAACCTTTTCATGCCCCCAAAAGAAACTCTGTCCTCACCAGCAGTCACTCCCCACCCCCCAGCATCTCCCAACCACTAATTTGCTTTCTGTCTGTGAATTTGCCTGCTCTGGACGTTTGCTATTAATGGAATCATACACAGCGTGGTTTTTGTGTCTGGCTCCTTGCACTTTGTACTGTGTGTTCAAGGTTCATGCTTGCTATTGCACGAATCAGAACTCCATTTCTTTTCATGACTGAGTAATATTCCATTGTGCAGATTATGCCCTCTTGTGTTTATCTGTTCCTCAGTTGTCAAACATTTGGGTCATTTCTACTTTTTGGCCATCAGGAATAGCGCTGCTGTGAACATTTGTGTGCAGATTTTTGTGTGCACACATGTTCATTTCTTTTGAGTCTCTGTGTAGGACTGAAATTGCTGCACCGTATGGTAATGCTTATGTTTAACCTGGAGAAACTCCCAGACAGTTTTCCACGGTGGCTGCCCCATTTTACAGCGGACCAGCACTGTAGGAGGGTTTCGATTTCTCCACGTCTTTGCCAACACTTGTTATTATCTGTCTTTTTGAATTTAGCTTTCTAGTGGATATGAAGTAGTATTTCGCTCCTTTTTAAATTTTCATTTCCCTAATGACTGATGAACTTTTCATGTGCTTACTGACCATTTTTCTATCGTCTTTGAAGACATGTCTATTCATATCCTTTGTCCGTTTTTAAATTGGGTTATTTGTCTATTGCTGATTTGTAAAAGTTCTTTATATCTTGTATCAAGACTAATCTCTTATGAGATATATGATTTGCAAATACCTTCTCCCATTATGTGAGTTGTCTTTTTACTTTCTTGATAGTGTCCTTAGAAGAAGACAAATTTTATTTTGATGAAATCCCATCCCTGTATTGTTCTTTTGTCACTTATGGTTTTGGTGTCGGATCTGAGAAACTCTTGTTTAATCCATGAAGATTTATAAATTTTTTTTTCCTATATTTTTTGCCACCTGAGTCTACGACTCCCATGCTCCCTAAACTGGTCATTGAACAGGTTATTAGATCAACACTAGGGCACCTGCCAACCTCGAGAAAAATTCCGTGCAGTGAGATACACTGTAAAATACCACAACATCCCAGCCCAGTGGCACATC
Organism: Potos flavus; assembly: GCA_028534135.1. Lineage (NCBI taxonomy): Eukaryota > Metazoa > Chordata > Mammalia > Carnivora > Procyonidae > Potos > Potos flavus. The sequence continues at coordinate 5,722,525 of CM052898.1, forward strand.
CCGCTCAGGTATGAATTTGGCTCCGAGAGACCCAAGGCTTATCTGAAGAAATGGTATCCTTAAGTTTCAGATAATTGAGCACTCCACTTTTTGGTACAGCTGCTTATTTTATGTCTAAGAACTGTGGTCACAGAAGCTGTAGATCTTAAAAAAAAAAAAAGTCAAAATCTTACTAAAACAACCTAGAATTACATTGGTCATTATGGGGAATGTTTCAGTTAGACAAAGTCATTTTAAGAAGTGCATGTGAAAGCAAGGGTTCCCAAATCAAACAAATAGAATTGGATGCCTTTTTTTTTTTTCATCCCCTGTTCCCCGCCACCACCATCTCTGGCAACTACTGATTTGTTCTCTGTATCTGAGTTTGATGGGGTTTTTTGTTTGTCTGTCTGTTTAAGATTTCACATGTAAGATCAGACAGCGACTTTCTTTCTCTGCCTTATTTCACTTAGCATAATGCCCTCAGGATCCATTCATGTTGTCAAAAATATCAAGATTTCATTCCTTTTTTTTTTTTTTTAAGATTTATTTATTTATTAGTTGACAAACAGAGAGAGATCACAAGTAGGCAGAGAGGTAGGCAGAGAGAGAGAGAGGGAAGCAGGCTCCCTGCTGAGCAGAGAGCCCGATGCGGGGCTCCATCCCAGGACCCCGAAATCATGACCTGAGCTGAAGGCAGAGGCTTTAACCCACTGAGCCACCCAGGCGCCCCTCATTCTTTTTTTTTTTTTTTTTTTTATGGCTGAATAATATTCCAGTGTATTACGTATACCATAATTCACAATTTCTTTATCCATTTATCTGTTGATGGACACATAGGTTATTGCCATATCTTAGTTATTGTAAATACTCTTATTATATTTTCTTTTAACTATGTTGTAGTTTTAGGACTTACATTTAGGTCTCTGATCCATTTTGAGTCAATTTTCATGTATCTTGTGAGGTAGGAGTCCAACTTCATTCATTTACATGTGGCTGTCCAGTTGGCCCAGTACTATTTGTTGAAAATATTTATTTATTTGTTTATTTTTAAAGACTTTATTTATTTATTTGAGAGAGAGAGAGAAGCAGGCTCCTGAGGAGCCTGATACAGGGCTCGATCCCAGGACCCTGAGATCATGACCTAAGCCACCCAGGTGCCCCTGTTGAAAAGATTTAGATCTATTTGGGGAGTATTGCCATCTTAACAATATTAAGTGTTCCAGTCTATAAACACTAGATGTCTTTTCAATTATTTAGGTCTTTCGGTTGTTGTTGTTTTCGGTGGATTCCATAGTGGTTTCGTGTCATCTTTGAATAGTTTGCTACTTCCTTTGGATGCACTTTTTTTTTTTTCCTTGCCTTATTGCCTTGGCTAGAACCTCCAGACAATACTGAATAGAAGTGAGAGTGGATATCCTTGTCTTGTTCCCGATCTTAGAGGGAAAGCTTTAAGTGCTTTACCATTAAGTAGGATGTTAGCTGTAGGTTTTGTGTAAATGCCCTCTATGAGGTTGGGATAATTCCCTTCTGTTCCTAGTTTGTTGAGTGTTTTTATCGGGAAAGGGTGTTAGATTTTATCAAATGCCTTTTCTGCATCTCTTGAGATCATTGTATAGTTTTGTCATTTACTCTTAATACGGTGTGTTGTATTGATCTTTGCATTTTTGGACTATTATGGCATTCCTGTGATAAATCTCACTTGGCTATGGTGCATAATCCTTTTTATATGTTGTTCGGTTTGGCTTACTCGTATTTTTTTTTTTTAAGATTTTATTTATTTACTTGACACAGAGAGAGATCACAAGGAGGCAGAGAGGCAGGCAGAGAGAGAGGGGGAAGCAGGCTCCCCACTGAGCAGAGAGCCCGATTCGGGGCTCGATCCCAGGACCCTGAGATCATGACCTGAGCCAAAGGCAGAGGCTTTAACCCACTGAACCACCCCGGCGCCCCTGTATTTTTTTTTTTTTTTGAGGATTTTTTTGGTCTATATTCATAAGAAATATCAGTTGTTTTCTTGTCATGTTTTTGTCTGGCTTTGGTATCAGGGTAATGCTGGCCTCATAGGACTAGTTAGGAAGTGTTCCTTCCTCTTCTATTGTTTGGCAGAGTTTATGAAGGATCAGTGTTAAACCTTCTTTAAGTGTTTGTTAGAATTTACCAGTGAAGGGGTGCCTGGGTGGCTCAGCTGGTTGGGCGTCTGCCTTCGGCTGGGGTCATGGTCCCAGGGTCCTGGGATCAAGCCCCACATGGGGCTCCCTGCTTGGCAGGGACCATGCTTCTCCCTCTCCCGCTCCCCCTGCTTGTGCTCCCTCTCTTTCTCTCTGTCAAATAAATAAATAAAATCTTAAAAAAAACCAAAATTTACCTGTGAAGCCATTTGGACCTGTGTGCTTTTTTTTTGTGGGAAGGTTTTTGAGCATGAATTCAGTCTCTTTACTTGTTACAGATCTATTCAGATTTCTTTTTCTTTTTAAGATTTTATTTTTAAGTAATCTCTACATCCAACGTGGGGCTCAAACTTACAACCCTGAGATCAAGAGTCATATGCTATACCAACAGAGCCAGCCAGGCACCCCTTGATATCTTTATCTTTTTGAGTGATTTTCAGTATTTTGTGTCTTTCTATGAACTTGTCCATTTGATTTACGTTATTTGTTGGGAGAGTATTTCCTTATAATCCTTTTTTATTTCTGAAAGGTTGGTAGGTTCCCGATTTTAGTAATTTGAGTCATCTTTTTTTGGTTAATTTAGCTAAAGATTTGTCCATTTTGTTGATATTTTCAAAGAACCAACTTTGGTTTTATTGATTTTTCTCTGTTTTTAATTTCTTATCTCACTTATTGCCTCTGTAATCTTTATTATTTCCTTTTTTTTTTTAAGATTTTATTTATTCATTTGAGAGAGAGAGCACATGAGCAGGGGAGAGAGGCAGAGGCAGAGGGGGAAGCAGACTCCCTGCCGAGCAGGGAACCTGATGTGGGGCTCCATCCCAGAACTCTGGGATCATGACCTGAGCCGAAGGCAGACGCTTAACTGCCTGAGCCACCCACGTGCCCTGAAGATTTTATTTTTAAGCCATATCTACACCCAGTGTGGGGCTTGAACTCATGACCCCGAGATCAAGAATCACCTGCTCTCTGATGGGCCACCAGGCACCTCCGTTTTTGTTTTTTTTTTTTTTTTTGTTAAGATTTATTTATTAGAGAGTGTGGAGGAGAGGCAGAGGGAGAGAAAGAATCTCAAGCAGACTGCCCACTGAGTGGGGAACCCAGTGTGGGGCTCCATGTCACAACCTATGAGATCATGACCTGAGCCAAAACCATAAGTCAGACACCCAACTGACTGAGCCACCCAGTGTCCCCGTGTCCTCCCCCAAATATAGGTGTCTAGGGATGCCTGGGTGGCTCACTAAGTTAAGTGTCTGCCTTTGGTCCAGGTCATGGTCCCAGGGTCTTGGGATCAAGTCCCCCACTGGCTCCTTGCTCAGTGGGAAGCCTGCTTCTCCCTCTGCCTGCTGCTCCCCCTGCTTGTGCTCCCCCCGCTCTTTCTCTGACAAATAAATAAATAAAATAAATAAATAAAATTTCTCTGACAAATAAAATAAATAAAATCTTTAAAAAATATATATAGGTGCCTACATCTATAAATTTTCCTCTGCATGTTGCTTTTACTGAAGCCTGTAAGTTTTGGCCTATATGTTGTGCTTTCATTTTCATTCATCTCAAAGTATTTTCTAATTTCCATTACGTTTCCTTCTTTGACTCACTGGTTATTTAGGAGCGTGTTGTTGTTAATTTCCACCCACTTGTGAATTTCCCCAAATTTCCTTCTGTTATTGATTTCTCACTCCATCCCACTGTGGCCAGAGAACATACGTTGCGTGATTTCAGTCCTTTGACATTTATGAGTCTTGTTTTATGGCTTGACCTTAATACAGCCAAACCCGGAGAATATTCCACGTGCCCTTGATAAGAATGTGTCTTCTGCTGTTGGGTGGAGGGTTCTGTGCAGGTTTGTTAGAGCTCATTGGTTTATGCTGGTGTTTATGTGTCCTGTTTCGTTGTTGATCTTTTGCCCGGTGTTCTGTCCACTATTGAGGACGGGGTGTTGACATCTCCCAGAGACTACGTTGACTTGCATCTGTGTCCCTGGTCTCTTGCTCTCTTTACTTCTGCTTGGTGGTCCTCAGTCCAGCCCAGCCCAACTAAGTCCACTCACTCTCCTGCATGGGCTTTTAGTTTCCCCCTCCAGACAGGGTAAGGCGACAGGCCCGTGCGTCTGCTGTGCCCAGGGCTGATCCCCAGGAGGGGATTGCTGTGTCGGAGTGGGAGCTGATTGAGAATCATCTTGCCAGGCCTGCCAGGAAGGACTGTGCCAGGGTCCTTCTTGAGGTGCCAAGGAAGCTCTCCCTGTCTGTCATCTCCCTTATCAACCAGTCTGGCGCAATAGGGCCCTATATGTGCCAGGCACTGGGCATCATGTGACTTGTCCTTCTAATCCTGCTGGCAGCCTGACGGGGTGGGCGCGGTTACTGTCCCCATCTTCCAGAGGGAGAAACCAAGATCCGGGCAAGTGAAGGCCCTTGTTCAGGTCTCACGGCGAGGCTGTGGCTGAGCTGTCCAGCTGCGGCGTTTGTGCTCTCCACTGTCATGATCTCCCAGCCAGTTTGTCCCTACAGGGAGCTGGGACTGGCCGTCCCGTCTTCAGTGTTCAGCTTTGTTTCCGGTGTAGTGACCAGGGTGGTGCCGGCAGATGGGACAGGAATGAAGCCAGTTGGGTTGGTGCCTCACTGGTTGGTGTTGGTGGGGAGGGGTTGCTGTTAGCTTTGGCCTAGGTGACCAAACTTCTCTGGGTTCAGTTTCCCCATCTGAGAAGTGGGGTTGGTGAGCGCCCCTGTGAAGGTGGAACGGAGGCCCGTGTGCACGGAGCTCAGCTCAGTGCTGCGTTGCGGGGACCCTGGAGATGCCAGCCCCTCTCTGGCTCACGATGCGCTCACGATGCGCTCACGATGCGCTCACGATGCGCTCCTCGGCACCTGTCGTGTGCCAGGCACGGTGCTGGGTGTGGGGGAGCAGGCTGTGAACAAAGCAGACAGTTTAGGGGTACCTGGGTGGCTCACTGGGTTAAAGCCTCTGCCTTCGGCTCAGGTCATGATCTCAGGGTCCTGGGATTGAGCCCCACATCGGGCTCTCTGCTCAGCGGGGAGCCAGCTTCCCCCTCTCTCTCTGCCTGCCTCTCTGACTGCTTGTGATCTCTCTCTCTCTGTCAGATAAATAAATAAAATCTTAAAAAAAAAAAAAAAAGCAGACGGTTTAGAGTGGGGACCAGTATACAGGAAGGAAGCATGGAAAGGGGACAGAGCTCGGCCTGGGGAAGCACTCAGGGGACCTCTCCCAGCAGGTGCCATCCAGCCAGTGTCCGAAGAAAGAGTGGAGGGCTCTGTGGGGGCATCTGGAGGCAAAGGAGCCCAGAAGGAGACTGATGTCAGATGTCCACAGGGCCCGGAGGCGGGAGCTGGGGAGCCAGCAGAGAGTGGCAGGGAGGCGATGGGGCACTAGTGTTTGGCCTTGTGGGCTGCAGGGAGGACATTGGTTTTGTCCCAGGTTTGCTGGAAGCCACTGGTGGGTTTTAAGCATGTGGGCAGCGTGATCCGACTTGTGGTTTGCAAAGCTGTCCCTGGCTGCCGGGCTGGGAACACATGGGACAGGGCAATAGTGGAGCACAGAGGGTTGGGGAGCATGGCTATCACCCAGGGGACTCAGCCTAAAGGGTTTGGGACCGAGCAGGGGACGGGGATATGTTCGGATGTGTTGAAAGCAGGATTTGCTGGGAGATCGGCTGTTGGGGATGAGAAAGTCATGGCCGGAGAAACGGTGGTAAGGCCTTTCCTGTTTTGTGTGACACCGTCTGTCTGGAAGACATCTGGGAGGGGCTTTGGGGAGGGGACTGGGGAGGACGCACACCCATTCTCCTACTTGAAGAAGGACCCTGCAAGGGGGATGGTTCTGGAATGCTGGGAGTGTGGTGGGGCACTGCCTGGCTTTCTTTCCTGCCTGTTTATCAACAGCCTGCCTCTGGGCCCAGTGGGCCCCTCGCGCTGTGACACGCACAGAACTAGGGATCCTTGTGTGGCCAACCAGGCCGTAGAGATGCAGTGGGGACTCACTGACGCCCCTGCACCTGCACTGTCTTCTCCTGTCCCCACCACACTCCATTTTATAGATGAGGAGGCTGGGCCCAGGATGTGAGTGACCTTGCTGCCAAGGTCACACAGCTGGCATGCAGCTGGGATGGCCGCGTGACCCAGGCTGTCTGCTGCAGGGTAGAGCAGTGAGGATGCTCAGGAGACCCTCAGGAGGGCAGACTCAAGAGCTTGGGTCCCCAACTGCCAGCGGTTTTTCTGTCAACTCTGAAAATGGTGCTTGGCTGATGGGTTGCTTTGGCACTTCTCAGTACAACTGAAAAGTTAAAGATTAATATATACATATCCTTAAAGATTTTATTTATTTTTGAGAGAGAGCACAAGCGGGGGAGCAGCAGAGGGAGAGGGAGAAGCAGGTTCCCCGCTGAGCAAGAAGCCCAATGTGGGGCTTGATCCTAGGACCCCAGGACCGTGACCTGAGCCAAAGGCAGACGATTACCGACAAAGCCACGCAGGCACCCCCAAAATTAATGTTTGCCTGTTACAAAGGTTGTAAAAAAGTTATGGAAGCCTGAAATTCAAGTCATGTTGGAAACTGTTAAAACAGAAAGTTTTTCCACTTGCCTTCCATATATGACTTCCATCAAGGGCTCAGGTGTCACTTCCGAGTTTATTTGTCCCCACACAGGCAGGAAATGTGCACAGGCATTAAAAAAAAAAATTTGGAGGACACAGTTCTGTGCATCACACTTTGCTTTCAGCACTGTGGCCTGGATTGCCTCCTGGGCCAGTTCCAAGATTGATTTAGCCAATTCCGTGCTGATGGACATCTAGGTGGTTAACAGATTTCACTCTGAAAAGCACTGCCGCAGGGAGAGGCCATCCTTGCAGACCCACGGAGGAGACTGAAAACAGGGTGACGTGGGGCGGGGGTGTCAGTAGGGGACAGTTAAGCCTCTCAAAAGAGTTGACATCTGAATTGAGTCCTGAGTGACCAGAAGAAGCCAAGATTGTAGAAAGACTCTGAGGAGCTGGTCATTCCAGGCAGACGATGAGCACATGCAAAGGCCCTGTAGCAGAAGTAGATTTGGCCTCTTTGCTGTACCTTGACCAGCAGTGTGGTTGAGGGAGTGAGTGAGGGTGACGGTGAGGGTAGGGAGGTGACAGGGCAATTGCTCAGGGCCTTGGAGGCCATCAGGAGCCCTTTGGAGCCGAGGAGGGTCATGGTCTGATTCATACCGTGTCCAGTTTTTCCTTGATTGTATAGGACAAATGGTTTCTTTTGGGTACCATGGTGAGAACTTTGCAGATCCTTCCAACTACCATCTGAGGCAGGTGACATTATCCCCGCTTTACAAATGGGGAAACCAAGGCACAGAAAGGTGACCAGACCTGCACAGATAATCCAGAAAAGAATTGGCGGTCCCGGATTCCAGCTGGGGTCTGAGACCTTGGAGCAGGTGACCCCATGGCCAAGAGCCAAGGGTGGGGCGGGTTCTGGAACCCGCAGGATTGCTGAGCAGGGAGGAGCCTGCTGGAGATTTGTGAAGGGGTGGCTCCCGGAGTGGGATTGAGAGACTGGAGAACGTGCCAGGCAGAGGACCCTGCTCCCATGAGGCTGCTGCTCTACTGGGAGGGTGGGAAGGAAGTGACAGACCACAGCCATATGAACGAATCAGTAAATTGGAAGATGCCTGTTATGAGAAGAATTGAGAATCAAGCCGGATGGCATATAACAGAGCAGGACCGGCTCCATATTCGGGGGTGCCGAGCAGTGGGTACGGAAGAGGTAGTTTAGCCGGGAGTTGCTAATTGGCCCTGTGGATGTTGCAGGGAGAGAGTTTTAGGCCGAGGGAGTAGCCAGCGCAAAGGCCCTGAGGCAGGAACCTACCTGCTTTGGGGGAACATGGCAGAGAATGGTATAGCAGGAGCTGAGCGAGTGAGGGCCAGGGCCGGGAGGGTGACTGGGCAGGTTGTGCAGGGCCTTGTGGGCCTCAGAGAGGACTTGGGGTTTTACCCCGAGGGAGGTGGGAGCCTTGGGAAGCCTCCGAGTACAGGGGGGACATGCTCTGCCGTGGCATCCACAGGCGCCCTGTGGCCACTCTGGGGGTGAAGGTGGGTAGCCGGAGAGTAGCCAGAGAAGCAGCAGCTGCACTGGTCCAGGCAAGCACGGATGGCTTGCATGATGGCCTTGGATGTGCAGAGAATTGGGTGGGTTTATGTTCCCTCTGCAGGTGGAGCCAGCGGGGCTTTGCTTAGGGGCACGGTGGGCAGTGACGGGTGGGCGGAGCCCTGGGTCTGCAGTCTGAGTCAGCCTGCCTGCCCCTTGCAGTGACCCCCAAGGACACAGTGGCACCTGCCTGGGGCCACTGAGTGTGGGCTGGGCTCTGGGTGACCAGACCAGTGGTTACTGTTGGATGGCGTCCAGATGGGTGGTAATGAGGCAGGGACTGGGTGGGGACCGGTGCGGCATGCGGACTGGATGGTGAGGCTCCAGAGGCCGAGCGATGATCTCTGCCTCTGTTCTAGCAGAACCACAGAGGAGGCCCTGGGGGGTGTGGGGGTGGTTGGAGTGGTCTGCCTCATTGACATCCCACTTGTGTTCCCATCACAGCTCTGCTCCTTCCTCGCTGAGTTGCCTGGGCACGCCCTGAAACTCGGAGCCTTAGTTTGCCTAGCTGGGAAATTGGGGTATTGGCCCTGGTGTCATTCTTTCAGTGTTGCTAGAGGGTTTGCTGAGATGTTGCCAAAGATGGGGTTACAGCTGGGCTGGGGGGCAGCCAGTGCTCCCCGTCTGGGCTCTTGTCAGTCTGAGAGAGTGAGCTGGGTACAAACAGGTCCCTGGAGCATGAGCCTCCTGCTGAGGGCTCTTGCCGTGGCTGGTGTTGTGCTGAGGTCCCCTGGTCACACTGAGGCTTTGAGTGACCCCCCCACAAGGATATGGTGATGAGGAAGGGATCCCAGCCTAGGGCGCTTGCTGGGCCTCCTGCCATCATGCTGCCCAGGTGAGGGGTGACCTGGGCGCTTACCAGCTCTGACTCATCCTCTGCTGGCTTATCTGTTTGTTTTCCCTCCCCCCGGGAAAGCCTCCACCTGCCCACTTGTCAGCCAGGGTTTTAAGCCTCCATTGTTCTCTCAGGCAGGCAGCCCCACCCATGTGGGGGGCCGGAAGCCAAGGGTTCCTGGTGGGATCTTAGGCTCTGTTCAAACAACAGTAAATAAACAGCTGGGGCTTCTGATCTGCCCCCTGGTGCCACCTCCTGTTGTGCCTTCCCCTCCCTGCTGGGCTTTGAACCCAGGCCCTCTGGCTCCAGAGTCCATATTCCTCCTGGCCACTCACCAAGCATTTAATGAGCACCTGCTGTATGCCAGGCACTGTTCTAGGTGCTGGAGATCCAATAGTGACCAGCCCAGGTGAAGTCGTATGCTGTCACAGGACTGGACTTCTGTTGAAGGCCATGTTGTGGGAGTGAGAGGGGGTATATGTTTGGGAGGGAGGGGTGCGGTCCACTCCCACGGGTGGGTGGGCAGTACCTGAGGGGAGGAGTTTCCTAGCAGAGGGAATGGAACAGTCCCTGCAAAGGCTGGAAGCCAGAACTACGGAAATTGCAGGGGTAGGATGGGGGTGGTGGGATGGGCAGGTAGAGGACCCTGTCAAATGGGATGGATCGAGTGACTTCTTCAGGAGGGAGGCTTGATCCCTGGTCTTTGCTTTAGAAAGATAAACTGTAGGTAACCCGGCTGGAGGATCGTGGGACCAGACCCAAGCCTGGTGCAGAAATGGTCATGGTTGACACTTACTGAACCCCGACTCTGTGCCAGGGAACGGAATAGACCCGAGATCCTGTCCTGCGGAGCTGCGTGGTGGGGAGGGGTGGGTGAGCAGACAAGTGGCTTGGAGTGTTAGTGATAAGGAAAAAAATGAAGGTAGGAGAGACTGGGGGTGGGGGTTAGAGCTGTGAGCAAGGGTGGGAAGTCTCCCGAGGGAGGTGTCATTTAGCCCGAGCTGTGGTGGGGGGTGAGTCATGGGGGTGCCTGTTTGGTACCCCGCTGACCTCGGGTGGGCAGAGTTGCTCCATCTTACTGACCGGGAGACCGAGACGAGAGAGACAGGGAAGCTGGCCCGAGTTACACCGCGCGCGGGGCGGCCTGGGTGTACAGCAGCCCTCGTAGCAGACGTGGGTGGGGCGGGTCAGGACAGAGGAAGCAGATGACTGGGGCCTGAGAGTTGACTCCAGAGAAGTGGACAGTGTCTTGGGCAGAGCTCCCCGGGGAGGTGGTTTCCTTCCCAGGGGAAGGAAGGCCCCAAGAGTGCTCCTGCCGCCTTGTGTCAGAAAACCCTCTGGGTGGGCCTGGGGGCACAGCTGGACAGGCCCCTCCTCACCAAGACTCTTGGGAATTTCTGGGGAGTTGCTCTTGAGGGGGGACTGTCCATTCTGCAGGTGGGTGTTGCTGCTCTTTCCACTCAGCAGTCTGAGAACTTCTGGAAACACGGTCGGAGGAATCCCGGGGCTCCTGGTGCTTCTGGCCTGGTGTGGGAGGCCCCGTGCGCCTGCCCAGCCTCGTCCTTCAGCCTTCTCCCCCTTGGGCCGCGCCTCCTCTGCCCAGGCTGCACCCTCCAGTCATCCTTCCCGCTCCCCACCAAGCCCCAGCCCCAGAAAGCCGCCTTCCCTGTGTGTGCCCAGAGCTCTCGGGGAGCTCTCGGGGTTCTCTCGGGCAGTGTGCTGGTCCTCCTCGTGTCCTGCTGAGGCTCTCATTGTCTGTTGCCTGTGGGGTTACCATTGTGCTCGTGGTGCCTGGCCCCCCAGCCACGCCCAGAACAGTCGCAGGACGGCGTGTGCCGATACCCGTGGCCAAAGGCTTGGCCCGGGCTGGGGAGATGCCAGCGGCTTTGGAGTCAGATGTGCGGGCCCAGAGGCCAGGTGACCTGGGCTCAGAGGCCGGACCCCATGAATTTCAGTCCACATTCCCACCACTCCTTGACGCCTAGTGACCTTGTTTTTTTTTGTTTTTTTTTTTAATAAATGCGTACACTCAGGAAACCACCAGACAGATCAAGATAGAGGATGTTGTCATCCCAGAAAGTTCCTCGTGCCCCTTCTAATCAGTTCTCCAAAGGGAGCCAGCTGCTCTGATTTCTATCTCCAGAGACTAGTTTTGCCTGTTCAGGTCCACCCTCTGACTCAGCAGGAGAAATGGGGGCGTGTGTCTACAAGAGGCACGTGTGCAAGTGTTGACAGCAGCTGTATTTGTAATGACCCTGAACTGGAAAGACCCCAGATGTCCCGTCAGCGAGAGAACGGATGAGCAAACTGTGGCCCATCCATGCCGCTGAACACGGGTCAGCGGAGAAGAGGATCCTGTGTTGGTCGCACACGTGGCATGGCGGGGGGGGGGGTGGTGGCACACAGACTGGTGGGAGGGATGCGTTCCCATGCTTCTGTATTGTTCCGTCATAGACCCATTGGGTTGGATCGAAGAGGCAGAGTGGGAGATTCTGCGAAGGACGCACACACTGTCACTGTTGCTGTCGCTGATTCTGTGTTGGAGGGCCGGCGCTGATGGTTTCCAGGATGCCATGTCTCTGATGTGCAAGGGGCCTCCCGTCCCTGCTTCTCGGGTCTTTGCCTCTGAGCCAGGGGACCAGGGGCCTGGGGCTAGGGCCAAGGCCATGTGTGGTGCTCGAGAGCTTAACAGCCACCAACAGGCCTGCCCTGTCCCTGGGAGAGCCTGGCATCTGCTATGAAGTGGCTTTGCTCTCCTAGAGACACTGGGCTGCCCCCTCTGGCGAGGGCCTTGGTGAGGAACTGACTTTAGGGCCTGGTGAGCTGGGGGCCTCCTTGCTGTTTCCCCGCCCTGCTTGTTCTGCAGCCCTGCATGTAGCTCACTTCTTGTTTCCCCTTCTCAGAGGGGCCTTCTCTGACCATCCCAGCGGGGAAGCCTCATACCACTTGTCTGTGTCCTGCCCAAATTGCAGATGACCTAAACATTTATCTAGGTGCAAACCTTGTTTGAAATTCTCCAAACCTAGAACCTTTCTCCATTTTACATGAGACAGCACAAGAATCCTTTGCATGGCTTTAATGATCTCTAAAAGTGCCCCTTCTGCTCCAGTGCCCACCAGATCCCTGCTCTTTGACTTTCCTTTCTCACTGGTCCACAGTGCCTTCTGGTCGCCCTACTTGGCATGAATCCACACGTGTTAGTGTAAGCAGGTGCAGGTGGTGCCTGACTATTTCTGTAGTGAAATACACAGGATACATTTTTTATTTCACGGCTTTATCGAGGGATCGTTTATGTGTTAGGAAATCTACCCATTTCAAATGCAGTGATATTTTTAGCAAAATTACAGTAAATATTAGTAAGTTGACCACCACAGTCAAGTTTTAGAATGTGTCCAGAACCCCAGAAATCTCCCTCCTTGTTTCCTACCCCTGGGCAAGCACTGATCCACTTCCTGCCTATATCGATTTGTCTTTTTGGGACGTGAAACATCATGTTTTGTCATCAACTACTACTATTTCGCCTTTATAGCATACATATGGTATTATATCAGTTTATAACATCTATATAGGAAACGTACTGATCTCTTTGAGGTGTGGGGGAGATTGTTCGAATATCTGTCCGTGAAAGGGCTCCTTGGGCAGGCTGGGGCTGAGCGCAGCCAGCCAGAGGGAAACGGTACTTCATCGGCAGCCTTCATTCCAGTCCTTCCTCCACCCCTTGTGGCTTTGGGACCCTCTGAGGTCAGAGCGTGTCCCAGTGCCAGGCTGGGACTGGTGTCTTTGCTGACGTTGCCCCACTTGCAAGACGGGATTGCTCCACATGTGTGGTCACACTTCCTGCCTTGCAAGCCAGCCGCGTGAGTAACTTCTGTCCTTTTCCCCTCCCACAGGGACTTCCTTCCCCGAGGTTCAGGAATCGTCACCCGGCGGCCTCTCATTCTGCAGCTCATCTTCTCAAAAACAGGTACAGTGGGACAGCTCACCACTGCAGCAGGAAGTGAGTGTGGACGCAGCGCCCAGCAGGAGCGAGGGGGCCGATGGCGGCGTCCGGGGTCTTGGGCTGTCATTTGGGCCTGAATTCCTGGTCTCCACGTGGGTAGCATAGTTGAAGCACAGTTCGGTGAACACCACCCCTCATGTCCTCCATTGTGACCAGGGTGCAAGGTGCCATGTTTGCTGGCTATGCTGTGGATAACACATTTTCGCTAAATGCTTTCAAAATCAGTAGCCGACATTGTGACATGTCAACCCAGAGTACTTCAGTGAGCCTCCCCTTTTCCCTAAGGACACCTTCCTACAGTCACAGAGCCACACCCAAGAAAAGTAATCATTCCAGCCTGGTATCTGATGCCCAGTCCAAACCCACGTTGCCAGTTGCCCCCCCAGATATCTTCCCTGGCTGGTTTTCCAGCCGCTCTGATCAATCCCCTCCTATACTCCGTTGTCCTGTCTCCTCTTTTCCTTAGAGCAGCATCACCACTGTGTCTGTTTTGATGACGACATTGGCTTTGGGGAGAGGCCCACCCATTGAATATAGAATGGCCCGCCTATAGATTTTTTTCTATCTTCCCCCGGGGGGCCTCGGTTTATTTCTGTTCTTTCCACACAAGTCTGGCATGAGGTGGGTATGTCTTCCAGCATAAAACCCACTGAGGACTCCTTGGAAAGCACCTCGGGTCAGAAGCTGGAAGGGGACAGGTGAACTCTCGGGGGCATGGCCTCGCCTCCCTCCAGAGCCCCGAGTGGCCCCCGTGCTGCGTCCCACGGACCTGGAATGTCAGCCTTGGTGGGTTCAGCGTTCACAGGGCGCCAGGCTCACCGCACGGCCCGGTTAGACACACCCGTGCCAGGAAGGCAGCTGACACACCCCCATTTTACGGGCAAACTGAAGCTTAACCAGGCCACCTACCTTTACGCTGGGTACCCTCTGGGCACCGGATCCAGGATGGGCATCACCCAGTCAGACCTCAGCCCCTCCCCTGTGCTGTGCCCCAGTCACATGCTCTCATTTTCATCTTCTGACTCCGCCCAGCCCCTTCCTGCGAGAGGGCGTGGCTCTGGTGAGCGGCAGTAGCCGATTGGCCCGCACTTCGTCCTTGGGAGCACTGCCACGTCATAGGCCACAGGCAAGCCAGTGGGCTGCTCCCTGTGGATTTAGGTGTCCAATCAGCTGGGCCAGGACTGGCAGTAGCAGAGCCGGGGGTTTCAGATGACAGTGGGTCAGAGAGTCACAGAAAGCATGGCCCAGTGGGTTTCCGCTTTCCATTCAGCAGGTTGAGAGAGGGTGGGAGCTGAGGATATGCATATTCAATGAGTTCCCAGCTGATGCTGCTGGGCTTGCTTCTGGTCCCAGGCCACACGGGGAAAGACTCTGCCCTGGTGGGTCTGCCCTGCGAGCTGAGACTGCCTGGGTTCAGATAGTGGCTCTGCAGCTTACTGGCCTCATGGCCCCTGGGGAGGGACGTCTGCTCACGATGTGTTTCCTGTCTGGACAGTGAAGATAACAATAGCGCTGACTTTGTCGGTTGCCATGAAGACCCCGTTATTCAATATGTCCAACCCGCAGCACAGTGCCTGGCACTCCAGGTCCTCCCTGTGCGGTGCTGACTCAGGGGCTGCGGTTTTGCGCTTTCTGCCAGCCTGTTCCGGATGGCCTGCTGGGAGAACCAGTCTGCTGGCTTTCTGCACTGGAAGGTGGCAGGCTGTGTCATGGTGGGAGGGCTCCCCCATCATCTCCATGGTGGCCGTCACCAACTGTGGTCCACTGAGCACTTAGTGCATGCCACAGGCTGGTCCAGGCTCAGGGCACAGCAGTGACGGGACCAAGGCTGCTGCCGCCACCCGCCCACCTGGCATTCCCATTGGTGCTGGAAGGGGACGGAAGAGGGAGACTGGGGGGAGACAGGCAGGCCTGACCCCCACATTGGAGTGTGTGTGGAGAGGGGAGAGTGACTAACTTCATCCTAGAGGGCGGGGCATCCTGGGGCTTCTCTGAAGAAGTGATGTTGGAGCCAAGGCTGACAGGTGTGCTGGGGTGTCAGGGAAGGGGGAGCTCTCCTTCCAGCAGAGAGTGGCAGATGTGAGGAGCACTGAAGGCAGAAACTCCGAGGGTGCACATCAGCCTAGTGCCTGACCTGGACTAACACTGGGGTCTCTGTTCCCGTCGTCCCCACTTTACAGAGGAGGGAACTGGGGCTTCCAGAAATGAAACCACTTGCCCAAGAGCACACAGAAGTGTCATTGTGAGAGCCCAGCCCTAAACCCACTTGGTGGGGTGCACCCTTAGACCCAGGTGTCACTTGTCCAGATCCCGTGGCTGCTGGTGAGAGAGACCACAGGAGCCCCCCCAGGGCAGGGGACTAGAAGAGGTGGGAGTGGTGCCTGGGGGCAGGTGGGGACAGGGTGGCAGCCGTGGAGATAGAACTGTGGTTGGATCCTGTTGGGCTGGTGGGCGAGGTGGAAGCAAGGCCCAGGTGTCCCATATGGTAGTGGCCCTTGCCGTGTCCCAGCACACCTCCTTCTCCACCTGACTGTGGCATCTCCGGTCTCGTTGCTGCCAGCGGATGCGTGCCCGTTCCGAGCTGGACCTCTGCCGGATGCCAGGGAGGCAGCATGGGGGCGGCAGACAGGGGATGCCGTGGTCAGGCTGCGAGGTGGCAGGACTGGGGGTGTGGGAGAGTATATTGGCCGTTGGATTGACTTTGGGCCAGCGGTCCAGGGAGAACCTTCTGGGCAGGGGCAACAGCATGTGCAAAGCTATGACGGGAGGCCGGGGAGAGGGTCAGGAGGCAGGTGCCATGGCCTGGCAGTCTGGTGAGGGATTAGGCATGAGAGCCCAAAGAGCACATGGATGGGGAGAGACCGGCTCAGCCCACTGGCTGCCCTCTGGAAGGAGGACAGGCAGGGAGGCCAGGGAGAGGTTAGCCTCGAACCAGGCAGGAGGTGATGAGGTCTGGCCCAGGGCAGTGCTGTGGGGGTGAAGGGCAGTCTAGAGTGACCTAGAGGTGAGGGGTCCAGGGCGATGAACAGCAGAGGTGCCCCTAGCTAAGGTGGGAGGTAGGACACCCCACTAATAAGAGGGAGGAGGCTAAGCGTAGTGGAGGACATGGTGATTGATGGGGGGCCCTCTAGGGGCTACATGGGGCTGCATCGCTTCTAGAGAGTAGACTTTTGTCCAGCTGACTCTGGAGAGCAGGACTCAGCAGACTCCTAGTGTCTGGGGCCTAGGGCAGGTGGCCTCCCTCTCTGGGTCTCAGCTTCTTCATCTGTAAAATGGGGGTGATAGTGGTACCTCCCTTCTGGCCCTGGCACCCCACGTGGCTTTGGTGTGGCTGCCGCCTCCTGTGGGGTCTGGCATCCCACCATGTGGCTCTGCCGCGGGCCTCAGTCCTCTTGATGCCTGTGACACCCAGTGATGCCTGCCTTCTGGTCCAGATTGGTCTTGGTGAACCATTACTTTTAATCTGTTTAGTTTAGAAATTACCTAAGACTACATAGGGCGCCTGGCTGGCTTAGTGAGTAGAGCATGCGATTCTTGATCTTGGGATTGTAAGTTCGAGTCCCACATTGGGTGTAGTGATTACTTAAAATCTTTAAAAAAAATAATTACCTAAAACCGCAGCCACCAGGAAGTTTGATGGCTCATGGGTGAGCCCTGCTTCTCCCTGGGCACCACCCCTTGGCCTGGTAAACCCTGGGTGCTGGGGACTGTTCTTGTGTGGAATGTGGCCTGCCCTGCCCTTGACCTTGACTGGTGTTCTCAGGCGCCAGAGAGGGGGTGGCAGGGCTTGCTCCCGGCTTCCTCCTCAAAGCCTTCTGACCCCAACAGGTCCTTGCTGGCCTCTGGGACCTCGCCTCCTCCTGGTCCCTAGCCGCAGCCACCATCTTCCCTCCTTGCTCATCCTCAAGGTCAGCTCGTTTATTCATGCCTGCAGGCCTTTGCCCTCACTGTGCCCCCTCCCTGGAACACCCTGCCCGCCTTCCTTGTCGACCTCCTCTCCTGAGTGTGAGCCCCGACGCCCCCGCCCCCGCTCCATCACTGCTGCCTGAGTTCCCCCGCAGCACGTATCTAGTAACCTCATCCTGTTCTTATATTTTCTTAATGGTTTCTCTGCCCCCGAATCCTGATGTGCTTTGTCCACAGCTCTCTCCAGAGCCCAGCACAGGGCCTGGCCCCCGCTGTGTGCTCCAGAAGCTTTAGGCAGGTACCTGAGCGCGCCCTGTGGGCTGCTGCCGCGCCTCTTCTCTGCCGGTGGAAGGCAGGCGGGATTATCAACAGCTCTTGCTCCGGCACCTTTCCCTGGGAGCCTAGCCCTGGCAGGGCCTTTTCTGTAAAGCTGGTACACTCTGCAGCACTCGGGGCAAGGGCCTTGTGTCCTGATGAGGAAACAGAGCCGGGAGCTGGTGCGAGCCAGGCGGGGGCTGGCCGGGATGCCAGCTGGGGCTGGGGCCGTCACTTTTCCGGCGTGCGGGCGTTTTTCCCACACTACCAAGCAGTTCTCCGGTTCTCAGTGGACATCGACTGCGTGGCCTACAGTCACCTCCGTTCCGACACTGCCTGCCCACCTGGAGATAGTGTCAGACACCCCAGGATAAGGGCTCGGTCCCACCAGCCTGTCGCCCTCTACCCCCACCGAGAATCCGGGATGTCCCCTGTGCTCCTCCCCGTCTGGCTGCAGATCTGAGGTCCCCAGGGCCCCCTCCTCGGGCTCAATGAATTTGCCAGAGCGGCTCGCAGAGCTCAGGGAAACCATTTACTTCCTAGATCAGTAGTTAATGTAAAAAGGTTAGAACTCGGGAGCAGCCAGAGGGAAGAGAGGCGTAGGGCAGGGTGTGGGGAAGGGGCGCCCCTCTCCCAGAGCCAACTTGTGCTCACCAGCCGAGAAGCTCTCTGAGTCCCGTCCTTTTGGGATTTTTATGGGGCCTCATTACATAAGCATGATTGATTAAATCGCTAGCTATTGGCGGTTGATTCAACCTCCACACTCTTTGAGGTGGGGTTGGGAAGGGAGGGGCTAAAAGTTCCTCTAATCACATAAATTGGTCCCCCTGGCAAGCAGCTCCCATCCTTAAGTGCTTTCCAGAAGTCTCCTCATTAGCATAAACTGATGTGTGGTTGAAAGGGGCGTATTAGGAATGTTAAGACCCCTTTATTGCTCTTATCACTTAGCGCTTTCCAAGGATTTTAGGAGCTCTGTGTCAGAAATGGAGGGAAGAAATACAAATATGTATTTCTTACTATAAATCACTATAGCACACCTTCCCAGTGGCGGTGTGTCCTAGAATGGGAGGTCTGTATGACTTGTCCTGAATTAGAGGGAGCCTGAGGACCAAGCAGGCTCGGCGGTGCCACATGCTTTCCCTCTTGGTTGGCTAAAGCCTATGCAAAGTTCCTCTTGTTCGGACCCATTTGATCAGACTCAGGGTCTCCCGGGTGTATTTGAGTCCCCAAGTCTGTCCTCCCATCCCAGGTGAGCATGGCTGTCGTCGCCCGGTTAGGGGAAGGCAGACCCCCTCTCCCGCTGCCGGGAGTCAGCCTGGTGTTCCACTCCTCGCTGGGTTGAGAATGGGGAAGGGATGGGAAATGTCCATGAAGACCAGGGCAGGCATCCTCCATTCAAAGCCCTGAGATGCTGGAGTGCCTGGGTGGGTCACTTGGTTAAGTGATTGACTTTTGATTTCTGCTCATTGTGATCTCAGGGTTGTGGGATCGAGCCCCTAGTTAGGCTCTGCACTGGAGTCCACTTGGGATTCTCTCTCTCCTTCTCCCACTACCTCCCCCGTCCCCATCCCCTCCTTGGGCACGAGCGCTCTCTCTCTCTCTCTCTCTCTCTCACCCCAAAAAATGGGAGAGGGTGCCTGGGTGACTCAGTCATTGAATGTCTGCCTTCAGCTCAGGTCATGATCCTGGGGTCCTGGGGTCGAGCCCCGCATCAGGCTCCCTGATCAGTGGGAAGCCTGCTTCTCCCTCTCTCTCTGCCACTCCCCCTGCTTGTGTTCCCTCTCTCGGGCGTGCTCTTTCTCACTCTCACTCTCTCTCTCTCTCTCTCTCTCTCTCTGTCAAATAAATAAATAAATAAATCTTAAAAAAAAAAAAAAAAAAAAAAGCCCTGATACCCCAGGGCCAGCCTTGTGCATTTCCCTGACTGGCAGCTAAACTATTTGTGGAATTCTGGCAACGTGGAATTTGATTTCCTAGGAGCCCTGCAGTTGTGTTCTGTGTTGTCCCATTTCCTTGTAGGGGAACTGAGGCACTGAGAGGGACTCAAACTCCGAGGTGGGTGTGGCTAGTCATGCCTGCCCCTCTCCTTCCTGTCCCCTCCCCACGTGGGGTTGTGGGGCCTGACTCACCCTTCCCAGGCCGGAGGGGCTGGGCTGAAGGCTGGTTGTTCCAGCCCAACTTCAGCTGGGTCTGTCACCGGCTCTGCCTGTGGGGCAGGGAGGGTGCTTTCCGTCCTGTGGGGCTCCTTCAGCTCCTTTGAAACAGGAGGGCCCAAGGACTTCTCCGGAAGCCAGGCCTGAGGGAACCGCGGCCACTGTCTTGGGGGGTTCCTTGTGCCCCGGGTGGCCTGTTACCCCAAGGGTGGCGGCCTGTGCTTGTCCTCTCCCTTCTGAGGACACCTTCCCAAAGGGCCTGGGAGATGCCCGGAGCACAGTGGGGACCTGCTTGGGACTCAAGATGATGTGGTCCTAGACTGTGGCACCTGATGACTTTTAATTAATAGGTCATGCAGTAGTTTTTATTAAGCACCTACTAGCTACCAGGCGCTGGAGAGAGCAGTGACCAAAACCAAGTCTGCTCTCCTGCAGCTCTGGCCTTAGCAGGGACAGCCAAGCATGGGGGTGTGGGGGTGGGGTGGGCCGGGACGGGAAGGGCCAGGGTGGTCAGGGTGCGCCTCCTCTCTGAGGGCTGTTTAGGGCTGAGACCTGAAGGAGATGAGGGAACAAGTTCTGGAAGGAGGGCAGAACACCTTTCTAGAAAAAAACTGCGAGTGCATTCACTGCCCCGCAGTTAGGATGCGCGTGGGAAGCCCCGCGGTGGGAGAGGGTGGCCGGCGCCTCTGGGTCAGCAGCACGAGTGTCGGACAAGGGCCCGGGTTCTTCATTCCTGCTGTGCTCCAGGCCCAGGGCAGGGTCCATACCCTGGGGCTGCCCTTCCTCCCGGGGAAGAGGCTGGCTCAGAGGGCAGGCTGGCAGTGGGGCTGAGGCTGGGGCTGTCAGTGCCGCCCCTGGGCTCCGGGACCGGGGAGACTGGCCTTGTTCTCTGTGCACCAACAGGGGAAGGTTAGGAAACAAGGCAGCCGGGCTGGGGACAGCGGGGCACAGCTCCGCTGCGGGGACCTCCACTTCGGCTGCTGGGAGCGAGGTGAGAGGGAGTCTCCAGGCATCACAGGCTCTGAGCTCAGCCTTCAGGCCTCTGACTTATTCTTTACGACAGGGGATCATTAAAAAATCATCGGCATTCCAGGGCATTCCAGCGCGCACAGGGCTGTGGAGCCCCGGGCAAAGCCTCTCCCGTCTATTTCTCAGGTTTCTATTCTCTTCACAGGGAGACTGGCACAGAGGCAGACCTGGCCCGTGGTAGACTCCCCTCTTTCCCCAGACCCTCTGGCCCAGAGCGTTGTCGGGCAATGGGGGGAAGTTGCCACCTCAGAGAGAGGGTGCAGGCCCGGGCTGTCTGCCCACCGCTGCCCTGGCCTGCCTCCCTCGTCCTGGGGCGGGCTGGGACTGGACTCGGGCTGGTTGGCTCCCCCAGGAGGTCCCCCTCCCCCCCGGCTTCTGCTGTGTTGGGTCTCTTTGGAGTGTCTGTGGCACCTGCTGTGACACACTTGGACCAGACCAGGAGCCCAGCTCAGGACTGGTGGGGGGCGGGGGGAGAGAGGGAGGGAAAAACAGCAGGTGGCCTTTCCAGACTCCATCCCGGTCCAGTCTCCCATCTATTCAGCTTGGTGGCCTTGGAGTTGGGCCTGCTTACAGAAGCCAAGGCAGGGACCACATTATCTTTCTGATAGTCATTCAGTCACACATACAATTATTGAGCAAGTCAGTAGGGACACCCAGAGGGAGCCTCAGGGACACAGAGTGAACAGTGCAGATTCTGATCCCTGCCCTGTAGGGTGAACCCGGAAAATAACACAGGATGAGAAGGTCAGTGTTGTTAGAAGGCGGCCAGTGCCTGAAGAGTCATAAGGCAGGGAAGGAAGAGAGACTCAAGAGGTTCGTCATCTCGGGTGGGGGCCAGAGCAGGCCTTGTGGAGAAGGTGACACTTGAACAAACCTAAAGGAGGTTAGGGAGAGAGCCTGGAGGCAGAAGAGCCAGTGCAAAGGTCCTGAGGCAGAAGACCCAAGTGGCTGGCTGGAGGGGAATGAGTTGAAGTCAGAAGCTGAGGAGAAGGAAATTTTGTAGGGCTCTGGGGAGGTGGTGAGTTGGGAGCTGTGGAGGGTTCTGAGGAAAGGGCCGAGGTCTGGCTTTAAGAGGGTCAGTGCTGTGGGGGGGAAAGCAGGTAAAGTGGGCAGTGAGGGATGGGCCTGGCAGGCTCCTGAACCTTCCTCTCAGGCACAGAGGGTGTGGTTTCTGCTGCCCCCCGGTTCCTGGGGGAGAAGCCGTGGCTTTCTGGCATCATCGACACATCCTGCAGACGAAGGGGTTGGCAGAAGGGGCGACTGCCAGTGCACACTGGACTCCAGGGGTCACAGCTGGCAGGTCCTGCCCATAAACACCATCCCAGGGTGACCTGGCTCTGATGGGGGAGGAGGCCCAAGATGCAGGATGAGGGGGCAGGTAGCCTGGAGTTTAGGAAGGCTCCCTGCGAGAGGCAACGGGCAGGCAGGCCCTGGAGGAGGAAGGGGTGGGAGTGAGCCTTCCAGGTACCAGGCCTCCGGGGCCCAGTTTGCAGGGGAGAGGGCCTGCGTCCTGTGGTTGCGCTCCTGGAAGGGGGATGGTCTCTTGTGGGTGCTGAGCCCGGGGCCTTGGGCAGGATGAGAACTGAGGTATGCTGTGGGGGGCTGGGGGACTGTTCCATTTTTGGAGGCTGCTGCCAGAAGAGCAGCCAAGCGTTTCCTCTTGTCCCTGTGGAGGGCTCGAGCGTGACTGTCCTTGGGAACTGGGTCAGCTGATGGGGGTGGGGTGGGGGTGCCCGTGCTGGCGGTGTCCTCGTTGCCCCTGTCCCCAAGCGGCCAGTGCCCACGGCAGAGGTGGTTCTCAGTGTTCTGAGCCCACGGAGTCCCCCGGGTCCCCGAAGCAGAGGTTCAGAGAGCCTGTTTGGGGTGGGGGAGGCTCACAAAGGCCACATGACCTGACAGCCACTACCTGGAGACAGATGAGCTGAAGACGGAATCCCAGCTCCACCACTGAGCTTGGGCCAAGTCACTTCCCCTCTGTGGGCCTCAGGTTCCTCATCCGTGGCACAGACACCTGCTGCTCAGATGCTCGCCCCTGAGGGGCCCGTGGGAGCATGTAGGAGCGCGCACAGGGCTCGGCTGGAGCCCCCGGGGGCTGGACGTTGGCCGCGGTTGGTCAGGCCACGGCGACGGGCTGGCTAACCTCTTAGCACTCCGTTCTTTCCTGCCCCGCTCCGCGTCCGGGTGCAGGTTCTGGAGCTGCCAGGCCTCCTCCATGTCTGTCCTCTCTTGAGGCCGCTGATGGTGTGTCTGTGCTGGGGTTTGTGTAGCCAGGTCTCCTCCTGGTGGACATCGAGGCGATTTCGGGTTCTTTCCTCTTAGAGATGCCGCGGCCTCTCTATAGTGGTCCGGTTCCCTGGGCTGTCTGCCAGCATGTCTGACTTCCACATCACTGCAGAGCCGAGGTCTCTGAGCCTACGGGGTCCCCCCTCCCCGACATTTACCACAAAAATTGGAATATACGGAAAAGTTGAAGAATTATACAACAAGCACCCATAGGCTCAGTCCCTACATCTGAGGACGAACGTGTTTTATTCTTGCTCTATCCCAGAGCTGATGGGCGCAGCTCTAATTGTCAGTCACTCGGCTCACAAGGCATGAAGAGGCCTCCTCTGTCTGCTTGAGGCCCTGCCCAGAAAGCAGTTCTCCTGAGGGGTTCATATCTAGGTGGGGGGCCCTGCCAGTGGCCAGGAGGGGAGGAGAGACAGCGAGACGGGCTTTGGTGGCGCCCCGTTGCCCACACCGTGTAGGCGCTTGGGGAGGAGAGACAGGTGGGTCCCAGGGATGTGCGTCTGGCATCTTGGTGAGCTGGACAGTGCTGGCAGCCTGGGATCCCACCAGGACGGTGGCCTGATCTCCGATTGAGCCACTGCCAGGGAGGTTCTGCCTCACGATTCTGGACTCGATCTCACGGAGAACACCAAGGAAGCAGCTTTCTCACGCGCACACCACCTGCTGTCCGGTGCCGCGTGCCCGTATTTCCCCTTCTGTCCTGTTCATCCAAAAATGACAGCTGCTGGTTACACCCACCTGTTGGTTTTTTTGTTTTGTTTTTCTCATAGCGTGTCCTGACGTGTCGTTTCGCAAAATACTTCGCGAGAGTTTCCGTTCCCTCCCCGGGAACAGGGTCTTTGCTGGTTTTTGCTCCTTGAGGAATTCCCTGACATCTGGAAGAAGGTTCGGCTGAAGGAGCGCCCCTTGCAGATATTTTTCTCTGAGAATGAATCTGTTGCTCCCCAAATTCTGGAGCCACTGTGACTGATTCTTGGCTTTCTCTGCTTGACAAGGCACCTGTCCCAGAAGGCCATCGGCTCCCTGGCCACGAGTGAGACTGCTTCTCCTTCTCATTTTGAGCATCTTTCTTCCTTTTTCAGAATATGCGGAGTTTTTGCACTGTAAGTCCAAAAAGTTTACAGATTTTGATGAAGTCCGGCAGGAGATCGAAGCAGAGACCGACAGGGTCACGGGGACCAACAAAGGCATCTCCCCAGTGCCCATCAACCTACGGGTCTACTCGCCCCACGGTAGGCAGCACAGGCGCAGACCCTTTGGGTGTCGGGGTGGAAGGGATCCGACTCTGTGCCGCTCGCAGTTGGGGTCAGCTGCACTTTCACAAAAAATATGAGCCCTTCCATTCTTCACATGCACACAGCCCTCTTGATCTCGGTCTTCCCATTTTTTGATAGGAACGAGGTGAGTAATCAGTCTCAGCTCTCAGGAAGTACAGCATGCTGGGAATACTGTCAGGCGTGGTGGGGACTGGGGGAATTCACAGCTGTATGCCCCTGTGCAAAGGGGTGGCCGTGGTGTGGCTCCCAGGTCCTGGAGGCCACAGAAGGACACCAGCCCAGGGTAACCAGGTCTTCCGGGCCTTATAGAGGAGCCAGAAAGCCAGTCTTCTCTGCAGAATGTTCTGATTTTAAAACTCCCATCATTTCCCTAGAGCAGCCTGCCACCAAGTACGACTTGTGGCTCCGGGGCATAGATTGCTAACTCTGATGGCATTTGGAGAATATTCCAGCAGACTCAGAACTCCTCAGTGTGAGTTCTTGGAGATGAGTTTTTATTTTTATTTTTTCTTTATTCTTTTTTATTTTTTTCTTTATTTTTTCTTTATTTTTTCTTTTTTAATTAACAAATAATGTATGATTTGCCCCAGGGTACATGTCTGTGAATCCTCAGGCTTACACAATGATGAGTTTTTAAGTTGGCCTATTTTTGAATAAATGATGCCTGTACATGGCGCAAAAATTCAAAAATTACGAAAGGGTATCGAGCAAAAACCTACCCTGAAGCCTTCAGTATTATGAACATATTTTATATTCTAACGCCTGAGTCAGTAGTTACGAACCGTGTTTGTGTGTGTATATCATGTATATTTCACTGCTTTTACTCAGATGTAGCATAGTATAAAATGCCTCTTCTTGGTATGAATACATCTCCGAGTGTGTCTCTTATCAGAGTATCATCTTTTTGTTTTTACGGTAAACATTGGTAAACAGCAGCCCTTAGTCACGGCTGAACTGATGGGCCGAAAATTATTTAGCCACTGAGAGCAATTCCAGGCTGCCAATGCAAATGTCCCGATTTAGAACTGTGTCACTGCACTACAGGGAGGCTGTCAGTAGGAGGGGGCCCTCCTTGAAGAGGAGCTCCTGGATCAAAAGGAGTGATCTGGTTGGAGGGCAGGAGGACTCCTGCGGCCTGACCCCCCAGCACTTGGGGAAGCCGGCTGGGTAGCTGGGGGCCATGCCTGCCTCCCGTCCTCTGTCTCTGATGACCTTTCCCTCTGGTTTCCTCTCAGTATTGAACCTGACCCTCATCGACCTCCCGGGTATCACCAAGGTGCCCGTGGGGGACCAGCCCCCGGATATCGAGTACCAGATCAAGGACATGATCCTGCAGTTCATCAGCCGGGAGAGCAGCCTCATCCTCGCTGTCACCCCCGCCAACATGGACCTGGCCAACTCGGACGCCCTCAAGCTGGCCAAGGAGGTTGACCCGCAAGGTAACCGCTGAGCCCTACAGTAGGCGTTCCCCTTCCGAGGGCCTGGGAGCATGGCAACTTGCCCAGCATCCTTGATTCCAGGTCAGTGGTGTTGCCTTTGACCTATGACTCCTAGGAAAAGGCCCTCCTGGGATACAGCATCTCCCATGGGGACCAACAGGGCCGGAGGGCTGCCTGAGAGGCTGTTGTGTGGCAGCTGGGCATTTCTCCTTGGCTTGGTCCCCTTCTGTCAAAATGGCAACAGCAGTCCTAGTCTGTAGAGCTCCTCAGAGGACTGGAGATGTCCCTGTAACGCTCAGAGGCCAGGCATAGAAGGTAAAAGGAGGATGAGTTAATGAAGCCCGATGGGGCGATAGGGATCAGTGAGGACTGTGGTGCTCACTGATCACTCATCAGGCTCACTCATTAGTGAGCCTCTGGCTCGGGGCATTCCGGGTCAAACTTTTCCTCAGGCCATTGATTAGGTACATGTCAGTTAAGTACCTGCTATATGCCAGGCTCTGTTTTGGCCTTGGGGACCCTGCAGGGGACAAAGTTGACAGGGCGCCTGCCCCTGGTGAGTTGATGTTCCAGGGAGGGAGACAGAAAACAATAAGAAAATAAGCAGGTGGGGCAGTTTGAGCCAGAAGTAAGCACTGGAGGAAAATCCAACCCTCCCGGCTGGGCTGGGAGGGGGGTTAGAGGCCTCTGAAGATGTGAGGTTTCAGGCAAGACCAGAATGACGAATGATAAAAAGAGGCAAAATCCAGGATAATGGCCAGTGATGCTAAATAGGCTGGGCTTGATTTGAGCCTGGGGTGTCCAGGAGATGGTGAGGAGGCCATTGTGACTGGGGCAGAGGAGGCGACGTGGGGGGTGGGACTGTCCAAGGGGCCTTGGTGGCTGCTGTGGGGAGCTGGGTGTATCGTATCCTGCACGTGTTGGCGGCTGTGGAGTGAGACACACACTGAAGTATGGTTTTCAAAATGCCCTCTGACTGCCTGATTCCATGGGGGTTCAGAGGGAGTCGGGGACCAGGGAGGAGGTGGGGAAAGATGGGCTCTGGCGCTCCACTCCCTGGCTTCCGGTCCCCAGTCTGGCCCGAGGACGGCTGGGGGAGGGGTAGGAACTGACGGCCCTTTCGAACACTGGACTGCAAGCTTTTCAGAGTTGAGGACTGTGTTCTGAGTATCTTTGTCCTGCGAAGGACCCTCTGTGTCCCCAGGGTCACCCCAGGTATGGTCTCCCAGGAGAGGCCCCTCCTCCCCAGGGGCCCCCCACAGCCTCCCTGCGCCCCCGCCCCCGGTCCAGTCCCATGGGATGGAGCCTGATTGTGATAGAGATGCCACAGAGGCTTGATCAGGTGCTGAGGAAATGGGCGTGGATTCAGTTACACTTGTGAACTTGATGTTGGCTCTTTTACAGTCTTTGAAAGTGTTTGTAATTATTACCCCCAAAATGTCACCATTGTAAAACACAGAACCTAAGAAAGTGACTGTTCCCCTTCCCCCTGGAGATACTGGTGGCCATACCTCGTAAATAGCCTCTCATAGTTTGTTCTCCCACGTAAACACACATTTATTTTATTATTATTATTATTTAAATAAGTCTTTTTTTTAACATTTTATTTATTTATTTGACAGAGAGCGAGATCACAAGTAGGCAGAGAGGCAGACAGAGAGAGAGGGGGAAGCAGGCTCCCTGCTGAGCAGAAAGCCCGATGTGAGGCTCGATCCCAGGACCCTGAGATCATAACCTGAGCCGAAGGCAGAGGCTTTAACCCACTGAGCCACCCAGGCGTCCCTAAACTCACATTTAAAAAAAATGCGGTGACCTTTCCTTATTTTTCTGTGCTGTGTGTGCGTGTTGCCCTGTTACCAGCGGGATGCGTGTCATTGTCGACTCTTCATTGTTCTTGAACATTTGAGTTGTTTCTGGTCTTCCATCAATAACGCTCCAGTGAAATCCAGCGTTTCCAGTACAGTCCAGGCCCCCAGGCCCCCTCCCCAGTCCCATGCCCTCCCTCCCTCTGCCTCTCCCCTCCCTGCCTGGCACGAGCTTTGTGGGTGTTCACAGCTGCGGCCCCTTTGCCCTCCAGAAAGGTGATGGCAGTTCACAGGCTCACGGCAGAGTGTGAATAGGCAGGGGAGCCAGGGAGAGCACGACTGTCAGCCCCTCGAAGCCCCCCTCGCACCCTCTGGGGATCTCCCTGGGCTTCCTGTGTTTCCCACATTCACACACACCCACACATGCACGGGCACCATCGCAGAGGGGATCCGTAGGCTCACCAGGGGCCGCTGATCTGTAAGCAAGCAGCTTTGCTAGGAGGGTTTCCCTTGATTCGCGAGGTGACCTGGGGACAGGAGGAATCTGATGCGGTGGTTTCCGGAGTGGAATTTTGGCCATTCAGGTGCAAGGTAACCCTAGAAACAGTCGCCGTGGGTTTGCGTATGATGTTGGGAGTTTGCAGCTAACAGCACAGCATGGAGACTGAGCCGGGATTTTGAGTTTCCATGAGGTCTCCCCCTGACGCTGTGGTAGCAAGACACTGTCAGGTCACAGGAATGACAGTGATGGTGGCCAGTATTTACTGACTGCACATTTGTCACAAGCCAGTTTATCTTCATGGACAACCCTCTGAGATTGGTGTGGCTGTTGTCTTCACTTGACTTGAGGGAAACTGGGGTCCAGGCAGGTGATGTTGTGGCTTGTCCCAGGTCTCACAGCCTGGAAGTGGGGACCCCCTCCCCCCCAGGCTGCCAGCCCAGGCTCCTCTCTCGTGGCATCCTCTGACCTCTGGGCTCTTTCAGGCCTGCGGACCATCGGCGTCATCACCAAGCTCGACCTGATGGACGAAGGCACTGACGCCAGGGACATCCTGGAGAACAAGCTGCTCCCCTTGAGAAGAGGTGCGGTTGGGTGGGGAGCTGGGTGCCACGGGGGCGCGTAGTGGCTGGGAGGAGGTTCGAACAGTAATGTTTTTGTGCTTATCATTAAGCTGAACCGATGCCAGGAAGTATGCACAGATAAGCACCCACCGCTGCCTGTGCCCCCATTGCCCAGAGTAACTGCTTTTTCATATATATCTTTTCCTTCTGATTTGTACACATTGACTTCCCAGTTACATAGTTAACACCTGCTCACTTCAGGAACGTAAACAAGCCTAAAGAAAGAGGAAACCAGAGTCATCCGCAGCATAGCCATCTCCCACCAGTTTGTACTTTGTGGCTCTCCTCCCAAAAGGTTCCCAGGATGCATAATTAATTAATTTATTGATTGGTTCCTTCCTTCCTCCCTCCCTCTCTTTCTTTCAATTTATTTATTTATTTGCAAGAGGAGGGGTGGTGGGCAGAGGGAGAGAGTCTTAAGCAGACTACATTGAAGTCAGAGCCCAATACACAGCTGGATCTCATGATCCTGAGCTGAAACCAAGAGTTGGATGCTTAACTGACTGTACCACCCAGGTGCCCCAGGATTCATAATTTCTTTCTTTTTTTTTTTTTTAAGATTTTACTTATTTGAGTGAGAAAGAGAGAGAAAGTGTGTGAGTGGGAGGGGCAGAGGGAGAGAGAGAGAGAGAGAGAGAGAGAGAGAGAAAATCCCAAGTAGACTCTTCGCGGACTGGGAGCCCAATGTGAGGCTCGATCCCATGACCCTGAGATCATGGCCTGAGCCGAAATCATGAGTGGGATGCTTAACCAACTGAGCCACCTAGGCACCCCAGGATTCATAATTTTTATTAATGTTCTTGCTTACTTTCTATTGTGAACATTTAAAAATCATTCTTGGGGGGGTGGGAGGATGGGCAAGCCTGGTGGTGGGTATTGAGGAGGGCATGTATTGCATGGAGCACGGGGTGTGGTACATAAACAATGAATCTTGGAACACTGAAAAAATAAAAGTATTTGGGGAAAAAAATAAAATAAATAAAAAAGTGAGAGAAAAAAATAAATAAAAATCATTCTTGAAAGCAGAGCGAGAAGTACGAGGAGCCCCCTTAGACCCAGCCATGGTGGTTATCAACACGCAGCTAATCTCGAATCCCTGAATGTCCTCCTTATTTGCTTCCTGGGGGATTTCAAAGCAAATCCTTGGCACATATCATTTTACACATAAATACCTAAGTTTCTGGTTGAACAGCTCCCCCACCAGCCCCTTTTTTTCTCCTATATCATTTTTTTGTGAAAGAAAACAGATCACGGCCCACACTTAGGATTAGGCCAATTGTTCCCTATGAATTAGCAATTAAATCTACATGGAGAACCTGATAAAGTTCATGTTTAGGATCAAGTCTAGATCTTCTGACAGGAGTAGACTAAATATTTTTCTTTTCAAAAAGCTAGAATAGCAGATACTCGGTATCTGTCACGTACGGGGCACCGCTGTGTGCTCTTGATGCGCTCGAGCTCACTGAGTCCTCCTCACGATCCAGATTGTGTGGCAGCTCTCTTCCTAGCCCCATGTTATGGAGGAAGAAACTGAGGCGCAGAGAAGCGGAATACCTTGCCCCAGCTCACAAAACTAGGATGTGACAGGGCTGGTTTGGAATGCCAGCTCTCCAGCGTCCTGCCACGTTGTGATCTACTTTTCCATTTCACTTAGAACAGCAGAGTGTTTTCCCATGACAGGGAAATATTCTTGCTGTGGGATTATTGTGGAATCCCTTATACGAGGGCTTGGGGGCCGTTCCTCAATCCCTGTTTGTTGGACACTTAGGTTATTGCTGTTTGTCACCGTGGCGTGGTGTTGAGTGTCCATCTAGGCTTGAATTTTTTTTTTTTTTAAGATTTTATTTATTTATTTGACACAGAGAGAGAGATCACAAGTAGGCAAAGAGGCAGCAGAGAGAGAGGGGGAAGCAGTCTCCCCACTGAGCAGAGAGCCCGAAGCGGGGCTCGATCCCAGGACCCTGAGATCAGGACCTGAGCCGAAGGCAGAGGCCTTAACCCACTGAACCACCCAGGTGCCCCAGCCAGACCATTTAGATCTTTTCTTTAGCCTCTAGGGATTCCCTCCTCCACGAGAGGGATGGGCCTGGGGACAACATCCGGGCCTTGGGGTCCACCTTCCCCCAGCCATGCTGAGACGTTGAGTAAGGAGAGGTGGCTGCCGGGGTCAGGGACTGAAGGGTGCATCTGTGTCAGAGGTTTAGGAAGGAAGGGTTGGTGCCAAACAGGGAAGCGCACCCCACATGTCCCCGTCCCCTCCACCAGCCACCCTAACCCTGTGCTCTTCCGACGTATATTGGGCCTAAATCTTAGTCCCCGAGGGATGCTACCTGGGCTCAGCCTCGGGGATGGGTGGCTGGATGACACAGGCCTCCTCAGCTTCCTTCCTCTCCGCCCCACTGTTGTCTGCATCTGCCCTCCTCTGCCTTCCTGTCTGTTTCCAAGAAAGTCAGTCCTTCCTCTCCCCGATCTGTCTGCCAGCTACCGACTTGTGCCCTCAGGCCTCCCACCCTCAGTGTTCTTGTCCTCCACCCTCAGCCTCTTGTCCTGTGGCTTTTAGAATCTCGCCAGCTGCATCCTTCTTCTTGGCTTACAGAGGACTCAGAACTCCTATACTTTTAGGCACCAGAATCCCAGCCAGCCCGCTGGCTCTGCTCCCTGCTATTGCCTCCTGCTTACTGTTGTGTGGATGATAGTGAGTTTGGGCTTCTCACCGGTCTGGGCTCACACCTGGGTTCTCCTGCGGACCCTCTCTGTGAGCTCACCTTGGTCACTTCCCCTCATCTGTAAAACGGACATAATGGGGAAGATGGAGAGGATGAAAGGCAACCAGTCTTGCACAAGACTTGTCGGGATAAATGGCAGGCAGACACCACTCCCCTTCTCCCAAGGGAAACCTTGGACGTCTCCCACTGAGCGCAGGGTATGCCTATGCGCACGCATCCCTTTGGGCACTTGGCCACCTCTCCCCGGTCCACCTCTCCAACTTTCACTATGTCAGCCAGGATGAAAACGATCACCACGTCTGTTTACTGAGCACCTTCCGTGGGTTACCCACAGCTGAGTTCTTGATGTCCCATGACCCCCGCCCCCCCACCACACACACACACCCGTACTGCTCAGTGCCCTGCGTCCACATTCAGGGACCCAGAACTATTCTGGCTCTTTTTTTTTTTTTTAAGTAGGCTCCATGCCCAGTGCAGAGCCCAACACGGGGCTTGAACCCATGACCCTGAGATCAAGACCCGAGCTGAGATCAAGAGTCGGATACTCAACCGACTAAGCCACCCAGACGCCCCTGTTCTGGCTCTTTGAACGCTATCCCTGTTCTCTACTCTTCCCGTTGCTTCCTGTCCTGAGAGGGCAGATCTCTTCTTCATATTAGCGTTTTTATCTTAAATCCTGTTTTCTGGGGCACCTGGGTGGCTCAGTGGGTTAAAGCCTCTGCCTTTGGCTCAGGTCATGATCACGGGGTCCTGGGATCGAGCCTTGCATCGGGCTCTCTGCTCAGTGGGGAGCCTGCTTCCCCCTCTCTCTGCCTCCTTGTGATCTCTCTCTGTCAAATAAAATAAAATCTTAAAAAAAAAAAAAAAATCCTGTTTTCTATGATTAAAGAATTCCAGAATGGGTCGGAAGGCCATCAGTGAAGAAGGTGGCCCAGCCTTGCCCACAAGCCCCATTTCTCACGTAGTCACTCATGGCTACCATTTTCTTGAGTCTGATTCAGAAAATTTTCACCCACATACAATCATCTCTAAAAAGCTTCCCTCCTGTTGGCCGTGAAGCATTAGCCATCAGTTCCCACCTGCCATCATGTGTGGCTTTGGACTTTGTTCTGTTCCATTCATTTCTCTGGACATCCATGCCCGATATATCCAATCTTGACAAACGTAATAGCTGTGGAACGGGTTTTGATACCTGGCAAGATGAGCTGGTCCCTCTCGCCCTTCTTTTCTGAGGTGGTGTTCTTTCGTGTCTCTAAAGCTCAGTTTGGGGGTTTCGTCTTCTCTGGAGCCTTCCTCTGTCCCCTGCCTCACACCGGGCCGGGCGTCACCCTCCTTCCTCCAAACACTCCTGTTGCTTTTCAGGGCTGCTCTGTGTGTTGGCGTTCTCCATGTTTCTGAGGAACGGGTCTGGCTGGGGGCCCGGCCTGTGAGTGACCTGTGGGACAGGGCCCGTGTCTGCCTGCCCCTGGCCCAGCCCCGTGCCCGGTCCACGGTGGGCATCCGGGCCCCTCAGCCCACCTGGCGCTGCCCCTGCCCTGATCCACTCTCCCTGCAGGCTACATCGGCGTGGTGAACCGCAGCCAGAAGGACATCGAGGGCAAGAAGGACATCCGCGCGGCGCTGGCGGCCGAGAGGAAGTTCTTCCTCTCCCACCCGGCGTACCGGCACATGGCCGACCGCATGGGCACCCCGCACCTGCAGAAGACCCTGAATCAGGTACGGCCAGGGCTTTGTGCCGGGGCAGTCCGCCACGCTGCTGGCCTTGGTCTGCAGCAACACGGGTTCCAAGCACGTTTGATTCGGGGCCTGGCGAGGGGCGGGTGTTCCGTGAGTCGCTAGCGGCGCTATTGTCACCATTGCTGCTATTGTTGCTTTTATTTTCGTTATAATTAAATACTTGGAATTATCTAATCAGTGTACCCAGAAGTTGGCATACGGTTCCTGGCGTGGGTGACCTGGGTGACAGTGGCCTGGCCTGCACCAAGGCAGGGTGGCCAGGAGTGCTGGACAGGACCTCAGCGGAAGGACTGTGGGGCTCTGCGGGTCCGAAGCGTAGCCCTGCCTCTGACCCGGTGGCCCGGCCTGTCCGAGCCCCTGTCCCCTGGGCGTCAGCTGGCCCCCTGGGGCTGTGGCGTCCATGCCGCATACATACGCCGCCGTGCCATAGCAGTTTTCCTCCCGCTCTTCCTGTACAGGGAATGGATTCTCAGGGTTCGGAAACACTGAGCATGCCGTGGGATGCCCCCGTCTGCCCCGTCCCTTCCGCCCGCAGGGCCCGCTGTCAACCCTGCCTGCGTTTCTCTCTGTCCATAGAAGCAAAAAGGACTTTCGAGAATCACACCTTTCCCTTTCTTGCCATGAAGGATGACGGAGTCGTGGATGCCTCCCCTCCTCCCCCCGCCCCGCTTTTGGGTTTTTCTGCTCATCGCTATCTCCTGGAGCGCTGGCCAGGCCAAGAAGCACCCTTCCTCCTTCTTTCTCGTGGCTGCGTCGTCGTCTCTGAACACACGGGCCACAGGCTGTCCAGCCAGTCTCTCTTTGGAGCGCGACCGAGATGGTTTCTCATCTTCCTGGTCCGGGCAGGTGGCCATTGATGTGAATACCGTCGTACCACTCACGTGTGGCCTTCTCTGGAGAGGAGAATCGCTGATGGGGGATGACACGGGCACACTGTAGCAGGCCGGGCCTGTCCTTTGGGTCGGTCCCATTTTGTCCATCCAGGGGTGTAAGATGTGCCCCCTGGACACCTGATGGCAGCTTCCGTTCCCCGGAAGCGGGGAGGAGCTCAGAGCCACAGTGAGGGTGGTTCCTGCAGGCGGGCCGCGGGCGCACAGCAGCAACACCAGAGCAGGGCTGTGTCCTCAGGGAAGGCATGTTTCTAATGCGGGGGCACAGGTCAAGGCACAATCGGGGGTGAGGGAGCGATGGGGGCCGGGAAGAGCCGGTGCAGAGCAGGAGGGCGGAGAGGGCAGCTGAGGGGAGGGGCGGGATGTGTCCAGTGCGAGGAAGCGGTTGGCCTGGGTGGAGGGGCAGAGGGAGAGGAAGGGAAGTAAAACTACCGCGCAGGTGGCGGGGGCCTCCTCTGAGGGCTGGCACACAGGCAGGGGGCCTGGCTGGCCTCCCTGGGGCCTGGCTCTGCCTGGTGGCACTTCCTGGAGCTGTGCGTTCCCCCTCCCCCCGCCCCACATTTCCCCGTGAGCGCAGTGGGGCTGCTCTCGTGCTCTAGGATGCTGTTGGACACCGGGCGGATGGTCTGCAGAGCATGTAGCCTCAGCCCCCCCCAAAAGCCTGCAGCTCCCACAGAGGGGTCTGGGGGGCAGCCGCTGGGGCAGGACCCTCGGCCACAGAGGTCTTCAGCGGGGCCGTCAGATTCATAAGCACAGTGTGGCGAGCTGGAGCGTGAGGCTCCCTCACACTTCTTTTCTAGCTTGAGGATGGATACTCGTAAATTCCTGTCTCTTGTAGGAGAGATGGCAGGAAGCACTTTTCACTTTTAGGGCAATAGCTGCTTTTATGGCTTTTGTTTTGTTCCCTGCCTCCCTCTCGCCCTGTCTCTCTTTCTCTAGTATAGTAAAAAATAGTCATGCAGCCCAAATATAGTGAATCTCCCATTTCCTCCCATCTGGTGGTGGGTCCTTTCCCCAGCAGTGGCCAGTGTCGCCACTAACTGGCCTGCCTTCTAGTGACACTCAGGGCCTGGAGAAGCCACTGTGTGTGTATCCCCCGCCTGACTGCCTCCCTCCCCCTCCTCCCTCTGCGTCCTCCCCACTTCCTCCCTCTCCCTCCTCTCCTCCCTCCTCCTTTCTTTCCCTTGCCTTCCCGTTTTTCTCTACCTTAACAGCAGTATATTTTCTGTTTTCTCTCACGTTTTTCTCTCACCACCCATCCTGAGGCTTACTCTCTAACCTTTCCTGCAGTGCTGCTTCCTCTTACAATTTGTGAACAGTTAACAAATCCACACAATTCCGAAGCAGGAGAGGAGAGGAGAAGGGGCCACGGTGAGAGGCCCCCTTCCCACCCTCCTGCCCTACTCCGGCCTTTCTTCCGCATTTGTTTCCTGTGGAGCTTCCTTCCCTTTGTTCAGGCAACTAAAAATATGGTCTTACTTTCTCCCTCTCTTGCGCAGAAGGGGGCACGAGCTCTGTATGTTCCTTTTGCTGGGGAGCTGTTTCCATTTTAGTTTATAGGGCCTGTCCCCGAGTCTCGCCATCTGCCTGTTGCTCCGTGGCATTGTCACCCACCGGCCAGTCCTTCAGAGCGTGGGTCCTTTGGTGGCCTCCTGGGCCTCTCACTGGAGCACTTGCGCGAGGCTGCTGTGGGTCGGCACACGTGTCGTGTGTACCCTGCGGCGCGGACACCCCGGTTAGCTGCCCTGCGGGGCCCCCTCGGGCGGTTCCCAGCGTCTCGCCGCTGTGGGCAGCACATGCCACCTCTCCTTGTCCCACGCGCTAGTGTGACTGCAGCTGGATAGTTCCCTTGCTTTCTCCTGAGGCTGGGGGGCTGTGCTGGGCTCGGGGGGATCTCGGCATCGGCCCTCGGCAGGTGCAACAGGCCGGCCCTTCCCTGGCATCCCACCTGTACTGACCTGTGACCTCTGACCTCTGGCCTCTCTCCTTCCCCCAGCAACTGACCAACCACATCAGGGAGTCATTGCCAGCCCTGCGGAGCAAGCTGCAGAGCCAGCTGCTGTCCCTGGAGAAGGAGGTGGAGGAGTACAAGAACTTCCGGCCCGATGACCCCACGCGCAAAACCAAAGCCTTACTGCAGTACGTGTGTCCCCCCACCCCAGTCCCCTCGCCCCCAGCCTGGCTCACGGGGGGCCTCTGCCCAGCCACAGGGTCCTAGGTCCAGGCTGGTTGTTGATCCTCATTCGTCCATCTGTTCACTTAGTGTAACATTTGTGGAGAGCCTCCTGTGTGCCAGGCCCTGTCCCGAGCACTGGGGTCGCCACAGTGAATGGGGCACGCGGCCATCCCTGCCCCACGTGCTTAGAAAGGGGAGGGCAGAGGAATGGGACAGAAAACAGGTAGGTAAGGAGGAAACATGTAGTGCGTTAAATGGTGAGATATTAACGTGGGGCAAGGGGCTAGGGTGCCAGGATGGGCCTGGGGGTGCCATTTAAACAGAGTGGTCAAGAAGGCTGCCCTGAGACAGGGAGAGTCAGGCCAAGACCTGAAGAGGTCAGGGATGGGGGCCCGGCCAGTGCAAAGGCCCTGCAGCAGGGCTGTGCCCTGCAGTGTTGGAGGAGGCTGTGTGATAGAACAGAATGAGTGAGGGGCAGAGGGGAGGAGCGGGGGGACAGGGCAGAACATTCGGGTCTTTGTAGGCCACGGGGAGGAATTAGGCTTTTGCTCTGAGTAACGTGGGAGTTGTGGAGGGATGGCCTGATTCAGGTATCCCGGGCGCCTTCTGGTGGCTGTGGGGAGGACAGACATGGGAGACCGGGTTGGGGGCTTGGCCCTGTGTCAGCTCTTTCTGCTCTGTCTCCTGGAATTCTCACTGACCCTGGGTCGGCACTCGCTGTCCCAGCTCTGAGCTGTGGGGGACTCTTCGCAGCCGCGCTGCTGTGACAAGGGAGAGTAGGTGTGCCCCACCATCCCAGACTCGCTCGCTCTCTCTCTCTCTCTCTCTCTCTCTCGTGGCTTCTCCAGCCTCTGTACTCCCGGTTTCTGGACTGCCAGGAATCCTGGGCACTGGGCTGGAGTGGGATCCAGAAACTCCCTCGCAGCTCATAAGGCAGATGGTGCCACACATGTGGTTCCTCCCCAGGACACAGCAGAGGGACACCACCCGCAGCGGCCCTCATAACCCTGCTGCCCCCCCCCGCCCCCGCCCCACCACTCAGCACTGCATGCTGGAGGGTTCAGGGGTGAGAATGCTTTTATGCTCAAACTTACCACTGTTTACTTCTCGTGGGCAGAGAGTTTCTTGGGATCTGAGACACCCTGTGGCTGCCCTCCCACCGGGTGTTCCGGGAGAGCCCCGTCCACTGGGGCCCAGCCTGGCTGCCCCAGCATCTCGCGAGCATCGCCGCTATTTGCCCGTGAGGGCTGGACGTCCCTTCGCCAGCAAGCTGTGCTTCACGCCGCTGGCCCGGGGGGGGCTGGTTCCTCGATTGCCGCAGCTCCCCTAAGGGCGGACTGCACGCAGAGCTTTGGGGGTGCGGAGATACAGAAATGACTGAGGCAGGCAGTGCAAAAGGCTGAGGAGACAACTAGAAATGCTACGGAAAATCGCTAATAAGTACTTTAGTTCTCGGCTGCTCACAGGGTCACAGTACTAGTCAGCGACGCTTGGGAGACCTTTTTAAGGTCTGGGTTCCAAGGTTCCACGTGCAGTAGTAACGTATTTGTAACATATTTGTTAGTAACATATTTGGAACCCACGTGCTGGGTTCCAAGGGGCCCACATGCGGTAGTAACATATTTCATCAATTATGTGAGCACTCGTTAAAAAGGAAAACATTTTAACTTCTCTGAATTCAGAAGTTTGAGGTGAATTACCATTAATTGGCTGCATTGTCTCTTTTTTCTGGGGGGTACAGACTGATAGTGCTCCTTAGCATCGATGATTTCTTAGAGTTGATAAAATC
This sequence comes from Potos flavus, assembly GCA_028534135.1. NCBI lineage: Eukaryota > Metazoa > Chordata > Mammalia > Carnivora > Procyonidae > Potos > Potos flavus. Next base: position 5,760,307 of record CM052898.1, read on the forward strand.
TAGAAGTTCCTCGAATCCTCACCGTGACCCCATGTGGGGACACCGTTTAAGATCAACGCACTATGCAGCGGCTCAGAGGGGCAAAGACACCTGAATTGTGTGGAGGGGCTCCTTTTTCATGCACAGTTCTGCCTGGTCAGGGCAGAGGTTGCTGAGCTGTGACCCCCACCCCCTTACCATCTGCAAAATGGGAGTGAGAACTGCTACCCCCCCCAATTTCATGAATGAATCACCGTAACGGGCCTGTAGAACGGGCCTGGCATGTCATGACTGCGCACCATAGGCACTCCTGTGTTGATTTGTTTTGATCTACGCATACGTTTTGCTGCTAAGAAAATGAAAGGGAGCACGTAAGCCACGGCTCGACTCAGAGCGTGATTCTGGAGCTGTGTCAGAACCCTCCCCTCTGACGTCCGGGTTCTCTTTTTCCTGGTAGGATGGTCCAGCAGTTTGGGGTGGACTTTGAAAAGAGGATCGAAGGCTCTGGAGACCAAGTGGACACACTGGAGCTCTCCGGGGGCGCCCGAATCAATCGCATCTTCCATGAGCGGTTTCCCTTTGAGCTGGTGAAGGTAGCGCTGCTGGGCTGGGCCCTCCTGACTCCGGTCAGGGCCTCCTCCCAGGCCACAGGGTCTTGAGTTCCGGCCTCCTGGCTTCTGTCTCCGGTGGGCAGAGGTGGTGGCGGTGGTGGTGCGGGGGGAGGTGTCATCTTCGGGCTTCCTTCCCTGAGCAGGCAGCTTAGAGGCGTCCAGCAGACCCATAGGAAAGTTCCATTTCGGCCCTCTGATGAAAACCAATACACATTCTTTGCAAAATACATAGAACTCACAGGTCAGTTCTCATGGGGAAGTGTCCTCATCATGGCGAAGGGGAAAAAAGGCAGGTTAAGGAGCCAGCATGTATAGCATAGCATATAGATAATATTTACAACATCCTTCCACATGAAGTCTGTGTCTCCATGTGTGTCTTTGCACAGACAGATCTGCAAGAATACTCCTAAAAATGTCAGTTCTGGGATTTGATATTTTTTTTGTTAATTTGCTTGAAGTTTTATACTTTTCACCATGAACATACATCATTTTTATAAAAACCAGTAAAGTTATTTGCAACAAAAGATCAAGAGCTTAAAGGGATGAAAAACACCCATAATCCTAACACTCGCAGACAAGTCCTGTTAACTTCTCAGTGTTTGCCCTTTCCGGATTATTTCTGTGCAAATGGGTAAGTCCCCGGCCTACACAAAACACGGCACATCTGTTCATCCATACTTGAAAAACAATTTGTATGTCTCTGTATCCTTCTTTTTTCATATAGTGGCCATCTTTCCAAACCAATCATTTACATTTCGTGCATTGTTAACGGCAAGATAGTATCTTATGGATGTCCCATCATACATTGAACCAATCTCCCATTATTAGACATTTAAATTGTTTTCACATTTTCTAGCAGTTACGAATAGTTCTATGAACATAACTAATTCTTATGAACTCCTCGAGGTAGGTTTCTGGAACGTTTAAAACTGCCTGAACGTACAGTTATGTGTTCAGAGGCCCCTGGATTGGTACTGCCAAATAGCCCATAAAAAAGTTCATGTGAGTTCATGTTCCCTCAGAGAGAGTGAGAGTGTTCATTTCAAACCATCCTTGCTGAAATTGGGTTTTAATGTTTTTAAAAATTTTGACCAGTGAAATAGTCTGCCATGTGAAAACAGCCACACAAAGGACATATGTTCCCCAAATACGCACCCATTATGGGGGTGCCGCAGGTACCTCTTTGCATGTGAGTGATTTGTCTGCTCTCAGATGGAGTTTGACGAGAAGGATTTACGGCGCGAGATCAGCTATGCCATTAAGAACATCCACGGAGTCAGGCAAGTTCTAAGGGGAGACCTGCCATGTTCCCTTCACCTCCGCGGCGCCACTGTCCAGCCATTTGGTCCCCCCTCCCTCCAGGTGCCCTGAGTGTGAGGCCTGGAGAGGGCACCTGGGTGGTTTTCAGTAGCTTTAAGTCTCTCCCTGTGGGTCTCCAAGGGCACTCAAGGGCGGGTGTGCTGTCTTGTGTGGATCTGTGGTAGGCCACAGGGCTGCTTGCTGCCCTTGGGTTAAATGTAGGTTAAACCGCCCAGTCAGTTGGCACGAGCCCAGCTGAGAAAGCTCACCGGAGATTTGCCCTGGGGGGTTGCGGGGAGCCAGAGCTGAGTCACGGTTACAGGAACCCAGCATGCGTCCCCATCACGGGTCCCCCGTGAGGCTCCTAGGTCCCCTCCGTTAATCTGACAAAAGTCGTCACCCTGATTGTCCAGTCCTATATCAGCCCTGGGGTCCTCGGGTCATCCTGTGGGTTTCCAGGCAGTGGATGCAGGGGGTCCGACCCCCAGACTTGCCGTGACCTTGGCTCATTCTCGGGGACCTGGCCCGTGCCTATGAAATTGCTGACCGTGCTTTGTTTCTCTCTGACTTATCTCCCCCACCCCCGGGTACGGATGGTTTTAGGACCGGGCTCTTCACCCCGGACTTGGCATTCGAGGCCATTGTGAAAAAGCAGGTCGTCAAGCTGAAAGAGCCCTGTCTGAAATGTGTCGACCTGGTTATCCAGGAGCTAATCAATACAGTTAGGCAGTGTACCAGTAAGGTATCGGGCCCTCGGCAGGGTGACTCCTGGCCTTGTGGAAGCGGGGGTATGGGGGTTTGGTATCAGGCTCCCGGCGCTGCTCCAGCCTTTGCCCCGCTGGTGCCCTTTACCCCCAGATTGCCTCAGTTTCCAAGAATGTGGCCTTCTTCCTGGGGCTGGGGCGGGGACGTGTTGGCCTGGGCGCGATGTCTGTGGGGCGGGGGGTGCGCCAGGCCTCCAGAACTGGCCCGACTGGTGGGCAGGGCTCGGTGGGACCCTGATACCAAGCCTAGCATGTGTCTGATGGACGTGGGGGTTTCGTCGGGCTGTCGCTTTGCTGCCTTCTGGGAAGCAGAGAGGGACCCCGCGTCAGCTGTTGGAGGCCAAGCTCCCTGAACCCCGCCCCCCGGCCGTCACCCCTTCTTGATGAATGCCTGGCACCCTTGGGCCTTCCTGGAGCCAGCCACCTCTCTGTCCGCAAGGCACCGAGAAAGGCCCGAATGCCAACAGCAAGATGAGTGCTCGGGTGCCCGGCCCAGCAGAGCCGGCTCGGCTCCTTGCTGCCTCCGCCAGTACCCCTGGCTCCCTCCAGGAGCAGAGCTGTCCCCCCAGGCAGCGCGTCCTCCCAGCCACTAGGTCCCCAGTCCCCGTGTGCTGGTGTTCACGGGCCACTGTCTCCACCCGGCGGGTCGCGCTGGGCTCCCCCGCAGGCCTGGTTCCCAGGGCAGCGCGCTTCGGCCAGACCGCTGAAGTGCTTCCTGGCGGCCGGTTTGTGCTTGCACGTCCTCAGGGGCCCCAGAGCCCAGGGTCGGTCTCCCAAGGCAGGGAAACTGCTTGAGCCTTCTGTCTTGGTCTGGAAAAGCCCACATTTGCTTCTTAAGCTTCTTCGATTAGAAAAGGGAGAGAGAGAGAAAAACCTAAGTGGGGTGGGGTTAATCGTCCTAGAGCGCACTGTCACAGGTGCAAAAATTCGAGGCCGCCACGTTCCCTTCGCCGTCCGCACGGTGACACTGACCCCTTGCCCCTCCCCAGCCCCAGCTTCCCCTCTGACCCAGGACTCCTCCTTGATGCGAAGCAGCTTCCGGGGCAAATGCGGGCACAGGCTCCTACCTGCATGTCACTAACCAGCTGACTCTCCTCTCTTCTCTTTCCGTCTCCCATCCCGCGTGTGTGGCCTGCACTGTCCCTGGGTGTCTTTCTACCTCGTCCTGCCCTCCGCATGACCCAGGACGGGGCTCTTCACCCCCGACATGGCCTTTGAAGCCATTGTGAAAAAACAGATTGTAAAGCTCAAAGAGCCGAGTTTGAAGTGTGTTGATCTCGTGGTCTCAGAGCTGGCCACAGTCATTAAAAAGTGTGCCGAGAAGGTAACTGAAGGTTTTGTTGTCACCTGCACATTTGTACCGCATCTCCTCTCCGCCCATGTTAGTCTCCCCCTGCGCATCTGGGAACTCTGCCTCAGCGGGCACCCCCTTCCGTGGGCCACCTGTCGCTTGGCAACATCTCAACTCTGCCTGGCAGATGAGAGAAGGGGGAGTCGTGGCGCACGGGTGTTCCACATTTCCAGTTTGGGCTGTGCTGTGGGGGGAGGGGAGGCCTGGGGTGTTGCCAGGGACAGTCACCAAGCAGGCAGTGGGGACCAGGGGCAGTGCCTGTTCCTTAGAGAACCCTTAGAGAAGGAGGGCGTCCACCCCGTCACCCAGCATGAACCGTGATCAGCGCACAGACCTGCGTGTTCACGCATCATGGGGCATTCCAGAGGCTTTCCGCTAGTGATTGATTTTGACCGTCTGCTCGGTTTTCCCCGACACGTGGGCTTAACCCAGACCTCAGAAGGTGGGCTTCTCTGTGCGTTTGGTTGGGTTATGATGGGAGAAGAGTTTTCTGTAAGGGGGTCCCTCTGAGGTAGGTGGCCCAGATGCCGCCCCCATCCTACAACAGGCGCTACTCACTCACGAGCTGGCCGAGAGTTCCCGGCCCCTGGGCCTGCTGGCCTTGATCGACTCGGTGTTCTTGCTCTCACCCCGTGCTGGCCAGAGGGGGTGGCCGTCACTGTCGGGCAGCAGACACACACCACCCACTTTCTCTTGCCACTTTCCACCTTCAGATCCATTCTTGAAAACCATCTCTGCTCGTGCGTGGGCGCCCTGTCACTCTCTCTGGCACACCGTCCCCCCACCATCCCCTTCTCGTCTCCCAGCTGAAGCAGCTATGAGACAGGAGTGGGGTGGGGACTCGGTAGGCCCACCCCCAGTCACTCCCCTTCCCCCGTGTTCTCTGCGTGGTTCATGTTGTTTCCTGGGCCACAAGGACTCAGCCAATGCCACCCCTCTCCCCCCACCACCCCTCAGCTCAGCTCCTACCCCCGCTTGCGAGAAGAGACGGAGCGAATCGTCACTACCTACATCCGGGAACGGGAGGGGAGAACCAAGGACCAGGTAATTGACTTTTTGTTTGATTTTTCAGGTATAATTTGTGTGTGTACATCTTTTTTTACGTGCTTAAATCTTAAGCATATGTTATCTTGAATAATGACAAATGCGTAAAGCAAGGTGACTCCCACCTCAGTCAAGGTACAGAACTCTTCTGTGACCCTCAAGATTCCTGTCCTTTGCCTCCCTACCCCCCAGGCCTTGGCAACGACCAGTCTGCTCCCTTATCCAGAATGTCACTCACGTGGACTCCTGTAGTATGTAGCCTCTCGATTCTGCCCTCCCGCACTCAGCATAGAGCGTTCAGGATTCTTCCCCGCTGTTCGTGGTGTTCGCGAAGGTTCTCGCCGTTGATGGCTCAGTGGTGTCCCGTGGTGCGTGTGGACCACAGCTTATTTATCCATTCGCCCAGCAGAGGATGCGTGGGTGCTTTCTAGGTTTTAGCAGTTTCCTTGTGGGGAGCGTCCAGGCGCATATAAGGACGGAGAGTGGGGCCGGTTCCCACACCGCCTCGGCCTGGGTCTCACCTGTCACGTGCTGGGTGAGCCTGCGGCCGTCCTTTCATCTCTGTAGGGCCTCCGTCTGGTCTCCGTCCCGCCCCTCAGTCGTCTGCCATGGCCTCCTGGCAGGTGTTTGTTCAAACCAGAACCGAAACAGGCCTCCGTGTTGTGTTTGGTTGTGATGCCACCTCGTGTTTGCCCATCAGTGGAGGAGAACCTGGCTCGTTGGTCCTTCCGAGGCGCCCCCAGTCAACCCGTGCCCCAGCCCACGTGGCTTCTGTAGCCTGGAAGTTGTATCAAAAGTTTGAAAGATTCCAGTTCGTTTTGTTGTCAAGAACGTGGCTATCTCTTGGCCACGTCATAGTGCTTTGTTGTCCCACCGCCAGCACTTCCGGGCTCCGGCCCGGGGCTCCGGCAGCAGTGGCTCCCATCCACAGAGCCCCCTAGCATTTTGCAGCAACCCCTCAAGGTCCCAGTGCCTGGGTTTCATGCTTGAGTGCTCAGAGGCATAGTGAAATGACAGGAAGGGGCAGGGTGTTGTAAAGGCCTGTCCCTTAGCTGACGTGACATCCTGACTGGTTCCTAGGTGCCCGTGCGTGTGTGTTCCATTCGCAAGCCCTCGCCTGGCCAAATTGCCTTTGCTGTTTTAATGCAGCACTTAGAACATGCCAGGCGCTATCCGTACACTTTACATGCTGTGAATTGTTTAATCTATGCAGTCGGGCCTCTCGTTGCCCCTTTCCACTGTTCCATAACCTGAGGCCACGGGTCACACTGCCAGGCAGGGGCCCGAGCGAGACTGCAGCCCGGGTGGTCCGCCTTTTGAGATCGTGCTTGCAGCCACCACACGGCCACCTCACTCCGCTCTGTTGGCCCAGTCTTTCTTTGTTGTGAGGCTCTGAAGGTTCAAAGTACCCACGCCCCCTTCCCCCTGCAGATGTACCCCCTGGTGTGTGTTGGAGGGAGTATGTAAGTGTGTTCCCAGGTCTCCCGCCTGGGAAGCAGTGTGGTTCCAGCTACCCCTGCTGGCGGGTTTGGGAAGGGCTCCGGCTAAGCTCAGCTCTGTTCTCATAGCAAACCCCGCTTTCTTCCAGATTCTTCTTCTGATTGACATCGAGCAGTCCTACATCAACACGAACCACGAGGACTTTATCGGATTTGCCAAGTATGTACTTTTCAGGACAGCGGCTGGTGGGTGGCACCAGTGCCTGCCCTCGGAGCCAGGCCCTGAGGGAGGCAGTCGAGTTGGCTTCCCTCAGCCAACAAGGCCGAGAGGGTCTTTCTGTTAGTGTACTGGGGGGGAAGCATGGAGCTCCCTGAGGGTGTCGGGAGGCTTTCCTGGGCTAACAGCAGCCCCCGTCCTCATTGTCCTCAACGCGCGTCACCCGACCTCTGGTCACCTGCCTCTGGAAAGGGAAGGGTGAGGCTGGCAGCACGCAGTGCTTTCCTTTCTGCGTGACTTTGCAGAACCTTTCATAAACTGTGTGGCTTTCCCCAGACTCCCTCATCTGCACTTGGCCCTTTCACGGAGCGTCTCACAGGCTCGGGGCTCTGGCTCTGGGGGCTGCTCTCTAGGAAGTAATGTCCAGGCCCTCCGTGGCTTCTGTCCACACACCATAGACTCAAAACCAGAACCTTCCGTGGCACCTGGATAAGGGGCCCGAGCAGGGATCTCTGATGTTGCCATGATGTAGATGTATATGCTGGCGGCCTCAGGCATCGCTCACTGACTCCCTCAGGCCCCGGGTCTGCCCTCAGCCTGCTGGGGCGTCACGTGGATTGTTCTGGTGGCTCCCGAAGGTCTTCTTGCCTGAGCCCGACGGAATCACAGAATCATCAGTAGCCAGCTTCCTCGCATTCGCTTAGCAAGTATTCCTGGTGTGTGTTCTCTGTGCCGGGCTCTGTGATACAGCAGTGAGCGAGCACAGACCCCGATTGCCACCCTTAAAGGAAGGTCCCATGCCAGAGACAGAAGTGCACCAAAACAGTTAAGACACAGTGTCGTCACTGCTGGGGTCAGGGCTGTGTGAGGCTTGTGTCGAGTCCGGACAGCCCTCTGGCCCGACCTCGGGGTGGCGGAGGCTTTCTTGTGAAGTTCCTGGTAGGGCCCCGGGCTGGGCTAGCAGGCTGGACAGGAGGATCTTTCGGTCAGGGGTCTCCTCGCTGAGCTCAGCACTGACAGGGTGGGACATTTACAGTTGCACTGAACACACGTGGTCTCCTGATCTTTGCTGGGCACATGGTAGGTGAGTGGAAGGAATGAAGGAATGAACGAATGAATGAGGGCATGATCAGAAACTGCTCCCCATGCTCACATGAGCCCAGGGCCCTGGTTGGGCTGCTCCTGCTATAGGAGGGCTGGGGGGCTCTGACCACGGGCCCCAGGTCGGGTGCGCCCTGCTGCGCCTCTTCCCCCAGCAGCCAGGTGCGTGTGGGCTGAAAACGCTGGTCCCCCTCTCTGGTTTGCTGCTGTTTTCCTCACCTTGATGTCTCTGCCTCTCACACTTCATCCACAGTTCCTTCTCACAATCTCTCCTGTTTTTCCTTTGACCACTCCACTCTTTCCTCTGGATTCCTGGGCCTTCCCACTTCCCCCAGCTGTTATTATACTGAGCAGCTGGTCACCGGGTGGGTATTGCCTGCTGTGTGCCTTTTTCCTGGTGTGTGAACGGGGAGGGGGGGGGGGGGGCTGGCTGGGGGCGGGGCCCGGGGTGCCAGGCTCCGCCCAGTCTTGGCCTGGGGTGGGGGGGATGTCCCTGGGGGCCCACTGGATAGCCATGGAGTGCTGTCTCAAAGCTGGGCCTGGTGCGGGGCCTCTGGGGCAGGACAGTGAACAAGGCCAACTTGGCCTTTCCCTTTCAGAGCCCGCAGGCTGGACACGTGTGTTATTAAGCACGTTGTCACAAGGCAGATGAGAGTTGGAAAGGATAGTAAGTGAAGAGCTGGAGAGTGGAGCAAGGGCTGTGGCCTGGATAGACTGCCAGGTGACAGGCAGGGCACCCAGACAGTGTTGGAGACAGGGAAGGAAAGCCAAGAAGCAGGGAGGCTTGGGGAGACCAAAGCAAGGTGGAGGTGAGAGACCAGGCCCCATTGCCAGGAGGGCTCTACAGGCCGAAGGAAGAACTTTGGACTCCTTCCCCCGGCCATACCCCACTCCCTCGCACCCACCCCCATTCCCGACAGCAAGACATTCCGGATTGGGTAGAGGCAAGGGAAAGGGGCAGCTACATAGGCTGCCCGGGGAAGGTGGGAGCCAGGAAGCCCCTGGGAAGCGGCACATCCGGGACCTCACTAGCATCCAGCCATCACTCTGTGTGTGGCTTAATCAGTCCCGTCTCCTTCTGACACTGTTGACCGAACTCCTTCCTGTGCTTCGATGTTCTGGGCTGCTTTCTCACTGCCCTCTCAATGTGAAAACCAGGGCCCTGAGAAAAAGCTCTATAATCAACTAACTGAGTGTTAGGAAAATCAGTGGATAAATTCTTCTCCTGTTCTTAACGTTCCAACCTTTACCGATAGAGGAATACACATCTACTTCCTTAACTCTCTCTCCCTCTCTCCTTTTCTCTCTCTCTTTCCTTTATCCCAACAGCCAGCTTGAACTTGCAGGTACAGCCCCAGAGGCAGCCAGTAAAGGAATGAAACGGGGTAGTTTTCCTTATCATATCCTGAAAGTTCCTAAAGCAATACAACAAGAAAAGAAAATAGGATGTCTAAGTTATAGGAGATAATCAGTTGTTTGCAGGTGGTGCTGTGATTGTCCCAGTGGAGAATAGGATGAACAAGGGAGCTGAGTAGGTTCCCACGTACAAGATACATGACCTTCATCTGCTTGGCACAAACTAGCCAGGAAACAGGGTAGCTGAAAAAGAAAAGAGATCAGGGACTGTAGACAAATAGGGGACCTTATAGAAACACGCCCTGTGGACCTTCTCTCTCCTCTGGATTGGGCCAGGAGGCATCCAAGATGTTTTCCTGGTGGGCAGCCGTCCCATGGTCTGATCTCCCAGGCTGGCAGGCTCCGTGGTCAGAGCCATTGAAGACTTGGTGCCGGGGTCAGGCACGGGAAGAGAGAGTGGGGAGAAGCCTCAGGTTTGACCCCCAGACAGCCTGGTGCTCTGGTTACCCTGAAGCAACTGTGGCCCCCTCCCAGCCACCTGGGAGTCCAGCTTCTCAGGCCCCCGCCTTGGAGGCTCTGGCGCCTTTGACTCATGGAAATAGCTGGTGCTCTGGGAGTGGCTGAGGTCAGGGCCTCGAAGCTTCAGTTTAAATACATTTTCTCCTTGCATGAGCCTGACTCTTTCCCTAGGGCAGCCCCTTGTGCCTAAGGGGCTCCTCTCTGCCTCTGCCTTTAGCTGGCCATTCGCCCCCAGCTCCCCCAGCCCCCCCAGGGAGAGAACCCCACCACATCCCTCCCACACGTCACCACATGAGTCCTCTCTCTGCTTTGTTTTCAGCGCCCAGCAGAGGAGCACACAGCTGAACAAGAAGAGAGCCATCCCCAACCAGGTAGCCCGCCCCTCCACAGCCCATAGCTCTACCCTTGGGGGCGGATGGGCACTTAGGGACCGCTGAGCCCAGTGATGGTGCCTGGCTCGTGGCATGTCCCACCAGACCCTTTATGCCCACTCCCCACCCTCATGAGTCTGTTCAGGTTTTGATGTTTCAGGAAACCTATCTTTGAGCTGGAGCTCTGGCACAGGCTTGGAGGGGGGCAAATTTGTACACCCAAAAGGCCCCGTCTGACATCCACGGCCACGCTTAGAACTTGACCCTGGAGAGAGGGTCAGCCCAGTCACCCATGGGTGTCTGCAGCCAAATTGGGTTCCCAGCCCTAGCCCCAGAGACTTGGAATCTATGGGTGGGCCTGGGTGGGAGGCTGCATTGCAATAAGCAGTTGCGGGGAGCCTGAGGGTGCTTTGAGCCCCGTACCTGGAGAAGCCCAAAGCCACGGGAAGGGCTTTCTCAATGTCATGCCCCAGCCAGAGGCCTTGGCCATGAACAATATGAACAGCTTCATATATGCCGGTATCAGGCGCCTCTTTTTTTCTTTAAGAAAACACATCAATCTTTGCAAAAATTTCTGCCAGTGCCCGCCCCGCTTCTCCACATTAGGCAGGGTGGGGGTGGGGGCAGGGGTGGGGGCTCTGCTGTCCTGCACGATTATGGAGCCCTTTGGAAAAGAAGGATGTAACCACTGCATGACTTTTTTTGCGCTTGCCGTAGGTCATACATATATTGTTGCTTTTTTGTTTCGGGAAATGATAATGAATTAAATATTAACACCATGAATATAATTAATAGCATGTAATTTTTTTTTCTTTTGCTGTTTTTTTCTCCCTGCTCTTCTCTCCTCCCATTTTTGTGCTTTTCCTGCTTTTTCTCTGTCCCCTCATGTCCCTTATGTTTCTTTTCCTCTGCCTGCTCTTCTTTGATTTACCCACAATCCTAACTTTGCATTTTCAAAGGGGGAGATCTTGGTAAGTACCCACTTAGCGTGGTAGCAAACGTTAGAGAACCTAAGAGTGGTGGAGACCCCGCCACCCCGTAACGTCCCTTTCCCCCAGAATAACAGAACAACTAAAAATCAAGCTAACCTAAAAACCGCCTGCCATGGCCTGCGCCTGCCGGCCTCTGTGTTGCCCTGGGCATAAGCTGACTCACACAGACACTAATCTGACCACCATCCTTGTAGGAGGCCCGCCCCTCCAGCCCTTTCCTGACACATTTAGCTAGTTTCCTGTAGGTCAGGGATGGCAAATACTCAGCTAACACCTCCCACGCATCCCTCCCCTCACCTACCTGGCCAGGGAAGATTTTGCTTAAGTCCTGCTGCCACTCCAGTGCAGACCTCCTCCTGCACTCGTGGCAGACATTACTAATGGATCCAGCACTCTTTCCTTTGTGCCTCTCCCGAGTGTGCCAGGGGCAGGCATAGCTAATCAATCCCGGCATTCTTTCCTGAGCATGCCACCACTCTCCATTCTGTGGCAGATGTGACTAACTGGTCAAAGAATTTTTTTCCACGTGTTCGCTTTGCACGGGACACCCCCACACACACCCAGGAGAGACATGACTGATTGATCAGGGAACTCTCTCCTGGATGCTGCCACTATCCTTCTGTCCCCGTGGCAGACATGACGATCGATCAGACTGTTCTGGTCCACTTGATCCCCTTCCCTTGTATTTTGCCTGTGGCAGACATCACTAATCGATCCTGGCAACGCTTTCCCGGCTGCGCCCTGAATTCTCACTTGGAATTCTCACTGAGGTGGCAGCTGCTACCCGCTGATCGGTGTGGCCACCCCCAATGAATGGTATTTGCCATCCCTGTTATAGGGAACACCTCCTCTCCATGTTTGGCCGACCCCAGGCCAGCCCAGTGGGGGGCAGGCGCTGCTCCCATCTGAGAGGTGAGCTATTTTCAGGGTGCTCACCTCGAGGCAGCTGGCTTCAGCCCCAGCTCTCCACGTCAGAGAGCAAGGCCTGGGTCTCCTTCTCCGGGCTCTTCTCCCACCACGGCCCCTGAGGCTCTGGGCGGCCCAGCTGCTGCCCTCTGGAAGGGATCTTCTGGTGAGCCCGGGGGTCTTCGAAGTAACGGAGCCAATCCTGGGCCAGGGCTACGCTGCATCCGGGGCTCGGCAGGGTCAGGTGGGGACAGTGCGGAAGGAACGGCTGGCCCTTAGGCCTGTGGTTCCCGCTTTTCCCGCTGTTGCTCCCAGTCCTCTTGGAACTCGGAACCGTTTCCTCCCTCCATATGGCCCAGGGGCCTGCTTCTCCTCGTACCCCAAGAGGTTTAGTCATTGTTTTTCTGCCAGAGTCCACGTCCCCAGCCACGAATCCCAGCCCTGCCAAGTCCGTCAAGGCTGTGGGCCCCTGGGTCTCCCAGCCATGGTTTCCATCCCTGCCCCAGGCGACTCAGGCGGAGACCCTCACCCAGGAGGAGGCTGACCCACCCTGCCGGCGGGCCCCAACTTGCTGCTTCCTGCCTGCTGCCCGAGCTGCCCCCGGCGGCCCTCCCTCCCATCCCTGGCGTGCCTGCATGCCTGTCGCTGTGCGCCCTGGAGCGTGGGAGCCTGCCTGCCTCTTCTGCCCTCCCCTACGCCCCTCCTTCTAAGCCAGGCCCCTGGGGCACAAGTCTGGCTTTTGGATGAGGAGGCCCGACCCACTCTCCTCTAGATTCCGTGCGTGTGTCTGCGGACCATGGCTTGTACCTCCGCAGGGTGGGATTTCGTCTCTGACCCCACTTGGCTCCCACGTGGACAGTTCTCTGGGTAGCTCGAGGGGAAAGGGACCTTGGAGGCTTCTCCAAGCCTACCTGGCAGCCTCCTGCCTTGAGGCTCAGATGTGCCATTCCCAGTACGGCCGGGCAGCCGGGCAGTGCCTCGGCCCCAAGACCACATGGCCCACAGCATGGCCAGGGCCCTGTGAGCCAGGCCCGAGGAGCAGGTGGGGCACATCTGCCCCCTCGGGAACTGGGCTGGGCCCTGGAGTAGAGAGGCCTCACCATGTAAAGATTTCTGGGAGCACTGATCACCTGTGATCTCCGCCTCCTGCTCCCCTTCCCCTGATTGTCAGTAACTGAAGTTTAGAAGTGTCTACTCTGCCTGGCCTGGGACGGGACTACGCAGGAGCCAGTATGGGGTGGGGTGTGGGTGCTGGAGCAGGGACTCCTTCCCGGGTCAGATGCAGGATGCGCTCAGGCCCGAGTCTGAAGACCAGCCTTGCCCCCAGTGTGACCAGACATCCCCCTTTGCCTGGGCCCGGGGAGGGGGGGGGAGTGTTCCCAGGACTCCAGATTTTCGGTCCTAAACCAGGTTGCCCAGGGAGGATGACCTTCCGGGGGCTGAAGGCCTCCGCCCCCTCGCCCATGAGGCAGCTCGGGGTTGGGCGGGTGCTCCCTGGTGGCCGCAGGTCTCCCTAGTGCTCTCCTCATCGCTAGGAAGCCTGGGAAGGGCTGCCAGGTGGCATCCCATGCTGTCCCCAGCCTGGGCAAGGGCTTCTGGGTAGTGCAGGGGCCCCTGGGCATGCTCTAGGCACTTCGGCCTTCATGGCTTCTGAGGCTCAGAGCCTAATTCCAGTCACAGGAGGCCGGTGGCCCTGTGAAGATCTGACAGGCCTGGGGGCAGGACAGAAGGCAGGGGTGAAGGACCCTCTTGAGACCCACCCATTAGGAAGACCTTGCCAGTGCTTTTGCCACGCCCTACCCTGGGGGGAACTCCACACCAGTCCCTCCCAGCTCTCCCTGGCCACACCTCTGTAGCTTGGCCTGGTCTGTTGCTGCCTGGGCCCCAGGCGGGGCCTGCCTGTGCCTCCCTGTGCTTCCCACTGCCCTGGGGTCCCCAGTCCAGAGTGATGGGTAGCTCCAGCCCGCACATGCCTCCATGACCCAGGGAACGTAGGACCACGGCCCCCAGGCTGCCTACATAGAGCTGCCAGGTGAATCCTCTGTGTAGGCCTCGTTTCGGCCACCTACTCAGATGACCGCCACAGCCAGACGAGCCCCATCTGGGGACCTTCCAGCCAGAACCTGCCCCCGGGTTCGAAGGCAGCGTGGGGCAGGATGCCCTGCACGTTCCCCAGGCTCAGACCTTTGGCCCCAGCCCTCTGGGTGGAAGCTCCCCTTCCTCCTATGCTCTGGAAAGAGCCTGTGGGGAAGGGAGGCCCAGGAGACTGGCCACGACCCCCGTTCAGAGCAGGTCCTCTTGCCCACTGAGTGTTCCCCCGAGTGAGCTGGGCAGGCGAGCCAGCAGAACGGGCACACGGGTGATGGCGCGTGCTGAGCCCTGCTGGTCAGCCACAGAAGGAGAGGAAGAACCCCTCCATTCGGGGCAGTTCCTCCAATAGCCATCTTCCAGGAGGGTGCAATGGGCAGGGTCTGCGGGTGGCATGGCGCCTGCGTCTTGCAGGTGTGACTCCTCCAATGTCACATCCGATGTGACACACGTACAGGCCCGGGACCTTCCCTGGGCACCTTCTAGCCGGGCATGCCTGTGCTTGCCTGCACGAACTGAACCTAAGCCTGTGGGCAGGGGTCTCCCGGGGCCCGGTTCCCTGTCAGCCCCGGGCCCGCGGGTGAGTGTGCGTGCCCCGTGTCTGTCTGCCTGGGTGTCCCCTGTTGGTTGCCGGTGGGAAATGCTTAGGGGCAAGGTGGAGTTGGGTCGCCGGGCTTCGGGCTGGAGGTGTCCCTGCCGTGGTCCCTCTTTCCTCCCGGGGACAAGAGCAGTGGCTACCGCACAAGGGTGGGCCTGGCGGGGCGGCGGGCGTCGTCCTCTGAGCACCCCGTCCCCCGCAGGTGATCCGCCGGGGCTGGCTGACCATCAACAACATCAGCCTGATGAAGGGCGGCTCCAAGGAGTATTGGTTTGTGCTGACCGCCGAGTCTCTGTCCTGGTACAAGGATGAGGAGGTGAGTGCTGGGGTGGGGGAGGGGCTGGGGGGGGTGCTCACTCCTTCACTCTGCTCCTTCAGCAAAGGCTCCCGCAGAGAAGGATAACAGCCAGGCTGCTTTTCCTGCCTGGGGAGGGGGGTCCAGCCGGATGGCAGCTCCACTCCTCCAGGGGGGAAGGGAGATGGGGGGAACCCTCAGCCAGCTAGAAACTGACCCCTGCCCCCAAAGTCACAGGGAGGCATCCCTGACTCTCAGAGGGGGCAGGGCCCGAGGTCGGGGACTCCCGCTCATAGCCTGGCTGCTAAGGGGCTGGGCTTCCGATGTCTACAACCTGCACCGGCTCAGCCAGGTCCTTAGCCTCTTCAGGCCTCTGTTTCCCCATCTATGAAGTGGAGCGGAACAGGCCCTGTGATGGGCCTAGCTATAGTGTCTGTCTTTCGAGCGGTCCACAAGCGCTTGTCTTTACCCAGAGGACGCGCGGGGGCCTCTGGGAGCGCTGATCCCGGGGAGTAGCCCGCAGGCCGCCTCCTACTGTGGTCTCCATGACCCTGTGGGCAAGGGCTGCGACTCCAGCGGGCAGTCTCCGGCAGCGCCGCTGTCTGGGTCCTTTCGCCTCTGCACAGGCCCACCCTCTCGTTCCGAGGGGCCCATGGCTTGGCTTTGTTCCCTTAACAACATGGCCACAGCCTAGTGGCCCGGGAATGATGCCACCCCAGGGTGACTGCCTATCGCTGCTCTGTTGTGGGCCGGGTTGGCTTCCGAGGGGCACCAGTGAGGGGCACTGTGTTTCTCTCATTTTCCCAGGCCTCCAGGCTCTCCCCATTGGCCGGGGCGGTGTTTACGTGTCTGTGACAAGAGGCCGAAAGTGAAGGCCCTGACAAAGACAGGGGTCTGTTTCTATCCCATGTCCTGGTGAGCTCGGCAGTTTTGTTCTGTGAGGCCATCGTGGGCCCAAGCCCTCTGCCTTCCCCACTGTCACCTTAGCATGTGGCTCCCCTTTGTGGTCCCAGACCCCCCGTGCCCATCACACTGGCCTCTAGCAGCCTGAAGAAGGGGAAGAAGGGCCTGACAAGGATGGTCCGTGCACCGCGCTGCTCACACCCCTGGCCGGAATCTGTCATGTGGCCCCTGTGTGTCCCGCTCACCTGGGATGGCACAGTCCTCGTGCCTCATGCCAGGCTTGCCGGCTTGGAGAGCCCATCCTGGCCACATTTTCCTCAGGAAATCCTCACGCTCCATTTGTCAGTGAGGATTCAGGCCCCAAGCAGTGATTTGCCCTGTGTCACAGAGCGGGGAAGGGTCCCTCAGGGCCCAGGCCAGACACAGTTCCTCTGAGGGGGGGTGTTTCGGGGTGAGATGTCATCATCCCACTCGACACCAGGTCAGAGCTTCATCCTGGAACCTTCCAGGAGCGTCGGGAACCCCGAGCCTCCTGAAGGACCCTGTCTGGCCGCTCTTTCTAAACCGGGGGAGGGCGTTTCCAAGATCACAGAGCTTCACGGGGTTGGGATGTAGAGGGAGGGCGAGACCAGGCGCTCCTTAGGGAACCCTCGTGGCCGGAGCAGCTTCTCAAAATGGCCGGAGTGAGGGCGGGTGGGGATGACGCTTGTCCATTTTCTCACTCCTTCCGCCCCCGTCATCTGAAACCCAGTCTGCTCTGCGCATCAGCTGCCAAGCGCACCGAGGGCTGGTCTTCACCTTGGGCCCGGGCACCTCCGCCCAGGGTGGGAGCACCAGGCTTGGCCACAGCCTCGGGCAGCCGGAGAAGGACTTCTGGGCCCAAACCCCGTCCTCGCAGCTCCCTGCCAGTCCAGTTTTCAGAGCTTCCTTCAGGGCAGGAGGGGCTCCTTCGTTTTCCCCTCATGTGGGGGATTGAGAGCAGGAGCCCCAGACCCTCCTGTGGGCCCAGACGAGAGGAAGCGCCGGGCAGGCGGAGGGTGGAGCGCCCGCCGGCAGTAACGGGAACCAGCAGGCCCGTGAAAGGGGCCCTGTGTGTGCCCCAGACACAAAGGCTCCGATCGGGGAGGGGCAGGAGCCCGATCCCCGCAGAGCAGGGACCCTCAGAGCCACATATGTGGCAGCAACCCCCCAACGATCAGACTGCCTTCTCAGAGACCCCTCAGAGAGGCAAAACATTTCTTTATTTTGAAAAACCACCGAGAGGAAGCAGTCACAGTGTGGGGTCAGAATAGGGGACCGATTCGGCCAAGAGCCCCCCACCCTTCAGCAGGCTCCCTCTGCCTCTCCCTGGCCCCTCTTCTTCCACCCAGGCCCTTCTGGACCCCCCGTCTTTTGTCCAGGCCTCCACCCCAGTGGGAAGCAGGGCGGTGGGCGACGACACTCACCTCCGCGTCTGCCTTGCTGTGGAGGTGGCAGCAAGTTTGGGGGGGCCGGTCCTGACGCGCCGCTTGCCCGAGCCCAGCCTAACCAATGTGCAGACTACTGTACACATTCAGAGCCCCCTGAACAGGTAGTCTGAACACTGGGTTGGCGGAGCCGGCTGTCCATCCCGCAGGCCCCTACCGCGCCCCGGCCCCTCAGAGCAGGCGAGGAGGCCACTGCCGGCGCCGATCCACTTGGTCTCTTCTGACGTGGCACGGCTGGGGCCGGCTTGCATCTGGAGAAAGTTGTGGGTTTGCAGGAAATCCTAAGGAGGGGGTTGGGGAGCGGGTGGGCGTGGGCGGGAGGGAGGGAGGGTTTGGGTCCGCGGCCTCTGTGTGCCGGCGAAGATCTCTTTGGGGGTCGGGTGGGGGCGGGGTGCGCACACGCCGCCGTGTCTCCGTGTGTGTTTGTGCTGTGTGTGTGCGTGTCAGCAGCATCAGGAAGGCCGCCACTGCGCCCTGGGCGGAATCACACTATAAACAGTTCCAGATGTGGCGTCTCACTCAGGGCCCAGAAGGACTGTGACTCAGTTACTTGGCCTGGCTGGCCGACGGGAAGCTTCCTGCCTCCTGACACAGCAGGGTGGGGGCAGCAGAGGCCCTTCCACCATCTTCCGGGCGGGGAACCCCTGCCCGGGCCCCTGCTAAAGCCCGCAGGACTTTTCTCTGGGAGGTTGGTGGGGCCCTGGGCCTTGCCTGGAGCCTTTCTCTGCCACCCTCTGTCCTTGGGCTCCCAGAATGCATCCTGGACAGAGGTTTCCCACCTCCATGGCCACCGGGCCCCTCTTCTGCCCCTCACTGCAGCTCGGCCAGAAGGAGCTCTCTGCCCTGCTTCCTCCTCCACCAGAGCCCAGGGAACGGACTCTGGAGCCATAAGAGGGATGGACAGACACACAGAAGAAAACCCTCGTAGTGCCTCATACGCACACCTTAATCCTCACCTTGCACAAGGAGGGCCGGACTCCCGTCTGCCTTTGACAGATGAGGGAACTGAGGCAGGGAGGGGCAGAGCCCATCTGAGCTCCTAAAGCTACAGGGCCAAACACGTGCACCAAGCCTGCAGCGCACTCTTGCCTCTCTTCCTGTCGTCCTGAAACTGAGCCAGCCCCCACCAGCTAGGGAGCCCCTGGCCCCCCTTCCCCTTGATCACTGTGGCTGCTCTGGAATTTGGAGGCAGCAGCCATGTTGGCCTTTGTTCTGGGGCCTTCCTGTACACAGGGACAAAACAGGTGAAAAGAAGTGAAGGGGGAAGGGGTCTCCTTTCCCAAGATGCCTGGAGGTAAAAGAGAGGATGGTGGGCAGAACCTGGCTTTGGGGCACATGGGCTTGGCTTTTGAAGTCCCAGTGTGGCCTACTCCCCCTGCTGTGTGGCCCTGGGCAGCCACCTTCCCTCTCTGGGGCTCAGTGCCTCCCTGGATGGGGGAAGGTCATTGAGCGACTGTGGGTTACGTGGGCCTGGGAACCAGGGGATCCTGTTGCCCCCTGATGCTGTTCTGTGGTTTCCTGATGCAGAAAGCCCATTAATGGGCCCCCCACGCCGCCCCCATGCAGGGGGTATCTAAGATGACGCACCAGCAGGGGCCCTGCCCCACACTGGGGGTACAGTAGGTGGTTAGCCACTGTGGGTGAGTGAACGTTGGCTTCTGTGACCCACATCCTCCCCGAGCTGCTCCCCCGGCAGTCACCAGGACTGAGTGCCGGCCACTCAGCGGGCACTTCCTGAACAGGGCTGCCCTTAGGAAGCGAGGGACACTTCTGTGGCCTTGGAGCTCAGGCATCACCTCGAGGGGGCTTGCTTTCCAGCTCCAGGAGGATCTGAAGCTGATGAATTTTAAATCCCAGCCCTACCCCTGAATCGTTGCCTGCCCTGCTTGGCCTCAGTCTTCCTCTCTGTATAATGGGACCATAGTGGTAACTCAGCTATAGGCTCATTGTAAAGACGTCATAGTTGAGTTAACGGTTTCATTCATGCAACCTGGCTGAGAAGGGGTTGGATTCTGGGTCGAATGAGAGCTGGCCAGTGTTGAGTATCCACGGCATGTCAGCAGTGAACAAAAGCAACAGGAGTCCCTGACCTTGAGGAACTGACGGGTCAGGCCGGGTGACAGACGGTGGCCTAAGTCCATGAGCAAGAGGATGTGGTGTGTCCGGTTACATGAGGGGAAGTACCGAGAAGAGGAAGAGGATCGGGGATGGGGCAGTGAGAGAAAGTGCATGGTGGGGACAGGGCAGGCCTCTCCTCCAGAGTCCCCTCTGCCCAGAAACTGGAAGGACGCACGATGGAGCCATGCGGGCATTGGGAGGAGGAGCATTCCAGCAAAGGCCCTGGGGTGGCGTCCAGCCCAGGCATCCTCAGATGCTCAGTTAAACGGTTCACAGTGACCCCTCCCCTTCCACCCGCAGGAGAAGGAGAAGAAGTACATGCTGCCTCTGGACAACCTTAAAATCCGCGATGTGGAGAAAGGCTTCATGTCCAACAAGCATGTCTTCGCCATCTTCAACACAGAGCAGAGGTGAGGGCCCACCGGGCCACGGTCGCTGGCCTCGTGCAGTCATCAGCAGCATCCACTGAGCGCTTTCTGCATAAGGTCCTTGGCCTGGGGTGTCATGTTCTAGAAAGGGAATCAAGTAAGAAGCAGAAAACTGGGTGCTTCCGGGTGTGGTCAGGGAGGATCTCTGGGCATGATGAAGTGAGGCGGGAGCCAGAGAGGGTTCTGAGCAGGGGAGGGACTGGCCCTGGCTCGCGTGCTCACGGGTGCCCCCTAGTGGGGGGGGGGGCTGTGGGGGGAACACAGTGCGGGCAGGGCCAGAGCTGGGAGACCAGGGTGGATGGGACTGGTCCTGGTGGGGCTGGAGGACTTAGAGGAAGAAGCGGCCCTATTCTGAGAGTCAGAGCTGACCAGACTCCTGGTGGATGCGGGTACAAGAGAGGAAGGCATTTTCTGGGGACCCTGAGCACCGCAGGGACCGAGCTGCCCTCTGCTGAGATGGAGAAGCCAGAGTTAGCGTAGGCTTGGGGACCGTCAGGGAGAGAGGCCTGTGAGACACATGGGGGAGTCCGGGAGGTGGCTGTGTAGGTTCGAGAGTCTGATGTTCCGGAACGAGCTCCAGGCGGGGTGTGAACTGGGGAGTTGTTATTGCAAGGCGGTGTTCAAAGTCATAGACAGGGTGAGACCCCTGGGTGAGTGTAGACAGAGAGGAGAAGGGTGCAGGAGGCCCTTGGTGAATCCACCCCCACGGGCATTGCGGGAGAAGATGTTAGCAAAAACAAAGATGCTTTTCTCAGCTTAGGAAGAGGCCCAGCTCTGGCAGGAGGTCTGAGAGCAGGAGGAAGTGCTGAGTGTAGACACATCCTCCTCGCTGCCCCAGGACCACCTTCCCCGCTGCCCGTCACTCCCACGCTCCCATCGGTTCGAGGCAAGCCTCGTGTCACGTTGTGTGTAAGAGTAGCCCGATCTCACTTTGTTCTGGGCCCGCTGGAAGCTCTGGGGCCCACTTTGGCCATCAGCTGGCTCCAAAAGCCTTTTATCTCTTCGGCTCTTCCCGCTGCACCCCCCACCTCCCCTACCTAAAAAGCCCGAGGGCACGTGGGAGACCCTGGGCCGACCCGCTGGGAGGCTCTTCCTTGCTGCGTGCAGGGCACCTGTCCCGCCTCCCCGGCCCCTGATCCCCTGTGCGAGGGGCTGAAGATCGTCCGTAACGCAGCATTCAGGAGTGAGGTCAGGAAAGCCAGAGTAGTAGTGATGGCAACTAGACAGAGGTTCGGGTTTCCTGTGGCTTTACCACCCAGGGCAGGGGGCAGCTCCGCGGACTTCCAGGCCCAGGTGCTCCTGCTCCTGAGCCCTCCTCCTTTTCCAAGATGGCTGCCCAGGGCCAGCCATCATGATGTTCCAGGCAGTACTAGGGAGGAGGAGGAGGAGAAGGAGCAACGAAGGCGTGCCCCTCGCTCCCTAAGACTCCTTCCAGAAGTCGGAGGGCAACTACTCATGGACTGCTGGCCGGCCGGCGCTCCATCATGAGGCCATGACTAACCTCAAACTCCGATCTCACACAAAAGCTTTGGGACGGCTTGGCCATCTTGGCCACACCTGCCTTGTGGGACAGGACGACGTGTGTGTGGCACAGATCCTGGCCTACAAAACACCATCCATAAATGCCATCCATAAATAGCGTCCATCCACTTTTCCTCCAGCCTGTGGCTCTGCGCCTGCCTTCTGCTCACAGACCCACATTTGCCCAGCATCTCCTGCGGTCTTGTTCTTGGACAGCACCACTGCCCTCCATCCCCCCCCCCAGCCCAGCCCCCAGGAATCGGCCGCATTCTACACCTTCACCATCCAGTGCAGTAGCCGCTGGCCTCATTTAGCCGTTTAAATGTAAATTGAATGAAATAAAATGTAAACTGAATGAACTTCCTCCACCACCCTCGCCCTAGCCCTATTCGTGGTGCTCACAATGAACCAGCCTGTGGCTTGTTGTTCCCACAGCCAACAACGATTCTGCCATCACAGAATGTTCTTGTGCGCAACTTAGCTGTAGTCTCCCTGAAAACACCTTGATGGGAGCGGCCCAACCAGGGGCGTTGAGGGACACCTGCCCGCTTCTGAGAGTATCTTTGGCAGCCTTCGGCCCCCGCAGGAGAGCATGAACGAGGAGCGGTGCCCAGGGAAAGGAGAGGCATCGACTAAACACGCAAAAAAACAAAACCCCCCAGATGCTGCTGGATGCAGACGCTCGCTGAGCTCGAGCTCTGCTCTCGGCACGGTCCTGGCTGCCATAGGCACTGACCTGGAGCTCCATCAGCCCGACGGGGTGCAGGCGCTGCTGCCGTCCCGGGGCTCGGGCTGTACCTGGCTCAGGTGTGAGTCCCCGTCCGTCAGACGCCAGAGGCCACGCTACAGCTCCAGCACCGGCCGGGCCCGTGGGCAGGGTCAAGCACATGCCTATTCCTCTCGCCGCAGGAACGTCTACAAGGACCTTCGGCAGATCGAGCTGGCCTGCGACTCCCAGGAGGATGTGGACAGCTGGAAGGCCTCGTTCCTCCGAGCTGGAGTCTACCCCGAGAAGGACCAGGTGAGGAACTGCCCTGCCCGGCTGAGGCGCCTTGGGAGGAGCAGACGCCTCCTGGGAGAGGAGGGGGTCTAGCATCTCGCTGGATGGGTCATTTCCAGGCACGTAGCCCGTACTCTCTTGAGCAAACCAAGGAGAAAGGGGGAGAGAGTTTTGCCGTCAGGGCCCAGAAGGTTCTCCAACTAAAGCCGAGGCCGGGGAGCTACATTTCCTGGGATCCCATCTGTTTCGTTCGATCTCCTCCTCCTGTCCTTGAGGTGGAGTGAACATGGCTGCCCTTGGCCCCCAAATTAACGTGTGCCCATCCCCAGGTGAGCAGGTCTAATCACCTTGGACAACGGTCACTCCAGGTCCAGGCAGCTCAGGCCAGGGCCCGGTAGGGCCCCATGGTGCCAACCTGGCCATCAGGGGATGTCCCCAGAAAGCCGGCGGCGGGCAGGACGCGGCAAGCAGCTCTCAGAGAAGGGGGACTCCCCATGCTCGCCTCAGGTCACGGTCGCCCCTCACCGTCTGCCCTCTTCCCCTGCAGGCAGAAAATGAGGATGGAGTCCAGGAGAACACCTTCTCCATGGACCCGCAGCTCGAGCGGCAGGTAGAGACCATTCGCAACCTGGTGGACTCGTATGTGGCCATCATCAACAAGTCCATCCGCGACCTCATGCCAAAGACCATCATGCACCTCATGATCAACAACGTGAGTGCCCGGCGCTGGCTGGGGGGCGGGGCCTGCCTGCGCGGGGGCGGGGCCAGGGCAGTGCAGCCTGATTGGAACGCTGTTTGGTTTGGTTTTTAAAAGATTTTATTTATTTATTTGAGAGAGAGGGAGGGAGAACATGAGCGAGGGGAGGGACAGAGGGAGAAGCAGACTCCCTGCTGAGCAGGGAGCCCAATGTGGGGCTCAGTCCCAGGACCCTGGGATCGCGACCCAGCGGAAGGCAGACACCCAACCCACTGAGCCACCTAGGTGCCCCAACACTGTTTTACTTAAAATGTAAAATTGGAGTGAGTCGCTACCTTTTTAACATCAGAATCAGGATTCTCAGGCTCTCTTGGGAGATTGGAAGGTGCAGGCCACATGGGGCTCACTCCCATTTCTGTAGATACGAAGCTAACACCACACGTCTACACTTCCTCTGAATTTTTTCAGCCTTGTAATAACCCTAGGAGAGGGACTGGTGTCATTTCCATTTTATAGACAGGACAGCGAGGCCCAGCAACGTCAAGAAACCTGCCCTGAGTCACTCAGAAGAGTGGGAGGTGGGATTAAAACCCAGACTGAGTCCCAAGCTGTGGCCTCCTGATGGCTTGCAGCCCAGCCTACCTTCAGTCGGGGGCATTACCTGCCTCCCCCAGGGCTCCTGAGACACTCAGGGCTTTAGGCTCCTCTTTGGTGAAATGCTGCTGTACTAATACCTCCCGCTCTAGGTTGCTGGGAGGGTGCAGAGGGCTCCTACCTCAGGCCCTCAGCTCAGCTAGGCACTGAGCAATCTATGTAGACCAGCTTTGGTTTATGTCGTGCCTATAAAAGCTCTCGGTGTAACAGTATCTAGAGCAAAAATCCCAAGTCCCTTCTTCACTGTGTTCTTCATGATCTCCTTCGGGGTGAGCACTGTTAGGTTTCATGGGTGTGCTGGTATATTCTTTTTTTTTTTTTTAAGATTTTATTTATTTATTTGACAGAGAGAGATCACAAGTGGGCAGAGAGGCAGAAAGAGAGGAGGAAGCAGGCTCCCCGCTGAGCAGGGAGCCCGATGTGGGGCTCGATCCCAGGACCCCGAGATCATGACCTGAGCCGAAGGCAGAGGTTTAACCCACTGAGCCACCCAGGCGCCCCTGGTATATTCTTCACATACAGGATTTATGATACACTTGCTTCCGCCACCATGAAAGTTACAATGCATAAGTGGTTTGACCCCAAAGTTCTATTTGCAGGAATTTTTCCCACAGAGACCTTTGCCCATATTCAAATTGAGCACATACGTGCTTATTATTTTAGCGTTGTTGGGTAGTGGCCAAAGATTGGAAATCTCTATCCCTTTAATAGAATCCATGTAATGCGTAGTCAGTCGATCAAAAAGAAAAAGAGGAGGAGGATCTCCGGGTTGATAGTAAGTCTCACTCACAAAGTGGAAAACTATGGAGCGTAACAATGTACAGGAGGGCTCCATTTGTCTGAAAGGGGAGGGGAAATAAGCCCTCAAGTGTGGTCATTTTTGTAGATGCTGGAAGTTCGTCTGGGAAAAGTCAATATCTATTCTTAAAGAAGACAGTGATAGAAGGAGTCTTCTGTTACGAGTCTGTGTTTCAGCCTCAAAACCACTCTTGCCTTGATGGGGAAGCACAGGAAGCATCCCCTCTAAAATCAAGGACAAGTTGGCCATCTCCACTTGTGTTTGAAGCTTTCTTGAGAGGCGCCTGGGTGGCTCAGTCGGTTGAGCGTCCAACTCTTGATTTCAGCTCAGGTCATGACCTCAGGGTCCTGGAATCAAGTCCCGCATCGGGCTCCATGCTCAGGGGGCGCGTCTGCTTGGGGATCTCTTTCCCTCTGTTCCTAAGAGCAGGTGTGGGGGACGCCCTGACCTCTCTGCCCCTTGCCCCCCAGACAAAGGCCTTCATCCACCACGAGCTGCTGGCCTACCTGTACTCCTCGGCGGACCAGAGCAGCCTCATGGAGGAGTCGGCTGACCAGGCCCAGCGGCGGGATGACATGCTGCGCATGTACCATGCGCTCAAGGAGGCCCTCAACATCATCGGGGACATCAGCACCAGCACCGTGTCCACGCCCGTGCCACCGCCTGTCGATGACACCTGGCTCCAGAGCGCCGCCAGCCACAGGTCCTAGAGGCCGGGGCACCTGGAGTCTGCGGAGGCCGCTGCCCGCGGGTCCCCAGCTCCCCCACGTGTCCTGCCGGGGCCCAGCCCCGGGGCGGCTGGGGTGAAGGGGCCTCGTCACAGAGCTGCTGCCCAGCCTAGGCCTGAAGCAACAAGGAGAGACAAGGGTTGGGTGGAAGGCCCGTCTGACTCCTGGCGTTTTCCGTCTGTTAAGCCCAAGTGGAAGCCGGAGCGGGCGAGAGGCGGGGCAGCGGGGGCCCTGGGGTCATCTTCCTGGAGCACAGAGCGCAGGCGAGAACGGCTGGTTGGGGAGGATCTGCGGGAGTAGCTGGAGGGCATGACCAGCCTGTCCCCTGGCCGCTCAGCCACCTCAGAGCTGTTGGATGGACATGAGACACTGGCAGGGGCAACCCAGAGCCTCAGGCAGAGACACCTAACCAGTGACAGGGCAGGTGGCTGAAGCACAGAGGGTCGGTCAGGGGAATCTCCTAGAAGGTGTCAGTCCTGCCGAGGCCTCAAGGAGCCATGGAGTTGCTTAGGGAGAGAGAACAGTGGGTGCTCTGGCCCACGGGGGAGCCTGTGGGATGCCCAGGGCAGGCTTGGAGGCACTGGACTTGATTTGGAGTCAAGGCTGGTCTCTGGAAGGATCTTTGCTTAATGAGGGTGGATTGGAGGAAGCGGGGAAGCAGACAGGCCTGAGCAGGGCTGGTGCGAGGGAAGTGGCCCTGGGAGTGAGGTCAGAGGGAAGCAGGAGCTCCTGGTGGCTGAGGAGAGGTAGGGCAGGCCCTGGTTCAAGTTTTAGCTGGGGACACAGCCGTTGCTAAGCAGGTGGTGGCGGGGCGGATGGAGGGGCCCAGGACACCCGTGCGGCCTGCTGCCCAGAGCAGGCATGCCCCTGGGCGGTGGCCGCTGCCAGCCTGCGCCACACCCTGGCCCCCTCAGGTTTCCACAGCCACCCTGGCAAGGCTGGTACTCCCCACCCCCTTCTCCAGCTCACACCCTCTCCTTCCTCCACAGCCCCACTCCACAGCGCCGACCCGTGTCCAGCGTGCATCCCCCCGGCCGGCCTCCAGCAGTGAGAGGCCCGACCCCAGGGCCCCCTCTGATTCCCGTGCCAGTGGGGGCAGCAGCCTCCTTCGCTGCACCCCCCATCCCGTCCAGGCCTGGACCCCAGAGCGTGTTTGCCAACAATGACCCCTTCTCGGCCCCACCTCAGATCCCGTCTCGGCCGGCTCGGATTCCACCCGGCATCCCCCCTGGAGTGCCCAGGTAAGGCTGGACCCCCACCCCACTGCCCACCACTAGAGCCACTAGCCCGCGCCCTGGGGCCTCCCCTCGAATCGAGGAGCTCTCCTTGCGCCCTGCGGGAAGTAGAGCCTTCATTCCCATTTGGCTGGTGTGAAAACTAAGGCCCAGAGAGGCCAACTTGCTTGCCCAAAGTCACAGAGCAGTGGAGAGGCAGGGTGACTCCCAGGTTCCCAGGCCTGGCCTCTGCCTGAGCAGGTGGCCCACCACACAGATTGGGACTCCTCACACAGGGCCCCTTCTCCTGGTTTTGAGCTTTGTTTCCTTTCTGAGGACACACACATGCGCCGTCGCACACCCCTCCCTGCCTCACCCCACCCAGCAGGCCAGGCTGTGTTCTCCACACTTCTCCCGTGAGGAACCCGAAGTCCGGGGTGGGCGGGGACTCACCCAGAGTCACACACAAGATCCTTCGTGTCTAGCAGCCTTCAGAGCATCGGGCATCGGGCAGCACCCTGGGGCGGGGGTGGTGGGGCTTGGGTCCCCTCCCTTGTCCTGCTTATGGCCTCACTGCCATCTCCCCCTCTCCCTCCCCGTCTGTCTTTATTCTCTTTGCAGCAGAAGACCCCCTGCTGCGCCCAGCCGGCCCACCATTATCCGCCCAGCCGAGCCATCCCTGCTCGACTAGGCTACGGGGAGGGGGGGGGGGGGCGTGTTCTCAGGGGGTCTCCCCCACTGTGCGGGAGCTTCGGTGGTCCGGGCCTCTCCGCTGTCCCTGGCCCTGTCATCCACGTGCCAGGACCGGGCTCCCTGTGGGCAGCCCCCTGCCTCTTCCTTAACCTTGGCCCCCCATCCCCAGCTGGACACAGCACTGAACGAAGGAGCCTCGGAGCCCTGGGGCAGGGGCGGGAGCTGGGCCGTTGCACTTTGGGGGACGGAGTCCCAGGGTAGCAGAGGAGGGAATGCACTCTGGGTGCCATCTCGAATGAGGATTCAGGCCCCGGGGCCGGGAGGGACTCACCCAGGGCTTCTCTGGGCAGGAAAGCCTGAGAAGACCAGGCCTTCTGGAAACTGGGGCAGCAAGAGTGCCTGTCCCCCCAGCCCTTCCTGGGGCCCAAGGAGCATGTCCGTTTCTCAGCAGCGGGAGCTCCAGGTAGTGAGCCAGGCCCAGCAGGCCCTGTGCTGCCCGCCTTGCGAGTTGTAAATATTCCTTCCATGGCCGTATTAATCACACGGCTGAGCCTCGGCTGCCGGAGGTGCCTTCGCCGGGTCCGGAAGCCTCTGTGCTGCCGGCCTTACTCTCTCCTCCCTGGGTCCCCGCCGCCTCCTAGGTCCCCGGGGTGGCTCGGGCTCAGGGCTGAGTGAGTGGGGAGGCTCGTAGGGGTTCCTGGCTCTCACCCAGGCCTCCCCAACGGGGTGGGCCCCCGGTGGCCCATCGTGGAGCAGACCTTGCTCACTCCTCGCTCGGTTTGACCACTGTAAGTGCCTGCGCTCTGTATCCTATTAATAAACTAAAATAAAGGGAAGAAGCTTCTGGTGGCTGCTGTGTGGGCCTCTTGTGTTGGCGTTCAGGCTGAGGATGTGGGCTGCTCACCTTCCCCCAGCAGGCCTCTGACAAGGACCCCACCTCTCCTGGGGCTCTGCTCGTGGGCAGAGTTCGCTTCTTCCAGAGGCAACCACGCTCTAGAGGGAAAATCTCTTGGTTTCCTTAACACGTCAGGCATGGGGATGAACGTTCACTGCTCCCCCTGCCCACATACTAACCCAGGGGCCTGGCTGCAGCCCCTGACACAGGCCTGGGATGGGCAACAGAATCACGCAGGAGAGAGAGAATCCCGGCCGTCTACCCCCAACTGCCGTGGTCAGGGCCCCACCACTGCAGTCCTGAGGATTCCATCCAGGTCCAAGGCCTTCCGGCCCAGCCCGGGTCACAGTTCAACTTTGCTTTCTGATTTTTCTCTTGTGCCCAGGCGACCACCTCCATCGGCTCCCGCCCGGCCTTTCTTCTGAGCTTCGTGGGAGACCCCTCCCGCCTGCCTGGTTTGCCCCCTTGGGGGCAGGTCTGTCCCGGCTGGTGTCCCTGAGCCCCAGTCACCAGGCTCTGTGATTTTCTGACCATAATTTATTGACTCCAGTGCCCAGGCCAGACCGCCCTTTGTTCCGTGAGGCTCCTGCGCAAAAGCTTTGGCTGGGCCACCCCTCAGCCCTGCCCAGGGCCTCTGCAGGGAGAGCAGGAGGGGGCGGGTGGCCATGCAGCCCCCCACTCCTAGAGTTCTGGTACCAGACCCCACAGCGAGCCCACCCCGTGCTGGGCTGAGGGGCTGGGCTCCTTCCTCTCAATAAAAGTGACTGTCCTGGCAAGAACACTGCAGCCGTGTCTCCTTCCTGGCCCCTGGCGTAAGCAGGCCGCCCCCAGCAGCAGCAACAGGCCTCTGGTGGGGCGACAGGGAGACAAAGGAAGGCATGGGGTCCCACAAGCAGCAAGCCCCCTCCCACCATCCCCTGGCTCAGAAGGCCAGGAGGGAAGGGAAGGGAGAGCTTGCTTCCTGGGCCCCATCCCACGCTGAGCAGTGCCAGTGCAGGCTGGGCCTCGGGCTAAGGCACACACGTTCACCGGAGGGGACACGGAGAGGGGCCAGAAGATCCGAGGGTCACATTCAAATGCTGCAGTGCACCCCCTCCATGCACAATTCCCGGGAAAGCAGGCGCAGCCACTGAGCTGTCCCTCCTGGTGGGCCCAGGCCTGTCAGCCAAGCCAACAACTGTTTCTCGCCTGGCCCCTGGCAGGGAGGAGACACACGAAGGCCATACCTCGGGCCGTGACTGCGTGGCCTCCCCTCCCATAGGAAACTGAGTTGGGGGAAGGGACCCCCAGATCTCACACACGTGTGCCCTGCTGCCCCTCCTTTCCCTGTTCTTCCTTCTGGGGCTACGTGGGCACAGGGCGCTTGTCCTGGAAGAAGCGCTTGAGCGTGCAGACCTGGAGCACGGCCACCAGCAGCAGCACGGCCACGTTCACCGCGGACCAGAAGTTGACCCGCTCCAGGTTGCCCTCCTGTAGGTTGCGGTCGCGTGCCTCAAAGGCCCGCAGGAGCGTCAGCATCTGGATGCTACGCTCCAACCGGGTCTTCATGGTCTCGATGGACTCCTGTGGAACAGAGAGAGGAGCAGGGTCAGGCCTCTGCCCTTTGGGGAGCAAGGACCAAAAAAACTAGGGGGATGGGGTGAACCTATGTTTCGGGAGGAGAGAGCTGAGAGGAGACTCTGGCCAGGCTGCCTGAGTCTAAATCCTCTCTCTGTGCTGACTGCCTCTGTGACCTTGAGCAAGTTTATTAACTTCTCTGGGCCTCGGTTTCCTCCGAATTGCAGTGAGAATTGAAGGCCTGAATAAGTATAAAAAAATGTACTTACTAGTGGTTAACAATGCAGTTGCTAAAGCCAGACTGCCTGAGTTCAAATACTGGATCTGTCAGTTGCTGTGTGGCCTTAGGAAAGTTACTTAGCCATCCTGTGCCTCAGTTAAAATGGGGCATCGGAAGCACATTCCCTACCTCATATGGAGATTTCGTGAGTTATTCAAGCTCTTAAATTCCTACAGCTAGAAATGCACTATTATTTTAACTGTGAGTGGCTACTGTTCTAATTAAGGTGGGGCACCTGGGGGCAGGGCTGGGTCAGGCAGATGTGGACCCCAGCCAAGGTGGGGGAATAGGGGAGCACTGTTGCCCCAAGCCAGAGATCTGGGATGAGTGGCCCCGGCTCAGCCTGGGCATACCTTGATGTCCTCCATCTTGACATCCAGCATTTCCTCGGGCTCCACAGCCTCTGCCCAGCCCTCGACCTCCTCGTCATCCTGCAGGCTGTCAAAGATGAGTTCGAAGAACACCAGCTTCTCAGAGATTGTGCTGAAGGAGTTGTCAAAGCACAGCTTGTAGTCCCCAGCCTCTGTGGGCTCCACCCTGAGAGAAAGACACACAGACACACATGACCCAGAGTGGCCCACGGGCCGGACTTGGAGAGGCAGGGAAGGTGGTAACCTGAGGCCACCGGGGAGGGGCAGGGCTGAAACTAAACCCAGGCAGACAGTGGGACTTGACTCACGTGTGCACCCCATCTGCCTTGCGGGACTCGCTGACCAGCAGCACGCCCTGAGGGCTCTCCAGCGTGAAATCCACGTCCAGTCCAGCACCCCCGATCACCTGGGGGGACAGGTAAGAGGGTGGAGGGCTAGGGGTAGGCCAAGGGCACCTGCCAGGGAAAGCCAGGGCTGGACCAACCCGCACAGACCCATCCAGGACCACCAGCGGCCTACCTGAGCGCTGACACCTACACCTGCAACCCGGTCCTGCCCCACCTGTCCCTCTGACCGCGCCCCTTGCCTTCGCTCAGTCTTCATTGATAGGACGGCTTTGGGTTGGGCTCTTTCAACTGGTCACGCCCCCGTCGTAAGTCCTTGATCGACGTTTACCTGACCACACCCCAAGTGAGGCGACAGGGCCGTGCTTTCTTTAACCCAACCCCCGAAAAAGCCTCATATTGACCACGCCCTTCTAGTGGCGTATCTTGGTCACGCCTACCAACTCCGCCAGTCGAGCCAACTTTTGGCCACGCCCACTCGTGAAGTTCCTGTCCTGTGAGGGGCTCCCTCTTATAACCGATGGCCCCGCCCCCCGGCGGCCTCACTTTAACCCCGCCTCCTGCCATTATTCCCACCCCCTCCGCTCCCACGCACCGTCTCCACCAGCTCCTGCTCGCTCTTTCTAGCTCCGCCCCCGCGCTCTTACGCACCGGCTCCTCCCCCTCCCTCTTTAATCCATGCCTCGCTTCAGGGGCTTGGCCACGCCCCCTCGCCCTGGCTCCGTTCGGTCGCCTGCTCCCCGACTCGGGACCCTGTACCTGGTACTCGGTCTCGAGGCTTGCGTTGGCCGGCGCAGACTGGTAGAAACACTGCTTCCTCCCCGCAGGCAGCAGGAACGTGAACTCGCCGTCCTGGATCGGCGGGGGCCCTGCCCCCCGAACCCCCACCGGCGGCAGTAGTAGCCACAGAGCCAAGGCTAGGGCCGCGCCGGCCGCCATCATCCGGGTCACCCTCCGGTCTGCTAAGAGGTCGCGGTTCCTTTAAGAGCTAGCCCTGCCCCCTCTGCTACTCGGCGGAGCTCATTGGCAGCCGCTTCTGCCGGTGGTGTGAAGCGAGCGGAGAGAAAAAAATGAAGGGCCCCCTGAGAGCTTAGCTGCCCGGATGAATGCCTGCTGTGCCTTAAAACACAAACTTCTGGAGACTTCTTTTTGAGCAGCCTCTAGCTCTAGTGTCAACAGATGGTGAAGGAAAATGACAAAAATAAGTACTATGATGGCGCATGTTTCTCAGGCAAAAGTTAAGACAGCTAAGTAGGAGGCGGGCCGGGGCCTTCTAAGGCACCTCCCTGCGGTTTTCCCAGAGTACGCCGCGTGCGACGACCGTTGAGCGATCTGGCCCGGGTGGAGTAGACTTCAAATAAAGGCCGGGCTTGGACCTGTACGCGACCCGTAGGGTTCACGTATAAGCTGATTCAACTGGGGGCGAGAGGGAGACCCTTTCGTATTGATGTGGGGGTTTCGTGTTCCTTGTCCGTGGCTCCAGGTTTGCCGCCTGACCCTTTACTCCCTTTGCTCCTTAGAGCTATCGCTTTTGTCAGTTTCCTCGTCTGTAGTTGGGGTGATGGAACGACCGCCCCATAGGGCGACTGTGGGACGCGAGACGAAGTCCTGCCCGTAGCGCTCGGTTTCCTTGCGGAGAGTCCGTAGAGGGACATAGCCCAGCCTGCATCCCAAAGGTCCCAAACTCGGGGGGCCGGCAGGTAAACAGAGTAACTGCTGTGACCCAGGGTAGGAAAAATGACAGCCAGGTGCTTGAGAGTCAGGAGAGCGTGGGCCTGGAAGTCACGAAGCCTCGCTCAAGCCACCCACACCCACCCCACCCCTTCGACCCTTGGCTTGGAATCATCCCGCCGGGCCTCAGTGTCCTCATCTGTAGGATGGAGTGATGCTTGTCCTGCCTCACTGGGCTGTCGTGAAGACTGAGAGAATGCTTGTTCAGTGCTTGGCACATTATAGGCCCTCATATATTATCTGCTATTTTCCGGTCTGATCGCCCACCACTAGGCAGCCCACCAGGTAACCTCTTCTCCCTCAGTCTGCCTTAGAGTATTTGGAGGCGACCACCCTCTGGGAAGCTGGCAGATAAGCCGAAAAGTCACTGGAGAAGTGGACTCTACTTGGTGATTCTGTCTAAACCTAAGAAAAAATGTTTAGATGGAAATTTTGAGTATTTAAAGATAGGCCCTGGAGTGGTTGGCAGTTGGTGACAATTACTCTTCGAATACAGCTGGTGGCTGTCAGCTCTTTCCTGCTTTTGGAGAACTTAAGGGAAGTCACACCACCTTGTTGTGTCAAAGTTTATGTGCAGCCACTGTCAGTGTTCCTTTTCATTTCCAAAGTTTTCTGTCATTGAGAATCGCTGTTTGGACATTTTGAAGTGTGGAGAATGGGGGATCTTTTTTAAAACTTATTTATTTATTTATTTATTTATAAAGAATTTATTTATTTATTTGTCAGAGAGAGAGTGAGAGATCACAAGTAGGCAGAGAGGCAGGCAGAGGCAGAGGGAGAAGCAGGCTCCCTGCTGAGCAAGGAGCCCGATGTGGGACTC
>CM052898.1:5793955-5819405 GCA_028534135.1 Potos flavus
GGAAGGGGCTTGGCCCTGCCGGCCAGTTCGGCCCTGTTAGGTCTCAGTTCCAGGAACAAATCCTATGCTGTTAAGAAAAAAAAAAAAGAAAGAAAGAAAGAAAGAAAAACACCCCCCCCCCAAAAAAAAAATCCGGCAGGCAGGGCAAATTCTAAAACTTTCTGTGAGAAGACTTTCAGAAAGAAGACTTTCTACTCAAGGCACCACCACTCTGGGGACTTTTCTTTTTTCCTTTAAAAAAAAAAAACGCATTTAAAATGAAACAAGTGGAAACAGAGACAAGGAGAAAAATTTAAAAAGTATCTTAGTCTTTGTGACTATATATGTACATATATTTTTAATTAAAAAACTGGGCGGGGGGAATACCTGGCTGGCTCAGTGGGTAGAGCACGTGACTCTTAATCTCAGGGTCGTGAGTTCAAGCCCCATGTTGGGCACGGAGCCTACTTAAAAAAAAATTTTTTTTTTAAATATGAAATACATCCATATGTCAAAATTATGTATCCAATAAAGCATCCTTCTGTCAGTAACCCCTGTCCACTGCCCGCTCTCCTCTGCGTGCAGACAGCCACCACCATTAGCAGCTTCTTGGAAATTCAAGCAAAAGTGAAAAGAGGGGGTATATACCCCTCACCCTTTCTACACAAACGATAGCATACTAGCCACGCTATCATGCTTCCTTTCCTTCACAGTAAATTCCAGTGGGATCTTTTCTAGGTGTTCTTTTTTTTCCATCATGGTAAAATATACATAACATAAAATTGACTATTTTAGCCATTGTTAAGTGTCCAGGTCAGTGGCATTAAGTACATTCACTTTATGCAATCATCACCGCCAACCATCTCCAGAACTCCATCCTGCAAAAATGAAACTCTGTCCCCACTGTATACTAACTTCTCATTCACAACAAACCCCAGGCCCAGGCACCCACCATGCTCCTTTCTGTCTCTGTGGAATTGCATATTCTGGACATTTTATGTAGAAATGATGCCATATAATGTTCATCCTTTCGTGTCTGGCTTTTTACAAAAAATATTTATTTAAGAGAGAGAGAGAGAGAGAGAGAGAGAGAGCACAAGCAAGGGGGAGGGGCAAAGGGAGAGGGAGAAGCAGACTCCCCGCTGAGTAGGGAGCCCCATGCAGAGCTCCATCCCAGGACCCTGGGATCATGACCTGAGCTGAAGGCAGACCCTAAACCCACTGAGCCACCCAGGCACCCCATGTGTCTGGCTTATTTCATTGAGCATAATGTCTTCAAGTTCATTCATGTTGTAGCAGGTGTCAGAATTTTATTCTTGTCGAAGGTGGAATAGTATTCCCTTGCATTTATATAGCGCCTTTTGTTTTCTGTTCATGTGTTGATGAACACTCGGGTTGTTTCTGCCGTTCAGCTACTATGAATAGTGCTGCTATGAACATGGGTGTGCAAATGTCTGAGTCCCTGCTTTCCATTCTAGTTTCTTTTTGAAGCATGCGATGACTGAAATAAAAGTGAAGCAGCTAATTGACCTCTGGCTTGTATTGTGATACCCTGCTGAGGGTCTGATATTCGCTTTATAATGCCCTAGGAAGTGGGGTTGACATTTTTTTAATTTTTATTTTTTTTTTATTTTAATTTGTTTATTTGAGAGAGAGCAGGGGGAGGGGGAGAGGGAGAGGGAGAGAGAATCTCAAGCAGACTCCCCGCTGAGCGGGGACCTGGATCCTAGAACCCTGAGATCATGATCTTAGCTGAAATCAAGAGTCGGACGCACAACCGACGGAGACACCCAGGAGCCCCAACATTTTTTTTTTTTTTAAATAGACAAGGACACAGAAGCTAATTATGGCCTTACTGGGATCGCCCAGCTAGGGAGGTACAGGGCTGGGATAGAACCCCGGACTGCTCTCACCCACAAAACTTCAGTTTTAATTCAAGTTCATCTCTTCTGTTTGTTTGTTTGTTTTTTAAGATTTTTATTCATTTATTTATTTGTCAGAGAGAGAGAGAGAGCACAAGCAGGGGGAGCAGCAGAGGCAGAGGGAGAAGCAGGCTCCCGGCTGAGCAGGGAGCCCAATGCAGGACTCGATCCCAGGACCCTGGGATCATGACCTGAGCTGAAGGCAGATGCTTAACTGACTGATCCACCCAGGGGTCCCAAGTTCATCTCTTCTTGACTGGCATTTCGGGCAGGAGAGTCCATGGTGGAGGAGAGGATAGACTTTCGAGGCAGGTTTCGTGGGAGCCCAGAACAGGGTGACAAGGTGGGGGAAGGGAAGAGATAATAGTCACAGCTTTGTTCACTTAACTATTAGTGCTTGCTATGTGCCAGACACTTTATCTATTTAATTCTTTCATGTTTTGTAGCAACTCTAGAAGGGGTATATGAGCATTCTCCCCATTGTGCAAAAAGGAAAAAGTGAGGCTCAGAGGGGTTAAGTTACTCAACTGGACAAGGCGGACCTGGGATTTGAACCCACGCTGTCTGCTTTCCTTCTCAGCATCCAGAACGGCAGGAGAACAGAGGACAGGATCTGGGCCCCAAGGCTGTGGGGTGGTGTGTGTGGGTGAAATGAGACCAGGTGGACTCGGGGGGGGGGGTGTCTCAGACTCAAAATGTAGGGAGAGCCTAGATCCTGAAACCTCAAATCACCCTGTTCTCTGTTTTTCCTCCACGGACAAAGAAAATGAATCCAGAAGAAGATGCAGCCCCTCCGGATGCTTGCTCAGGCTCCGCCGAGACACCTGGCAACTCTGGGCCCCGGAAAAGGCCCACCTCCACATCGTCCTCGCCTGAGCCCCCTGAATTCAGCACTTTCCGGGCCTGCCAGTGAGGCTGAGGATCGGGGACCCCTGTGTGTCTGTGCATTCTCCATTCAGCCCTCTCTCTCGAGGGCCTGAAGTCCCTCCAGCTACTTTGGGGTTTCCGGCTGCTGCTTTCTCAGGGAACTGACAGAGGAGATAAAGGGAACCCTTGGCTTTGGGACCCTCCTCACAGAGAAGCAGGAGGGGCAGAGAGGGCACAGACATTGTCCTGGAGGCTGGACAGAAAGCAGGAAGACTCTCTTTGGATTCCCAGCTTCTCAGACCACGCGGGAAGGAGATGTTAGGATCTCTGTGGCCCCCAGCTGGGCCATAAGCCATCTGAGCCCTCCACATAGCCCTCCGATTTCCTCCTCCCCTCGCCACATCTGACTTGACCAACCCAACCGGGTTTTTGGAGCATAGGGTACCCGGGGTATGTTCTGTTAAGTCTGTCCTGCTGACATGCCTAAGTTATTAATTATAACACGTGTTGGTTGAACTGTTCCCGAGGTCTCTATGGAGTGTAATCCTTCAAGCCCAGGATCCCTGGGGTCTAATCACTGGATGCCTAGGGGGAGGGGAGCAGTACCCCTGAGGTGCATGCAGTCAAGGTGGTATATGGGGAAGCTCGTGGGGGTACAGGAGGGGGGACACTGTCACATGGCGTCTTTGCTAAAGTCCTTGCATTGGTGAGTGGAATGATGGGCGGGCTCAATGAGGAGGTCCAGAGAAGAGTAGGAACTAGAGAAGGTGGGAAGCCACCACCATCTTTTTTGGACCCTCTAGAAGAGAATGACGCCTTCAAGTAGTGACAGGGGGACTTGGAAGATAGGGGTGTGTGTGTGTGTGTGTGTGTGTGTGTGTGTGTGTGTGTGTGTGAGTGTACGCGCGCGTCCGCGCGCGCGTCCCGAGGGGGAAAGGGAGGGGCTAAGGGAGGGGCCCGGAGAGAAGGATCCTAGAATTTTTTGTAGGGGAATAGATGGCCAAGGATGGAGGCGTAGGGCAATGAGGGAAGGGGGCGGAGACGATGGGGAAGAGATAAGGAGCCGCTGAGTGCTGGGAGAGGAGACCTTCCCACGGACTCAGGTCGAGTGCAGAGGCTGAGTCCCTCCTCAAACTGATTTTCCCTTCTGGAGGGCTGCGGTGGGGCCACACGCTGGGGGCGTGTCCCGGGGCCTGGCCCCGCCCCTCGCGCAGGCCCTCCCTGAGAGCCCGGCGCCTCACAAAGCGACATCCAGTGGAAGGGAGCAGGACCGGCACAGGGGCGGACCCTCATCGTAGCTGGACCCCGCCCCTCGCGTGCCTCCTCACAAAGCCGGGCAGGGCCAAGGGGTGGAGCTCAGCCGCAGAGGCGTGTCGGAGCCTTCGGACGTCAGACCCGCCTCCACCTTTCCGGGCAGGGGAGCCGCCTCACAAAGCGCGACCGTTTGCGCGGGGCGTGGCCCGGGGCGTGTCCACGCGGCCGAGCACCGCCCGCTGGGGCGCGCCCCTGTGCCCGCCCTCCCCGCGTCTCCGCTCCAGCACCGCGGTACAAAGCGCGGCCTTTCGAGCAGCGCCCGGCCGGGGGGCGGGGCCCAGGCCCAGGGGCGTGTCCGCACGACCGAGCACCGCCCCCCGGCTCACGCTCCGCCCCCGCCGTTCCTGGGCCGCGGAGCCACCTCACAAAGCCGCGACCGTTCGCGCGGGGCGGAGCGGCCCCGTCCCCCGGCACCCTCCCTCCCGGTGCCCTAGGCGGCCAGCAGGGGGCGCTGTGCCACGGGGCAGGGCCTCGGCGGCAGTGGCGGCGAGGCGGAGCGCGGCCGGCAGGCGGCGCTGCCCGACTCGGCCTTGGCCTCGGCCTGCGCGTCGGCAGCGGCGGCGGCGGCGGCAGCGGCGGCGGCCTGGGCCCGGGCGCGGCGGCGGCGGCGGCGGCGGCGGCGGCGGCGGCGGGGCCTGGAGCCTGATCTAAGATGGCAGCGGCGGCGGCTGCGGCGGGGCCGGGCGCGGGCGGCGCAGGGGCGGCGGTCCCAGGCGGCGCGGGGCCCTGCGCGGCGGTGTCGGTGTTCCCCGGCGCCCGCCTCCTCACCATCGGCGACGCGAACGGCGAGATCCAGCGGCACGCGGAGCAGCAGGCGCTGCGCCTCGAGGTGCGCGCCGGCCCGGACGCGGCAGGCATCGCCCTCTACAGCCGTGAGTGCGGGGCCCCGGGGCCGGGCCGAGCGCGGGGGCTGCCCACGAGGCCGACCGGGCGGGGGACCAGGGGCGGGAGGGACGCGGCCGCAGCTAGGGGCCCGGGGCCCCGAGGGTGAGGGGCCCGAGCCGTGGGGGCCTGGTGTGGGGTCCGTGGCGCCGGGCCGAGGGAGCTGGGGGTGGGGGTGCCCCGAGTGAGGGCAGTGGAGGAACGATGTCAAGGGGCAGAGAGAAAAGAGGGCGTGCGTGGTGGCCAGAGGTGAGGTGCCCGGAGTGCGGTGGGAAGCGGGAAATGGGGGAGTGAGGGCCCTGAGATTGGGAGGGGGTAGGCAGGAAGTAGGGGGCTGAGCGGGGAAGGTGAATTCGTAGCCAGCCGGGGATGTGGGGGCTGGGTGGGAGGGAAGGGGGCCTGGGGTATGGGAGAGGTGGGAGTCCCCGGGGGCGGGTGTGGCCGCCCTAGGGGAGGGATGGAGGGGTGTGGGCAGCCTTTGGCCATCTCTCGGGACTCCCACGACTGCTAAAGACAGTTGGAAAGTGGTGCCCGGCCTGGGGCGGCCTGGAGGACCTGGTTCCACCCATCAGGAGCGTTTTGGCGTTCTGGACCCCCGTGTGGAAAACTTCTAGACCTGGGGAGAGGGCCCATGCTAGGGTGGTGCGAGCCGCTGGATGTGCTCCTGGTGGAAACGTGGAAGGGTAGGGCTCCTTCTTGATGTCCGGCTCCGAAGTAAGAGGTAACACAGCCTCCGCCCTCGCCACGGTCCTCCGATCTTTCTTTTTGGGGATGTGAGAAGCTGGTTACATTTTCAGAAGCTAGTTTCAAAACTGACATTTCAGTGGGGAAAAAAAAAAATCACAAATGCGTTTGCCAAGGCCCCTGAGTCTTTGTAGTTGATCCTTTTTCTTTCTCTGTTACTCTTTATTTATCTATTCTGATTCCTGATTGCTTGTTCACATTTTGCTATTCTGTTTCATTCAGCTTTGTCTCAGGGTTTCTTGCACTGATGCTCTGGAAGCCACGGAGGAGGCCTTTCCTGACTTTGGCCTGTGTGACTTTTTTTTTTTTTTTTTTTTTGCCACTTTGGGAAGGGGGGGTGGGCCAAAGGAAAATATCTAGAGCAGCTAGTTCACGCTGGGTTCTCCCTGCACTTCTACTTGGCAGACCCAGACTTGTGCAGTTTTGCCTACCTCCCAAGTATCCCAGCTCTTTTTGCCGGGGCAGAGCCAAGTTTTCTGGGACCAAATGAGAAGAGGGGAGAAGGGTATCTTAGGTGGGGGGGGGTCAGAGCTCAGGAAAGGCACTTAAGCTCTATTTAATACTCAGCAGGCTCGCTCAGGTGATAAACGTGGCCATTCATTTGGCAAGCATTAATAAAGAATAAAGATGGGCAGCATTTCTCCAACTAGGGTCCCCAGGCTAATCCTCAAAGCAGTTCCAGGATAGTCAGTTTTTCTTTTGTAAATAACTTCTTTTGATTTTTGGACGGTTTTTGATTTATAGAATTATTGGGGACATAGTACAGAGAGTGCTCATATACACCACACTTGGTGTCTCCTTTATTTTTTTTTTTTTAAGATTTTATTTGAGAGAGAGAGATCACTAGCAGGGGTAGCTGCAGGCGGAGGGAGAAGGGA
The DNA here is from genome assembly GCA_028534135.1 of Potos flavus. NCBI lineage: Eukaryota > Metazoa > Chordata > Mammalia > Carnivora > Procyonidae > Potos > Potos flavus. The sequence continues at coordinate 5,800,542 of CM052898.1, forward strand.
GCCCGATGCGGGACTCGAACCGGGACTCTATCCGGGACTCTGGGATCATGACCTGAGCCGAAGGCAGCTGCTTAATGGACTGAGCCACCCAGACGTCCTCCTATGCCTAACACCTTCCTCCAGGAGAGTTTTTACATTTTGTGTTTCTGTGTTGTGGGTAATCTCGATGTTGTTACTAGTTATAAAGATAACATTGTCTTTTAGAGGTAATTCATAACTGAGGCATTTGCGAAAGGGGGAAAGTCCTCGTTTCGCAGATTGAGATCCCTCAGTCAGGGATGATTTCATCTTGGATCTGAAAGAATGTTTCCTCTCGATGCTCAAGTAACATTGACGTGGGGCTGAGAACGTGGGTTCTGGAGTCAGCTGACCCTAGTTTTGTCTGTTCCTTAAGGCTGCCATGCCACACATGATGGCTTAAAACAAAAGGAATGTATTCTCTTACAGTTCGAGGCCAGAAGTCTGAAATCAAGGTGTTGGGAAGCCCCCCCCCTTCCTCCTTCCAGAGGCCCTGGAGGAGAATCTCTTCTTACCTCTAACAGCTTCCTCTGGGTCTAGGCCTTGATTGGCTTTTGTTAACCAAACTCGTCTCTGCCTCTGTCTTCACATGGCCTCCGCACTGTGTCTCTGTGTCTTTACTATAAGGACTCCTGTCATTGGATTTAGGGCTCACTCTAAATCCAGAATGATTTTATCTTTGAGAGCCTTAATTACATCTGCAAAGACCCTTTCTTCCAGATATGCCACTTTCACAGGCTCGGGCGTGGGGGGCTTGGGGCTTGGACATACTTTCTTAGGGTCTTCTACGTGGACTAGGTCGGTGCCCTACTAGTATCTGTGAGACTTTGTGCCTCAGTTTGTTTATCGGTAGATTAGGGGTAGGGCTGGGAGCTCTCGAGACTTCCTCCAGTCACATTGTGGCGTATCGTGTGTTTGCTCAATAAGCTAATACTCTTTTGGTGGTAGCACCTGCTCCCATGGCAGGCTGGGCCTGGTGATGACCTCAGACTTGGCTGGGTCACTGTGCAGGGTGAGGCAGCACCGGTCCCTGAGCAGGCATGGAGAGCGGGGCGCACGGGGCGGGATCGCTGTGAAGTGGGCTGGGGGAGCGTGGAGTACCAGGGCTGCGGTGTGGAGTGGGGGTGCACCGTGCCCCGGGATCTGTGAGCAGGCCCGGCCCGCCGGGTGTAGAGTGTGAGCCCGCAGTCCCTTGGAGAAAGTCAGAGATGGTCCGGCCACCGCGGGGATGTGTGGGGATCTGGCGGCTGGGTGGCTTGGGGACACTTGGGGCCTGCTCGGAGCTTTGGGCCTTGTCCTGGGATGAACTTCCTTCCCTGGCCTCCACATTTTCCAGTCTGCACCCTTTGGGGTCCTGATTGCTTTGGCCAGATGAGAAGGTGGCCGGAGCCCTGTGCTGCTCACCGGTCCCTGGTGAGGCTATGTGTGATTCCAGATCCCCGGGATTCAAATCTGGGTGTGGGTAGGGACCGGGAGGTCAGCCAAGACACGCATCTCCCCGTGCCTCACGCGGGAGGTGAGCCCGAGGCGTGCTTGGGTGCTGGCAAGGGTTCTGAGCGCAGAGCCTGACTGGCGTGGGTCACCGGCTGTGCGGCCTCGAATGAGCCACTCCACCTCCCTGAGCCCGTTCCTCGCCTGCCCCTGCACCTCCCTGTGCTCAGCCTCGCTTTCCTCCTCGGCAATGGGAATGATACCACTCGGGGCCCGGAAATTTGGGTGAAGCGGACCGTGGGAGCGCGGAGCCGGGGGTCTGGTGGTTAACAGTGATTGTTTCTGTAGATGTTGCCGCCGACGGTGTGGCTATTGGTTTGGAGTGACGAAGAGCTGGCTTCTCTGGGAGGGAGCCCCTTAGGCTGCAGGGCCGTCCATCCAGCCGCTGCCTCGCACCCTTCCACAGATGGAAGAGGGACCCTGGGGCTGCGACTTCCGCCTCAGGCAGGGGTGCGGGGGGTGGCTGGGGAGATGGGTGTGGGTAGCAGACATACAACCCTGTTCCTTGACGTCTACACCCTCCCATGTGAGAAAGATGACAGCTGCAGAAGGCTCTGTCCCAGTCACCCCGCAGGGAACGGTAACCCTCCCCACCCCTCCTTGCCGTTTGAAGTCGCCCTGGCCCGTGTCCATGGCAGTGGCTAAATGGCAGCTACCAAAACCGGGCCATTTTCCCTGGGCAGAGGTGCGGACGTCCCGGGCCGTGAGGACGCTTTGGCATGGCCACTGGAGCTCTTGGACTCAGGGAGCCCTCCCTTGGAAAGGAGGCAGCTTCTCGGGAAGCCCGTTGTGGGGCCGCCACGGCGGCGAGCAGAACAGACTCTCGGTTCCTCAGGCCCCCGGTGTCCTTTCTGGAGATGACTGTGTCACTTTTCTTTCTTGGTCAGTGTGAGTCGGTTTGTCTGGTTCTGATAGAGGCTACATTTCAGTTTGTGGGGGGCGTGCCAGGGTGTGGAAACCCCAGAGAAAAAACCCTTTGTGGAGACAAGGTTGAAGAACAGCCTGCCTCCGTGGACCCAGGAGCTCCTGGGACTTCCTGCAGTCACAGTCGTGTGGTACCCCCCTTGGCAGCGGGGGGCGGGGGGCACAGAAGAGTTCGTTGTGTGCCCAGGCTCTAGGACCTTCAGTGTCAAGCTGGGGTGACACTCCAGAAAACTAGTAACACCACAGGGGCATTCCCGTTCCAGGGGTGCCTGTAAGACGTTCCTGCCTGCTGTCATTTTACTGAGCATTTACTGGGTACTGGGCTCTGTGGGAACCTGTGTGGACAGACTCAAATGTTGGCCCTTGGGGGCAGCTGGGGAGAGGATGAGGGCATAACTTAGGCCCTATGGGCTGACGATGGTCTGTGAGCCAGAGCAGGCCTGTGGCCTCTGTCTAAACCACGAAAGGGAGCTTTGTACGTTTCTGAAGGGTCTATTAAAAAACCTCCAAGAACTGAAGTAAGGATATTTAACTGACACTCTTGTGTCTTGAAAAACCGAAAATGTTGACTTGCTGGCCCTTGACAGGAAAAGCTTGTGAACCCCTGGGATAAATGAACAAAGCCGGCAGGAGGAGAGGGGGACACCGTGGGAACGTGGCCCCAGCCCGGCTCGCCAGATCTGCCATGGCTTTTAAGAGAAACCGAAAAGCCTTTCTTTGTGTACATCTATTTTTGTTTGTTTTTGTTTATTTTATTTTATTTTTTAAAAGATTATTTATTTATTTATTTGACAGAGAGATCACGAGGAGGCAGAGAGGCAGACAGAGAGAGAGGAGAAAGCAGGCTCCCTGCTGAGCAGAGAGCCCGATGTGGAGCTTGATCCCAGGACCCTGAGATCATGACCTGAGCCGAAGGCAGAGGCTTTAACCCACTGAGCCACCCAGGCGGACCCATCTGTTTGTTTTGATTGTGAAGTGGCCTGATCACTCAGGCCGGGTAGAGCACCCTTCCTGGACTCTGTGGGCCAGTTAGCCTGACAGTGTGGCCGTGGCCGTTCATTAGTGCTTAGAATAGTCCCTGGCGGTCAGGGACATCGCTCCCATTTTATTGGTGGAAAAACAGGTGAAAGGGCTTGACCAGGTGACCTGGCTGGGCGGGCAGGGGAGCTGGCTTTCAAGGTCACGGCCACTGGACCTGCTCATTGTTGTACTGCAGGGCGGTTCCGTGAAAAGGGGTCAGGATTCCATCTATTCATGCATAACAGAGATCCAGAGCCAGTGGCTTTAGCAACGGCATTTTATTTATTGTGCTCTCACGTTAGAGTCTGGAGGGTGGCAGATCAGGGCTGGTGTGGAGGCTTTGCTTCAGGAATTCCTTGGGCCCAGGTCCTTCCAGCTAACCCCCCCTCCATCGTTTCTAGGGTGAGGTCCTGTCCTTGTGGAGCAACATGGCACCCGGAGTCCAGGTATTACCCTGGTGTCCAGACAGCAGGATGAAGGAAGGGACAAAGGTGCCGAGGGTGTGGGCCAGGCATCTATCTGTTAAGGAAAGTGTCCAGAAGCTGGCTCTGGGCGTTTCTGCCTTCATCCCGTTGGCAAGAATGCGGTCGCGGAGCCACCCCTAGCTGCAAGGGAGGCTGGGAAATGTAGTCCGTAGTCTGAGTGGTCCGCTGAGCTCGGCTCAGCTAATTGTGGGGCTTCTCTTTCTGTAGGAGAGAGGACAGACACTGGGAGACGGTCAGGCACCTTGGTCACAGGAGGTAGGATGTGGACGTAGCCAGTGTTGGGAAGGGCGTTTCTGGTTTATGGAGGGCTCAAGTCCGGGTGGGGGGCAGCAGCCTGGTGGGGGGCCAAGGGGTTTCTCTGAAGAATGGAGGAGCCAAAGGGGGGCTAGCAAGGTGAGGTCCAAGTGACGTTTTACAGACCACAGGGCCTTTTCCTGTATGTGATCAGGAGCTGCCCGCCATTTTCCCCGGAGGGGCGTACGTGATAAAATGTTATTTCTGAAGACTACTGTGGCAGCAGGTTACAGCGTACGGGAGCAGGGAGAGAGGGGCCTGTGGAAGCTTCCAGACTAGGGAATGCAATAGGAATGTAACCGAATAGCTTCACCTTAGCCTGCCCCCGAAGTGTATCAGAGGCTCGGAAGTTGTGTTAGGGAACAAAAGGTGAACTCTGCCCAGGGCAAAGGCCATGACCGTGGCCAGGGGTTGCGAATCACCTGCCCTCAGGTTTGCTTCCCCCTATGTGGTTAAACTAAAAGTAGACCCCCACTATTTTTTTAAATTGTGTGATTTCATGTCAAAATCTGACTTTATACTTGTGAAAACTCAGAAGGGCTGGCAGCCCCAGGCCCCCCGAGCTCCGAGGCGGAGCTCGATAGTGGTGCCACCTTTGGAAGGGGCCTGCTGCCCTGATTTGCCCGAAGTCCCCTTCCTGCTTGTCACTGCCCCAGCACGGAGGCTCCGTGCCAGTAGCCATTTGTGCTTCCACTTGCAGTGGTTTGTTTCTTAAAATAGAGAGGCATTTCTGTGAACCCAGGCTGCCCTCGGGTGTGGGAAAATGTCCTTTACCCTTAGCCGGCACCCTCCTTCAGCCCCTGGCCCCTTCCTCTGGGCAGCTGACTTGGAGCCCTGTGGAGGGTGTGGGGCTGTTACCTCGAGTCCTGAGCTGATCTGGCTTCTAGCCCCAGGTCCCACCCATTGCCGACCTCCCAGCCCCCCTTCCTTCTCTCTACCTGCCCAAAGCCCCTCATTGGCCGTTTGGAAACCCAGAAGTTCAGAAAGCCTGGCTTGCTGCTCCTTTGACAGCAAAACCTAACCTGACCCAAACTCTTAGGTTGGCGAAATCCCACCTGAGCTGCCACGTGGGGCTCTTTACAATCTCCGCACATCCAATTTAGTCTGACTAATACCTTTTGGGCTTGTGGGGGCCCGCATCTGAGATCACAGGTACAAAGTGGCCAGTGCCACGAGCCACACCTGGCAAGCACGCGCCACGTCCCGGGTCGAGGTCTAGATGCGTTGGGCGTGCAGGGCCTTTGGGCAGAAGGAGAATGGTGGGAGCTCAGGGCTGATGTGAGGTACAAGGCCTCTGAGCAGGTCAGATTTAGCAGAGTGGGAGAGGCTTGGCAACCTCTCCCGGCAGGTGCCATTCCTCTCCTGGGGAGCCCGCTGGGTGCCTGGGATCTGCTCGTCACCTGCTAGGTGGTGAATTTGTCGGGACAAGTGGGAAATTCCCATCCCGGAGAGTGTGGAATGGAGGTTTGAGACCTGGGACAGACTGCTGCTCCCTGTGGAGAGTGGAGGATGGAAGGGGCTTCAGGCAGCTCTGAGACAGGTTTCTTTTTTTTTTTTTTCTTTAAGATTTATTTATTGGGGCGCCTGAGTGGCTCAGTCATTAAGCGTCTGCCTTTGGCCCAGGTCATGATCCCAGGGTTCTGGAATAGAGCCCTGTGTCGGGCTCCCTGCTTTGCAGCAAGCCTGCTTCTCCCTCTCCCACTCCCCCTGCTTGTGTTCCCTCTCTCGCTGTTTCTCTCTCTGTCAAATAAATAAAAATCTTAAAAAAAAATAAGTAAAGATTTATTTATTTGACAGAGAGAGAGAACACAAGCAGGGGGAGTGGCAGACAGAGGGAGAGAGAAAAGCAGGCTTCCCCCCCAAGCAGGGAGCCCGATGCGGGACTCGATCCCAGCACCCTGGAATCATGATCTGAGCCGAAAGCAGACGCTTGACCGACTGAGCCACTCAGCCGTCCCTAGACAGGTCTATTAATCTGAAGTCCTCGAGGGCCCCCGGGGGTCCCTTGATGCCCTGAAATTACATGCAGTTTTGCAGAAATCTAGAGGGACAAGAGTCAGTGGCTGTGACCTTGGACCAGCCTCCTTGACAAAAAGGGGAAAGGGGGTGACAGTGGCAGCTCTCTAGCAGGAACACACATCAGCTTCTTCATGGTGTGTCTACCCGATGGACCATGGCCTTGGTGTTGCTGTTGGTTCTCTGTGCGTGTTTCTGAGGAAAGGCTCCCGCTTTTGATCCTCCCCCCGAGGGATCTGTGACACGAGAAAGGCTGAGAGTCACTGGAGGTTAGCCCTGGATCAGGGAGTGAAGTGGATGCCTCTGGCTTCTGAGGAATGGGGTGGTCGGTGGGAGAGGTGGGGGCCCTGGGCCTGTTGGGCTGGGGTGCGGCTCTGATCGGCCAGGACTGAGAGGTCAGCAATGTCTGTCAGAGGGAGCCAGAGCCAAGGGGAGGTCACTGGATTTCTAGTCAGGAGAGGCAGTCCCCTTGGAGGGCTGGGGGAGGGGACCCAGCCAGCCGGAGGTGGTGGAGTCCCCAGGAGAGCGGAGGAGGGGAGGGCCCACCTCGCCCACACCCCCAGGGCCTAGCCACAATTCTTTGAAGATGGAGAGACCTGACCTTCCATCCATCCAACCACAAGCGTGTACTGGGCGGGGGACTTGCAGTCTTTTTATGCTGGTAGGTTACCTTTCGTCTACCTTTAAGCAGCTAGCAAAAACGAACTGAGCGTCTGCTGTGTGCCAGTTACTGTTTTAGGAGCTGGGGATACGGCGACGCCCCAAGCCAAGCTCCTGCTCCCACATTTACCGGCCTGGGGGATCGTGCGACAGGCGCTACGTCCGCAGTCACCTGAACATGTGCTTAGCGGTCAGCGTCCTCCGGAAGCGAGTGAATGGGGCAGAGGCTTGAAAATGCTGTGGAGGGCCACAGGGAGGTGGGGGCTCGGCAGGGTGGCCCCCCGGCTCGGGGGGGGGGGCGGCAGAACCTGTGGGAGAAGAGCAGGTGAGGCTGGAGGAGGGCCTGCGGGGGCCTAGGCCAGGCTCCACGCCTCGGCGCGACCTCTCCGTGCCTCTGTTTCCTCGACTGTAAAATGGGCTTCTCGACGGCACCCACCTCGGAGGCTTGGGGTGAGTTAATAGAAGGGTTTAGGATCGCGGCTGCCGCCTGGCAGGCCCAGCTGTGGCTGGAGCAGGGTGCTGGGGTGGGGGCACGGGGTGGCCTCACAAGGGGCTCCGGGGTGTTTATTCCAAGAGTGGTGGGGAGGGAGGCGACACCCGTGGCTGCGTCTGGGCTCCAGCCCAGCTCTGACCCCTGTCCTTTCCTCGCAGGGTGATCCCTGGCGGATGACTCCGTCTCCTGGATCTCAGCTTCCTCGTGGGTGGGGAGGCTCCGCCGAGGGGCTCAGCTGGGGGCAGGTGGCCCAGGTGTTGGGCTGGAGGCATAGCTCTGCACAAGCCGGACACCATTCCCCACCCCGCCGCGGGGGACGCGGCCCAGGAGTCAGCCTGCGGAGCAGGGCAGCCGAGGGGCTGAGCGTGGGGGCAGGAGGCCCCCGGCCAGAGAGGGTTGAGGTGGAAAGAAGGGAGCTCCTGGCGACCAGGGGGCGATGGCTCCGGGGGTGCCTGGGGTCTGCAGCGTCCCTGGGTCAGTCCTATTCTCTCCGAGTTCCCTGGCCGGAATGAATGTTCTCCCTTCCCCTCCGGGACTGCGGCAGCCCCCTCTGGGTCAGAAGCTGCTGGAGGTCATGGAGAGTATAGGCGGGGGAGCCTTACCTTGATGTGACCTTGTGACTCTGGCCCCACGATGGCTGTTCAGCTTCCAGTTCGTCTGGGAAGATGGAGGGCAGCTTGAGGGCTGGTGTGAGCCCAGCACACAGCAGGTGAATAACACACTGCCTGATCGGTCACTGGTCTAAACCTGCTGCGTCGTCGGGAAGGGAAGATGTGTCCCAGGTGTGGGCGGCCAGGTGCCCGGCGAGCAGAAAGCCCTGAGACCACGAGGGCTGGGAGGGGCCCGTGGTGGCCTCGAGATCCTGCCCGGCCCCGCCTGGTCCCCGGTGACTCAGGAGGGCACCCCTGCCCCTGCGTGCGTCTGCCCTCCCGCTTTCTCACTTCAGGGACGTGCTTGGGAGGCTTCAGGATTCAGGGTCGCAGGCTCAGTGCGGGCTGGGGCCGCTGGCACCTTCACACCTGCCCTGAGGGACCGTGTCACCTGCTCTGACTTTTGGTTGAAGAATCCAGAGTTCCTGACTTGCCCTGCCCCCACTCCCTTTGTTTCCCGAAAACCAGTTCTATGAAGGAAATTGAGATCAGGCGTCCCCCAGGCCTGCGGGAGTTCGATCTGGAAACTCTGTGGCTTCGTGATCCTCTTGATGACTTGTTTTAATTGTCATTTAATCAACACCCGCAGATGCCCAAGCCTTAGGTGATTCTGTTGTGCCCGTGACTCCGCCGGGCCTGGACTGCGTGCCCCAGCCTCGGGGCATTTTGTGCTGTCAGGGCCTTCTTGGAAACAGGTCTAGACTGGTTTGCGGGAGGGGGCTCTGTCCCCTCTCCGCCCCCGCTCCTGGCGCGGAGAGAGGGAACCCCCTTTTATTCCCTCTTTTTGTGCGTCTCTTTCAAGCAATTCATCACCCACAGCTTTGGCAAGAGCGGGTCTGGGCTGTTTTTCTTTAAGATTGTTGGCGGATTTGCTTCCCCGCTAATTGTGTTCGTGTGGCTGGGGCTCGTTTTCGCTGGATATGTTACACACGTCAGAGTCAAGTGGTTTCATGTACGGAAACCCGCCTGACAACACGGGTATGGGTGACATTCCAGGTGAGGACAGTGCGGGGTGGGGGGGGAGGGCTGGCAGATCAGTGCTCTAATGAGAAAGGGGCGCGCTCGTGATCCCCTCCAGGGGGCATGTGAATAAGGAATCACAGATTGGGGGACCTTTTGCAGACCCGAGAGGGACATTCCAGAAAATTGGCCGTATTCTTCCTCGAGCTGGAGGGAAGGCGAAGGTCGGCTGGAGTTTCCAGAGCCGCTGTGCGCCCTGGAGGGGCCCTCCGCAGAACCTGGCTCTGCTCCGAGCGCTCTGCGTGACCAGAGGGTGGGGTTCCCGGTGTTGGACGGGCCTCCCAGATGGGGGGGCCACCGATGGGATGCCTGGCTCTGACGCCCCTGCCCCCCTGCCCCCCTGCCCCCTTGCCCAGCTTATCCGCTCTTCCGAGGCCTGCCGTAGCGGATGTTCACCGAGCTCGAACTCGACTGTGTGCCGGGCAGGCGGGCTCCGTGCCGGGCAGGCGGGCTCCGTGCCAGGCGCTCTGCGTTCATTGATGGCCTCACTGCGAGAGCAGCCCCGACGGACCGGCTGGCTGCCGCGTGCGCTTGGCACAGGGGTGCTGGGAGGAGCAGTGAATGCGGGGCGGGGGGGGGACCAGCCCATTCTCTGCTCCCCCAGCCACGCACACCCTGTGAGGAACCGAGTCGCCACAGCCCTCTCGCCCGGGTATATAAACGAGGAAACTGAGGCATTTGGGGGCAGGAAGCCACTGGGACGCCGGCCCCGGTTTGGCTCTCGCACCCCCACTTAGCTGTGCCGCCTTTCAGGCACTGGGGTGGGGGGCGTCCGTGCCCTAAAGGAAACTGCACAGTACATGGGGGAGGCGCCCACCTGCCCCTTCTGGTCCTTGTCCTGTGTCGGAGAAGTGGCCCCCGAGGACTCCTCTGGGGCCCAGAGCCAGTCTTTCCTCATTCCTGCCTCGTTGCTGATTCCGTCCTGGGGCGAGGCAGCCTCTGTCCCCTCTCACCTGTGCCTCATCTGCAGTCCTACTCAGTGAGGCAGCCTGAGGGCAGAGGTAGGTGCACAGGGCCCCCCGAATTCTGATCCACCTGGGCCCGAAGGTGCTCTCGGAGCCGCAGGGGCCTGGCGCAGGCCCTCCAAGCAGTGGCGTGGCCCCAGGATGTCCTGTTTCACCTCCACGCCGGTGGGCAAACTCCTCTTTGAGGCCGGGCCCCTGGTGGCCCCAGAGTCCGCTCAGCCCCTGGGCTGCGGTTTCCTCCGTCCGTCCTCTGCTGAGGCTGCACCTGCCCCGTCCTCCTGCCTCTCCTGTCGGCCTTTCTAGAGCCACTCTGGTCTGTGTGTCGAGGCCCCTCCACCGGCCCCAGGGCAGAACCCCCAGGAACCACAATGCCGCCCCTCAGCAGTGGCTCCTTGGGCTGAGCACGCTGGCCCAGACCTTGACGAGGGCCAGAAGGTGGGGTGTACTCCCCACTTTGAGGGTTGGGCTCCCCCAGTGCCCAGGGTCCTCTTGCTGCCCCTTGACATGCCTCGTTCCAGCCCTGCGTCCCAGGCCTCCTCGTGTGTCCCCTCTGCCAAGGGCCTCCCCTGCTGACCTTGCTCCTCCGAGAGCACTGCCCGCCCAGCTCGCCCAGCTCCTGCTGTCGTGGGGGGTGCAGACCCTTAGTGACCCCTCACAGCCCTAGGAGGCGAGTTCCGTCGCCTTCCCTGTGGTGGTGGCTCGGGGATGGCCCCTGTCGTCAACTAGCCAGGCCGGGTTCTGCTGGGGCCCAGAGCCCACGTCCTTCCTGATGGATGCCGGGATGGGGCTTGGCTCTTTCACAAGATGCCTGGTCCCCAGGCTGAGCTGCCCTGAGCACGTCCTCGCTGTCCCTCGTTTCCTCTCTTGAGAGGAAGGTGGTCGGGAGCAGTAGGCGAGGCTCCCCGTGTCCTTGGGTGTTTGCGCGGTAGCGGGTGCGTCCCAGCTTCTGGGTCCTGGACCGAGGAGCCCAGGGGCTGGGGCTGCTGGTTCTGTTGCTCCCCTCCCCCCCATAATCACCCGCTAAGCCCGAGCTCTCAGGGGCCAGGGAACCCTGGCGCACATCTGCTGTCCCTTTTGTGGCTCACAAAGCCCGGGGCGGCGCGGCTGATTAGCATGGATGGGGGAGACGTTTGCATGTAATAGCTCCCGCCTGGTCCCCCTAGGACTCTTTTCAGAAAAGCCAAGCTCTTTCTTTGTCTGCTCCTTCTTCTCTTGGGGTTGCCCTTCCGCACACCCCACAATTCCACTCCTCTTCGGGCTCCTTGAGACCCATCCCGCGGGGCCTGGAGGTGGGGCTGGCCTCCACCTGCCCCCCCCAGCCACGGGCGAGCCCTTCGAGGGGAGCCCCCTTGCAGGGCTCTGACCTCGCGGAGCTGTCGCTGGTCCGTGAGGTTTGGTGCCGTTAGCCCAGGGCCCTTCTGCAGCCCGGGGTCAGCCGGGGGGCCATGGGGGGCAGCTTGCTGTTCACTGGGGTGCCGCTGTGACGGGCTGCTCTCGGTCAGACCCGGCAGGAGCCGGGGTGGTGCTGGGGCCACGGGGGGCCTTGCTTCCCCTTATGCCAGCAGGAAATCCCCCGATGGCTGCCTCTCGGGCCAGGGGCCTCTTCCATCCTCCCCTCTGTTCATGTCCCTCCCCGGTGACCTGTTAACCTTGTTGCTGGGAAGTTCGGGAAGTTTCCTCCCCAGAGACTTGTATTCTCAGGGCCCCTCCTGAAGGAGACCTGCCCTTTGGGGTTTTCAGGCTGCTCTGTGCACCGCCCACCCTGCCACCCAGTACGAGCCTGGTCGTGTCCACGGAGGTGGCTTGCTGTTGAGTTCTTGGGACCCTTCTCAAAGGGACGAACACACCGTGCCATCCTGTCCCTGCTTTAGGAAGTAAACTGTCACCAATAGAAATAAGGGCCCTTATCTCGTCTCCTCCTGGGGAGGTAACGGGGAAGGAGGTGTGTTCCGTCTCCTCGGTGCCCCTTTAGAAGGGGCTGTGGTGAGAGGCCTAAATTTAGACCCGTCGTGGAGCTTGCGAGGCCTAAACCGAAGACCTTCCCGGGCGCCGGGTGAAGCTGGCCCCGCTCTCTGCCTCGGCCAGATGGCTGTCCCGTGTCCCCGAGCAGCGCTTAGTCGAGCGGGTCCAGTGACAGGATGGCGGCTGGGGGGATAAGTCCAGAATTCTCTCGGGGCTCCACTGTCTGCCTTGGGCCAGAAAGCCGTGGGACGTGGCAGCCACGGTGGGTGTTTTGTGCCAGTAATACCCACTGTGTACCCACGGGTCTTGGGCTGGATGTGAAGGGGCTGGTAGTCCCCAGGACAGTCGAGAGCAGTGCGGTCATTGGGGGAGGGGGAGGCTCTTGGCGGCAGAGCCAAGATTCTAACCTGGTTCTGATGCGAGCTGGAGTTCTGGGAAATGTGCCTCACCGTGTGGCCTCCCTGATGCGGGAGAAGGGCTTCCCCGGGTGACAGCTGCCTGGAATGCAGGCCCTGCCGCCCTGGCTTAGACCCGAGTGCCCTGGGGTCGCTGCCGCTCCGTCCCAGTGGGAGGGGTGTGGGCGCGGCTCTGCTCCAGCCCTGCCATCCGGCCGCCTACCTCAGAAGAACCCTCTGGTCACAGCGCCCCCCCCCGCCCCCAGCAGGCTGAGGGAGGTACGGGGTCACACCTGCTCACTCCGGGGATGCCCCAGACGCCTTGAGTGGGCGCCAGGCCTCCCCTGCTGTCGCGATTGCCATTTGTCCGGTTATCTCTTGTGTGCAGGGTAGAAACTCAAACCGCACAGGAGGGTGGAACCTGTAAGTCCTTCTCTTCCTCCCTCCTGGCCCTGGCCCGTGCCCCAAGTCACCTGTCATCTTCCAGTGTGACCTTCCTGCCTGGATTTTTCTGCAGCAGTCTCTCCCCGGGAGCCCACTGCGCCCGAAGTTCTGCCTGGTTAAACTGCGGGAGAGGAAGGGGGCGCCGTGCCAAGGCCGCCTGCCTTCCAGAGGCAGCCACGGAAGCCGTTCTGTCCGTGTTTCTTTCCGGAAAAGCCCCCAGGTCTGCAGTGTGCTTGGCCGAGCTGGCCCGCATTTTCTACCTGTGGCACCTGCGTGTTTGCCGGCCCGCACGGCAACCCCCCGACTTGCTACCGGCTGCACCTTCCTTCTCCTGTTCAGTGGGCGCTTTGCTTTTCAGCTGTTTTGGACAGTCCCGGGGGCTGGGTTTATCTTCGCAGACACTGGCACGTGGAATTCCAGGATAAGGCCCCCGAAGGGCGGGTGGGGGGTTTCTGGGTGGGGAGTCTCCGACAGATTGCCCTGGGAAGAGATGTGCCGATGAGGGAGTACCCCCCCACCCCGGGCTGGGCCAGAGGAGCCCAGGGTGACCTCCTGGTCCTCAGACATCCCGGGGCCAGCAGCTGCATGGAGCGTCTCCCGGGACAGCACCGGAGCAGCGGGCTTAGGTTACTTGGCCGAGAGGGAGGCCAGGCCGGCTTAGGCCTCCCGGGGTCGGGTTCTCTTCTGAGACTGGCGCTGGTCTGCTGAAGCGTGGGGCGGCCGCGCCCGGCCGCTGAGTACTCGGTTTGCGCACTGCCCCCTTCTCACATCTTCTCATCTTCTCACGGAAGTTGGGCCACGAGGAGGGCGCCTTATCCTCTCGTGAGCCCCATTTCCCGGATGAGGCTCCTGAGGTCGAGGGTGACGCTGGTCAGGCTTCCGCACGGGCCATGTCCTGTCCCCCCGGGGGCTGTGTCACTATCACCGTTTGACAGATGAGGGAACGAAGGGTCACGGTCACACAGCCGGAGAATAGCAAGTTTGGCCCTGAACTCTGGGCTTCCTTGATCCCCATCATTCCATTTCATTTCGTTTCATTTTGATTCATTGCAATTTATTTATTTAGCCAGCATATAGCACATCATTAGTTTTTTGTGTCGTGTTCAATGATTGCTTAGTTGAGCCGAGAGTGACCTCCTTCCTCTCCTGACCACGGGGACGCCACACCACACAGGGATGGGGTTGGGGGGAAGCTTCGGATGCCCACAGTTTGGAAACTCGGTTCCTGCCACCAGGCACGGGGCGCCTCTGGGAGACAGGAGGCTCTTCCGGGAGGGCGAGCCGTGCATCACCCAGACCCTGCCTCGGCTGGGGTGTCGCCCGCTCCCCAAGGCAGACTGTGATCTGCATGTACCCCACGTGTACGTGTATCAGAGCCCCCCTCCCCGAGTTCCTTCTGGCCCCTCTTACTCTCCCTTCTCCGCGCAAGGCCCTCGGCCTCCTGCCGGCACCCGGGAGTGCTGGAAGGCTGGGGCCCCGGGGCCAGCTGCGGGTGGGAGCTGCCCACTGAGCCGATGGCCCCGAGCAGAGGCTTGCCACCGGCTGGGCTGAGGAAAGCACCTTGACTTTTCTGCGCCTCGTCCTCCTTTTCACCTACCCCTCTTTACGGTGGAATAGTTCCCCCCGCAAGGTGCACGGCCGGTCTTGTGTGTGGTGGTGGGAGGTGATCTAGGGAAAGACCTCACATTTGGACGAGCAGTTCTCCCCACTCCCGCCCCCCCCACCCCAAGTCTGCCAAGATAAATAGCTTTAATTAGTCCTCGTTTGGTGGCTGTGGTAGTTTCCCCGCTAGAGAGGTAGGGACTTGGAATGTGGCCCGTTTCCCCCTGAGCTGGTGACGGCTTGCTCGTCTCGTCCTCCGCCTCTGTTCTCCACGCCATAGCCTCCCTTGTCTTGCGTGAGGATGGAAGGTTCCACAGGGGGAGAGTGTAACTCCAGGCCTTTGCCCTTGTTCCCCTGGGTCCCTCTGACCCAGGTCCGACCAGCCTGAAGGACCCAGTGACCCTCTGTGTGTCCCATTACTGCTTGTTCCAGAGGGAGGGGGAGGCGGAGGAGGGCAGTGTGGGCAGGAAGGTTACTGTGTGGGTGCCCAGGGCCAGTGTCTTCGAGTGCTTAAGTGACCTTCCTGGGGCCACGTGTGCCGTCAGGGCCTGGGCACCTGGACCCCCACACCGTCTGCCCCCTGCACTTAGGGAAGGGGCCTGGCCTCCCAGACCCCATGTCCCAGGGCCACCACGCAGGTCAGCATCCCCCAAGTGCCCCCGGGTCTGGGGGCCGTGCCAGCCACGTGCGGAGCCCTGGGCCTGTGCTTCTCTGAGTCGTCAGTTGGGCTGGGGGCGGGGGGCACTTGTCCAAGAAATGCTGGAGGACCTCAAGGAGGAGGTAACAGCAACACGGGAGAAGAGGGGAAGGGCGTTCTGGGTCTCAGGAGCCACGGAGGCCAGAGAGAAGTCCTGCCCATGGTCTGGGGGTGGCGAAGGCCAGCATGGCTCGATTGTGAACTTGGAGGAGGGGCTCGTGGGCCCCGTGAGGAGTTTGTGCTCGTTCCAGAAGTCTTTGGGAAACCATGGAGAGGTCTAAGCAGGAGAACGGCCGGAGCACATTGGCCACGTTAGACACTGACCGGGAAGTGACGGAGGCCCGGCATGTGTCCCCGGGACCATCTGGTCAGTGCTCCTGAGACAGGCCACCGTGTTACTGCCGCTGTCTGAATTAGCCAGCTCTTTCGAGGCCCTCCTGGGCGCCAGACCTTGGGGTCGGCCAAGGGCTGAGATGCTGAGCAGGACATTGCCCTTAAGCCTGGGGCCGGGGAGACCCGTGTGCCGCAGGGTCCCCCAGCTTCTGCTGCCCAGGGAGCCATCAAGGAGGGGGCGTCTGGGTTGGTTCTGTGATGGGTAGGGAGCAGGCAGCTCGTCCCCCAGAGAGCCACTGGCTTCCCAGCTTCCCTCACCTCCTGCGTGGCCCGCAGCTCCTCCAGCCCCGTCCCCAAGGCCGTCTCAGTGCTCAGTCCCTCTGGGGGCCGCCCACGGCTGGGAGCGGCCAGACTCCCTGGCCTCTCGACACCCAGATCTGCCCCTCCAGTCCCGGAGTCTAGCCCATCAGGCTCCCTGGCCCCAGCCAAGCTGCCGTGGGCCCTTCCTCCTGCCGACAGGGCCCCTCTGAGGAGAAGCGGCCTCCTGGGTGTCTCCCCCCACTCCGAGTACTGATACTGCCGCTTCCGATTGCTGAGTGTGTGGGCGGGGGCCTCCCCGCACCAGCCGCGTGGCCTTCAGTCACCTCTGCTCCAACACGCCCACCTGGAGATAGTGTCAGCCCCCCCAGGGTTAGGGCTCGGGGCCACCGTACTGTCGCCCTCCGCCCCCACCGCCAGTCGCGAGTCCGGGATGTCCTCTGTGCTCCTCCCCGTCTGGCTGCAGATCTGAGGTCCCCAGGGCCCCCTCCTCGGGCTCAGCGAATTTGCCAGAGCGGCTCGCAGAGCTCAGGGAAACCGTTCACTTCCTAGATCAGTGGTTAATGTGAAAAGGATAGATAGAACTCGAGCAGCCAGAGGGAAGAGAGGCGTAGGGCAGGGTGTGGGGAAGGGGCGCCCCTCTCCCAGCGCCAGCTCGTGCTCACCAGCCGGGAAGCTCTCTGAGCCCCGTCCTTTGGGTTTTATCTTTATGGAGACTTTATACGTAGGAGTGATTGATAAGTCCTTAGCTATTGGAGGCCTCGGAGGGGGACTGAAAGTTCCAGCCCTCTAATTACTCGGTTGGTCCCCCTGGCAACCAGCCTCCATCCTTAGGGGCTTTGGAGAGTCGCCTCATTAACATAGACTCAAGTGGGCCAAAGGGGCTTTGACGGACTCACAGGAGACCCCTTTATTGTTCTTATCAGCTTGGGCACTCCCAGAGTCCTGGGAGCTCTGTGCTGGGTATCTGTTCAGTATGAATCACAACATCCCAGCCTCCTTTTCTCCCTGCCTTCCCACGTGCCTTTCTTCCTCTTGCTGGAGAATTCGTTCCCACTCTCTCTCCCAGCCGTGGTCAGGTGCCGTCTCTAGGCTCCCCCGGGAACCCTGTTCCCTGGCAGCATTGCCCATTCTAACCCTAACCTCTGGGTCCTCGTCACCGGCCCCCCGGCTGTCCTCACCCGCTCTGGGATGGGGAGGGTGACTCCACTTCCCAATGTCCAGTGAGCCAGCAAGGAAGTGGGCGGAAAGGGGGCTCAGCGCCCAGCTCCCCGCAGCCGTGGTTCTAGACACACTACCCGCTTTGTCTGAAAGTTGTGTCGGCACATGGCCGCACTTGCTTGCTCGCTTATGGCCTGCACAGAGGTAAGTCTTAGCAGCAGAGACTCTGTGGCCTGCCAAGCCCAAAATATTAACTCCCTGCTCCTTCCCAGGGCAGGCTGGCCGACACCTACCCCGGAAAGTACAGGGGTTTCCTACAGCGCCTTGGGTAGGAGCACAGACCCTGGTGCCGGTCAGCTCGGCCATGCACTTCCTGTGTGACCTTGAGCGAGATCCTTCACCTGAGCCCTGTTTCCTCATGGATAAGTGCAGCTGTAGGTAGGCCCAGAGGTGCTCTGAGGGGTAAAGACAGGAACAGAGCGTGGTTCCTGGAACGTATTGATAGTGTGGCACCCCAGGCCTATCCTGGTCTCAGCAGGGGTGGCTGGGTGGGTGCTGGGCCTGGCCCCCTGTCGGAGCTCGGAGCTACAGGGTCTGCCTTCTTGGGGAGCAAGGTGCAAGAAGGTTCTCCTAACCCGGGATTCCCACTGGCACACCCTGAGCGTGCTGGCCCTGTGTTTGTCCCTGGGCATTCTGGTCCCCGGTCTCCTGGCGTCGGAGCCCCAGCGGGACGCCCTGCGGCGGGCAGGTGGGAGGCCGGCCCGAGGTGCCGGGCTGGGGCCAAGAGCCAGCCGGACATGTTTGTGGCACGACGAACACTCCCGAATCCGGGTGTGTTTGCCCTGCACTCTGCTCAGACCCTGCTTTGGGGGAGCCTCTGCAGAGAAGCTGGCCCAGGAAGGGAGCCCCTCCCTAGCTCTGCTGCCCGATTGTATTACTGCAGGGAAGAGACCCCAGCTCCACTGACCTCAATCGGCAGGAGCCCAGCGCAGCCTCGAGGCCAACAGCTCTCCCTGTGGTCACCCCCACTTAAATCATCACGGCAGCCTGCGAAGCCCTCTCCCGCTCCCTGTCCCTCACGGCTCTGGGCCCTGTGCTCCCAGCCCCTCAGTACGCTGCCCGGTGACAAGGGCGAATCGGTTTTCTTGGTGGATTTCTGCAGGCAGGGCACAGTCGCTCCTGCCTCTTCCATGGCTTACCCAGTGATGGCTGGATAAAGGGGGGACTAGAGTGGAAAGTGCTGGCCTTTGAGTTACCAGGTTTCCTGGCCGACAAAGGCACTTCTGTGTGTGTGTGTGTGTGTGTGTGTGTGTGTGCGCGCGCGCGCGCGCGCGCGCGCATGCGCATGTGGGGAGGAATGGGGGGGAGTGGGTACCTAATTGCCACTGCTGGGTCCAGGCCCTAGATCTCTTGCCTGGGGGGAAACGCTCTCTCCCAGGACAGCCCCCCCACCCCGTCCCAGCGAACCAGCCAGGAGATGGGGTGTGCGTGCTAGCTCTGCTCATCCGGGCCTGGGGGACCCTGGGCAGTGAGTGAGCAGAAGCCCCACGTGGGCTGTCCCCTGGCAGGGATAGATAGGGCACCACCCCACCCCTGTCCCAAGGGCCCATCCTAGTGAGAGGGCAGAGCGGGCGAAGGGGAAAAGGCTTGTGCCAAGGCCAGGAGCTGGCCTACTGTGGGGCTGCAGGGCTGATGAATGGGGGGTATGGGTCACGCAGGGCCTTTGAAGAGCTTGGATTTCTGAGTCTTTTAAATACATGGAAGAAGGGGCGCCTGGGTGGCTCAGTGGGTTAAATGTCTGCCTTCGGCTCAGGTCACGATCCCAGGGTCTAGGGATCGAGCCCTGCGTGGGGCTCTCTGCTCAGTGGGGAGCCTGCTTCTCAAATAAATAAATAAATAAAATAAAATAAATAAAT
>CM052898.1:5819905-5856084 GCA_028534135.1 Potos flavus
TTTTTTTTTTTTTTTGATTTGTCAGTTACCGAGCCCTTCCTGTGTGCCAGGGACTGGTCTGTGGGGTGGCGTGGCCGTGACTCTCACAAGGGGCAGGCTCCACAGGCCGTGGTTGCCTCTGCCGCGGTGGGACAGGTCGGGTCACCCCTGGCCTGGCTTCCCTGGACGTGGCCAAGCTTCCCTTGGCCGCAGGTCCTCGTGGTCACCCGCCCGGCGCCAGGTTGCAGGGGGCACCTCGGGCGACTGGTCAGGTTGCCAGGCTGCATGGGAAACAGAGGCCCTCCTCGGTCTGCTTGCTGTTACCCTGGCGCCGCCGACAGATTGGCTTTATCTCCTGCCCCAGCGGGGCTGTGGGGGACGGCACTGTGCCAGGGTCCCTTCCTAGGACCCACTTCCGGCTGCATGCAGGAGTCGTGGGCAGCCGCCGGGCCCGGCGCGCTTGTGAGCCGGGCACAGTGGTCAAGGGACTGGCTGACCTTCCTCCCGGGAGGGGGCTCCTGGGTCCAGAGGGGTGAGGCGGGCTGGGCCCAGGTCCAGTGCTCAGACTACATGAGGGGAGAGCACGGGAGTCAGTGACCACCAGGAGGCCCTTCATATCTGCGTTCATGCACTGGGAGCGCTTTTCTTTTTCTACGGAGATAAAATTCACGTAACATAAAAACCAACCACTTGAAAGCGAGCAGGGCAGGGGCATTTAGTAGATTCACGGTACTGTGTAACCACCGCCTCTCTCTGGTTCCAGAACGTTTTCATCATCCCAAAGGAAAGCTTGAATCCATTACGCGGTCCTTCCCCATCCTCCGTCCTCCCAGCCCCCGACAGCCACTAGTTTGCTTTCTGTCTCTGCGGATTAGCGGATTCTGGACGTTTCTTACAAATGAATCCCATGTACGTGACCTTTTGCATCTGGCTTCTTTCACTCACCATCGTACCTCCGAGGTTCATCCGTGTTGTAGCCCGCGTCAGGATTTCAGTTTTTTGGGCTTTTGGTTTTAAGTTTACTTACTTATTTTTTTTAGTAATCTGTACACTCGGCCTGGGCCTCGAACCCACAACCCCAAGATCACAGAGCTGCTCTCCTTCTGACTGAGCCAGCCGGGAGCCCCAGGACTTCGTTCCTTTTTATGGGTGCATGACACCTCAGTGCGTGGGTCTGCCACCTTCTGGGTGTCCCTCCTGCAGGTGCCGGCCATCTGACTTGTTGCGACTTTTTGGTTCTTGTGAATAGTACTACTTCGGATATTTGCATACGGGTATTTGTTTGACTGCTCTCGGTCCTGCTCTTGGTCCTTTTGCGTCCATACCCAGGAGTGGGGTGGCTGAGTCAAATGCAAACTTTATGTTTAACTGTTTGAAGAACCACTAGCTTCTCTTCCACGGCGGCTGTACCATTTCACGTTCCCATGACCCTCCTAGGGTGCAAGGGTTCCAGTTTTTCCATATCCTTGCTAACGCTTGTAATTTTCCCCCATTTGTTTTAAATTATAGCCATCTTAGTGGGTGTGAAGTGGTGTTTCCTTGTGGTTTGATTTCTATGTCCCTGATGACTCATGGTTTGAGCATCTTTTCCTGTGCTCGTTAGCCGGTCCTGTATCTTCTTTGGAGAAACGTCCATTCAGGTCCTTTGCCCATCTTTTAAATTGTGTTGTTTATCTGTTGGCTGAATAAATTCTTTATATTTGCTGGACACTATCCTTATCAGGCATTTGATTTGTAAATCGTTTCTCCCATTCTGTAGGTAGTCTTCACTATTTTTTTTTTTTTTAAGATTTTATTTATTTGAAAGAGTTAGCACAAGCAGGGGGAGCGGCAGAGGGAGAGGGAGAAGCAGGCTTGCCGCTGAGCAGGGAGCCCGATGTGGGGTTTTATCCCAGGACCCTGGGACCATGACCTGAGCTGAAGGCAGAGGCTTAATGGACTCAGCCACGCAGGCGCCTTGGTCTTCACTTCCTTTTTTTTTTTTTAAAGATTTTATTTATTTATTTGACAGAGATCACAAGTAGGCAGAGAGGCAGGCAGAGAGAGGGGGAAGCAGGCTCCCTGCTGAGCAGAGAGCCCAATGCGGGGCTCGATCCCAGGACCCTGAGATCATGACCTGAGCCGAAGGCAGAGGCTTTAACCCACTGAGCCACCCAGGCGCCCTGGTCTTCACTTTCCTGATAGTGTTCTATGATCACAAAAGTTTTCAGTTCTGATGTTCAGTTGATCTTCTTTTGCTTTTGATGTCACCTCTAGGAGTCTTTTGCCAAATCTAAGTTCAGGAAGATTTATTCCTCTGTTTCATTCTAGAAGTTTCACAGTTTTTGGCTCTAATATTTAGGTCATTGATCTAGTGGAGTGAGGCTTTATATGTGGTGTGAGGTAGGGGTCCAGCTTCATTCTCTTGCACGTGAACGTCCAGTTGTCCATGTATCATTTCTTAAGATGATTTTCTTCCCACTGAATGCTCTTGGCACCCTTGTGGAATGTTGGGAGGGCCTGACTGGCTCAGTTGGTGGAGTGTGTGACTCCTGATCTCAGGGTTGTGAGTTTGGGCTCCACATTGGGTGTAGAGATTAAAAAAAAAAAAAAAAAGAACTTAAGGGGGAGCCTTTGTTCTTTTTCAAGGTGGTTTTGGCTCTCTGGAGGGACTGGGACATTTCGCCACATTCGTCCTGGTGCTGCTCTCTAGACACACAGTTTGTAGTTGTCTATTTGATGAACGCAAAGGCATGTTGCCGACATCACGAGAATTCACCCTCTCTACTTCCCCACTTCTTGGAACAATGAGAGCATTATTCTCCAGAACCACATGCTGTTCTCACGCCTGGGTCACTTCACATCACACCTGTGGTGCACACTCATGTTCCCCCATCGTCCTCTGTAGCTTGTGAAAAGGTTTTCATGACCTGGAACCGTCCCGAGAGGACCAGGGTGAACGTTTTTGCCAAGCATACAACACAGATGGCATGTCTGTCCTGCCGCCCCGCCCCAGGGCCTCAGTGGCGTATTGGTCTGTCCTGTTTCCCCTGCTGCTGAGCGTCGCCGTGTGGCCAGGGCTGGGGATGCGCCCCACACTTGTTGAATGAAGGAGCGGGACTGGTTGGTGGCGGCAGCTCGCGGATGCCATGATCCCCGTGCGCGGGGCCCGGTATCTGTCCCACCATTGGCTCCATTTGATGGATGAGAAAACCGAGGCTCAGAGAGGCGCAGTGACCTGCCCAAGTCCCGCAGGGAGCCATGCGGGTGGGGCACGGGCCCAGGCCGTCTGGCTCCAGTGGCCACGCTCATAATCCAGGCACCACATCACTATGAGAGGGAAAGGGCTCAGGTGAAGGAACAGAGGCACCCCCCAGAATTCTTTCTTGACCCCCAGCCACCCCGCTCAGGGGTGAAGGCCGACCGTCCCCCCACGTAACAGCAGAATTGGTGTATTCACGCCAGATGCCCTCAGCGGGGCCCAGGGGACCCCTCTCAGTGCCACCGGATGACCCGGGGCTTAGGCCCCAGGAGGTGCCCTGTGAGGGAAGATCCTGGCAGAGGTGCCCCCAGACTGGGAGGTCCTGCTTGGGCCCACAGCGCCTGGCCACCCCTCACCTCACTCTCAGCCTTGGTCGCTCTGTGCACAGCCCTCCTGTCCACTGGCCACGCTTCGTCTCTGCATCCCTGCCGCCTGCCCGGCCATCTCCTCTTCCTCGGCCTGGGCCGTGCGGGCAGCACCCACGTGGCAGGTGCCTCCCAGTGGGCTGTTGGGTACCCCCGAAGCATCCTGGGGGGCCATGAGGGCAGGGACACGACTTGCACAAAGTTGGGCGGGGAGCCTTGCTCGGCTGGCCCTGGGAGCTGCTGGCTCACGCTCGCCTCTCTCCTCCCGCAGACGAAGATGTGTGTGTGTTTAAGTGCTCGGTGTCCCGGGAGACGGAGTGCAGCCGCGTGGGCAAGCAGTCCTTCATCATCACGCTGGGCTGCAACAGCGTCCTCATCCAGTTCGCCACGCCGAACGGTACGTGGCCCTTCGTCCTGCCGGCGCTCAGCCGGAGGGGGACCTGGTGCCTAGCGGAACCGCGGCCCGTCCCTCTGTCCCCGGGAGCCATCACAGAGGATGCCTGCGCGGAGATAGGTCTGATGTCGACGCCCGGAACACTCCGCCCCAGACCTCCCCTTGCCGAATCCTTTGGGCCCTTCTGGGCTCAGCGCATACAGCCATTCCTTCAAGAAGCCTGTCCCGACCACCTGGCTGCCCCCCAGGCCTCACGGAGGAGCCCAGGCTGTCTGGGTCCTGGGCCTCCTAGCAGCAGAGGAGGGGGGCAAGACAGGGTCCCGAGGCATGGAGTCCTGTTCCGAGTGCACAGAGAAGCCACGGGAAGATTCTAAGCAGACCCATTTCAGGGCTCCTAGTGGACACAGGGGTTCCCGAGGAGGGCTTGGCGGGCTCTAGGCCACTGCTGATGGCTTGTGGGG
The DNA here is from genome assembly GCA_028534135.1 of Potos flavus. Taxonomy (NCBI): domain Eukaryota; kingdom Metazoa; phylum Chordata; class Mammalia; order Carnivora; family Procyonidae; genus Potos; species Potos flavus. Next base: position 5,824,346 of record CM052898.1, read on the forward strand.
GTTCAGCAGTAGAGGTGACAGGGTGCCGGGGGCTGGAGAGCACGTGAAGGTGCGGCAGCCCAGCCTGGTCACCGCCACTGAGGTCCAGGAGTCCCCCGAGCTGTGCTGGTGCCCCCGGAGGAGGCGGCGGGGGAGGGAGGTGGAGGAAGCAGCCAGGTGACTGACCCCCTCCCCGCAGAGGCAGCCCTCCGCCACTCCGTTCCCCTCCTTGCACAAACAACCCCAAGTCTGCCTTTAAACCGGTCTAAGTCCTGCCGATCTGGTTCTGCTCTATGGATATTTAGAGTTGACTTTTTTCCCTTTTAATTCTCTTAGTTTGTTTAAATCGAGGTAAAATAGGGTAACACAAATGTCCCACTTTAGCCCTTCCTGGGTGCTGAGCGCAGGGGCCCCCCCGGGCGCTGCCGCTGTTGTGCGGTCGTCCCTGCTGTCGTGCGGTCGTCCCTGCTGTCCGCCTCCAAGACTTCGTCTGCCTGGGCTGCGTGTTTGCAGTTTTTAAAAGCTTGCCTTGTAAATACCGTTCTCCTTTGAAAACACTGTGTTAAAATACACATGACAAACTTGACCCTCGTGACCATTTTGAGTGTATGGTCCCGGGGCATTAAATACCTTTACGTCGTTGTTCAGCGCCCCGACCCCCCGCCATCCTCCCCACACAGACCCCGCGGTGAGCCACGGTTATTCGGCTGGGGCAGACCCGCAGGCCTGGACCCTGGCTTGGCGGGCGCGCGTCCTCCCACGGCGGCGGCCCCGCTGCCCTGCGGCCCCGCCCGGCCCCGCCGGCCTCCTTGTGGCGGCCACCACGGGGCAGGCTGGGCTGCTCTTCTTCAGTCTCAACGCCGTGCTTGGGAAAGAGAAGTCGCCAAGCACGAGTGCTCGAAGGGAAGACTCGGGGTGTGCGCCTAGACAGACCGCCCCCCGAGATGGCCACGCGTGACCCGGCTTCCCCCTTCCAGATTTCTGTTCCTTCTATAACATCTTGAAAACCTGTCGGGGCCACACCCTGGAGCGGTCGGTGTTCAGCGAGCGCACAGAGGAGTCTTCTGCCGTGCAGTATTTCCAGGTGGGTACTCGTCACACACACCTCCCCCCCCACCCCCCCGGCCAGGCCGGCGCCGCCGGGTGGCCCCTGGGAGGCTGCGCAGCACAGGGCGGGCCCACCTGGGTTCTCGTCCCGGCTCTGCCCCTTGCTGGCCACGTAAGCTTGGGCAGGTGTCCTTCGCTTGCTGGGCCTCAGTTTCCTCATCTGTGAAACGGAGATGCCAGGGCCTGCCTAGCATGTGAGTGCAGGTGGGGCTCAGGCCCATGGGCGTTCTGAGTCACAATGGCACAGTCACACCGACCCCGTGCTGTAGGTCAGGCACTGGTCTAAGCGCTCTGACACGCACAGAGGCACTTGATCCTCCCAACAACCCTAGGAGGTAAGTACTATTATTGTCCCCATTTTACAGATGAGAAAACTGAGGCTCAGAGAGGTTAAGTGACTTGCTCCAAGTCACACAGCTATTATGCAACAGAGCCAAGATGGGAAGCCAGGTCTGCCTGATGCCAAAGCCTGTGGCCCGGCCCAGGTGCCACGCTGCCTCCCGCTCGCCCGTTGCTTACAGAGAGGCCCCGCCGCACCTCACCTGCCTGGCGCCCTGATTTCTAGGGTTCTGTTTGATCGACAACTCTGCTTCGTTGGGGACCCTAAGATGGGGCAGGCGGCCCCCCATCCCAGAACCCCTCCCATGGCAAATTCTGACTTCTCCTGGGTTGGCGTCCAGGTCCAGGCAGCATCCGGCTGCACACTTTGGCCGCGGTGACCGTGGTGGTGTCCTTCCCGGGCGGCCACCTCTGGCTTCCCACTCCCTTTCCTGGAGCGGCCGGTGGCTGCCAGCGGGGCCCGGCTCGGCGGAGAGGGTGCAGCCTCCCGAGGGAGGTTCGTGCCACAGCGGGCCCTCCTCTGTCACAGGGCCGGCCAGGGCCTCGGCCATCTGCACTGCCGCGTGCCCTGTGCCATTGGCCTGTCTCTGTTCCAGTTCTATGGCTACCTGTCCCAGCAGCAGAACATGATGCAGGACTACGTGCGGACGGGCACCTACCAGCGCGCGATCCTGCAGAACCACACAGACTTCAAGGACAAGGTGAGTGGGCTCGGCCTCCCTCCGCTCTCCCTCGCGCCCCTTCCCTCCGGCTCCGAGCCATGGCGCCGCGTCCTCGGCCCTGGTTATCTTTTCCTTTGCTCGTTGATTTGATCTTTAATTTTTTTTCTTATTACAAAAGCTAATTCTACTTTTTGTAAAAAAAAAAAAAAAAAAAAGCTTACCTGGTATGTGTAAGGTAGGCAGGGAAAAACCTCTGTTCATTTCCTGCAAACCCATCTCTGCCACTGGTCAGGGTTTTTTCGAGTTTTCCCCTCGCATCTATCAGCGTATGCATTTTTGATTTAGTTAACTAATTAAATGGTTTACAAAATAAGATCTTATTCTGTAGGCTCTTCCTGCAAAACACTTTCCTCCACCTATTGCTACATCTCCCTTGTACTAGTAAGTCATGTGGATACATTGTAATTTATCTAGTTATTGTCCTAGTTGCTTTAAAAATGTTTTTACTCTTACCGAGTAGCATATTCTCATGATTAAAAAGAGACTGGAGCCTGGCTGACTCAGTCAGTGGAGCGTGTCGTGACTCTCGAGCTCAGGATCGTGAGCAAATCGCTTGATCCCACCCCGACAGTTCCAGCGCCCCGACTGGGCTCCCCCGCTGGGCTCGCTGCTGTCCGCAGAGCAGTTCTGCTCCGGAAAGCTCCTGCGCGGCACCCCCCAGAAACGCTTACTTGATTTGGCCCCTAAGGACGCAGTCGGTCCTGTGCAGGGTTGGGACCGCCTGCCCCATGCAAGCTTGGGCTCTCCTGAGGGTCCACATCCCGGGGCCAGAGGCCCTTGCGGGTGGCGGGCAGCTTCCTCACCCCCACTGAGCTGTCAGCATAAGGCCCGGAGCTCCTGCCACGGACCCCACTACACGCCCACCCTGGGCTCCCTCCCTCCCTGCTGGGGCTGCTGAGGCCCTAGAGGGACACCTTTTCGCGTCTGCAGAGGACCACAGCCCTTGGCCCATGTATGCTTGGGCTGAATGGAGCTTTCCCCGGGCACTCTCGTTGCCGGGATGCCCTGTGGGGTCAGGCGTCAGGGGCCGCCCGCTTCCTGCCCCGTGCGTAGGCCTGGCTGGTCAGCCCTGAGCCTTAGCAGTTGCGCGGCAGGACTCAGAGGTGTCCTGGGTGAGCGCTCGCTCCCAGAGAAGTGCAGGCCTGCTCGTGACTGCCTGGTGTCCGCCGTGCTGTGTAGACCGATCACAGGGCAAACCCTTCTTTTTGAACCTGGCCCGAGAGCGGCATGGTCTGAACAGCCTAGCGGTCTTCAGAAACCCCAGCCTGTCGCCCTCGGATCCAAACAAGGGGCTCACACGCGCTCCGGGTGGCCCTCAGAAACCAGCCGTGGGCGCGGCCAGCCGGGGCTGCGGGGAGGTGGGCTGCGGGGCCCAGAGTGCACCTGGTCGGGGGGGGGGCTTCGACAGAGCACGTGCCCTGGACAGGCTCGGTCCCTTCTGATCACTGCCCCTTCGTGGTACCTTGTTCTCACTGCCCTCTCCTACTCCAGATCGTTCTGGACGTCGGCTGTGGCTCTGGGATCCTCTCATTTTTTGCCGCCCAAGCTGGAGCGAGGAAGATCTACGCAGTGGAGGCCAGCACCATGGCCCAGCACGCAGAGGTCAGCAGCCCACGGGGACCCCAGGCTGTCCTCGTCCTCGAGCTCTGTGCATCTTCCAGCCCGGGGAAGCCAGCCCTGCTGGGGCACGTGGCCCCCGGGAACGCTGCTTCTCCGTGGTCTCTCGCGTCCAGAACCTACTGGCTGAGGGAGGGAGGGGCTGGACGTGAGGTGGTGTGTCCTCCACAAGAGGGTCAGGGCCCGTGTGAGGCTGGGCAGCCTCCTGATTCAGGGGGTGGAGTGGCCCCGCCCTGAGCCCCGCCTCCCACATTGGTGCAACGTGGGCAGCAACAGAGTTTCATTTTCTTTTTTCCTTTTTGTGCCCTGAAACTTTCATTCACAAGGTTCAGAAGCTAAAAGGCGCAGAGAGTAAACTGCAGATGCTCCCCCCGTCCCCCCAGCTCCCAGCACCCCCTCCCCCCGCCCCCTGCAGGAGCCGGAGAGACCTGTGTGGCAGCTCTCCTGAGCTGTCCCGGGCTCGGTGAGCCAGCAGGTGTCCTCCTGTGACACAGCCCAGCACAGGTGGTGCTCTGCTCCCCGAACAGCCTGACGGTCTGTGTCCCCACCCTCGCGAGCGGCTGCAGAGCATCCCTTGGCCCAGGGATGGGGGGCGGGGGGACCACTGTTTGTTTAGAGGCGCTTAGGCTGCCATCGACCTTTAGTCCACTCCATGCTCTTTGTGGCACAAACACCTCCTGCGCCGGATCCTGACACATGCGTCCCCTCTCTGGCGTGCGGTCACGTCTGTAGGACACGTGCTTAGCACTGGGATCACTGCGTTGGAGGGTGCATCCAAGTTTAGCTTTGGTGACTGTAGCAAAGCCCGCTCGTCCTGTCTCCTCCCGTCAGCTGTTGTCCTCGAAGGGAAGAGGTGACCTCAGGGGACCGGGGAGCTGCCGCGGGAAGGCTCGGAGAGAGGGCTGGGGCCGTGGTGAGCTCCTGACGGGCCGCGGCTGCTGATGGCTGTGGTTAGGACGCTAACAGGGGAGGCAGGGGATTGGCGGCCGTGCCTGGGTCGCAGCCGTCCCCTCGGAGGAGGGGTCTGGGGACGACGCATGGTGTGGCTGGGGGCAGGGGTCCCCGTGACGCCTCTGGAACCCCCCCCGCCGCCCACAGGTCTTGGTGAAGAGTAACAACCTCACTGAGCGCATCGTGGTCATCCCCGGGAAGGTGGAGGAAGTCTCGCTCCCCGAGCAGGTGGACATCATCATCTCGGAGCCCATGGGCTACATGCTCTTCAACGAGCGCATGCTCGAGAGCTACCTCCATGCCAAGAAGTACCTGAGGCCCGGGGGTGAGTGTCCCTGCTGGCGCGGGCGGCGGCCGGGTCGGGGTCCCACCGCAGAGCCCCTGGCTGCTGCTCGGTAGGTCCGATTGTGGTTCCCGTCCCTGCCTGCCTGTGTCGGCAGCCTGGGGGACTTTACCCCCGAGCCCCACCCGACCCCAGCTGGCGGAGGCTTCAAGGGTCCTGGGCCAGACGGAGGGGGTCCCCCCAGACCCCCAGAGAGCCTCCGGGCTGCCTCTGCTGTCCTGCGCGCTGGTGTCGTGGGGACGGTGTCTGTCTGGGAATGGTTGTGGCAGGTCCAGAAGGTGTTCTGCGGGGGGCGCCTTCCCGGGGAGTCCGCCTTCTGTCTTCGTCCCGGGCACTACAGACCTCACCCTGGCTTGGCAGGCCCCCGAGCTCCTCCGAGCTGGGGAGACGAAGGAGGGCATTCGCGTGTGTATGAGGGTGGGCTGGGGGCCCCCGAGTATCAAGGGGCAGCTGTCTGTGTGCCCTCTGTGGCCTCCCGTCTGTGTCACTGTGCCTGCCTCTCCGTGCAGCTGGGTCATTGGCTCTTCAGATCTTATCTGGGTCACTGAGGGTCTGCGTGTGGGCGCCTTGAACATCTGCCGGCATGTCCCATTTCTGGGCGTGGTTTGGGGCTTGTGTATGTATTTCGAGTATTTCTGTACAAGTAAGGGGTTGTGTGTGTGTGTGTGCACGCGCGTGTGCGCACACGCGTTCATGTAGCCTGGGAGGACCCTGGCCAGGGCAGAACATATGAAGCTGGTGGACTGGCGGGCCCCATGGGGACCCGCGTGCTTCCGTGCAGGGAAGCACTCACTTTGGTCCTCCGGCCTCCTGGATCTGGGTTGCAGGGCCCGGCCTCAGGCTCCGCCCCTGGAGGTAGGACGTGGCCAGCGCCTTCCGCAGCTGTGGCCCGTGTCACAGGTGTGAGCGAGGGAAGCCAGGCCGCCTGGGGGGTTGTCCTGGACCCGCTCTCCTCCCTTTCTGTCCTGGAGGTAGGCTAAGCTGACTTGGGGGCGGGGGACGCCCCAGCAGAGTGGGCTCCTCTTAGAGGACGTCAGCACCGACGGGGGTCCAGCTCTGGTGGCCCCTGGCCACTCACACGGTCGTCAGGCAGTCTGCCCACGATGAGGCTCGGGGTCAGCACCGCCCTCCCGCCCCCAGCCTGCACGCGCGGTTCGCCCCACCTCCGGATGTGGGGGACTGAAGGGAATCCTGTCCCCAGCCAGATACCTTGAGGGGCCTTCAGAGCAGGTGCACTTGCCCCCGCTGCCCTAGGAGGCTGCTGTGTCCTCCTGACCAGACGGCCTGGAGTGTGGCCTCTGAGCCTGAGTCGAGTATGTCCCCTCCCCCATCCCAGTGGCTTCAGCCGAGCCTTGTAGCTGGAAGAGAAGGCAGATCCTGCCGAAGGCCCCCCTCTCCTGCATGGAACAAGGGAGGGAGGCCCACATCTGGAGGCCAGGTGACCTGGGGCCCGAGTGACCCGAGGTGGGTGGGGCCCCCTGAGCCCTGGCGCGCTCTGCCGCTGGCTCCGACTCATCAGGCTGTTCACTGAGTCACTCCGAGGGAGGACCCTGCCCTCCCGCCCCTTCCCGTTTCAGGCCATGTCCCAGACCAGGGCAGCCCAGTGGCCCACCCTGTTTGCCAGAGCTTGGGTCTCAGCTAACCCCCCCACCAGCCTCTGGCCTCATCTGAGGCCCAGACAGTGTAGCCAAGGGCTCACCTTCGCTCTGTCTGGAGAGCTTTGCCTCACTTTCCCTGGCCGCACGCCTGCCCGTGGACAACAGCGCCAGAGAGACACCGCCTGGTGGACTGAGCAGGGACCTGGAGGCCTGACTGTGCACCCCAGGCACCACTTGCTTACCCCCGCGGCTTTGGCAGGTGCCTTCCTACCTCCCAGCCCTAGTAATGGAACAGAAGGATAGGCCTTCCTGCCTCCCTGGCTGGCCGTCCAAGTGTAATGAGTCTGTGCGTGTCAAGTGTTCGTCTTGGCTGGTGGCAGAGAAGGTGCTCACGGCCTCCATGTTGCACGAACGCACCAATGAAAGAGACGCTGGGAAGTCCCAGCCTTGGGGGTCTTGGGGCCATTCGGAAGCTCTGCCAGGCCCTTTGGGATGTTCCCCCCTGACGCCAGCACCCCCCGCCCCCCACTCCCAGGAAACATGTTCCCCACCATTGGTGACGTCCATCTGGCGCCCTTCACGGATGAACAGCTCTACATGGAGCAGTTCACCAAGGCCAACTTCTGGTGAGTGTGACCTGGGTGTCCCGCCTTCTCAGGGACAGCCCGCTTCTTTTTCTCCTCATCCTCAGTAGGACCTGAAAGACTTGGGCTGGATGAGGGCCAGCTGGGAGAAAAGGCAGCCTGCTCCACCTGTCTCTCCTGCTGCTGGTGACCTTGCTGTGGGGGATGGGGGCTTTCTGCAGGTACCAGCCATCTTTCCATGGAGTGGACCTGTCAGCCCTCCGAGGTGCTGCGGTGGACGAGTATTTCCGGCAGCCTGTGGTGGTGAGTGGGGCACCCAAGGCACTGTTGCAGTTAGCACGGGGCATGGCCCTCCTCTGGGGTGACAAGAAGAGGCCATGGTCTTTCCTGTCAGGCCTTGTGCAAGCTGTGCAGCCCTAGGAAAGCCACTGTCCCCACTGAGTTCTTGCTTTGGCTGCTACACAGAACTCTCACATAGGAATGTTGGGAAAAAAGTGGCAATGCATGGAGAGTGCTTTCATACACAGTAAGCATGCAGACCATGCAAACTGCTCTTAGACTGATTCTTGATGAACTGATTTTGATTGATTTTAATTGAGATTTTTGAACTGACACAGACCTATTGTTCAAAAAAAAAAACAAAACAAAACTGAAAAGCATATAGGCAAATGATATTTTTTGTATCTTTTCAGAAGTTTTATACCTAAATGTGCATATACAAATATGTGTATATGTATAAATATATACACACACATACACACACAAATATATCCATATGTATATAATCTCTTTTCCTCTCAAAATATAGCATAATCAAGATACTCTTTTTCTTTCTGTGAACAGAGAACATGCACTATGATTTCAGTCCTTTGAAATTTGTTGACAGTTGCTTTATGCCCCCTTACGTGGTCTCTTTTGGTTAATGTTCTATGTATACTTGAGAAAAATGTATATTTATCACTCATTGAGTACAATGTTATATTGTCAGGTCATGTTAGTTAATCATGTTGGTGACATCTTGTGTATCTCCTAATGTTTTGGGTGGTGGTGGGGGCGGGGGAAGTTCTGCTTTTTCCTATCACTGATTATAGATTTCCCATTCCTGAGTTTTTGCTTTATGTTTTTAGGCACTATGTTATTAGGTGCATACAGGTTAGGATTATTGTATTTCCCTCTTGGATTTATCCTTTTGTCATTATAAAAAATGTTCTTTTTTCTCTCAAGTAGTACTAGTTGCCCTAAAGTCCTCCCCAACTTTTTTTTTTTTTCCCTGATAGTAGTTCAGCTATTCTGGCTTTCTTTTGGTTAATCTTTGTACAATATATGTTTCCTATCTTTCTACTTTCAACCTTTCTGTGTCCTTATCACTTAAGGTTTGTTTCATGTAAGCAGCATATATTTGGGATTTGTTTTTTAACCAAACTGACATTTTTTGTCTTTTAATTACAACATTGAGACCATTTTACATTTGATGTAATTACTGTTTTATGGGTATAAATTTATCTTTTTAAAATTTATCCTAAATGTTTCTTTTAAATTGTTTCATTGCCTTTTGTTTTAATAAGCTATATATTGTTTTCCCCCACTTGATGTTTTTCACTAGTTTCGGGGAGACTCTTAGGCACTGTCTCTTTAAACACTACCTCTGCCCCATTCTCTTTCTCCTCCTAGGACCTTTTGTCTCAGATGATTCTTACACTCTTTTATGCACTTTCCATCCTTTTTTTCTCTAATTGCTTCATTTTCATATTTCCTATTGATCCATCTTCCAGTTCCAGTCTTCTCTTTGCTGTTTAAGCTGATTTTCTAATTCTTAAATTCAGTTCTAGGATCTCATTTTGCTTATTTCTTATCTCTGTTCTCTGAAATTCATTTTTTCTACCTTTTTTTTTCTTGTATATCTGTAAGTTTCTGGTCATTTTTAGTATGTAGGTAAGTGCTAAGTGTATTTCTTTTTTTGTTGTTTACTCTCTTAGTTTTTGGTTCTCATCCTTTGGTTCTCTTAGTTAGTATACCTGGGTACTGGATGCCAGAATGAAATATGGAGGCTCTGGATGGTGTTTTTCCTCCCAAGGATTTGTTTTTCTTCAGGCAATTAGCCATATAGATAGATCACGTTGGTCTTGTCAGGCATTTGACATTATTTAGAGGCTGCTTTTCAGACTTGACTTTGCTGAGCTATTTTTTGGCTTCCCTGTAAGGCAGTGGATTTTAAGCATTTTGGTCTCAGGTGACCTGTTTACATTCTTAAAAATGGAGGATCCCAAAGAGCTTTTGTTAGTGTTTTAGCTGTTGATATACTGTCAGTATCTTTTGGTATTAAAAATTAAGCTCAAGATGGGGCACCTTGGTGGCTCAGTCGGTTGAGCATCCCACTCTTGATCTCACCTCAGATCCTGATCTCAGGATCGTGAGTTCAAGCCCTCTGTTGGGCTCCCTGCTGGATGTGGACCCTACTTAAAAAGAAAAAAATTTAAGTCCAAGAAATTAAAAAATATATATTTATTTTAAAATAACAAGCCCATTACATGTTAACATAAATAGTATTTTTTAAAAAGATTTTATTTATTTGACAGCGAGAGAGCGCGCACAAGCAGGGGGAGTGGCAGCAGAGGGAGAAGGAGAAGCAGGCTCCCTACAGAGTAGGGGGAGCCCAATGTGGGACTCAATCCCAGGATCCTCAGATCATGACCTGAGCCAAAGTCAGTCGCTTAACCCACTGAGCCACCCAGGGCGCCCAACATACATAGTATTAAGTAAAAAACTGATTTTCCAAAACTTTTCAGTGAGAACAATTGGCTTTTTTTAAGCTTTTGGGTTTTTTTTTAAGATTTTATTTATTTGACAGAGAGATTGAGAGAGAGCACAAGTAGGCAGAGCGGCAGGCAGAGGGAGAGGAGAGGGAGAAGCAGGTTCTCCACTGAGCAGGGAGCCCGACGTGGGGCTTGATCCCAGGACCCTGGAATCATGACCTGAGCCGAAGGCAGCCGCTTAACCGACTGAGCCACCCAGGCACCCCATAGTTGGCATTTTTAATTTGGAAATCTCTTTAATGTCTGGCTTAATAGAAGACAGTTGGATTCTACTTCTATGTTCAATCGGTGAGTGAACCAAAAAGGCAGAAAACATCTTAGTATTATCATGAAATACTATTATCATGAAATACTTCCAGAGCAAGTGCTCTGGAAGGGACCACATTTTGGAAACTGCTGCTTTAGGGCCTAGTGGTCAGTGGTCTCAGTGCAAGCCTAGTGGCTGCTTCACGGGGCTCCTCGTCCCAGCCTCCCAGCACTAATGCGCCGCTGAACCAATCCTTAGTTTTTCAGTGTTTTCTAAGTGGCTTCCTGCTTGATTTCTTCGCCTCCCAGCCCCACCCCACACGCGGCTCAGGAATTGGCACACGCCACCGAGTGAAATTGCGTGCAGAACGTCCATCTCATGTTTCTGCATTTTCCTTTTGTTTCGTTTATCGAGCTCTTGAATCCTAGCCGCCTTTGACCCTGAGCCCCCGTTTTGCTTTCCCCATCCAGGGAGGCTGCCAGAAGGTCCTGCCCCAAGGGGAAAGGCACCGGCGGAAAAACATCTCTCTAGGATCTTGGCTCCCAAAGCTGTGTCTGCTGTTGTTACGCTTCAGAACTTGCAAACTAGGCTTTTTTCCCCCTTTGTATCTTATTCGGCTCCTATATTCCTCGCAGGAGTGTCAGTCTGCCGTACAGCCTCCGCCGTAGCTGGTGCGGACGTCAGCGCACGGTCCTCCAATTTGCTTTTTAACTTAACGGCTCCTCTCAGAGATCCTTCCCCCATCTGTTCATGAAGAGCCTCTTCGTTCGTTCTCAGTCTTTTATGGATGGGACATTGGTGGTGTAATTAGGTGGTTCCCAGAGCGTGTCTAGTTGTGTGTGTGAGCCTGTGTACGTACACATATGTACACATACACGTGTAGGTTGGGCTCTGGAAGGGGAGCTGCCAAGTCTCTAATGCACGTGAATGGTTACTTTGAGAGCTGTCGCCCAGTTGCCCTCCATGGTGGCGAGCCACTTCGTCCTCCTCCCAGCATGCCTGAGAATGGTTTTAGCCGAATGGCCTCAAAGCCGAGGCCAGACAGGGAGAGGGGCAGAGCTCTCCCCTTCCCAGCTGGCCTCCGTGCCTGAAGCCAGGGCACACTGTGGTCTCTCCCAGGACACATTTGACATCCGGATCCTGATGGCCAAGTCTGTCAAGTACACAGTGAACTTCTTAGAAGCCAAAGAAGGAGATTTGCACAGGTACTGGCACCCGTGCCCCTCCTGCTAAGCCTGGCTCCTGCTGGGGTCCAGGGCCGGCACAGACTCCCTCAGGCCTTCTCTGCCTCAAGGCAGCCGGCTGGGGCCCCAGGACACTGCACCCAGCCAGCCCTCTTCTCTCCTGGCAGTCCCTGCTTGGCTTCCCCAGCAATCACTGCCCTTTGCCTTCCAGGATAGAAATCCCATTCAAATTCCACATGCTGCATTCCGGGCTAGTTCACGGTCTGGCTTTCTGGTTTGACGTCGCCTTCATCGGCTCCATGTGAGTGCAAGAGCGCGGGGCATGCTGCGTGCGCCGCCCCGGCCCGGCCCCGGGGACTGCCCTGCAGTTGCGATCCCCAGGCCAGACTGGGGGCTAGGAAGACAGGATAGGACTCCTCTAGGCTCCCCATCCCCACAAAAGCAGTGAGAGCTCCCCTTTGAGCCAGAGACTGGTGTGGGAGGGGCTGTCTGTCCTGGTCTCAGTGGCTGTCCTTCCCGGGGCCTGGTCTCTGTCTCTTGGCATAGAAGTCAGAGTGAGTGGGGCCTTCATAGCTGTGGGTGTGTGGGTGTGTGTGCATGCGCGTGCACGTGCGTGCATAGGTGTGTGCCTGGGACACCTGGACAGCCTGTCTCAGCTCTAGGGCCCCAGGGGCCCCATCAGAGACGCCTGGGGAGACAAGGTGCACAGGGTGGAGGCTGCAGCCTGGTCCAGCGTGTGCCTGTCCTTGGCAGAATGACAGTGTGGCTGTCCACGGCCCCGACGGAGCCCCTGACCCACTGGTACCAGGTCCGCTGCCTGTTCCAGTCACCACTCTTCGCCAAGGCCGGGGACACGCTCTCAGGGACATGTCTGCTTATTGCCAACAAAAGGTGTGAGCTGCCACCTGGGGCTGGGGGAAGCAGGGGTCCGTCTCCCCAGCCAGCTCATGGCCGCCCTCCCCTGCCCTCTCTGCAGACAGAGCTATGACATCAGTATTGTGGCCCAGGTAGACCAGACGGGCTCCAAATCCAGTAACCTCCTGGATCTGAAAAACCCCTTCTTCAGGTAGGATGGGCCCGCAGCCTGCACGGGGGGGTGCCCGTCCTGCCCCGCGGCCTCTCAGCCCTGCGTGTGGGTCTGTCTGTGCTGCAGATACACAGGCACGACGCCCTCGCCCCCGCCCGGCTCCCACTACACGTCCCCCTCGGAGAACATGTGGAACACGGGCAGCACCTACAACCTCAGCAGCGGGATGGCTGTGGCCGGTGAGTGGCCCCGTGGGGGTGGGGCGGGGCACTTCTGCCCCAGATGTGGTATCCCCAGCCCCTGACCTCGCCCGCTCTGCACGCAGGGATGCCGACTGCCTATGACCTGAGCAGTGTTATCGCCGGCGGCTCCAGCGTGGGCCACAACAACCTGATCCCTTTAGGTGAGTGTCCCCGGGGGCCTGGGGGCTGCGGGGTGGGCGGCCACAGCTCTCTAGGGCCTGGGCTTTCTGCGCCTCGGTCGGCATTATCTTCTTCTCTTCCTGGGGCTCCTGGCAGAGGCCCCGCGTTCCGTTCCTCTCTGCCTCACTCTGCAGCCGCTGTGCCCACCCTCCCCACACCCTAGTGACGAGTGCGTGGGCCAGGCCGGGCTGGGGGCGGTGACGCCGTCTCCCTTCCTTCCTCCCTCCCTCCTGCTGCACAGCCAACACGGGGATTGTCAATCACACCCACTCCCGGATGGGCTCCATAATGAGCACGGGGATTGTCCAAGGTAACGGTGGGCGGTGGGAGCGGGGTCCCGCGGGCGTTGAGTGTGCGGACCCTCGGGCCGCCCGCCTGCCCTCTCGCCTGCTCTCTGTCTCTCTCTGACTCTGCCGCGGGTCTGGGCGGGCGAGAGGGCAGGGCTGGCCCCTCAGTGCCCGTGCCCCCCCCTCCTCCCCACAGGGTCCTCCGGCGCCCAGGGCAGCAGCGGCGGCGGCTCCAGCGCCCACTACGCGGTCAACAGCCAGTTCACCATGGGCGGCCCCGCCATCTCCATGGCCTCCCCCATGTCCATCCCGACCAACACCATGCACTACGGGAGCTAGGCCCCTCCGGCGTGGAACAGACTGACAGCACCAGGAAACCAAATGAAGACCCTGCCCACCCCCTCCCCGCCTGGGCGGCTTTCACCCCTGTACCGGAGAAGCCCAAACACCCGGTCACAGCCCTCTTTGCTATGGGAACTTGGACACTTTTTTACACGACATTGCCGCCGCCGCCCCCACTCCACCGCCCACCCACATCTTGGCCCTGAGCGTGTGTCGCTGCCATATTTTACACAAGATCATGTCGTGGGAGCCGTTTCCCCCTCCTGCCCTCCACCCTGACCTGGGTTTGACATCTTCTATAACAGGCGTGTCCGGGCCTGACAGCTGCAGGCCCGGCGGGGAGGTGGCGGCGGGGAGCAGCTGCCACCCCACCCGGTCCCCTGGCGCCTGCCCCCCTTGCCTGTCTCCAGTGGGAAGGCAGTCCCAACTGGGCGGGGCCTCCCCTTCAACTACCAGGCCTTGGTCACAATGGGCGTGACATGCTGCTTTTTTTAATTTTATTTTTTTACGAGAAGAACCAGTGTCAATCCACAGACCCTCTGAGAAACCAGGCCGGCCGGGCCGAGCCAGCAGCCCCTCTCCCCCACTCAGAGGCTCAGTGGTGAGGGGCAGCCCTGCCGAGTCTTCGGGACAGGGGCGGGGCCAGGCCTCTGGAGACCCGAGGCCCCCTCCCACCAAAGGGTTCACCTCACACTTGAATGTACAACCCACCCCGGCTGTCGGGAAGGCCCTCCGTCCTCGGCCCCTGCCTCTTGCTGCTGTCCTGTCCCTGAGCCCCTGCAGGTCCCCTCCCCCACCCCTGCCAAGAGTTAGAACAGGTGGCCCCATGGGCCCTGGGCCTGGAGGGAAGGGTCACTGTTAGCCGCTTGGGGCAGACATGAGAAACCTCAAGGATCGATCGTGGAAGGCGTCCTTTTTCCTTGTAGCTCACATTAGGCCTGTGTGTTTCCCTCAGTATTTGTAGACGCTCCAGTCCCTATTACTATGATGGCATTTTGGTCCCTCCCCAGCCTGGGAAGGGGCCTTGCAGGGACCTCCGCCCCCTCCCCCCCCAAACAAAACAAATAAACAAGGAAATGTATGTTTCAGCACAGGCAGTTTTCTTCTACTTCTGCTCCCCGCGTTGCTAACCCCTCCGAACGCGGCTGTGGTAGAGCTCAGGCTCAGCCCGGGACCTGCTCCCTGGGCACCCAGGAAGGGCAGGCACAGCTGACGCTGGCGTGGCCCCGTCTGCTCTCCCAGCCGTCCCATCAGGGAAAGCAGAAGGCCTGGCAGGGAGCCCGGGGGCGCCAGCCACCCTGGAAGCTCCCTGCTCAGCTGCCCCTTTCCCACCTTTATATAAATTCTCGGAATCACCTTTGCATAGAAAATAAAAGTGTTTGCTTTGTAAGAAAAGTCTGGAAACCAGCAGAGTGATCTCAAGGTGTCAGGGGAGCCTTCGGTCACCGTCTGAGGGGCAGGCAGTGGTGTTCCCTCATGTTGGGCCTGAAAGAGACAGACGCCTGGGAGTGGCACTGGGACTGGGAGGAAAGGCGGGAGACCCCTCAGTGGCCGCGGGGAACCGCCCTCACCTGTGGACGGGGCCTTCCCTAGGCTGCCCTGGCCCTCGGGGTGGGCGGCGGCGGGAGGTCTGGGGACAGAGATGTGGCCTTCGGTGGAGGGGCCGGGTGCGCCAGAGGCAGTGGCTGGAAGAAGTAAAACTGCACCGAAGCCCTTGGGGTCAGCGTTGGGGGGCGGGGGGTCGATGACCCCCCCTGCCGCCCCAGCCCTGAGCGCTGGTACCTTGCAGCCCAAGGCCAGGAGGGCGTGCAGCAGCACGACAGTCGAGAGCAGCACTGCCGCCACCAACCTCGTGTCCTCTCGGACGACAGGCCAGAGGGTGAACACCAGGCTAGCGGCCGACAGGGCCAGGGCCAGCCCCCCGAAGAGCCACTGCAGCCACGGCACAGGGATGAGCCACAGGGCCTGGGGGCGACACGGGCAGCTGGCTACCAGGCCTTCCACGCGGCACCTGTCGCCCCCCGGCCCGGGGCCGCACTTACCACGGTGGGGATGAAGACAAAGAGGGAGTAGCCGTAGACGCACACGGTCTCCAGGAAGGTGTAAGGCCCCACGCGCTCGCGGACCCCCTTCCGCCACCGCAGGAAGGCCCACAGCGCCAGCGGCACCAGCCAGACGTAGCAGTAGATGGTGACACCGGCCACAGTCACTGAGGGGTGGGGGGCGACGCAGGCCGTCACCCTCGGGGCTCCGCGGCACTCCCAGCTCGGCCCTGCCGGGGCCTCGCCCGCTTCACTCACCCTTGTGGAACTGGGGGTTGTAGTGGATGGAGGGGTCTCTCCTCTGGGCCAGCACCAGGGTCAGGTTGCCAGTGACAGCCAAGACGAAAGCCAGTGTGGCACAGATCCAGAAGGGGCCTGTGGGCGGGGCGTGGTGAGGAACCCAGGGCTCCCGGGACAGGTGACTTGTCCCATCTCAACTGTGCTGGGACCCGAGCCTCTATCTAAGGTCCGAGCTACCTCTACCCCCACCTGACCCTTCCCCACATCACCAGTGATGATCTGGGGTGGCTGAATCCAGTGCTGGCTCTCAGTCCCTCAGCTTTCCTGACCTTTCCATAGCCTTTGCTGTAGCTGACTCCCTCTTCTGGAAACACTCCCCACGTGCTTTCCAGGACTTCGTGCTCCTGGCTTCTGCCACATCACCCCCCTAGCAATTTCTCAACCTCTATGACTCCCTGACCCCTTTAATAATGGGGACCCCATCAGGGCACAGTCCTTAGCCATCCTATCTGTGTTCACCCCCTGCACGATCTTGTCCAGACTAATGTCTCCCAAATACCTCAAATCCGGTCTGTGCCCTGAACCACGTGCACATCTAGGCCGCCCACCCTTGTGCTCTCCCCTCAAACCTGCCGCCCAGCCTTTCCGGTCAGTAAAGGACAGTTCCATCCTTCTCGTAGTGCCGGTGAAAACCCCACAGCCATCCTCGCCTGCCTCTCCTCCCACTCCACCTCTGGCGTGTCAGGAAATCCTGTCGGCTCCACCTCTGAGATCTAGTCCACACTCCAACCACTGCTCTCCACCTGGGGCTGGGCCGCACCATCCCACACCTGGGCCATGGCAGTCACTGCCCGCTCCCCTCCACCCCCGTGGCCAGAGGAAGCCTCAGAGCCCTTAAGTGAGATTCCTTCTGAGGCCTATAAGGCAGGCACAGTCTCTCCCGTCACCTCTGTGACCTCATGCAGCTCACTACTCCGAGGACAATACTGCCGCACCACCGGACCTGTGTCCCCTTCTGGAATGTTCTCCCCCTAGGTCTCTTCACCACTATTCCCTAACGCCAACAAGGCCCATTCTCTCATCCTTCTCACAGGGGTCTTCCCTGTCCAACCCATGCAAAATAGCAACTCACATGCTCTAAACTGCTTTTCTTCTGAGCCCTGTTGCCCTTAGCAGCCTTGTATATAACTCTTCCCAGATAGAATGTGTATCTCCCGCTCTCTGGGAGTGCCCCTGCTTTCTTCTCAGCTGGAATCCATGGGCCGCCACTCGGTCCACATGTGCTGAGTGAGTTCTCGAGCTGAATGCACACCGCCACTCACCATACAGGTCTGGCCGATTCCGTAGATGGTGCCGCACAAAGTTGTGACCAGGCCGGGGCAGCAGCGAGCCTCGGATTCGGTCCAGGACCTGGAGACAAAGTGGGGCTCAGAATGGAAGCCTGCATGGGGCCCCTTAGCCCCCACAGAGGAGAGGGCCAAGCTCCTGCCCTGCCCTTAGAGGCTCCCTCTTTGCTGACCTCCCATCTCCTCTGCCTGCAAGGGCTCAGATGTTCCCTCTGGATTCTTGATGGGCTGGAGCCCCTTCCCCCGGCCAGTCTCAATACCCCAGTGTGCTATCACTCTGCAGGACTATTCTGGGCCAGTCATCTTTCCCTTTGCTTCCCCTTCTCTTGGCCTGGCTGCCCTGAACAGCCTGTCTGGACTGTGAGGTGGGGGACAGTCAAGTCCTTGGCATCCTTCTGCCTGCATCTCTCCACTATGTCCCCCGTTCTGTGCCCCAGGTTTATTATTTCCCTTCCTGGCCTGGGGCCTCTGATCCACCGTGCCTGCACCACGTCTACTAATTCCATTCATTCCTCTCCTGCTCGAAACCTGTCTATGGCTTCCCAGGATAAAACCCAAACTCCTTAGCACAGCATATGAGGCCTCTGTGGTCTGGCTTCTGCTTACTTGTCCCCCGCTTCATACTCTCCAACCAGACCAAGTGACAGCTAGCTCCTGTGACACTTCATGCCTTCTCTCACCTCCGGCCCTCTGCATCCATCTGCTGTTCCCTGTGCCTGTAACACGTGCTTTCCTCCAATCTGCCCAGCTGAGGCTTCCTTCTCCTTTCCGTCTCAGCACACTCCTCATCTCCTCCAGGAGGCCCTTCTCTAACCTGCCTGAGCACATGCATCTGTGTTCCCACAAGCCCCAGTCACACCATAATCAGTTAATCCGACCAGCCTGGGTGGGAACTCGCATCACCAGCACTCCGGTGTCCAGGACGGGCTTAGTGATAGTGGCTGGAGCCCCGTGTGACTGCAAATCCCATCCCACCAGCTTCCCGGGCCTGACCTGGGATGTGTCCACATCAAAGAAACTCTGATAGTAGCCAAAGGTCCAGAATCCAGGCTGCTGCTTCTCCTCCTGCAGGAGCTGAACGGCATGGGCTTTCAGTGGCGGCCCTTACAGCCTGGGCAGAGGGTGGCGGCAGGGCTGGGGGCAGGCAGGGCCCCACCGGGACTCACCGCAGTCCTATCACTCTCCTCGGCCTCCTCCTCAGCTCCATAGCTGCCACCCGAGTCCACCGCCACGGCCACGTGCCCCTGTGGGGTCAGCTGATTGCTTCCACTGGTGGTGGCCGCATCTGGGGTCTCGGCCAGCAGATTAGTAGCTTCCTCGAACTCTATCGAGAAGGAATATGGGACACAGGCATGTTCTGGGAGTCAAGACAATTTAGTTTGGCCCAGGGCTCATCTGGGGGCCAAGACTCCAACTGGGACCACTGAAGGGCCCAGCTTCCTAAATTCTGGGCAGTTGGAAGGAGTGTTCCCCCACTCCTAGTAAGGGCCTGCGATTTAAGGCTGGTTCTGGGATGCCGTCAGGTCTGGGACAGAGGCTCTGTCGGGAGCGGGGTTCGAGTCCGGAATGGGTACGTTGCCTGGGTCGGGGTTAGGGGTCACAGCTGATGGGGATTTGGCTAGCGGTCAGCCGGGTGGGAGGTTCTGGCCGAGTCGCCGCCGCACTCACCGTGGAAGGCCAGCTCGTCGGCCGCTGCCATGGTCGCTCAGGGGCGTCACTGCATCCCGCTCTGAGGACAGAGGCCAATGACGCCCGCCCCCAACCCTACTCGGTGCCCCTCCCGAGGCCTTCCCCTCAGCCCCGAGCCAGTCTGGCCGCTAAGGCACCGAGCCGGGGGTGAAACTCGCCACCCCCGCCCCAGCCCCACAGGTGCACCCCGCCCTCACCTGAGGCTGCCTCAGCCGGCGTGGCCCAGGCTCTCTGCGCCTGCGCGGCCCGCCTCCCCCGCCACAGCCGGCCTCGCTTAGCCCGGACAGCAACATCCGGCACCGGTCCCTTTTCTTTCCTCTTCCGATGGGAAACCACTTCCGGCACTGCTGACGCTTGCGCAGGGGCCCCCGGGCCTCTTTCTTCGCATGCCCGGCGTTTCTCTTCGGAAAAGGGACGCCAAGCCGGAAGAGAATGGCGGCGGCCGCTCTGAAGAGATTTTGGTCCAGAAACCGTGAAGAGTCTGGTGGCCCAGCGGCCGCGAAGCCAGGCGTGTGGACGCGGTTGGGTGAGTAGCTGCGGGAGGCGCCGGGGGGCGGCCTCAGCGGCCATGCTCTCACCTGTTTGTTCTGCTTCTCTTCCCTCAGGCTCCTGGGCCCGCGTACTGCTCCGGGACTACGCCGAGGCCTGCGGGGACGCGGCGGCGGCGGCGCGGGCTCGGCCCTTGCGGGCGGCCGTGTACGCGGGGCTGCTGGGCGGCGCGGCGGCCTGCTGTTCGCTGGCGCCGAGCGAGGCGGCCTTCGAGGAGGCGCTGCTCGATGCGTCGGGGACCCTACTGCTGCTGGCCCCGGCCACGCGCAACCGCGCCTCCGAGGACTATGTGCAGAGGTTGTTGTGGCTGCGGGGTCGCGGCCGCCTCCGCCACGTGAACCTGGGCCTCTGCGCGCTCGTGTACGAGGCGCCCGTCGACGCCGAGGCCAGCCTCTACCAGGCCCGCTGCCGCTATCTGCAACCCCGCTGGGCCGACTTCCCGGACCGGATCCTGGACCTGGGCTTCGTGGGCCGCTGGTGGGTGCTGGCCGCCCGGATGCGCGACTGCGACATCAACGACGAGGAGTTCCAACACCTGCCGGCCCATTTGCGCGTCGTCGGGCCGCATCAGTTGCATTCCGAGACCAACGAGCGGCTCTTTGACGAGAAGTACAAGCCTGTCGTGCTCACCGACGATCAGGTTGACCAGGCGCTGTGGGAGGAGCAGGTGTTGCAGAAGGAGAAGAAGGACAAACTTGCCCTGAGTCAGGCCGACTCCCTAGTGCGGTCGGAGGTCCCCAGATGAGACCCGCCAGACCCCGCCTGCCGGGGATGGCGTCGTGGGTGCAAGCGAGCATCAAATGCAGAGTGACATAAATAAATTATTTGCAGAGTGTTCTTTCCCTGGGTGTTCACAGCCTTTTGGCCACTCTCCTCGTCTCTTTCCCGTTAGCTGAAGCTAATTGAGAGTTAGCTTGGTCTAGGTCTGGGTCTTGGTCTAGGAGTTGGAGGAGAGCAAAGCGACAAGACCAGGTGATGTTTATCACTGCCAGAGTTAGTAGCGAGCCGCGTACATACATAAGCCTTTCTCATTGAACCTCACAGTTTCTTGACCAAGGTGAATCACATTTGTCAGGTAACTCCAAAGTTTTCCTAAGACCATTCAGATTTTTATTTTAAATTTGGAGTTGAAAAGTTTATCCTCATTTTCATGAGTAGTATTTTTAATTATTCTGAAATAAAGCTTAAAAAAGTTCAGGGGGGCGCCTGGGTGGCTCAGTCAAGCATCTGCCTTCCGCTCAGGTCATGATCTCAGGGTCCTGGGATCAGCCCAGTGTGGGGACTCTGCCCAGTGGGGAGTCTGCTTCTCCCCCCTTTACTCTCTCTGCTCTCCCTCTCTCTCTCAAACAAATAAAATCTTAAAACAGTTTCAGAGGAAAGTGGAAAAGTAACACAAAGACATTCTTTGTACCCTTCACCCAGCTTACCCCAAATGGTAATGTTTTACAATAAACCATACCAAACCAAAAGATTGCCAGTGGTATGACTACAGATTTTACAGGGAATCTTTTTGTAAAAACCATCTTTTTCCCCCACATATGACAGTGATATTAAAGTGATTGGGGAGAGAAAAGCATTTTTTGATCTGGAATTACCTATGGAATCACAGATTTTGTTTATATTTCAGTACTCTGGATGGAGTAGGTCAGTGTACAAAGCTGGTACTTAGGTCGTGATAATCCTATTTTAAAAACGGATAGAGGAATGAGATTACCTGTTTCTTAGGTGGCCTGTAGCTAGTTAATGAAACCATGACATGAGGGGTTGCCTGGCTGGCTCAGTCAGAAGAGCATGTGACTCTTGATCTTGGGGTCCTGGGTTCAAGCCCCATGTTGAGTATAGAGATTACAAAAAAACAAAACAAAACAAAAAAACCCCAAACACCGAAAAATAAAAACTTAAAAAAAAAAACATAAACCATGAGACAACCACCTTTGTCGTGATGTTTGAGTTTCATGTGTTTTGCCGTTCAGTTTTGGTACTTAGACCTTCCATTCATATTATGAGTATGCTGGGCACATGGTGATTATTATAGCCTTATTTTTGGGACAGGAGCATCTTGCAAGTCAAACTCTTCATTTTACAATGGAGAAAATAATGTTCAAAGAGTTGATTTTTCCGAAGCTATAGCAGAGCCATGATTCAAACTGTTAACTCCCAACCCTGGGGCCTTAATCTTCAAACTCAGGGTCCTATATATGATCCTAACAGCATCCTGCCAGACATTATTAAATGCTGCTATCATTAGCCATAAATAAAACTTGAATACAGAAATAAGTGAATAAAGAAAGAAATTAATGAAAACAAAAGGCAAATGATACTAATTATAGTGTTACCTGCCAAAGGCTCCGCCTAAATCCTGATGTCTCTGTTCAACAAAGAGATATTAACCAACCTCGGGGAAAGGTTTAAGACACACTGGCATCAAGTGAGACTTGTTCCTCACTGTGCTCAGAAGTATTGAAAGAGCCGCATCGCCTCACTGCTTGAGTTGGTTATTAAATGCCACTTCTGACATTCAGCCAGGGTGTGTCCCATGCAGACCCCCGTAGGTGTGAAGCTGAAAGGAGCAGTTGGCAACAAACTAGACAACTCAGTGTCCCCAGGAATTTAGGGGCTTAGGGTAGGCCTAAAGTCTGTGTGTCTTTGTCTTTGCTTAGAAAGTCAACCTTTCTCAGAGGAGTCCTCCATATTTTTGCTCCCCTCTCCACTACCTCTTGCCTCCCGAGTTGCTGTAAAGCTCATGGACTGGAACTGTTAGATCAGACAAGGGGACTGGGTCCCAAAGGGTGGGTCCAGGTGTCCTGTTCACTGAGCTCCCAACAGCCTATAGTGCTCAGTCCAGTGTGGGCCCCCGCAAATGCTGGAAGAGTTAAATGTGTCCAATGTGGGTAGGAGCTTGTATGATCCTGCTGGGGAGAGGGAAGCATTGCACGGCTGGCTCCCCAGCCCAGAAGAGACCTCCCCACCCACCAGACTCCACCAGTACCAGAAAAAACGAAGTGGACAAACTCTTTCCATAAGGAGTGTAGGGTCTGGGGAAGAAGTGGGACTTAAAAGTACAGTTGGAATGTCAGCTTTCACACAACAGTTGTGATTGACCTGGGCCAGAACAATTAGATAAGAAAAAAGAAAGCCATCCAAATTGGAAAATAGGAAGTAAAATTGTTTCTATTTGCAGATGATGTATAGAAACTCTAGAGAGCCCACCAAAAACCCTGAATGAATTCAGGAAAGTTAAAGGATACGAAATACACAAAAGTGTTGCATTACACGAAGTAATAAATTGAGAAAGCAATCTCATTTACAATTCATCAAATTCATCATCAAAATTCATCAAAAACACCACTTAGGAATAATTTTAACCAAGGAGCTGAAAGACCGGTACACTGAAAACTACAAGACATTGATAAAAAAAATTGAAGACACACAAATGTAAAGGTATGTAGTGCTCATGGATGGGAAGAATATTGTTAAAATGTCCATACTACCCCAAACAATCTACAACTCTACCAAAATTCCAACGGCACTTTACAGAAATAGAAAAAAAAAAAAAGGCTAAAATTTGTAGGGAACCACAGAAGCCCTTATATAGTCAAAGCAATCTCAAGAAAGAACAAAGCTGGAGGCATCACGCTTCCTCAGAAAGTATATTACAAGGTATAGTATTCAAAACAGTATGGTATCAGTATCAAACAGGCATAAAGATCAATGAAACAGAATAGAGAGCCCAGAAATAAACCCATGCATAAATGGTCAATTAATTTACAACAAAGGAGCCAAGAACATAAAGTGGGTAGAGGACAGTCTTTTCAATAAATGGTGTTAGGAAAACTGGACAATCACATTCAAAAGAATGCAACAGGGGAAAAAAGAACGCAAAGGGGCCACTATCTTACACCATACACAAGAAATAACTCAAAACGGGTTAAAGAACATAAGACCTGAAACCATAAAACTCCTAGGGGAAAACAAGCAGTAAGCTCCTTGACATCAGTCTTGGTGATGATTTTTTGGATTAGGCACCAAGAGCACAGGCAACAAAAGCAAAAATAAAATAAGTAGAACGACAGCAAACTAAAAAGCTTCTTCACAGCAAAGGAAACCATCAACAAAATGAAAAGGCAACCCACCAAATGGGAGAAAATATTTCTAAATCAAATATCTGATAAGCAGCTAATATCCAAAATATATGAAGAACTCATACAATTCAATCGCAAAAATCAAACTGATTAAACAATGGGCAGAGGACCTGAATATATACTTTTCCAAATAAGACATACAAATGGCCAACAGGTACATGAAAAGATGCTCAAATCACTAACCATTAGGGAAACACAAATAAAACCACAATGAGATATCACCTCACACCTGTGAGGATGGCTAGTATCAAAAAGACAAGAAACAACAAGTGTTGGCCAGGACATGGAGAAGAGGGAACCCTCATGCACTGTTGGCATTGTAAATTAGCGCAGTCACTGTGGAAAACAGTATGGAGGTTCCTCAAACATTTAAAAATAGAACCGATATATGATCCAGCCTGGGTGGCTCAGTCGTTAAGCCTCGACTCTTGATTTTGGCTCAGATCGTGATCTCAGGGTCCTGGGATGGGAGCCCTGAGACGGTGGGGCCCTGCTCAGGAGGGAGTCTGCTTGTCTCCTGCTCCCTCTGTGGCCCCCCACTCAAGCTCTCTCTCTCTCTCTGAAATAAATAAATCTTAAAAAAAAAAAAAAAAAAAAGGAACCGTATGATCCAGCAATTCTGCTCCTGGATATTTATCTGAACAAAAACACTAACTCAAAAAGATATATGCACCTGCACGTTCACTGCAGCATTAGTGACAATAGCCAAGATATGGAAACATCAGCGGATGAATGGATAAAGAAAATGTAGTATACATATACATGATAAATTTTATTACTGAGCCATAAAAAAGAAGGAAATCTTGCCATTTGCGACATGGATGGTCCTAGAGGGCATTCTCTTCGGCGAAGTAAGTGAAACAAAGACAAACGCCAAATGATCTCATTTATATGTGGAATCTAAAAAAAGCCAGAACAGCAAAGAAAAAAACAAAACAGGAGCTCGCGGATACAGAGAAGAGATTGGTGATTGCCATAGGATGGAGGCGGGTGGGCAAAAGGGGTGAAGGAGTCAAAGGTACACACTTTGAGTTATGAAATGAGTTAAGTCATGGGGATGTAATATATAGCATGGTGACTGCAGTTAATGACATTGTATATATATATATTTAAAAGTAGGGCTTGGGGGCGCCTGGATGGCTCAGTCGGTTAAGCGTCTGCCTTTGGCTCAGGTTATGATCTCAGGATCCTGGGATGAGCTCCGTGTTGGGCTCCCTGCTAAGTGGGGAGGCTGCTTCTGCTTCTCGCTCTCCCTCTGTGATCACTCTTGCTCTCTCTCAAATAAATAAATAAATAAATACAATCTTTAAAAAAAAGAAGTAGGGCTTGAATCTCGCCTTTCACACTTACTTGTGACTGACCTAGGACAGGTGGAGTGACTTCAGACCTCAAGTTCCTTATCTGTAAATGGGAACGATTCTCCCCAGGGTTGTTAGAAAAATCAAAACCACAAGAAAGCACTTGGTAGGGAGCGTGCATTTGCATACCATGGTGTGTCTGCACGGGTAAGAGCGTGGCTCTGAATCCATGCCGCAGCCTTCCACGTTACCCCGGGGGATAGAGCTGGTCCAGGGCTGCCCATGGGGAGTGCTCAGGGAACGGAGGACCGACAGTGCCTGGAACTTGTCTCTCAGAGCCCAAAGACACTTGAATACAATATGAACATTTTCCAGTTCTCCTTTTTTCTTAACATTTCTTCTTTTTTTTTTAAGATTTTATTTTTTTATTTGACAGAGAGAGAGGTCACAAGTAGGCAGAGGCAGGCAGAGAGAAAGGGGGAAGCAGTCTCCCTGCTGAGCAGAGCCCGATGTGGGGCTTGATCCCAGGACCCTGAGATCATGGCCTGAGCCAAAAGCAGAGGCTTAACTCACTGAGCCACCCAGGCGCCCCTTAAAATTTATTCTTAATGAGCTTTAATTATTTCAGCTTTCCCAGTCGACCTCTGAGCAGGCTGTTGTAATCAGAGTCACCACCAGAGGGCACCAGAGATTTGGCTCAGAGGTGGGCTCCCGGGCGGCACCCTGGTGGGAATGGCTAGCCACCAATTTTGTTCTGAGAAGCAGTGGGCAAGGTAGTGCGGTCAGCACACATCCCTTTTTAGAGCCCACATCCTAACAGCATCCTGTTAGGATGCTTAGGATGCTGTTAGGATCCTAGGATGCTGTTAGGATGCTACCATCCTTAGAGATGGTAGGTAGATCGTGGCCGAAGTCGGGGCTGCAGGGAGGGACCACATCCATCCCTCGCACCTGCACCTACCTTGTGAGCAGGAGGCCTGGCCCTCTCCCCTGAGATTTCATGGAGGGTGGGGTGGGCATGGCCACCTGGTTTGCCTTGGGAGCCTGACCAGTTCCCTAGTTTTTGGGAATTTTGCTGAGGCATCCAGTGCAGTAGGACCTGGATTAGGGTACAACAAGCAAGGTGCCGATGACCTAGGCTTTAAGGAGGAACTCCCTCTCCGGGTCCAGCAAGGTCGGGGTCTGACCCCGAGAGGGAGGTGCCTCCTTAAATTCTGTGCTCCAGGGGCTTCCCAACCAGTCTCCACCTACCCCCCAACCCCCCACTCCCCCCCAGCAAGCTAAGCTGCAATCACCTGAGTGTGATTGGTGGGCTTTTCCAGACCCCGCTCTATGCTCAGAGCCGCAGGTGGGAGGGCACGAACTAAGCATCTGACTTCTGAAAAACTCTCAGCCGGCCACCCTGCTCCAAATTTGGTCACGTGAATGGTACCTATTTGGGAGACACCTGAGGGGAGAGGCAGCACTGATAGGATGTTAAGGTTTGGGAACAGCTAAAAAAGCCCTAAAACTCTTTTGCCTGAAAAATTCCAAACACAGAAGTGTGTTTGAACCTCCACACATACTCATCACCCAACTCAACAGTTAAGATTTTGCCACTTTTTTTTACGATTTTATTTTAGATAGAGAGCATGAGCAAGAGGAGCAGGGGGAGCAGCAGGCAGAGGGAGAAGCAGGCTCCCCGCCGAGTAGGGAGCCCGATGCTCAATCCCAGGACCCCGGGATCATGACCTGAGCCGAAGGCAGACGCTTAACCGACTGAGCCACCCAGGCAGCCCAAGATTTTGCCCCATTTGTGTCAGGTGTCCCTTCTTCATTTTTTCTTGGCTTGAGTATTTTAATTTTTTTTAAATTTATTTATTTGTCAGAGACAGAGAGAGCACAAGCAGGGGGAGCAGCAGGCAGAGCAGGCAGAGGGAGTAGCAGGCTCCCCACCGAGCAAGGAGCCCGATACGGGACTCGATCCCAGGACCCCGGGATCATGACCTGAGCCGAAGGCAGTGGCTTAACCGATTGAGCCACCCAGGCGTCCCTTGGCTAGAGTATTTTAGAGCAAATCCCAGACATCACATCAACTCACCCCTATAATTACATATGCATTTTTCACACAGTGACAACGTGACTGTCCTGCCGAACAAAATCCGCAGTAATTCTCTGGAATCATCTGAAGCCAGTCCGCGATCACATTTCTCGGAGAGTCTCAACAGGTCTCCTTAACTCTGGATCTGCTTGAATCGAGAGCCGAACACAGTCCGCACATTGTATTTAGTTGTTTTAACTTTTCATCTAGAGAAGTCTCCCCGCCCCCATACCTTTGACCTGTTGCAGAAATGGGTTTAGCCGTCTCGAGCTGGATCCCACATCGGGATGTGTCAGCTGGCTGTGCCCTTCAGCCGTTCCTTTGCCCCTGTGGTTCCCGCAAATCAGCTCTCAACTTGGGGTGCATGTTGGGTCCACCTGGGGGACATCACCCATCTAGGCCAGGGAAGTCGCTGTGCCGGGCTGGGTCCCAGGCAACCATAGTTTGTAAATCTCCCCAGGTGATACCAGGAGCCCCTCATCTAAGGATTTTTGCTCCACGCCTGAATCAATGATGCCACTAGGGGCCTCCCAATGCAACCTGATTCTTTTGTCTGTCACCTTATTTGGAGCTCAGGAGACACTGGCATCCCACGTACATGGACGCTTAACCATCCGAGCCACCCAGGCGCCCCTCTGGATATTCCACATACACGGACTCGTACACAGTGTGGTTTTTTGGTGTCTGACCTCTTTCATTAGCCTAGTATTTTCGGGGTTCATCCATGTTGTAGCAAGGGTCAGGATTTCCTTCCTTGGGGTGCCTGAGTGGCTCAGTGGGTTTAGCCTCTACCTTCGGCTCAGGTCATGATCTCAGGGTACTGGGATCGAGCCCTGCATCGGGCTCTCTGCTCAGCAGGGAGCCTGCTTCCCCCTCTCCCTCTGCCTGCCTCTCTGCCTACTTGTGATCTCTCTCTCTCTCTCTTTCTGTCAAATAAATAAATAAATAAAATCTTTAAAAAAAAAGGATTTCCTTCTTTTTTACGGATGAATGATATTCCGTTGTATGGATCTACCACATTTTATTTCCTCCCTCATCCAAAGACTGCACATCTGGGTTGTTTCCACCGCTGGGCTCTCGTGAACAGTGCTGCTCCAAACATTTTCATACAAGAATTTCTTGCTATCCTTTCCCCCAAACTTTGTTTGAACTCTCCTCTTCCCCCAAGGCAATATGCCCGCTGTATGAAATTAAAAAATACAGAAACTAGGGGCGCCTGGGTGGCTCAGTGGGTTAAAGCCTTTGCCTTCGGCTCAGGTCATGATCTCAGGGTCCTGGGGTCGAGCCCCGTATCAGGCTCTCTGCTCAGCAGGGAGCCTGCTTCCCCCTCTCTCTCTGCCTGCCTCTCTGCCTACTTGTGATCTCTCTCTCTGTGAAAATAAATAAATAAAATCTTAGAAAAAAAAAATACAGAAACCAGTCAAAGAAATTAGGTCCCATTGTCCCATGCCCCTGAGTTTACATATTCTCCTAGACTTTTAACAGAGCCTGTTAAAAATATATTCTTGGTTTTTAACAACATCAAAGGCAGGAAATTAAAGTTTGATGGAAATAGAAAAGTCCATTCAAGTAAGCTGGAAACCCCACTCGTGGGACATCACTGGGTAGGATATAGTAAGAAATGTTAATTAATCGGATTTCTTTCAAAAAGCTGGTTCAGTGATCGATCTTTGCATGCTTTAAGCATTTGAGTGGCTGCTGATCGAGAGGCCCTTGAGAGCCCGAGTTCCCGGCCTCTGGTGACAGCCTGCATGACGCAGCGGAGACCAGAAGCCTCGCTGTCCTTACCCTTCCCTCGATCTCAGCCGAGGACCCACGCTGACCCGAGTGAGTCCGCTGGGAACAGCAGGAAGGGGATCCCAATAGAAATGCCATGTCACCGTCATCAGACTGGCCGACGTTAGACAATGTGACAACAGTGACCACCATGGAGACACAACCGGGAGCTGTCCTTGACTGCGGTGTGGGAGGGCGGCTCCGGGGACCCGGGCGTCCTCACTGCAGCTGCCACGAGCACATGGGCGGCTGTCCTAGAGAAGCTGTGTACCCCAGGGGGACACCCAGACGGTCCGAGGCAAAGGATTAAACGTCCATCAGTCAGATATAGGTCAAGTGTGGACCGTCCCGTGCAGCTGGGGTTCAGTCTCAGCTCGGTCCGGAGGCCCCGACAAAACACCACAGACCGGGTAGCTGATCAAACAGATGTCTGTTTCTCGCGGTTCTGGAAGCTGAAGTCTGGGATCCGAGTGCTGGCTCGGCTGGGGGAGGGCTCTCTGCGGAACTGTGGACTTCTCACTCATAGGTCCTCACGTGGTGAAAGGGACGGGGAGCTGTCTGGGGTCTCTTTTATAAGCGCGCTCATCCCATTTATGCGGGTTCCAGGCTGGGGACAGAAGCGGCCTCCAAAAGGTGCCACCTCCTGATACCATCACCTCGGGAGTGAGGTCACATATGGATTTGGGTGGTGGGGCACACAGCGGGGACCCCACGAAAGAGAGGGCGAATGACCCCCATGCATGCGCCTCTATACGTTCTCCTGAACAGCAGCATCAAGGCGAGGGGGGGTAGACTACTCCTGGCAGAAGGCCTTCTCTCAAAAGAAAACGATGTTCAGACAACATCAAGTAAAGAAAAAGTCAAAGGAAAAACACCCAAACACGCGGACAACAGTGATTTAGCTGATTATCAACAACAGCAGAGAGATGAGGGAACAGCCGGAGAGTCAGGAACTCTTCACAGGGTTCCCACCCTGAGGCGGTTGCACGTGAGCACTTGGAGAGTATTTGTAAAGAACCACCCCTTTTGGGGTGCCTGGGTTAAAGCCTCTGCCTTCGGCTCAGGTCATGATCTCACGGTCCTGGGATCGAGCCCCGCATCGGGCTCTCAGCTCAGCAGGGAGCCTGCTTCCCCCTCTCTCTCTGCCTGCCTCTTTGCCTACTTGTGATCTCTCTCTCTCTGTCAAATAAATAAATAAAATCCTAAAAAATAAATAAATAATTCTTTTTAAAAATGTTATTAAAAAAACAGAGAGGGAGTGGAAAAAAGTAAAATATCAGCAATAAATCCATTGTTTTAGGCAAGGTCACCCTTTTAAGAGGAATGGATGGAAGGAGTCCATACTGATGGAAGGAGTCCATCAGTAAATTTCCTAGTGTTGACCAGGAAATGGCTGGAGGCGACATTTCTGGGGGGGCTGAACTGCAGTTAGGTTAGATCTTAAGTCGTGGTTAACGACTCGGGGCCTTAACCTAAGTGACACCATTTTGGGCCTGAGGCTGTCTTTTTAACGTCCCCTTGGCAGAAACATTAGGTGGGAATTTGGGTCCAGGCACCAAAGCTCTATTATTTTGGAGGAGACTTTTCATAGTCCAACGTATTACGCAAGAGCTCTCATGGAACCACGGTTTGTGAGCAAATAGCCTGAAAACTCCAACCTTTTAGTGGTGTTTACCAAACCGAACAGCAAAGGCTGGATTTTTGGAAGTAGGCTTTGAGGACTGTATTTCTTGGAGTACCTCCATAAAGGGTGTACTTGCTGCGGGGCGCCAGTGTCTAAACACCGAAACCAGTAGACGTGTCCGTGAGGAAACAATAGTTAACCCCCGGTCCATTCTTCCTTACGCAATACGGCAGTCGGTAACGAGGGAGCAGGATTTACGGGCACCGACCTGGAAAGGTGTCCAGGATGTGTGGTGAACTAACAGAAGCAAGTTTCAGAAGAGGCTGAGGGGAACACCCCAACGTGGAATTGCTGGGTTAAAGGCTGTGTGGGTTCACACCCGTGATGGTGGCTAGAATACCCAGAAAATAGTGTTAGCAAGGGGGCGGAGAAATTTGGGAGCCCTGTGCAGGGCCGGTAGGAATGTCACATGGTCTGACTGCTGCGGAAACATTCTGGTGGGTTCCCTAAAAGGCGAAGTGTGGGATAAGCACAGGACCCAGAAATTCCACTTCTGTGTTTACAAGCAAGAGAACTGAAAGCAGGGACCCAGCCTGCTGCGTGCACACCTGTGTTTACAGCGTGATTCCCAACAGCCGAAGACAGAGGCGAGGCGAGGGCTCCTGGGCAGAGAAGGGGCCTCATAGAACTTGTTTCATACGGTACTTGTCTTTTTGTATTGGTTTTTGTATTAGTTATGCTTCAAATAAAGATTTTATTTATTTATTTATTTATTTAACTTATTTATTTTTAAAGATTTTATTTATTTATTTGTCAGAGAGAGAGCACAAGCAGGGAGAGAGGCAGGCAGAGGCAGAGGGAGAAGCAGGCTCCCTGCCAAGCAAGGAGCCCGATGTGGGACTCGATCCCAGGACGCTGGGATCATGACCTGAGCCGAAGGCAGTCGCTTAACCAACTGAGCCACCCAGGCGTCCCTAAAGATTTTTTTTAATAGACATCAGAAAAAAAATAAAATCGACATCAGTTTTAGGTTTACAGAAAAACTGAGTGTGTAGTACAGAAGATCCTCACGGACCCCCCCACTTCCTAGTTTGCTGTGTTACTAAGGCCTTGCATTAGTGGGGAACAGTGTTACAACTGATAAAACAATACTGATACATAATTATTAACTGAAGTGCACAGTTCACATTTGGGTTCACTCTCGGTGCTGTACAGGCTATGGGTTTTGCCAAAGGCCTAATGTCCCATATCCATTACTGTGATACAGAATAGTTTCAGTGACTTAAAACTTGGCTGTGCTCCACCTATTCATCCCTCCCCCGCAACCGTTGATCTTTTTACTGTCTCTACAGATTCCCTCTCTCTTTCTACATATATATATACACTACATA
>CM052898.1:5856584-5945967 GCA_028534135.1 Potos flavus
CGCCCCAGTTTTTTAAAAACCAGTACATTAGGGGCACCTGGGCGGCTCAGTGGGTTAAGCCTCTGCCTTTGGCTCAGGTCATAATCTCAGGGTCCTGGGATCGAGCCCCGCATCGGGTCTCTGCTCAGCAGGGAGCCTGCTTCCCCCTCTCCCTCTGCCTCTCTTCCTCTGCTTGTGCTCTCTGTCAAATATATAAATAAAATCTTAAATAAAAATCAGTACATTGAAGATGGGATTCCCTGTCTTCTGACTTTCACTGTTACTTTTGCAATGTCAGAGGTCAGTATGATTGTTGCTGTTTTATTCTGGTTGATCTTAACGTCATTTCCCTCTCTCTCTCTCTTTGATGTCTAGGTTTTATTACAATTGGCCGAGATGTGGAGCTATTATTTTGATGAATTTTAGATTGAGGTGTAACACTGTATAGTGAAGAGAGGCCTGCCTTCTGTCTTGGGTCCTGGGAGGTAAGCTCTAAAGCCTTGGGATTTCCCGACAGGAGCTTGGTTGACTGCTCGTGGTGGGAACCTCAGACCGCACTGGGGAGCTGATGCTGACTTGATGATTCAGGGTGGGCCCCCGGATTGTTTACGCGAGGAGATGACTCAGGGTGGGGGCCGACCACACCAGAAAGGCCGACCCTGTGACCGGCTGGCAGGTCATGTGAGGTCAGCCCCACCTCCAGAGAGGCTGGGTGCTGAAGATGGATCCATGTGGCCAATGGTTCAATCACTCCCTCCTACCTGATGAAACCCCAGTCAAAACTCTAAACCGTGGGTGCGCCTCCGTGGTCGGCAATAATCTACATAAGGTCACACATCCATGTGCTCGGAAGATAACGCATCCCTGGGGACGTCAAAACTTCTGGATGTTACCTCTCCAGCGTCTGGCCATGGTTAAGGTTGGACAGACATTTGCTGAGAGAATGCTCAGGACCCTTTTTCTTCCTCTAGGTCTTCTATCTGTATTGTTCCTTAAGCCCTCCATGGCATTTTCTTTTGTGTTTGATTTTTTTTTTCCTAGTGTCCCATCTTGATTCCATCCTCCTGTCCTTTCGTTAGGCTCTTTGGTCTGTCTGTTGCTTGCCCCTTCTGCTAACCCTGGCCCCGGATGGCTGTGGGGAGCCGATGTCTTTACTGCTTTTGACAGATGCTGCCCAGAAAGTGGCTCCAGCCCTGGGATGACTCTGAGGGAGGGGACGCAAAATCAAGCCTTGGTGCGGGTCCCTGGGTGGTGGCAGGGACTGAGGGCAGGTCAAAATGTACAACCACAGCTTTCTGAGAACAAGATGCGTACGGTCCCCCACGCCTCCCCTGCAGATGGCATCAGATCCCGCAGGTTCAGGCCTGGGTCCCACGAAACTGCCTCCTGCCCCTTTGCTGCCGGTCACGAGTGCAGGCAGTAACCTGTGCGTCCGACGGACCGGCTCTAAACCACAGGTCCCCACCTCTTGGTGGGAGCAGATCACGGAACTCAGAGAATCCGTTTCATTACTAGATTGCCAGGTTACTACAGCTGATCACGGGATACAAATCAACAGCCTGATGAAGAGGTACATGGGGTAAGATCCCCAACACGGAGTTCTGTCCCTGCAGTGTCTGGGGCTCCGCGTTCCGATGCGTCTGGTTCACCGACCTGGAAGCTCTCCGAACCCAATCCTTTTGGGTTTCTATGGAGGTTTCATGACATAGGCGTGTTTGATCAAATCACGGGCCACCCGTGGTTGATGAGATCCTCAAGCCCCTCTCCCCTCCCTGGAGGCCGGTGGGGAGGGAGGGGGAGGGATCGAAAGCGCCAGTCCTCCAATCACACACCTGGTTTGCTGGACAGCCAGCCCCCATCCTTCTGTGCTTTCTAAAAGTTCCCTCGTTAATATAAACACAGGTGTGGTTGAAAGGTGCTTGTTATAAATATCAAGACACCTCTATTACTCTTTTTTTTTTTTTAAGATTTTATCTTTAAGTCCTCTCTCCACCCAACATGGGGCTCAAACTCAGAACCCTGAGATCAAGAGTCGTATGCTCCTCCGACTGGGCCAGCCAGGTGCCCCGACACCTTTATCACTCTTATCATTTACGACATTCCGAGGGTTTTAGGAGCTCTGTGCCAGGAATGGGACAAAACCAAATAGATGTTCCTTATTATAAATCACAATATCACAGAGCAGAACCATTAGAAATTTCCAGAGGGACTGGATGTGGGGGTGAGCAGAGGCGCGGAGGTAAGGGTACTCTTGAGAGGTTTGGCCTGAGCCCCTGGAGGGATGGAGCTGCTGCCGCTGCCACACGAATTTATTATTTTTTTTAATATAGTATACTAACTTAGAAATAGTCTGGGGATCCTTCTCACCTTTCAAATTCTAAACCAAAGTGCCATATTGGTGGCCCAGGTGAATTCATTTATCCGACTAGTGTTTACTGAGCACGTACTATACACTATTACTGACAAAGGGGATACGCTGATGGACAAAAAGGAGACCCCATATTCCCACAGTGCTCTAATGCTAGTAGGAGAGGTGCATGGGGGGCACAGGAAAAACAGGAAAGCGGAAAGGGAGTTGGGAGAGCGGGGTGCTGAGGGAGTGGCTGCAGTACTAAATACAGTCATCAGAGAAGCTGAGATTGGAGCGAATGCGTGAGGGAGCTGAGGGAGGGGGGCAAGAATGCTCCCGGCAGAAAGACAGCAGGAGCAAAGGCCCTGTGGCAGGCTGGCGCCATAGCGAGGAGGCTGGTGTGGCTGGAGTGAGCCAGGGAGTGGGCACTGGCCAAGGTGAGGGCACTGGCCTCGTGGGGCACCGTGAGGATTTCAGCCTAGGTCAATGCAACTGCTGCTCCAGTCCTTCTAGCTCAAGATTCTAGAGGCTGATTTCAGAAGTAAGAAATGCGGTCTTCACCTTGCATTGCAAACATAATCCATGGCTTCTTCTGCTTTATTTTTTGGGGAATTTTAAAAATGAAGGAAAAAAAATCGAAACCCAGGCATCTAGAGGTGTCCGGCAGAGCGCGGCCGGCAACTCTGGCATGTTTGATACCACAGCAAAGGGATCGGCAGGCGATTGTTACAAGGAAAACCAGCCATGGAGCTGCTGAAAGAGCAGCTTTTCTTCCTCTCCGTCCTGGCAGGTGAGGCCTCTCGGCAGGAATTACTCCGTGTGCGCGCGGACTCGGGGGCCCACTGGTACTTTTGTATTTCCATCCTGCCCCGTGCACGCGCGGCTGATCTCCAAAGGGCTGATGACAGAGCATCGTACCGGGGACCTAAGCGCCCCCTCCCTCCATACAGCTGTCGTGATCTTGATCAGATGAAACAGTCTTCAGGTTTTCCCAGGGGCAACCCGGGCCGGGGCTTCTCATCTGGAGACTCCTCCCATCGCCCAGCCAGCAGCTGAGGTTGGTTGCGAGGACCTGGGCTGGCTTGGTGGAAGTTAGCTGGATGGCCTGGATTTATTACTACTTATGAGGACTTTTTAAAAATTAGGGTAAAATATCCACACCATAAAAGTGACCATCGTAACCATTTTTACGTGTCCAGTTCAATGGCATTAATGCACATACGTTCACACTGTTGTGCAACCATCACGGCCACCCGTCGCCAGAATGCTTTATGTCTTCTTTAAAGATTTTATTTATTTGAGAAAGGGGGGGGGAGCACAACCAGGGGGAGCCGCAGGCAGAGGGAGAGGGAGAAGCAGGCTTCCCGTCAAGCAGGGAGCCTGACGAGGGGCTCGATCCCAGGACCGTGGGATCATGACCTGAGCTGAAGGCAGACGCTCAACGGACCAGGCCAGCCACCTAGGTGCCCCCAGAACTTTGTATGTCTTGCAAAACTGAAATTCCCCCCATTAAACACTCAATCCTCGTTCCCGTCCCACGGCTCCTGGCTCCCGCCATCCCACTGCCTGTCTCTATCGGTTTGACTCTTCCAGGGATCTCATGTAAGGTGACTCCTATAGTATTTGTCCTTTTGTGTCTGGCTTCTTGCGTTAAGGCCCTCAAGGTTCATCTACATTGCAGCAGGTGTGAGAATGTCCTTCCTTTTTAAGTCGTAATGTACTAATGATACATGGGATATGCTAAAATCATCCTATGATGATTTTAAGTACTAATAATAGTACCCATATTCTGTTATCATCTGTCAATGGGCATGAGGGTTGTTTCCATGACTTGGCTCTTACGAATAGTGGTGCTTTGAACATGGAAGGACAAACAGCTCTGAGACCCTGCTTTCTGTTTTTTGGAGGGGTTCTACACCCAAAAGTGGAATTGCTGGGACATATGGTAATTCGATTTCTAACTGTCAGAGGAACTGCCCTGCTGTCTGCCCCCAGCAGTGCACAAGGGCTCCGATTTCCCCACATTCTCGCCAGCGCCTGCTATCTCCTGTTTTCTGGAGAGCAGCCATCATGATGGGTGTGAGGTGGCCATCACTTTCGAGCGTTAAGAGGCAGCTTCCGCCTTCATAGAGCTGTGTCTTGGGTTAATAAAGTCATTAGATGAACCAGCGAGCAGCCGCAGGGAGAAGTAAGAGCCAGATAAGCCCCAGACAGTGAAAGTCTTCCCCTGGGAGAATCAGTGCCGCCGAGGCCCCACCCCTGTTCCTTTCCCAAGGTCAGCCCGCGAGCCAGTGCTCGTGCCGGGGGCGGTCTGGGAACACAGGCTGGGGCACGGACCGGTTCTCCTTTCTCCAGTTCGGGGTGGGACAACCAGTTCTGCCACTATCTCGCAGATGCCACTCCCAGGCCTAATTTGCACTGGGGGATGAGGTCAGGGAAAGATGGGGAAGAGAAGGTACAGGAGAGGCAAAGAGGACGCGGACGGAGAGGAGCCACAGGGGACAGGCGGTTGGCTCTGTCACACCCTCGCCCGCTGCAGGGTCCTCCGGCCTCACACGTGTGCACCCATACAGACCCCAGGGCCGGGGTAACCGGTCATTCCTGCTATGGCCCTCCAGGAACAGGTGAGGCAGAAAGGATGGTTAGAAGCCACCTTCAATCAGTGCTTCTCAATGAGGGACCATTTTGTCCCCCAAGGGGCACCTGGTGATGTTTGGAGACATTTCTGGGTAGTCAGAACCCTGGGGCTGGAGAGCTGTGGGAGTTTCTTTGTTTAGGGGAATTATTATCTTTTTAAAGTTTTGTTTATTTAAGTCATCTCTACACCCAGTGTGGGGCTTGAACTCATGACCCTGAGATCAAGAGTCACATGCTCTTCCAATAGAGCTGGCCAGGCGCCCCTATGGGAATCGCTTTTATTTCAGGAACTATTGAAAGGATTCTAACACCTGAAACAGGATTCTAGACTTGTAGGCCTATGGAGCAGACAAATAAATACGAAAATAATAAATTCCCACCCTTTTGGGGTTGGAACTGGGTATTAGACTGGAGGGAGGGTGTTGTTTTTTACATAAAAGTCTTTGAAGTCACATAAATACAGAATACTTTATAGCAGTAGGTCAGGATTAAATATGAGTCACTGAAGTATCGTAACTTAATTGGTCTTGGAGAATGCAGGTTTTGTACACCCAAAATGTAGAGACAGCAGGCCCCGAAGGGGTCTCTGTCCTCACATCAGTGCACAGACATCCACAAGTGGTGGGGGCTTCAGAGCCTGGCACCTGCGCCCAAGGGAAGTGGGGAGGACAGGGCAGGGAGAAGGAGCACACACTCGAAAGGGTCATCCGTGACCCTGGACCCCCAGCTGGAGGCTGGAGGGACTTGCCCTTAGCAAGTCCGTGGCCATCCCTATTCATTCTCGTTTTGTTTTCTTCTCCTGTAGGAGTATTTTCCTTTTTAAATTTATTTTTCTAAAATTGCGGTATAACTGGAGTGCTTGGCTGGCTCAGTGGGAAGAGCATGTGACTCTTGATCTCAGGGTCATGAGTTTGAGCCCCGTGTTGGGTGTTGCGATTACTAAAACAATAATAAAAATAAAAACTTTAAAAAAAAGAAGAAATCCTAACACAATTAAATAAATAAAATAAAATTGAGGTATAACTGACATACAACTACTGTATTAGTTTTACTTGTACAATGTAATATTCAGTATTTGTGTATATTGTGAAATGACCACAATGTCTAGCTAACATCCATCACTGTAAATGATTACAATTTTTTTCTCCTTGTGATAAAAACTTTTAAGATCTGCTCTTTCAGGGGCGCCTGGGTGGCTCAGCCGTTAAGCGTCTGCCTTTGGCTCAGGTCATGATTCCAGGGTCCTGGGATCAAGACCCGTATTGGGCTCTCTGCTCAGTAGGAAGCCTGCTTCTCCCTCTCCCACTCCCCCTGCTCGTGTTCCCTCTCTCGCTGTGTCTCTCTCTGTCGAATAAATAAATAAAATCTTAAAAAAAAAAAAGATTTCCTCTTTCAAATATCACGGTATTAACTATAGTCACTATGCTGTACACTACTTCTGCACCACATTGACTTTATAACTGAAAATTTGTTACCTTTTGATCCCCCTCACTCATTCCACCCACTCCCACATGCACCTCTAGCAACTACCAATGGGTTCTCTGTATCCATGAGCTTGGTTATGTTTTTGTTTAGTTTTTTTGATTCCACATATAATCTAGATCATTTGGTATTTATCTTTTTCTGTCTAACTTATTTCACTTGGTACAATGCCTTCAACGTCCATCCCTGCTGTTGCAAATGGCAACATTTCTTTTTCATGGTTGCTGCTCAACGCCCTACGGTCACCAGCTGGCCCCCCAAACAGAGGGTTATCTGATCCCAAACATGGTGGTGCTGAGGTTGGGAACCTCTGCCTGAGATCACATTCTAACAAACCCTGGAGAGAACGGACCCGATGTGGGCCAAACCCCAACATACAAGGCCTGCTTATTTCGCCTGAACAGAAGCGGGAGAAATGCTACATTTTAGATGTTTGGAGTTTCCACTCCCTGTGGCCAGCTTCATTCTGGCAAAGAAGAGACAACAGACCTCCTTCGCTAGGCCCAGGGACAAAGACTGGATTTGTCGGTATGTCCGTGCCAAAGGTGTCCAAGGAACTGTGATCTGGTGCCCACACATTTCTAGTCTATTTTGGGGACATGATGGTTCATTTTAGGTGTGAACTCGGCTTGGCCACAGTGTCCAGATACGCCAGGTCAAACATTATTCTGGATGCTTCTGTGAGGGTGTTTTTGGATGATATTCACATAAATCAGTAGCCTTAGTGTAAAGTGGATTGCCCTTCATAATGGAGGTGGGCCTCGTCCAATAAGCTGAAGGCCCGGATAGAACCAAAGGCTGACCTTCCGCGAGCAGGAGGGGATTCTGCCAGCCCACGACCTTGGAGCCTGCCCTGTAGCATCGACCCTTCCTGTGTCTCCAGCCTGCCAATTTTGGACTCGCCAGGCTATACAATGCCCTGACCCAAGTTCTTAAAGTCAATTGGACTGCCATCACAAAATTCCAGAAGCTGGGGAGCTAAGCCACAGGAATTTGTTTTCTCACAGTTCTGGTGACCAGAAAGTCCAAAATCAAGGTGCCAGAAAACTGACTTTCTGGTGAGGGCTCTCTTCCTGGCTTAGGGACTGACACCTTCCTGCTGTGTGCTCACAAGGCAGAGAGAGGCCAGGGGGACACTTACTGAGAGAGAGCTGGAGCTCTCGGGTGTCTGGTCTTACAAGGACACTAACCCCGTTAGATCTGGGCCCTCCCCTTTATGACCTCATTTAACCTTACTTCCCCCCTTATAGACCTATCTTCGAATCCAGTCAATGTTAGGGATCAGGGCTTCCGTATGAATTTGGGGGGGGGGGACACGATCCAGGTCACAGCAGATCTCTTTCTATCCACCTGCACATCTGAGTGGTTCTGTTTCTCTGGAGAACCCTGACTAATAGAGGGGAGACAAGACTTTCTCAAAAACCAAACACCAGCACTGTTTGTCACAGATGACTGAGCGCACGCGAAAACCTAGGGTGCCCCTCCCCTCCACGGCTTCACGTAGCACCTACGGGTGGCCGACTTGCACCCCATCTCTCGCGCTGTGTTTGCAGCAGACGGAAGAGTGCAGAGGTTAAGGGCACAGACACCAGTGTCTGCGGCTTGTCCGCAGGGAACGCCAGCTCTGCAGGACTGTGTGACCTCGGGTGGATTATTAACCCTCTCTGTGCCTCATTCCAGCTATAACATAGGGCGATGACAGGAGATACGGCATAGTGTGTGCTCAGGGTCATGTCTATGGACATCTGGTTTTTAAGTGAACAGACTTTATTTAGAGTAGTTTTAGCTTGACAGAAAATTGAGCAGATAGTACAAAGAGTTCCCATATATCTCCTCTCCCTTGGAGATCGCCACGGTTTCCAGGGGCACCTGGGTGGCTCAGTTGGTAGAGCATGCAACTCTTGATCTCGGGGTTGTAAATTCAAGCCCCACATTGGGTGTAGAGATTACTTAAAAAAGAAAAAAAAGATCTCCATAGTTTACAGTTTCCCCTATTATTAACTCTTGCCTTAGTGTGGAACATTTGTTTCTCTTTCTCTAAAATAAATAAATCAAATAAATCTTAAAAAAAAAAAAGGGGGCACCTGGGTAGCACAGTCAGTTAAGTGTCTGCGTCTTGGTTTTGGCTCAGGTCATGATCTCTGGGTTGTGAGATTGAGCCCCGTGTCAGGCTCTACACTCACCTTGGCGTCTGCTTCAGATTCTCTCTTTCCCTCTCCCACTGCTCCTCCCCCTGCTCGTGCGCTCTCTCTCTCTCTCTCAAATAAATTAAAAAAAAAAAAAAAAGAAAGACGTAGTGTGGAACATTGGTTACCACTGAAATTTATTAAAACGGAACTAATTTTGATATGTTACTATTAAATAAAGTTCACAGTTTACATTAATTTTCACTCTTGATGTTGTACATTTTTAAAAAAAAAGCTTTAGGGGCGCCTGGGTGGCTCAGTTCGTTACGAATCTGCCTTCAGCTCAGGTCAGGATCCCAGGGTCCTGGGATCGAGCCCCATATCCAGCTCTCCGCTCAGCAGGGAGCCAGCTTGTCCCTCTCCCTCTGCTGCTGCTCCCCCAGCTTGTGCTCTCTCTCTCAGTCAAATAAATAAATAAATCTTTTAAAAAATTAAAAAAAATAAAAATAAAATATGCTTTATTTTTTTAGACCAGCTTTTTAGACCACAGCAAAATTGAGAAGGTATAGAGATTTCCCATATACTTCATGCCCCCCATTACCAATATCCCCCACCAGAATGGTATTTCCGTTGTAACTGATAAGCCTACATTCACGCGTCATTATCACCCAAAGTCCACAGTTTGCATTAGGCTATAGCACTCTTGGTGCTATACTTTCTAGAAATTTAGACAAACGTGGAATGACATGTATCCATCACTATAGTTTCATATGGAGTATTTTCACTGCCCTAAAAATCCTCTGTGCTCCCCTGTGCTCCCTCCCCTAGCCCCATCAATCCCTGGAAACCACTGATCTCTTTACTGTCTCTGGTTTTGCCTCTTCCAGAACGTCACGGAGCTGGAATCACACAGTCGGTAGCCTTTACAGACTGGCTTCGTTCACTTAGCAATGTGCACTTAAGGTTCTGCCACGTCTTTTCGTAGTTCCACAGCTCATCTCTTTTTAGCGCTGATATTTCTGGATGGACCAGGATTTGCTTATCCATTCACTTGTTTCAAAAGTTGGGGGCTTTCAAGTTTTGGCAATTATGACTAGAGCTGCTATAACATTCTCATACAAGTTTTTGTGTGGACATTTTTTTTAATAGATTTAATTAATTAATTTAGAGAGCGTGAGTGGGGGAGGTGCAGAGGGAGAGTGAGAATCTTAAGCAAATTCCACGTCGTACCCAGAGCCCGATGCAGGGCTCAATCCCAGGACCCTAAGATCACGATCTGAGCTGAAACCAAGAGCCAGATGCTCAACCAACTGAGCCACCCAGGCACCCCGTGTGCGGATATAGTTTTTAACTCATTTCTGTAAATACCAAGGAGCATGATTGCTGGATCATATGATACAAGTAAGTTTGGCTTTGTAAGAAATTGCCAAACTGTCTTCTAAAATGGTTGTACCGTTCTGCATTCCCGCCATATTTTAATTTACATATACACGGCCTAAAATAGTAGGTGGCCCCCAGGAAGTGCTATACAAGAGTTAGCTATGCTGATACTCCTACTGGCTCCCTAACACCAGCTCCCTTTAGCATGTAATACCCTGCGGCTTCCTTACAAGCTCATCTCTTCAACACTTTTTTTTTTTTTTTTTAAGATTTTATCGATTTGACAGAGACACAGCAAGAGAGGGAACACAAGCAGGGGGAGTGGGAGAGGGAGAAGCAGGCTCCCCGCTGAACAAGGAGCCCGATGAAGGGCCCGATCCCGGGACCCTGGGATCATGACCTGAGCCGAAGGCAGGTGCTTAAGGACTAAGCCACCCAGATGCCCTTCTTCAACATCTTTTAAAAAAGGGTTCTCAAGTGCTCCTCTTTCTCCCAACATAGGAGGATGTCTAACCAGTCTGGGCAGGGGCATCAAGTTAAACTCAGCTGAGTCCTTGTGTAAGCCAAGGAGGGAAGACAGGGAGGGGAGGCAGAGTCTGAGGGCATTCACGCTGAAGAATTATGTGTAGATGCCTGAAGACCAGAAAAGAACAAAAGGGGACCCACAGTTAGGTGTGCAAAGCTGCTGTTTTGAAGTAGATAGAGGAAGAACTGAAAAGAACTGCAGGTAGAGGAGGGGAGCAGGGCCTCAAGGGCCACACTCAGAAGCTGGGGCCACATTCTGAGGCATTCGGGACTGATTTAAACAGGTAACACTTACGCTTAGCCTGTAAGGGGGTAGATCTCCCTTCCTAGATGGCTGCCTTCCTAGATGGCAGTCACGAGACCAGAGCAGAGCTTGAGGGGGCCTGCTGCCCCCCTCTCCTCAATGTGTGGTCCAGGACAAGTTTCTCAACCTCAGGGCTCAGCTGCCTCGCCTGGGGAAAGGACACTGGGATGATCACAGGCGGAATCTCCTCGGGTTGCAGAGAAGATTTCATCCCAGAACCCAGTCCTGGGGCCGTGGTGACAGCATCACGTGGGAGCTTGCTGGCAATGTGGGTTCTCAAGCCTTGCCCCAGATCTGCAGAATCTGATGCTCCGTGGGTGTGGCCCAGCCAGCCGAGTGTTAGTAGACCCTCCGGGGGTTCTGGTAGCCACTCTAAAAATGTGGATTCTAGCACACACTTAAATCTGGAGTTTAAAAAAAAAATGGTACTTTTAATTACATGGTCACAATGGCCGGG
This sequence comes from Potos flavus, assembly GCA_028534135.1. Lineage (NCBI taxonomy): Eukaryota > Metazoa > Chordata > Mammalia > Carnivora > Procyonidae > Potos > Potos flavus. The sequence continues at coordinate 5,867,825 of CM052898.1, forward strand.
AATTCCTTGCTGGAAGGACCCTGCCTTTCTCCGAGATTCGGCAAGCAGGCAGGGTAAGTTGGGGGGTTGGCGGTTTGCCCCACTGAAGTCACTGCTTCCTCGGTTGTTCACAGATTTTCCAGATGGTAAGACTAACATTGTACGTTTTATAAAAAATACATTCCAGAGCTCCACTTGCCAGGGTCTCAGAACCTCCAGGAGATTCTCCAGGCTTGGGTTTGGAATAGCCCCCTTGCCGGGGTGCCTACCTGGAGAAGGTGGGAAGCCCTGCACAGGTGAATTCCTTGCTGATTTCTCTAGAACGTATCCTCTGTCAGGGCAGAGGAGTCGCACAATACAGATGAACAAATCAAGCAACAAATTAAGCTGTTTTTGTTGAACCATCTTCCTCCCCAATGTGACTGTAGCTCCCAGAGGGAGCCTCTTTCCTTTTTTATTTTTTTATATTAATTTTAATTTTTTTGAGGGGCAGAGGGGCAGAAGGCGACAGGGAGAGAATCCCAAGAAGGCCCCATGCCCAGAGGGGAGCCAGACGTGGGGCTCCATCTCACAACCCTGCGATCATGACCTGAGTCGAAACCAAGAGTTGGACGCCTCGCCGACTGAGACACCCAGGCGCCCCACTTTCCTTTTTAATTTTCTTCTAGCAACTGAGGTATGATTATCACAGAGAAGCGCCCCAAGATATCTTTCGAGATCACTAATTAGCAGATGCACCTACTTGTGTATTCATCGTCCCAAATTCATGTAAGCACCAATGGCCGGGTGAAGTTAAATAAGCAGACATTCAGGGCGCCTGGGTGGCTCAGTGGGTTAAAGCCTCTGCCTTCGGCTCAGGTCATGATCTCAGGGTCCTGGGATTGAGCCCCGCATCAGGCTCTCTGCTTGGCAGGGAGCCTGCTTCCCCCTCTCTCTCTGCCTGCCTCTCTGACTACTTGTGATATCTCTCTGTCAAATAAATAAATAAAATCTTAAAAAAAAAACAAAACAGCAGACATTCTACACAGCTCGTGGTCCAAAAGCCAGGTAGTGAGCTCTATAGACTGCAGAGTGCTGTGGAAGGTTCCTACAGGCTCTGAGGGAGAGTGATGCTGCGAGGATTGATGCCTTAACCAGATCCCATTGCTGCTTCCACTGATTCTTCAGGGGTGAAAATCTAGAAGAGCCACAGGAAGTATGATTTCACTCTCACACACACACACACACACACACACACACACACGCTCGCTCACAAGAGGAGGAGCGCCCAAACGGGTCCAAATGAATATGGAAAGCCCCTGAGCCCAAGTTGTCCTTATAAACATTGTTCTAAGCACTTCCCCTGCTTCCCTGGATGGAAGCTTAAAACAGCTCAGAAAATACAAGTGATCAGTAGCTTTGCTTTGTTTAATCTCACGGTATTCTGTTTATTAGAATTTTCACCCCAGAGATCTGTAAGATCTTCATATATATTTTAAAAAATTCTTTAGGGACGCCTGGGTGACTCAGTCAGTTAAGTGCCTGCCTTCTGCTCAGGTCATGGTCCCAGGGTCCTGGGATCGAGCCCCCCATCGGGCTCCCTGCTCAGCAGGGAGCCTGCTTCTCCCTCTCCCTCTGCCACTCCCCCTGCTTGTGCTCTCTCTGTCTGTCAAATAAATAACTAAATAAAATCTTTTTTTTCAAAGATTATTTATAAATCTTTAAAAAAAAAGATTTTATTTAGTTATTTATTTGACAGAGAGAGAGACAGTGAGAGAGGGAGCACAAGCAGGGGGAGTGGGAAAGGGAGAAGCAGGCTCCCCGCCGAGCAGGGAGCCCGATGGGGGGCTCGATCCCAGAATCCTGGGATCATGACCTGAGCCAAAGGCAGACGCTTAACGACCGAGCCACCCAGGTGGCCCAATAAATAAAATCTTTGAAAAAAATTCTTTGAAGACAACTTACACTGCAGTAGAAACCAAATGCTTCTATCATAGCCAAAGCATACAATACTGTTTGGGTCGATTAATTATCTGCATATCGATTTAAGTTTTTTAATTGAAGTATGGTTGATGTAAAATGTTAGTGGATATTAGGTGTACAACACAGTAATTCGACATTACAATTCGACGATTCTACACAATACTCGCCACGATAACTGTAGTTACCATCTGTCATCACACGTCATCACAATATTACTGGCTATGTTCCCTATGTTGTACTTTTTATCTCCGTGACTTATTTATTTTGTAACTAGAAGTTTGTACTTTTTTTTTTTTTTTTTTTTTTTAAGTAAACTCTGTGCCCATTGTGGGGATTGAACTCACGACTTCAAGACCAGGAGTTGTATACTCTACCAACTGAGCCAGCCAGGCCTAAGTTTGTACTTCTTAATCCCCTTCACCGATTTCGCCCATTCCCTCAACACTTTCCTTCCTGGCAACCACCAGTTTGTTCTTCGTTTTCATGTTCTGTTTCTTTATTTTTTTTTAAAGATTTTATTTCTTGGGGCACCTGGGTGGCTCATTCTGTTAAGAGGCTGCCTTAGGTTCAGGTCATGAGAGCCCCACATCGGGCTCCCTGCGGAGTCTGGTTCTCCCTCTGCCTGCCACTCCCCCTGCTAGTGATCTCTCTCTCTCTGTCAAATAAAATCTTAAAAAAAAAAAAAGTTTAAAGATTTACTTATTTGAGAAGGGGAAAAAGAGATAGCGACAGAGATAGTGAGAGAGAACACAAGCAGGAGGAGAGGGAGGAGGAGGTTCCCCACCGAACAGGGAGCCCGATGTGCGGCTCAATCCCAGAACCCTAGGCTCATGACCTAAGCTGAAGGCAGACGCTTAACCAACTGAGCCACCTAGGCGCCCGTTCCTGTTTTTTGTTTGTTCCTTTGTTTTTAATATTTCACAAATGAATGAAATCAAATGGTATTTCTCTTTCTCTTAGTTCACTTAGCATAATACCCCTAAATCCATCCATGTTGTCACAAATGGCAAGATAATCTTTTTTACAGCTAATACTCATATATGCATATGTGCATGTATAATCTACATGCCACACCTTCTTTATCCATTCATCTATTGGTGAACACTTGGTTGCATCCATATCTTGGCTACTATAAGTAAAGCTGCAATAACCAGAGGGGGACAGATATCTTTTCGAGTTTGTGTTTTCATTTTCTTTGGGTAAATACCAGTAGAATTACTGGATTACATGGTAAATTCTATTTTTAATTTTTTTGAGGCAACTCCATACTGTTTTCCACAGTGGTTGTACCAGTTTGCATTCCCACCAACAGTGCATAGGATTCCCTTTCCTCCGTGCCCTCAACACTTGTTATTTCTTGTCTTTTTGAGCCTAGACATTCTGACTGGTGTGAGATGATATCTCATTGTTGTTTTGATCTGCATTTCCCTGATGATGAGTGCTGCTGAGCATCTTTTCAAGTGTCTGGGGCCATCTGTATGTCTTCCTTGGAAAAATGTCTATTCTGGTCTTTTGCCCATTTTTAATAGGATCATCTGTTTTGCTAGTGTTGAGTTGTATAAGTTCTTTACATATTTTGGATACTATCTCCTTATTGGATATTGTTTGCAAATATCTTCTCCCATTCAGTAGGTCACCTTTTCATTTTGTTGATGGTTTCCTTCACTGTGCAAAAGTATTTTATTTTGGTGTAGTCCCAATAGATTATTTTTGCTTTCCCTTACTTAAGACATATCTAGAAAAATGTTGGTAAGGCTGATATCCAAGAGATTATAGTCTGTGTGTTTAGGAGTTTTCTGGTTTCAGGTTTCACATTTAGGTCTTTAATCCATTTTGAGTTTATTTTTGTGTATGGTATAAGGAAGTGGTCCAATTTCATTCTTTTTGTATGTAGCTGTCCCATTTTCCCAACACTATTGAAGAGAGTATCTTTTGCCCATTATATATTCTTTAAGCTTCTTAATGGAAAATTTTATTGAGATCGTTGTTGATTCTTATGCAGTTGTAAGAAATAACAGAGAGATTCCTCACTTTCTCAGTTTCCCCCAATGGTAACTTTTTTTTTGTTTTTGTTTTTTTAAGTAAGCTCTATGCCCAAAGTGGGACTTGAACTCATGACCCCAAGATCGAGAGTCACAAGCTCTACTGGCTGAGCCAGCCAGGCACCCCTGCTTTGTTTGCTTTTGTGGTAAAACACATGTGACATAAAATTTACCGTTTTAAAGCGTATAATTTAGTAGCATTTAAATACACCTACACTGATGTGTGCAAATATCACCACTACCCATCTCTAGAACTTTTTCATCTTCCCAAACTGAAACTCTGTCCCCATTAAACACTAACTTCCCCATCCTCTCTCCCAGCCCCTGGTAATTGCCACTCTACTTTCTGTCTCTATTAATTTGCTTATTCTCTGGTACCTCGTATAAGTGGAATCATACAATTCTTGTCCTTTTACGTCTGGTTTAGGTCACTCAGCGTAATGTCCTCAGGGTTCATCCCCGTTATAGCAGGCATCAGAATTTCCTTCCTCTTTGAGGCTGAATAATACTCCATTGTGTGTATACGTCACATTATCTGGTCATCTGTTGATGGACACTTGGGTTGCTTCCACATCTTCTCTATTGTTAAGTAATGCTGCTGTGAACATGGGTGTGCAAATATCTGTTGGAGTCTCCCGTGGCAATCTCCAGTGGCAATCACAACCAGGATACACACACACACACACACACACATATATTTCCTGCTATGTTTTTTTTTCCAGCTTTATTGATATTTATCAGGCAGGATCTTGACATTGACACAATTCATTAATCTTATTCAGATTTTCTCAGGCTTACCTGTATCCATTTGTTTGTGTGTACGTATTAAGTTCCATACGATTTTATCATGTGGGTGGGTTTCCATATCCACCACAGTCAAGATTACAAACAGTTCCAATGCCACTACTATCCCTATTGTTGCCCTTTTAGAACCATCCCTCCCTCCCTCCTCCAACTGCTAGTCTGTCCCTATCTAGGAAAAAATGTTACCATTTCAAAAAGGTTATATAAGTGGAATCAGATGCTTTATAACCTTTTGAAATTGGCTTTTTTTTTTTTTGTATTCAGCATAATTTTCTGGAGATTCATTCATTTGGTTGGTTGCATGTATCAAGGGTTCATTCCCTTTTATTGCTGATTGTTTTTTTTTTTTTAAGATTTTATTTATTTGACAGAGAGAGAGAGCGTGAGAGAGGGAACACAAGCAGGGGCAGTGGGAGAGGGAGGAGCCGGCTTCCCGCTGAGCAGGGTGCCCGATGCTTCGGGGCTCGATCCCAGAACCCTGGGATCATGACTGGAGCCTAACGAAGCTGCTTAATGACTGAGCCACGCAGGCGCCCTGCTGAGTGGTATTCTGTAGTAAAGATGGACCACGGTCTGTTTAATCATTCACCCATGTGAAGGACACCCGGGCTGCTGCCAGTTTTTGTCTATTATGTATAAAGCTACTATGAACATTCATGCACAAGTTGCTGTGTGAACATGTTTTCATTTCTTCAGGATAAATGCCAAGAGTGCAATTACTGGGTCGTGTGATACTTGTCTGTTTAGTTTCTTCTGAAACTTCCAAATTGTTTTCTAGACAAGCTGCACCATTTTACATCCCACCTGCAATAAGGCCCATGTGTATTCTGATGTATTCCGGTTTTTCCACATCCTCACCAGCATTTGGTCTTGTCATTAATTCTCATTTTAGCCATTCTGATAGGTGGTAATGATTTCTCAGTGTGGTTTTAATTTACGTTTCCCTAATGGCTAAGATACTAACTAAACATCTTTTCATGTGCTTATTTGCCAACCGGATACCCTCTGTGGTGAAATGTCTAAATATTTCAAACCTAGCCCAAATTTTACGTGATATATACATATGATGATCATATATGTACATATGTAAAACTGATTACTTTTGATGGAAGCCCAAAGTACAGTAATTCAAAAAAGTTTAATAAAGTCAACCTGAAGTAAAACATGCTACAGCTAGAATAAAACACCAATAAAATTCTGACAAAGGTGGGTAGTTAGGTATCCACTGGAAGTGGCATAGTTTAGTGGATGCCATGTTAGTTACTGGCTGCGTTAAAACCAGGGCTGCCTGTTAAAAGAAATCTACTGCCCTGGGTTTGTAACTTGGAAGGACTGCTTCCTGTTTTCCACACCACACATCTCACTGCTTGATCTGGGGAAATCTGGGGAAACTGCTTTCTTGTGTGGCTTATTTTTCAGGGCATTAGGTCATTTTTGAGGAATAAATACATGTTTGGTTAATAAATAAGCAATTTCATGTTCCAAGGAAGGTCTGAAGAGATTACTGAAAAATTATTCACTCTACAGTGGCAACTGAAGAAGATGTATTTTACATTTTCATATAGTGGACTTGGTAACCTTTATAATTCAGGTCCTTGATGTTGAGTCAAAAGAGGAATGTCCATTTTTCTCTGCAATGGTTAATTTTGTGTATACACTTGGATAGGCCACGGCACCTCGTTGTTCAGTGAAACACCAGTGCAGATGTTGCTGTGGAGGTACTCTAATCAACATTTATTATTATTTTTTAAGATTTTATTTATTTGAGAGAGAGAGAGAGAGAGCACAGGCAGGGAGAGTGGCAGGCAGAGCAAGAGGGAGAAGCAGGTTCTCTGCTGAGCAGGGAGCCTGATGTGGGGCTCGATCCCAGGATCCTGGGGCCATGACCCGAGCCAAATGCAGACGCTTAACCGACTTAGCCACCAGGCACCGCAGTTGAAGGTCTTAAGAGCAAAGACTGAGGCTTCCCCAAAAGCCGGACATTCTCAGGGCACCTGGGTGGCTCAGTTGTTAAGCATCCAACTCTTGGTTTCGGCTCAGGTCCTACTGTCAGGGATGTGAGGTCAAGCCTTGCCTTGGGCTCCATCCATGCTCAGTGTGGAGCCCATCTGAGATTCTCTCTCCCTCTCTCTGCCCCTCTTGCTTGTTCTCTCTCTAAAATAAATAAATCTTGAAAAAAAATTCTAAGACTGCTGCATAGAAATCCTCAAGTTTCTAGCCTGCTGCCCTGTAGAATTCTGAGTCAAGACTGCAACATCTACTCCTTCCTGATTCCAATCTGTTGGCCATAGTATGGACATGTATACACACATATGTACACATACATTTATGTATACGTATATGCATACATGTATACTATCACTATACTATCATTTTGCAAAAGATTACCACTGGAGACTCAAACATTTATTTGCACACCCATGTTCACAGCAGCATCACTTACAATAGACAAGATGTGAAAGCAACCCGAGTGTCCATCAACAGATGAAGGGATAATGTGATGTACACATAACAGATTGGATTGTGACTTGCCAGCCCCTACAATTACGTGAGCCAATGCCTCAAAATAATTCTTCCCCCTTCTCTCTCCCTCTTTTATACACACGCCCCCCCACCCCCGGCATACCTTAGAGACGTTGTGGGTTCAGTTCCAGACCACTACGATAAAGCGCGTATCACAGTAAAAAGAGCCAAATGGATTTTTGTGTTTCCTAGTACATATAAAAGTATGTTTACACTATAGTCTATTAAGTGTGTAATAGCATTATGTCTTAAAAAATCCAATGTACGTACCTTAATACTTTATTGCTAAAACATGCTAACCATCTAAGCTTTCAGTCAATCATAATCACTGATCACAGAACAAATATAAAGATAATGAAAAAGTTTGAAATATTGTGAGAATTACTGAAATAAGACATAGAGACATGAAGTGAGCAAATGCTATTGGAAAAAGGGTACTGATAGACTTGCTCAGCGCAGGGTCGCCACAAATCTTTAATTGATGAAAGTGTAGTATCTGCGAAGTGCAATAAAAGGAGGTATGCCTGTATGTGTACACAACAAAATCAAGCGAACAAATACGTACGTACATACATATTATCCGTATCTCTGGAAAACCCTAGCATATCCTCCGAGGCACATGAAAAACCTAAGAAACTCCCACCTGATACTAGCAACAGATTCACAAAGATGTAGACCTGAACCCACAGCCTCTGAGGTTGCTAAAACCAACTGGTTTTTTTTTGTCGCACAGGGAGTGATGCCGCAAACACCTGTCTCTTACGCATCCCTTTGCATTCACAGTACGCCCTTCCCCACACACCTCACACCATCCTTCCTACCTGGGAAGGCAGGAGGGGCAGATAAGGAAGGTGACTTGGCCAAGGACACATGAGCTGAGGGGTGGAGCCTAACAATGTGACTCTAGGCCAAGGTCATTCTCCCTCCTGGCATCTGAGGTGGGGGTGTAATACTGAGGCCTCAGGAAGCATCTTATAACCCACGGGATATATGGGTGATGGAGACAGACACAAGGCTCATGTTCCAGCATGGGGTACTAGGAACGTGGAGAAAAATAAACCCGGAATGAAGGAGGGGGACTCTGCAACATCACATGGGGTCAGAGGGAGAGGGGGCCGTGCAGGTGTCAGGAGCAAATGGGCAAAGCTCTAGGGCAGGAACGTGCCAGACTTGAAGAACAGAGAATGAGGAGGCCCATGGTGAAGTGGAACGAGCAGTCAGGGAGGGAGGAGAGGCCTCGTAGCCCATGATGATGCCTGACTTTGGCTTTTTTTGTTTACATTTTTCTTAAAGATTTTATTTACTTGACAGACAGAGATAGTGAGAGAACACAAGCAGGGGAAGTGGAAGAGGGAGAGGGAGAAGCAGGGTCTCGATCCCAGGACCCTGGGATCACAACCTCAGCCGAAGGCAGAACTTAACAGACTGAGCCCCCAGGTACCCCAGCTCATCTCTTTTTAACACTATTATTCCATTGTCTGGATGGACTGCGGTTCATCTGCTCACCTGCTGAAGGACATCTTGGTTGCTTCCACGTTTTGACAACTATGAATAAAGCTGTTATAAATGTTCCCGTGCAGGCTTTCATGTGGACATGTTTTCAGCTCCTTTGAGTAATTATCAAGGCGTACGAATGCTGGGTCACGTAGAAGAGTGTTTTTACAAGGAACTGCCAAACTATCTTCCAAAGTGGCTGTACTATTTTCCATTCATACCAGCCAAGAACGAGAGTTCTTGTTGCTCCATACCCTTGTCGGCATTTCGTGTTTTCTGAGTCGGATTTACCCTATTCTAATAGGCGTAGGGTAGCCCATCCATTTGCAATTCCTTAACGGCAGTTGAACATCTTTTCATATGCTCATTTGCCATCCCTAGATCTTTGGTGAGGTTGTCTGTTCAGGTTTGCCCATTTTTTAATTGAGTTGTTCATTTTCTTATTGTGGGAGTTTTAGGACTTTACATTTTGGATAACAGTCTTCTTTGTTTTCAAGATTTTAAGTAATCCCTACAGCAAATGTGCAGCTCGAGGAGTCTGAATTTACAACCCTGAGATCAAGAGTTGCATGCTCTACAGACTGAGCCAGCCAGGTGTCCCTGCATATAATCTTCCATCAGATGTGTCTTTCCAAATATTTTCTTCTACTCTGTGGCTCATCTTTTCATTCTCTTGATGGTCTTTCCCTTTTATTCTTTGTTTTTTCAGTATTTTATGTATTTATTTGACCTAGAAAAAGCACAAGCAGGGGGAGCAGCAGAGGCAGAGGGAGAAGCAGGCGCCCCGCTGAGCAGGGAGCCTGATGTGGGGCTCAATCCCAGGACCCTGGGATCATGACCTGAGCCGAAGGCAGCCGCTTAACCGACTGAGCCACCTCGGCACCCCTCTGCCTTTTATTCTTAGCAAGATGGGAACCAGTGGAGGTTTTGAGCAAAAGAGGGATGTGATGGAACTGAAAATTTAACTCCTATTAAATATCCAATGATGGCGTCTGGGAGGCAGGTTTATAGAGCTCAAGGGAAAGGTCCGGGCAAGAGATAAACATTTGGGAACCATCAGCATGTTAATTTTTTTAAAAAACTTAAGGTGAAATTCATATAACAAAATTAAACATTTTAAAATGAACAATTCAGTGGTATTTAGCACATTCACGAGGTTGTATAAGCACTACCTCTAGTTCCAAAATATTTTCCTCATCCCCAAATAAAACCCTGAACCAATTAAGCAGTTAACTCCCTCTCCCCGGCCCCAGCTCCTGGGCCATCTGCTCTCTGTCTGTACGGATTTACCTATTCCGGGCATTTGAAGCAGGCTCACGATACGCGGCCTTGCATGTCTGACTTCCTTCACTTAGCATGGCTTCAAGGCCAATCCACCCTGTAGCATGTATTAGTACTTCATTCCTTTTTGTGGCTGAATATTCCATTCGGTGTGTACACCACAGTCTATCCTTTCACCTGTTAATGAATATTTGGACTGGTTCCAATGTTTAGCTTTTGTGAAGTGTGAGATAGCAAAAAACATTTGTTTATGGGGATTTGTTCACGTACCTGTTTTCTACTCCTTTGGGTTAGATACCTAGGATGTAGATGCTTTTTTAAGGTTGGCAAGACTGGAAGCTAAGGGGGTGAATGTACATAGGGGACAAGTCCTGAGGTGGTTCATTTAAGGTCAGTGGGAAGAAGAGGAAGCAATAGAGGAGCCTGGGAGGGAACAGATGACGGGAGGGGAAGAAACCCAGGAGTGTGTGGTACACCGGAAGTCAAGTGAATAGAATGTTCTAAGAAGGTAACAAGTCAACTGTTGCTAACAGGTCAAGGAAAGTGCAGAGGAGAACGACTCCTGCATTCAGCAACAGGCAGGTGCCTGTGACCTTGAAAAGAGTCATTTCAGTGGAGTAGGAAAGGCCTGAAAAGAGCAAACAGAAATTAGAGAAGACCTAAATAAACAGATAGATACACCATGTTTATAGATTGGAAGATTTAATATTGATAAGAGAACAATTCTCCCCAAGTTGGTCTACAGATTCAATGCAATCCTAATCAAAATCCCAGCAGTTTTTGGTAGAAATTGATAAGCTGATTCTAAAATTCACACAGAAATGCGAAGGACCTAGAGTAGCCAAAACAATTTAAGAAAAGAACAAAGTAAGAGGAATACCTGATTTCAAAACCTATAATAAAGCTATAGTTATCAAGACAGTGTGGTCTTAGCTAAAGGGTAGACCTCTCAATCAACAAGAGAATATGGAGTCCAGAATCAGACTCACACTTAAACAGTGAACTGATTTTTGACAGAAGTGCCAAGGTTATTCAGTGCGGGAGCAGACATTTCAGGACTAATGCTAGAACAACTAAATATCCCTACGGAAAACGATGAACTTCAATCTTACCTCACACCATACACAGAAATTGCCTTAAAATGTATCACAGACCAAGTGCTAAAGGGAACAGTTTTGCTTACAGTGGGATTCCAACGTACAGCCATGGCGCACTGGTCTATAAACTTACTCCCAACAGATATCTTGTCCTTAAAGCCAGATTCTTGCTCCTCCCTTGCCACTATTCTCATGTCCCCATTGTCTCACCTGCAGAGAAAGCTGTTCACACTCTCACCTCTCAGGTCTATTTCTTCAGTTGTTATCCATTCTACCTCCAACTTCCTCCAACTTTATGTCTACCATCTTCACTCTAGTGCAGGCCACTGTCCTCTCCACCCTGGCCATGGCAATGGCCTAAAGGGACTCATCACTTCCTGTTCTCCTTCAGCCCAGTCTCCATCCTGCAGCATGAGCAACTATGGGAATCTCCTGATTCCCAAAGCCTTTCAATGGCTTCCCACTTGGCTCCAGGAAAAGCTCACAAGGCCCTCCCTGCCCAACGTAGCTGTTGCTGACCTCCCCTTCAGCTGAATAGGCCTTTCTCTACCTACATTCTTTTCTTCAGGATCTTGGCATATCCTCTTTCCTCTACCCAGTGCCCTCCTTCTCCCTGCTCTTGCTCATCCTTTGGGACTTGGCATAAGTGGCTCTTCGTTTGAAAGATTCAGCTGACTCCTCAACCCCAGGAGTGCCCCATGTTATGATCTCATTGCACTTTGGGCTTTTCTTTCATTGCACTTACATTTTCCAATCACGTATTAGGTGATCAACATGGGAGACGGCTAACTGAGCTCATGGACTGTCCAGACCATGAGCACGAACACTGCCTGCTCAGTGCACCACTGGAGGCCAGGGACCACCTCAGTGTTTAGCATGTCAAGGACACTTAAGAAATACTACCCGAGGGAGAGATACCGAGGTTCAGACTCCACTTGCCCATCTACTGTGCATTACTCATTATGAGCTAAGGTTCAGAAAACTTCCAGGTGGCCTGCTTTCATGGATTCCTCTTAACCAATCTGTGGAGGTGAGTGTCGTTATTGTTTCCAGCTTCTTCCAGGTGAAGAAAAAGAAAGTGTAGGTGAGTCCAATAAATTTTCCTGCCATCACCCAGCTACTGACAATGGAGTCAGGTTTCAAATCCAGGTCTTTTCTGACGCCAGCGTGAGATCTCACTGTCTACCCTTTATTGCAAGTGGCTTAGAAAGAAGCAATGAGCTGATGCAGGTATGATATCCACTTAATTGGCAGCCAGTCTGTATTATTCAATAAAAATTTTAAAGTATCATGTACATAGGGGAGAAGAACACCAAGTAATGTATGGTTTATGTAGATGCTGGGTATTCACTGGTGACTAGAACTGGTAACATCTTTGCCGTTAAATTGAGAGGAGGAAGACAGACAATAAACAGGGCATCCAGGACACGTAAAGGAAAAGGAAGCAGTGATCAAAAGGAGGGGAGGCTTGAGGTGGTTTGTCAGCTGAGACCTGAAAATGAGTAAGAGCAGGCCTGAGAGGCAGGAATAGGGATAGTCACAGGCTGTGAGCCCTGACTTAGGGGAGCACTTGTCCAGTTGCAGGACTAAAGGATGTGGCACTGGAGACACTTTCAAAACACAGAGAAGCGGCCTAGAGGCTCAGGGCCTTCGTACTTAGAACAAGGCTCTGTCCCTCACTGCTTTCACCTTTTGATTCAAACGTCTTCCCGGTGACGCCTTCTCTGGCTGCCCCATTTAAAATTCCCACGACTGTCCAGGTTTCCATCTCAACACAATATATTTTAGTTATTTCTTTTGCCTCTTGCTTGCCTTCCTAGCAGAGCTCGACAACGGTTAACATGGTTGCTTCGTCTATGCGGTGCCACAACACTTGCGTCTGGGGCTCAGCAGCTGGTCAAAAGAATATTTGCCAAACTAATAGTGCTGGGTAAGTGCTAAAGAAAAGGCAGCCACGATCGAGGTCCACCTGGCCTTGTCCAACAGACCCCGCCATCCCCCGACCAGAAATAAATAAAAGCAGCTCCCAGACCCGCCCTTGACCCAGGGGCCAGCTAGTCTCAGCCCCAGTCCAGCCTGCCCGCCTCCTGCCCTTACGCACAGCCTCGGGTCTTCACTTCCGAGTCTCAAGGACCCTCGGCCAACTCTTCCCCGCAGACCCCACCGCCATTCCGTCCCCTCCCCCAACCTCCCGTCGCAGCCGCGAGAAGCACCACCACTACCACCGCCGCAGTGGCGCCTGCTCTGCGCATGCTCCGCAGCGTGGGGACGCAGCGTGAGGACGAAGACCACGGCGCGCATGCGCGAGACCTTCTCGGACAGAGTTGGGTGGTACTTTAGGAGCGCCAGCTCTCTCTCGTCCCGCCCACCTCCCCGAGGCCCCGGGCGGACGCGCACGCGCACTGGGAGCGGAAGGGCGGGCGGGCGCGTGCACGAGGCCGGGGCAGGCGGCGGAAGCGAGAGAAGCCGACTGTGGGGGGGAGGGGAGTTGGCGGGTGCGCGCGCAGCGGGGGCGCGGGCGGCGTGGGGGGGCGGCCGAGACGGGCGGGCGCGCGCGCGAGACTTACCCTCACTCGGCGGCGGTGGCGGCGGCGGCTTCTTTGTTTCGTGAGGAGAGGCGAGACGCCCACTCTGCCCCCGGCCCCGCGCGGAGGGGCGGGGGCGGCGCCGGGAAGGCGACGGCGCCGGCGGCTCTCGGTAAGGAACGCGGGCCGCGGGGGGAGCGCGGCGCGGGGCTTGGGAGGACGGTTTGAATGGAGCCGGGGCGCCGAGGGGGGAGGGGGCCGCCGGCGCCCAGAGCGGGGCTGGGGTACGGCGGCGCCGGAGGGTCAAGAAGCCTGGCCGGCACCGCGCGCGCGGGGAAGGCCACAGCGTAGCGAGGCCGCGGCGGCTACAGCATCCGCGGGCCGTGGGGTGGGGGCCCGGGCCGCGTGGAGGCCGCGCGCGCGCTCTCGCCGGGGTCGCCGGACAAAGCTCTCCGCCTCCTCTGCGGGCTGGTGTCCCGGCCGCGGGTCGCTGTGTCCGTCGCTGCAGCAACAATAGCAAGGCGTCGAGGCTTCTCTGGCTACGTTGTAACGGGTCCGACCCGAATGTTGTCTTTTTGGGGAGGCTGCGGTCGGGGCTCAGTAGGAAAACCCCCCAGATGAGTTCTGTGTCGCCTGGAAACGAGCATTAGCAATCCCTTTGGCTTAACCGACCTAATATTTTATTTTTTAAAAATCGCGTATTCTAGATTTTTCAAAGAAAAGTAAATAACTCCCCAATTCCTTGCAAGTGCTGACTTCAGAATGTTTGCCCTGAAGTGGGGAGTCTAGAGCAAGTAGGGGAGGACGGGTAGAACTGTTTGCTGTTGAAAGCATTGTTTTTGTTTTGCATCCTTTCGCCTTCAATTGGTTTTGCAGATTAAGGCTTTTATTTAAAACGTGGGCCTTTAGGAGAGTGTTTTGTGCTGGTCTCGAAGACACCAGTCTTGACCCCCCCCCCCCCCCCGTGAATCCTTGGAGAAACTAGGGAATAAGTGTAAGAGCCACTTCCTAGGAATTTGAAACAAGTTTTCAGTTTCAGTTGACAGACCGGAATGGAGTTTGATTCCCTGGGCTGTCCCTCACTTAGCTGTGTGACCTTAGATAAATAGCCTAATCTCTCTGAACTGCTTCGTTTCCTCCTTTGTGAAATGGGGATAATGCCACAAATGGAGTTGGTGAAAACCTGTAAAATGGTTCTTGGCAAGTGGGAAGTACTATTGTTAACCATCAGGCCCAATCTCCTTTATTGTTGAGCAAATATTTGTTGAGTCCCTACTGGGTGTTAGATGGTTGGTGGTTGAATGCCCTGAGAAGCCTCTCTAGTCTTGTAGGGGAACAGATGGTAAATGTGGGAACAACTCCCCGTGGCCTATCATGTAATCCTCATTACCCTTCCTGCGAGAGGAGCACAGTAGATGCACGGGGGAGCGATGGGATCAGGGAGGTTGTAGGGAAGAGGGGGCCTTTTCTCAGGATCAGGGAGGATGTCCAGGCTTGCATGTAACCACCTGGACCAGTCATGCTACACTCACGTATCACCTTGATCCTTTCCATGTAGCAGTTACCCCAGTGTGTAATTACACATCCATTCTTCTCTGAGGGCCAGCAGAGCAGGGATCGTGTCTGCTTGGTCTCCTGGAGCGTACTCTGGGTCTGGCCCATAGTAGGTCCTTAGGGAACATTTGCGGAATGAATGAGGAGAGGCCTTGGGAGAATGGAGTGAGTATATGCGTGAAATGCCTGGCACAGGACTGGACTTGGGTTGTAAGCAACAAATGTTAGTTGCTCTTGTTGGTTTTTTAACTTTCCAGGCCCATGTCCCCTGGGAATGAGAGTGTGGGGTGGTGATTAGTATGGGTGGTGGTGAGGACTGCTAATTCTGGAATCAGACCTCCTGAATTCACACCCACCCTTCTAAATCCTAGCTTGACCTCGAGCAAGGCATTTACCAGTAGGTCCCCCCACTTGTGAAACAGGTATGACGGCAATGCCACCTCAGTTGTTGTAAGGGTTGAAAACATGACATGGGAAGTTGTTTAACACACTGCAGTGTCCGGCATATAGCGAGCACTCAATTTATTGGAGTAAATGTTGTTCTTTATGTGTGTGTGTGTGTGTGTGTGTGTGTGTATAAGTCAATTATTTAAAGAATGAAAAACAAAATTTGAAGTCGTCCTATATCCCAAGAAGTTCAGGTTTGATGTGCTGGTTATATATATTCTAATTTCTTTAAAATCAATTCATATGTAATTATGACAATAATAAATGCTCCTTCATGTGCCACATACCTTTGTCATTCCTTTTGGACCCTCAAAACACTGGGAGGTAGCCCTAGACCTGCTCCTTGTCTTAGCTGTTAATGGGATGTGGGAGGGATTAGGTGTGTTGGGTGAGAACAACATTCTGCTGGTGAAGAAACTGGCATTTAGGGATATTTCTTCACCAAGGGTTCTGTTCAACCTTCTGGGTTCAAATCCTGGTTTTACCACTTTCTCTCTTGGTGCCTTAGAGAAATGGAGGTGACAGTTCCTGGCATTTAGTGAATCTTCGGATGTGTCAGCTGGTTTTGGCCTCTGTCATTAAGGCCGCCATGGCAGAGAGGGACCCATTCACACCGACCATAGACTGAAACAACATGAATGGCGCCCCCTAGCGTTGTGCAAGATATGGACCAGCCTCACATTCCGCATTTGAGAGAACCTACCACGAGCCAGGCCCCGATGGGGCTGGGGATTCAGCCGGGAACAGGCAGACAAGGGCCCTGTTCTCATTCGATCATGGCCATCTCCGTAATTGCAAAGGGGGACAGTAATGGTACCCAACTATGAGGATTGTTGCAAGATCTAAACAACAATGCCAACTGTAAAGTGCTTAGAACGGCACCTGGCACACAGTACTGAACAGTTGGTAGCTGGTGTCATTTATTAGGATTCCTACAACATTCTGGCAGGTTGAGATACAGAATATATCTTTGCTCTGCTGTAATAATAATTCTGTATGTTTTCAAAGTAGTACCAAAGGAATCAACTCTTATATTTTGTTTTTCATAATTTAAAAGTTGTAAGCTTGCACTTCCACCATAATGCACTGGAAAGAAGGAAGTGTGTTTGGTGGCATGGGTTTTGGAAAATACCAGACATTTGTTTTCCATCTCACATATTTCCTTGTAACTTGTAACACTGATTGGAACACTTAAGAGAGAATTAGCGTTTAAAAAAGATTACGGTCGCCTGGGTGGCTCAGTCGGTTATGTGTCTGGTGCTTGGTTTCAGCTCTGGTCATGATCTCAGTGTTGTAAAATCGAGCATGGGGCTCTGCGCTCAGCAAGGAGTCTGCCTGAGACTCGCTTGCTCGCTCCCTCTCCCTCCCTCTGCCCTCCCCCAAACAAACAAGTAAAACCTTTACAAATAAATAAAAAAAGGGATGTGCAAAACCTTCTATAAAAAGGGAAGTAACAGCTGCTGGAATATTGGGGGGAAATGTCTGAGGGGAACACATTAGAATCGAGTCTGAGGCTAAATGGACCTGCCATTACTGTCAACCTTAAGGAAATAAGCCTTAAGAAGTATAAGGCTCATTGATATGATTGGAGTTTTCTGTTAACTCCTGCTGACGATACTAATTTTTCAGGACGTGGATTTGATGGGCATGAGAAATTTGGCTGCGAATCATCTTCATGTAAGGGAAAGGCCCTTGAGGGTAGTGCCAGATGTAGCTGGGTTTGCTGGGCGGTTGGATTCCATAGGGCAGAGAGAAAGGAAGGGATGCATCGATTTCCCCCTCAATTCCCTTAGAGAAGGGCTTTCTTTAGAAAACAGGTTAACTGTTAGCAGGGCATAAACCAGCCCAGGCCTGTTCGAAGCCTTTGGGACTAGACTGGTCCCCAGTGTTTCCCTTTGGGACTGTTACTTTGTTATAAAGGGGGCATATCTTTATTTTTGCATGTGGATACTTGTTACTGGGACTAGTCCGGGTTTTGCTCAGTGTGAAGTTCACCAGCTGTGTGTGAGATAAAAGGAGGCTGGACCCCGTATTTAGTAGCAGTGGGCTTTCAAATGGCTCCTTGGGATGTTTGAAGTTCTCTTTTCGCTGGTAAGTCATGCGCCACTGGCTCAGGAAGCAGGTGGCTGTGCGGCAGTTGCAGCCTCACCTGTTAGAGGAGGGAACGGGGTTTGATGTGGGTCACCCTGACTTGCACCAAAAGTCCCAGTAAAGTAGAATGGTGGATGGTCTTGTCTTAATGGGGACACACCCTGGTTACCCCTGCCCCTCAGAGTGCTTCCCTTTGCCTGTACTTTGCACCCTTTCAGGCTTTCCTCTGCCTTTTAATCCTCAACCTAAATCAGTTACTCAAGCCTGGAGTCAGACAGACTTGAGGCAGGACTCTACTTCTTGTGTGATGTTGGACCAATGCCTTAACCTTCCTGAGCAGAAAACCCTGTTCCCTCTGTTCCTCCAACCCCCTCTTACCCCATAGTCTCCCCAGTCGGCACCTCCGGTTACCGATACTGAACCAAGGGATGCAAGTTGGAGCTGAAATCCAGCCTTGCTGGGCTTTGCGAAATGTGGCTCCAAGGCTGGTCAGCCCCGAGGAAGGGACGCCTTTTATATTTCACAGGGCATGTGCTTGCTGAAGCCCTGTTGGTTACCTTGGTCACCATTGACTCTTTTTCTTTTTCTTTTTTTTTTGAGATTTTATTTATTTATTTGACAGAGAGACAGCAAGAGAGGGAATACAAGCAGGGGCAGTGGGAGAGGGAGAAGCAGGCTTCCTGCCAGGCAGGGACCCCTATACGGAGCTTGATCCCTGGACCCTGGGATCATGACCTGAGCCCAGGTGCCCCTGACTCCTTTCTTTCTTTTAACCTTTCATCTATTCATCCGCGTGTCCAGAGAAATCTTCTAAAACCATCATCAGACCATGTCACCGCCCAAAACATTCCAGCGGTTTCCCCTTGCACCTAGAGTAGACTCCTGCCTCCTCACGCCTGCCCTCAAGGCCTGTGATCTGCCCTCCCCACTCATCTCTGACTTCATCTGCTGCCACATCTCCCTTTCCTGCTCTAATCCAGCACAGTCCCGCTCAGAGCCTTTGTATTTGCTGCTCCCCTTGTCCATCAATAGCCACTGGCTCCCATTCCACTTCAGGTCTCTGCTCAGATGTATCCCCTCCCTGAGACCATCCCTGGCCACCATGGTTGGTCCTGTCAGCTTGTTACCCCTGCTTACTTTTTCATAGTAGAAGTTCATGGCATCTCCCTCCCCCCCCCCCACACAAGGAATATCATGTCATATTTATTTGTGTGCTTGCCTCTGTCACTCAGTTGTCAGTTCCACGAGGCAGGGATTTTATTGGCTGCTGGATTCCTGATACCTGGTACCCTGCTCAGCACAGAGTTGGTTTTCAGTCAGTATTTGAGGTGGCTAGGAGGGCCTGTCACAAGTGAAATTAGACAGGTATAGACACACCACCCACCCTGTCCGCAGGTTAGGTGTCATTCTCAGTGTTGAATGTACAGCAGGTACCTCAACCGACCCAGCATTAGTAGACCGTGACATCCATCCAGTGAGGCTTGACTAGCCTTAAAAAGAAGAGAGTCTATCTGTGTTAAATGGGGAGCATGGGGCATGGTCGGGATAAATTTGTAATGCCGGTTGGATTTACTTGATGCGTGTCTGCTGGGTCATGTTGTGACTCCAGGTCATGGTCAAAAGAGTTTGGAAAACGCCCATGTAGTGGATAGGTGGGATAGTGTTTGAGTTCTCAGTGGAGACCCTGCATCTCCCTGCTGGATTAGAGCATGAGCTCCCCAAGGGCAGAGAACTGGCTTGGTGGTTGTGGTGCGATGTAGACGAGGAGGTCCTCTTCGGTGGTTTTCAAGTGAAAGAATTTTTTTTTTTTTTAAAGTGGGCAGGAGGTGTGGGTTCCAATGAATATAATGATACATAATTCCCTGGGCTAAAAATAATACAGTAGACCCCCTTATCTGTGGGGGATATATTCCAAGACCCCCAGTGGATGCCTGAAGCCATGAACAGTACTGAACCTATCTATACTGTTTTTCCTATGCATACGTAGCTGTGGTAAAATTTAATTTATAAATGAGGCACAGTAAGAGATTAACAATGTGAAAATTAATAATAGGAACAATCATTTAAATGGAATCGGGAGGACAGAAAGAGGAGCTCTGAAGCCCTACCACTCATCAATTGCAGACCCATCAGGAACAGATCTACCTTGCAGGTCACAGTCTTTACTACCTCAGCTGGGAAAGAAAGGTGTTTCTTCTGCCCCAGCAACAGCCCAGCCAGTGAGACGCTATACGTTTTGAACTCCCCGTTTACTGCAGTGGACTTCTTGTTTATAACAGCCCTCCTGACTTCCCCCTTTCCTTCCATAAAGGAGCGTTCTTTGTTCTCTGGACTTGCCTTTGGTTTTGCCATAGTTTGCTTGTCCCAGATTATAGTTCTCCTTTACTCCCAAATGAATGCATTTTTGCAGGTAAATTAACTGACAGGTTTTTTTTTTTTCCAAGACTTTATTGATTTGATAGAATGCGCATGCACACATACACGTGCCAGGGAAAGGGCAGAGGGAGAAGCGGACTCCCTGCTCAGGACCCCTGGATCATGACCTGAGCCAAAGGCAGATGCTTAACTGACTGAGCCACCCAGCTGTGCCTGAAATTTTATTGTATTTTTTATTTTTAAAAATATTTATTTCTTAGAAGAGAGTGAGCGTGAGAGAGAACACAAGCAGGGGGAGAGACAGAGGGAGAGGGAGAACCAAGCTCCCCACGGAGCAGGGAGCCCAGTGCGGGGCTCGATCCCAGAACCCCAGGATCATGACCTGAGCTGAATGCAGCTGCCCAACCAACTGAGCCACCCAGGCATCTCCTGACAATTTTATTTTTAAGGTTAACAACAACTAATAATAAAATGGAACATTTATGATAATAATAGCATAATAAAAGTTGCATGGATGTTTTCTTTCTCTCTGAGAATACCTTATTGTACTGTACTTGCCCTTCTTGTGATGATGTGAGATGATAGAATGCCAGTGAGATGAGATGAAATGTACTGAATGATGTAGTCGTTGTGATGTAGTCGTTGTGACGTAGTGTTAAGCTACTATTGATTTTCTGGCGAAACTCAGCAGGAGGATCATCTGCTCGAGGACCAGGGCTGCATAACTGAAACTGGAAAGCGAAACCTGCATGGGGGTGGGGGGGAGGAGGAACTACTACTGTACTTGGTAACGGACAGATTTGGCATGTCTACATTTTAGGTAGAACCGATAAGACGTTGTAATTAATTATCGTGACATGGGTTTTTTGTTTCTGAGGGGTATTCCTTTTTAAATGTAGGGCAAGGTTTTGCTACTTAATTATATTGCTAGGAAAATGCTCGGCAGCAGGCTCAAACGGCTAGTGTTGGGGGACCACTGTCTCAGGAATAAGCTATTTCCATATGTTCCCTAAGACAACAGATGCCTCATCCCCCACATGGGGATCATGGACCCGTGTGGGTTCACAGACCCGTGTGCCAGGTCTTGTCAGGTACGGCCAGTTTGCCTACTAGAGTATTGGGGGGAAACTTCGTTTTGTAGTTTTAACGTAACAAATGAGACCGGTTTTGCTGAAGGCATCCTGCCCAGCTCCTTGACCCACGCGAGTACCCTGCCGTGGCTGGACTACGATGTGTCTGCTGATGAAACTTGTAGGGGAACAAATTTCTCCATGCCCAAAAAGCAAAGTCGCAGCTTTCCTGGGGCCAAACTTAAGTATAATGCTGGTTTTCAGGCAAGACAAGAAAAAAAAAACAATCAAAAATGTAATCTCAGCAAGCAGATTTTAAAGGGTCCCGATTTCCTATTAGCTGTCTGTCCTGCTTCAGTGCTGGCCACCACTGTTCTTTTTATTCTAACTTTATTTATTTTTTCGGTTTTAATTCTGGTATAGTTAACAAGCAGTGTTATATTAGTTTCAGGTGGCCAATATAGTGATTTAACAGTTCTCTACATTACCTCAGTGCTCATCAAGGTAAGCATAGTCTTTGATCCCCAGCTCCTATCCGCCCCCCCCCCCACCAGTTTGTTCTCTAGTTAATGAGTCTGTTTTTTGGTTTGTCCCTTTTTTTTTCTTGTTCATTTGTTTGTTTCTTAAATTCACTTTTTTTCCCCTTTGCTCATTTGTTTTGTTTCTTAAATTCCTCATTATGAGTGAGATCATATGGTTTTTGTTTTTCTCTGACTTATTTCACTTCATTAACACTCTAGATCCATTCATCTTGTTGCGACCACTGTTTTTTTTTATAAGAGAAAAGCAAAGGGTGGTACGAAAGAAGAAACTAGAAGAAACTAGACGTACTCCCCCAGCAGTCTGGTTCCGCATTTGAATGTCAATAGATGTTTCTATTTTAAATGATAACTTTGGTAAAGTTGAAAGTAGAAAATATTGCAATCCTCACATCCTTTCATCTTTTTTATTTCCATAAAGGTACTTCCTGGACATCTTTTCTGGGTATTTTATTTCCCAGGTATTTTTCTGATCTAGGTTAGTTGGTTGGTTGGTTGGTTTTAGCATTTTTTTTAAAAATATGATTACAAAATTAATAGGAGCTTATTGTAAAAAAATAAACACACACCAAAAACACCAGAGCTCTGTGATGTGGAAAGTGTCAGTTCCCCCTCATATACCTCCTGAGAGAGCTGCTGGCCGCTGCCAACCACGGTTCGGCAAGTTTTCTTTGGGCTGGGTTCTACAATCGGATGATTGCATCTGTTCTTATTCTTAGCAAAGTGGGGCTCGGGTCAAGCACACCTTACATTGATGCTCCCTTCTTTCCTCTGCTTCATCTTGGACCTTCCTCCACATCCTTGTGCATGAAGCTGCCTCATGATGCATGGATTGTGTGGGGGTTCTGATTGTTCAGCGATTGGGGTGCTTCTCAGAGAAATCAAGGTGATATGGCCACGTCACCTTCAGACCCCTTGGCCCTGGGAACCTGTTTTCATCTTGCAGCTTACTGAATGTCTTAGCTCTTAGGTTTTTGATTCTTGCCCCCGAGTAGTTTTACTTCCCATCACATTCCTTTGGGCTGCCTACCTGGATTCCCAGGCTCCATTCCTTCCTTGTGGAGCCCCCAAAATACCCAACCCGTAGGCTACACACTTCTCGATTAGGCTCCCACATACACGTGCTAGTGGTTTCACTATTTGGTCCCTCTGTCCCCTTGTCCTTCACTTTTCTCATCCGCTTAGGTGTGGCTTTCTGGTCTGGGATGGATTTCAGTTTTGTATTTAATGATCTTCTTTCTCCCAGCCCAGACACCAAGTGACTTGTCATAGAGGAACTTGTTGTAGGAATCCAGTCTGAGCAACAGAAGCCCCCTGAAGCCCTCAAGACCATAGGATGCCCTTGGGGACCCAGGGAATGCTGACAATGCCAAATCCTTAGTTTACTGTGTAGGAGAGGTAGAGGTGTTTGGTGATGAGTGGAGAAGGGGTTGGGGAGAGGGCTGTTGTTTGCCGTCAGATCCCACCTCACGTCTGAAATTTCTGGACAAGCTTGGCAGGCCCTCCTGAGTAGGCAACTTGCTGGAGCACAGTAATGCCCTGTTCCAAACCCTCCCCAGCTCTCAAGAGGGGCAGGCCCACCCCTGCCCTTTAAGGAGGCCAAAAGGAGCTTGATGATGGATAAGAACACTGTGTTTGTGGCGGTGGGATCCAAGAGGGCAAAGGATGATTTGTAGCCGCTCAGATCCTGCCCGCTGATTGCCAGGGCGGATCGCATCACTTGTGACAGCTGGTCTTTGTTTGCAGTGGGCCTGTGTTTGCAACAGGCAACCTCTGTTCCTTCTCCAGTTTGGCAGAGCTGCCTTGTGCAGCCTTCACTTCCCAAGTTTGTTCCTGAATGCTTTGGGACAGGATCCTCACTTGAGGTTTGTCCTGTGGGGTTGACTAAGTTAGGAAGCAAATTCTCCAGCCTGGTTATTTACTACATGCCTCAGTTTACTCATCTCTTTAAGAGAAGAGGGGCACCTGGGGGGCTCAGTCGGTTAAGCGTCTGCCTTTGGCTCAGGTCGTGTTCCCAGGGTCCTGGGATTGAGTCCCGCATCGGGCTCACTGCTCCTCGGGGAGCCTGCTTCTCCCTCTGCTTCTGCCTCTGTCTCTCATGAATGAATGAATCAATCACTCAATCAATCTTAAAAAAAAAAGGGGATGGAAGGACTTAATCTGCATATTGCTTCTGGGTCTAGTGGCAAGCAGTAAGCAACTGCTCAGTGAACGTGGGGGGCCCTTGGTTTTGCCAGCGGTGTGGTATTACTTCCTGCCTGTGCGTGCCTTGCCTGCATTAGCTCAGGTGATGCTGGTGGCGCCTGAGGGAGGGATTGGTCTCCTCTCCAGCCTACAGAGGAGGAAACAGGCTGGAGAAGGTTAAGGCACTCATCTAGTATCATGCAGTTGGCAAGTGGGAGAGTCCAAACTCAGAGTCCAGGCTGCACTTCAGTGAGTTGCACGGTGGCTTTGGCCTTGTGACTCTCGCAACTTCACTGAGATGCTGCGTGGCCTGTGAGCCTCTGTCAGCAGGGCCCATGATAGTCCCCCTGGGAGGTGTGGTGGTGTGGGCTCAGTGAGTAAATCTCAGTCCTTACCACCAAATGGGCGCACAGCCCTGCTTCCCCTCTGGCTGCATCATCTTCCCTGTTACTTCTCTGTCACTGATAATATCCTCAGCAGTTGTAAATCACGAGGAGGCGGGAGCAAGTCACAGTCTTTCTGGATTTTAAAATATCCCTTTCCTTCCTCTATCTCCATGACCTTGAGATAGTAAAGGAAAACTGGTTTCCTCCGCTGAGACCAAATGTGTGGGTTTTCCACACGGAGCAAGTTTCTGCAGATACCAGCTGGGTGTCCTACACTTCAGTTCCGATGCTAATTACCTAGAGTTGGTGCAGACCCCAGAGGTCAAAGGCTCGGTCCCACAAGACTGCTCCCCCCTTCAGGCGCCAGTCACAAGTAGTGGGGCCCCAGCTTAACCACACTTCTGTCCAGCTTGGTTACAAATGGGGTTTTCAAGAACTCCTCCTCAGGTTTATTTGATATTACAGCTCACAAAACTCAAGGAGATGCATATGTTTACCCATTTATTATAAAGCATAGAGATGAACAGCTGTTTGAAGAGGTAAATAAAGTGAAGTCTAGAAGGATCCTGTGCCTGGGAGCTTTGTCCCCATGGAGTTGGGGTACACCACCCTCCTGGCATGTGGATGTGTTCACCACCCCAGAAGCTCTCTTAGCCTCTTAGTCGAGAGTTTTTATGGATGCTTCATCTTGTGGGCATGATTGATTATTCACTTTTTAATTCCTCTCCCCTCCTTGGAGGATGGGGCTGAAAGTCCCGAGCCTCTAATCATAGCTGGTCTTTCTGGCAGCTGGCCCCCAATCCTGAAGCTATCCCGGAGCCTACCACAAGTCACTTCATTAGAACAAAAGGCACCCCTACCACTTAGGAAATTCCAGGGGTTTTAGTCAAAAACTGAAGGCAGAGACCAGATACACATTTCTTAATATCTCAGGTAGACAAAAAAAAATTTTTTTTTAAGATTTGATTTATGGGGGGGGAGAGTGAGGGAGAAACAACCCCTCCCACCTCCCTACCTCCCCCCAGCAGAGCAGGAAGCCCGACACAGGGCTCAATCCCAGGACCCCGAGATCACGACCTGAGCTGAAAGCAAGAGGCTTAACTGACTGAGCCACCCAGGCGCCCTGGTAGACAAAATTTTCTTAAACAGTACTCTAAGACCATTAACCATGTAAGAACAAACTCGATAAATCAGACGCCATGAAAATAACTTCTCTGCATCCAAGACACCATTAGGAGAATGCAAAGGTGAGCCCCAAACTGGGAGAAGAACCACATATCCCCAAGTAAAACACTAGTATAAACAGAGCCTTTGCGGAAGTGGGTCTCTCAGTGCCCAGCATACAGAAAGGTGCGCAGCGCCATTAGTCGCAAGGGAAATACAAATTAAAATGATAATAAGATACGATTATACACTTACCAGAATGGTTCCAAGTTAGACTGACAGCACCAAGCGTCCGTGTTGATGTAGAGGAACTAGAATGCTCTCCCCTCTGCTGCAGGGATGGCGGTTATGTGGGATTGTAGTCCTAATTTGGAAAGCTTGCAATATTTACCAAAGCTAAATTCATGCCTTCCTATGACGAATGGTTCCACTCCTGATACTCAAGGAAAATGGGTGCCTACATCGGCCGAGTGACGTTGTCCATAGCAGCTTCACTCGCGCCGGCCAAACCCGGTAGCACAGAGCGCACCAACAGGAGAGCGGACTCGAAAAGAAGAACGAATGCCCCCCAGCAGGGATGCCCCTCACGGAGGAGCAGAAGGATACTACTGTATGTTTCTTTTTTTTCAGATGCAGTCCAATAACAAATGAACCCACCAAAGAGTCAAAGCAGTGTTTCCCCCTGGGAGGGTGGTCCCCATGGGAAGGGCCAGGAGTGCCCTGAAGGAATGCTGCTCATCCAGCCATACCCCTACAATCAGGGCACTTGAGGTGGGCTAAAACCCGGTACAAGTAAAGAAAACGTTCCCCTTCCATGCCACGCTGAGAACCAGAGCGCTGCTTCCGGTTCCATCTCCCTGCCCGCATCCCCACCCCCAATGCTGCTGCAGGTTGGCCGGCCTGTTTGTCTTCGTGCATGCACCCGCGCCCCAACTGGGCGCCTCTGTGTGTGGCAGAGCCTGGCCCACTGTGGTGCTCAGGAAGGTTTTGCATGGTGCCCACACTGGTTGGGTCCCTTTACTGTCACACGTGTCTGAGCTTTCAGTCCAGAAATGAGTCTGCTGCCGGTGGATCTGTGCGGTTACCTGCGTCCTCGCAGCCTGACGCTGCAGAGGTGACAACTTCCGAAACACGTGCCCTTTTTAAAAGCCTCTTGTGAAACCCTGTGCTTATCAAAGGTAGATGTTGCCATATTTTGGCCCAAGAGTATTTTTTTTTTAGTTCAATTAATTAACATATAGTGTGTTACTAGTTTCAGGGTAGAGTTCAGTGATTCATCATCGCATATAACAGCCAGTACTCGTTACATCCCGTGCCCTCCTTTATGCTCATCACCCAGTTACCCCGTCCCCCTACCCACCTCCCCTCCAGCAGCCCTCAGTTTGATTCCTATGATCAGGAATCTCTTACAGTTTGTCTCCCTCTCTGATTTCGTCTTGTTTTATTTTTCCCTCCCTTCCTCCATGCTCCTCTGTTTTGTTTCTTAAATTCCACATATGAGTGAAATCATATGATAATTGTCTTTCTCTGATTGACTTATCTTGCTTAGCATGATGCCCTCTAGTTGCATCCACATCATTGCAAATGGCAAGATTGCATTTTTTTTTTTTGATAGCTGAGTAATATTCTATTGTATATACATACACCACATCATCTTCATCCATTCATCTGTCAATGGACATCTGGGCTCTTTCCATAGTTTGGCTATTGTGGATATTTCTGCTATAAACATTGGGGTGCAGGTGCCCCTTTGGATCACTACATTTGTATCTTTGGGGTAAATAACCTAGTAGGGCAATTGCTGGGTTGTAGGGTAGTTCTATTTGGCGCAAAAGTATTTTTTGATGCTGTCCATCATCTTCAGTGAACTGCATGTGTCGACGAAGTTAGTGGTGCTGTGAGTAGAGGTAATAAGTTTCTAGAGATACTGTGCATTTTTTTAAAGGTTTTATTTATTTATTTAATTGAGAAAGAAAGACAGAGATAGCAACAGAGAGCATGAGTGGGAGGAGAGACAGAAGCAGGCTCCCCGCTGAGCAGGGAGCCTCGTGCGGGACTCGATCCCAGGATCCTGGGATTATACCTGAGCCGAAAGCAGACGCTTAACAACTGGGCCACCCAGGCGCCCCGGTACCATACATTTTGATGGAAACATCTGACACGAAGTATAAACTACCTTTAGAAGGGCCATCATTCCAAAGACGCTTCCCAATGCTTGCTCTTTGCCATGTCTGCCTTCAGATTAGAAGATGTTCCCTGGATGGTGTGGATTTTATTTTGCTGTCGGTTTCAGTTGGTGTGACTTAGAATAGAGACCTTCAGGTGAGAAAGCACCCATGAGCTCCCGGATGCCACAAGATTCCTCGAGTATTTTCAGGGCTGTTTTCCCTCTTGCCACGTCACTGCAGTCTCTCTGGGCCTCTGTGAGAGGGTCTGTAGACGCGAAGAGCCCCGAGGGGCGCCTTGAGGAGCCATCTTCCTTGACCCAGCCATGACTGTATTCATGTCACTCAGCCCTCCACCTGTGAAGTAGGACTATAGGTGCAACTTGCCCTAGACAGAGATTTCAGACTTCAGAATCCGCATTTTAGAAAAGGAGGTTGGGACACGGATTACTCTCACATGCCAGAGGCCGGAGTGGCATCTGGAGGTCACGGGATCCTTTTCTGTAGCAGGTGTGACCATTCACATGTATCTGAATCAGGTCCGATTTTGTTTCTTAATGAATTGGTCTCAAAGTTATTTTTTTTAAAGTTTGATTCCACCGCCCACCCCAGGCTTACTGGGTTTTGGATTTGTGGGGAGGAGATGGTGAGCAGACACGAATCCTGCAGCACTCTTGTGCGATTTATTTAAGGTACAGCCCTGAGGCTCCTTGCACTTTGGAGGAAATCCAGGAGGCCCAGAGGACACGGAACGCTTTCTTGCACGATTGGGTCTATTCCTAGTCAGGCTGGTGCGCCGGTCACTGGTCTGTGCCCTGCCAAGGCGCCTGGTCGTCTCTGGTCTGTTATTTAGCCATGAAACCAGAACAGAGAAGTGGGCTTTTGACCTATTATCCAGGAAAATACACCAATCTTTCAAATTAAAACTTTTGTTCTAATTAAGAGAATCAAAATTGTTCTTACATCTTTTTTTTTTTTTTTTGAAGATTTTATTTATTTGATACAGAGAGAGAGAGATCACAAGTAGGCAGAGAGGTAGGCAGAGAGAGAAGGGGAAGCAGGCTCCCCACTGAGCGAAGAGCCCGATGCGGGGCTCGATCCCAGGACCCTGAGATCATGACCTAGGCTGAAGGCAGAGGCTTTAACCCACTGAGCCACCCAGGCGCCCCTAAAATTGTTCTTACACCTCTTAACAAAATTTATCCTTAGAACCAGAAGTGCCCAGTAAAGTTTAGGGACAGAGAGAGTCACTCCAAATCCAAAAAAGTCCACAGAAACAAAAACCACATTTGTGCCAACAAGAGAGGGGCTGTTAAATAATGCAGTATGTGGCCGAACGAGGGGACTCAGTGGAGGCACTAGAATCCACCTTTTGAAGACTACTATATGATAAAAATGGTCCTGCATATAATTCTCTGAAGAAAAGCTTGCCTAGAATATGCTGAGTAATACTGTTGAGTGTGTGTGTGTGTATGCCTATGTGTGGAACAGTCTAGAAGGGAGGCAGGGAGGTGTGATGGGGTCCCAGCGGCAAGATGAGGGTGGCTCTCCACCCTGAGAGGGCCCACCCTGCACTCCTCAACTCCATCCTATGTCTCTGGTAGCGTCCCATGTCTCGGAGGAAACCCCCAGCCCCTTCTTTCTACTCCCCACCTCCCCCTGCCCTGCTGGGAAGGGGTCAGGAGGGCAGGGCTGGCAAGTGCTTCACCTCCGTGTCTGGTGAGATGCCCGGTGACTTTAAGTTTCTGTGTTCTTTCTGTGCTTTCTGCGTTTCAGCGCTGCAAATGTATTACTCTGTCATCATGAAAGAAATTATGAGATTGAAAAGAATTGTATTTAAGGCCATATATACATAAGTACACAACAGGAAAAGGGTTACTTGAACATTGAACTCTTATTATAGAAAGCATATATAAAATTTATCAGCTCATGGCCCTATGGTGGCAAGCAGAATTTACCATCAGCATTAGATTTTTTTGTAGCGTGTTTCTGGATCTCATAGAGGCTTTGGGTTATGGTTCTGGGTATTAATTTTTAGTTTTTGGCAACATTCATTTAACCTGACACGTGAATATGGCTGTAGAAGTGTTTAAGATGTCAGAGTGCCCTTACTTGGGTAATACTTCTCTCTAAATGAACCTGCATTTCAGACTTCCATTCTTTTTTTTTTTTTTTTTTTAAGATTTTATTTATTTGTCAGAGAGAGAGCACAAGCAGGCAGAGTGGCAGGCAGAGGCAGAGGGAGAAGCAGGCTCCCTGCCGAGCAGGGAGCCCGATGCGGGACTCAATCCTAGGATACTGGGATCATGACCTGAGCCGAAGGCAGCTACTTAACCAACTGAGCCACCCGGGCACCCCACCATTCATTTATTTTAAAGGAAACTTGGTCTCACTGCCGCAAGTGGAAAACCAGCATTGCTCGCCGTGAATATTTGCATTTGTTGACCTTCCGAAGGCCCGGTTGGATACTGTTGCTGGCAACGCCTTTGAGCCTTAGTCTTGCTCTCACTTGTTGTTAATAGGAAGGTGGCAGGTATTAGGCGTGAAGGGCATATCAGCGCTGCCCTGAGACCTTCTCTTGGTTGTGATCAGAAAAGCAAGGGCAGTGAGACCCCAGGTGGGGCGGTGGCTGTGGACCTCTACCTCCTGAGTCCCATCCCTCTCTCAGGGGACTTTGATCTGAGTTTATATGCCTGATGTGTTCTCTTCCGTGAGGAGAATGGAGGAGAAAGGTCTGGGTGTCGGGGGCTGTGTGTCAAAGGTGCCAGCTCCCTGTCACATGGGTGCTGCTCACAGTACTACCTGGGGTCCTCCCTTGCCAGCTCTGACGCCCTGGTGATGGCCGTGACCCCCAGACTGACCAGGACTTTTCTCTAGCAGGAGACCACTGTCTGCAGCTCCTGTGAAGATGTCCACTCCAGACCCACCCCTGGGCGGAACTCCTCGGCCAGGCCCTTCCCCAGGCCCAGGCCCCTCCCCTGGAGCCATGTTGGGCCCCAGCCCGGGTCCCTCACCGGGCTCTGCCCACAGCATGATGGGGCCCAGTCCAGGGCCTCCCTCAGCGGGACACCCCATCCCGACCCAGGGACCTGGAGGGTACCCTCAGGACAACATGCACCAGATGCACAAGGTAGGGAGCTTGTGCCGACTGCCCTGATTGGCTGGGTCCCCGGGATCGGAGGTGGGAGGAAGGACAGCGCATCCTGCCTTCTGCTCTGGGCCAGCAGCCTTCCTGCCTTGTGTCTCCCGTACCCATCATCCCACATGGGAGATGCAGTCATGCTGCTCCAGAGTTGCCTTTGGTTAACGAACATGTCCAGATCCCTAAAAGGTGGCTTATGTCTTGTGGTTTCCCACGCTCGGGCTGCTCTGCTCACCTGTGCTCCGTTTCCCCACTCTGTCCTGCGCTTGGGTGCCACGCACTCACTGTCCTGACGACTGGAATTGATCAGATGCTTTTGCCAGTGAGGTGAGGGAAAAAACCTCTTCACACAAATAGTTTTCTTTTCTTACTGTGTTCCTGGGTGGTGGTTGGGGAAAACAAGGAAACCTCCTCCTATCTGTATCAGCGTCTAGAGGAAAAAGTGACATGTTCAAGCCTCAGGGACCACAAGAGATCCTCGTGGAAGATGGACATCATGCAGCCTAGAGGTGAGGGGTCTCTGCTGACCCCTCTAGCTTCCCTCCTGGGGCTGTCCATTTGTTTGTACCCATTGCACAAAATCTCCCCTTCCCCATCAGGTATAGGTTATTGTGCCCATTTTACAGATGAGGAAGTAGGGTCTCGGAGAGATGGTCACTTACCGAGTCAGTGGTGGAGCCATCTATCTCCTCCCTCTGGCACTTCTTGCCTTCCCCATCTCCCGCACGTTTCTGTCAACAGTATCTTGTCGCTTCCTTCTTGGGAAGCTGTTGGTGACCTGACCACCTCCACCCCTGACTGACTGAGTCCAGCTTCTCCAGTACAGCCTCTTTCCCTCTCTGCCCATTTTGTTTCTTCCTCTTGGAATCGCTTGTACATAGTCCACATGTCTGCCAGCCACCTGCCCTCTGTCCTGCACCGTGTTAGGAGCCCAGGGGACAGGGGCCATGGTGGGACAGCCCTCGCCTGCAGAGGCGTCAGCTTCCTGCATTTGAAGCCGCTCCTTTGGTTCCCACCAAGCATCCTCTCCTCCTCTCTTGCTTCTCTCATGGCACACCCTGAGCTGTGGTTGACTTTCCTGGGCCACCCATTAGACTGAGTTTCCGGAGACCAGGATACTCCTGCCAATCAGGGGCTAGCAGAGTGCCTGGAAGGGTCCTGGAAGATGTCCCCTTTACTGGTCGTTCCAGTCGGGGAAGTACTTAGTGCTAAGCCTTTGGAAGGAAAATAGGTGTCATCGTTCTGCAGAGGTCCGATGTGCTTCTTCAGAGGGACAGAACTACGCCACAGACACGTTTCCTCCCAACTAGTAGGCTGCAGGCCGATCTCAGATCAGTGAGGATGCCGAATGTGGGGTAATCATACTTACAGGCAGAAATTTCTGTCTGTTCCTCTCATTGACAGTCTCCCAAGGAAGAGGGTTTCTGATCCAGAGATTGGTGGTGACCAGGTCTCCTTGTGATGATTAACGGGGAGCTTGGTGTCCCAGCCAGAACAGCTCCTCTGCAGGAGCTCATGTCTTTCCTGCATGGTATTTTGGCCATCTGAGACTGTCTTCTGGCGCCCTGATCCATCTGTCCCTTCACTTCCAGGCCTCCAGGCTCGTAGGTGGTCGCCCACCGTCGAGTGACATTGTTTCCTGCATCTGCTTGGCACTTCTGTCAGTGTCAGGACCACGGCTTGGACCTAAGCTGCCTGGTCCCATTGGTGATTCAGTACATACAGGGGCGGCCTTGGGTGGACATTTCCGGTTGCAGTGAACTCTCAGCCGTCACTTTGTGTGCTGTTCCTGTTCCCCCTCGTTGAGCTTGCCTTGTCCTTGTCCCCTCTTGTAGCCAATGGAGACCATGCATGAGAAGGGCATGTCGGATGACCCCCGCTACAACCAGATGAAGGGAATGGGGATGCGGTCGGGGGCCCACGCAGGGATGGGGCCGCCGCCAAGCCCCATGGACCAGCACTCCCAAGGTACTATTTCATTACTCTTCTTTCCTTGTGTTTGTTGCCCCAACCGCCCCAACCCTACCCCGGGTGTCCTGAGGTCATTTTCCTAGTTGGGTCTCCCGGTCTCCCACCGGCGGATTCAAGGTAGACCTAGATAGTTGGCCCTGTGGGAGACTCTCCCCTGGAGGGCTGGGGAGCTTGGGCTTAGCCGGTGCCCATTTTGGGCTGGCTTGTCTTAGAGCAGCCTCCAGAGAGGGAACCCTGGTGGGACGTGTCTGTATGCAGCCCTGGAGTTTAGACGGGGGCCGAGCAGGGTGGGTTCCTCGGGCCAGCAGCTCCCATGCCATCCAGGAATGTACTAGAAATGCAGATTCCTGGGCCCCACTTCAGATGGCTGGGACAGAATCCTGGGGTCCGGGGCTCTGCCTTAACAAGCCTTCCATGTGGTTTTTGGGAACAGGGTGGTTGGAGAAGCGATGGAGTAGGTGACTTCCAGTCATCGGGGTGGGAAGCTCAGTGCCTCCAAGGGGCTCTACACTGAATGGACGTTAGGGGCGTAGTCTGTCCAAGTCAAGGGGCAGGAGGGCAGGCCTGAGGGAGGCCTGGATCTGTGTGTAACAGCTCAGCATGGACCGTCAGCAGGCACCTTGCTGAAAGCTGAGCCAAACCGGACCGGTCATGCCTGCCACTGTTCAGGCTGCCAGTGTGTGTCCTCTCTCTGGGTGCTTGTCCTTTGAATCATGGGATTAAAGTCATTTGGCTGCCCCCTGTCTGGAGATAGGAGCCGGTGTAAGCACAGTTGAAATGTTACTGTCTTTGCCTTAGAAATCACAGGATGTGTGTTGCCGAGTGACCACTTGGATCCACGTTGCTTCACAGGTTACCCTTCCCCTCTGGGCGGCTCT
This sequence comes from Potos flavus, assembly GCA_028534135.1. Classification (NCBI taxonomy): domain Eukaryota; kingdom Metazoa; phylum Chordata; class Mammalia; order Carnivora; family Procyonidae; genus Potos; species Potos flavus. The sequence goes on from CM052898.1 coordinate 5,901,499, forward strand.
GAGCATGCCTCCAGTCCGGTTCCAGCCAGTGGCCCGTCCTCAGGCCCACAGATGTCCTCTGGGCCAGGAGGGGCCCCCCTGGACGGTGCCGATCCCCAGGCTTTGGGACAGCAGAACCGGGGCCCGACTCCATTTAACCAGAACCAGCTGCATCAGCTCCGAGCCCAGATCATGGCGTACAAGATGCTGGCCAGGGGGCAGCCCCTCCCCGACCACCTGCAGATGGCGGTGCAGGGGAAGCGGCCGATGCCCGGGATGCAGCAGCAGATGCCAACACTACCTCCACCCTCTGTGTCCGCGACGGGACCTGGCCCTGGGCCTGGGCCTGGCCCTGGCCCGGGTCCGGGACCAGCGCCTCCAAATTACAGCCGGCCTCATGGTAAGGCCCACGCTCCCCAGCACTCGGGGTCGGGAGGGGGGCTCAGAGCGAACTGACCAGAATGTGGGCGGCGATGTCCGCAGACCTGGGCTCTACTGCCCACGGGCATCCCCCCCGGAGCCCGCATGGTGTTGGCAGGGCTGCTGTCGTCCTCAGTGTTGTCTCTTCCGATGCCTCCCCGGCCCCCACCCCCACCGCCTTGCCCACACTGTGGGGTCTGTTGCTGGCTGTGTCCCCTGGAGCCAGGCCTGCCTGTGAGGGTGGGTGCAGGCATAAACATGGGATGCCTTTGATCGTCTTGTTTGTTTCACTATATGTAGGTATGGGAGGGCCCAACATGCCCCCCCCAGGACCCTCAGGCGTGCCCCCTGGGATGCCAGGTCAGCCCCCCGGAGGGCCTCCCAAGCCTTGGCCTGAAGGTAAGTCCCATCTGTCTTGGTGAGCCTCTTCCCTGGCTCCGGTCACAAGCTTGTGCCCTGCAGCCCCTGAGAGGAGCCTGCTCAGAGAGAGGTGGCCGGGGACAAGTCCTTGCTTCTTTCTGCCTTCTTTCGGTCTTTTTTTTTTTTTTTTAAGATTTTATTTATTTGACAGACACAGTGAGAGAGGGAACACAAGCAGGGGGAGTGGGAGTGGGAGAGGGAGAAGCAGGCTCCCTGTCAAGCAGGGAGCTTGATGCAGGGCTCAATCCCAGGGCCCTGAGATCACGACCTGAGCCGAAGGCAGACGCTTAACCTACTGAGCCCCCAGGTGCCCCTGCCTTGCTTGGGTCTTATCTGTCCCTGGTCAGTTCCCAGAGGCTTAGGTTTGGTTCCACTGCATGATTCCTGCCCCACTTTGTCCTGTGGGTTGTGGTAATCCTGGGGTCTCCTCACCAAGGAGAGGAGGAGCCTAGCGAACAAGTCCACTGGACTCAAGTGAAAAGCTATGGATGGGCGCTGCCGCAGCCACAGGCCCCATTCTTCTTTTCCCGGAGGCCGTGTCTGACCCCCTTCCCTCCTAAGAACACCCCCCACCCTCCGTGCTGTGAGAGGCAGGGAGGGTGACAGGGTGGCCCAGGGTTCCGTTTCTACTGACTGCGTGCAGCCTCTGTGTTCTGTGTAAGACATGTTCGTCAGGAGGTCTTGGAGGGTCGCCTCTGTGGGGATGAAGTGTGGACAAATGGCCTCCTTCCTTGTCTGCTCGGAGCCCAGGGTTTAGTGATGGGCACTACAGAGCTCATGGCTTAAGGAGGATTCCTCGGGCACCGGCTCAAAGTCCGGAAACTGCTGCTCCCGTGAGGCTGCCCACAGCAGGCCCGAACCCGGGAACAGCGCTTAGGGGGGAGGGGGGCCTCGGGAAGGGGCATATCTGCTGGGACCCGGAGGGGGCAGGAGGGAGGGGGACCCCCAAGGGACCCCTGAGTGAGACGCTGCATGGCAGCCCGCGTGGGCCTCGTCAGCCTTGGGGATGAGTTTGTCTCCAGGGCCGTGAGCGCCCAGCGGGCTTTTCATTTACCCCCAGAATCGAGCCAGAACTCAAAGCTGTGTCTCTCCTGCCTGACTCCTCTCCCCCCACCCCTGCCCAGGACCCATGGCGAATGCTGCTGCCCCCACGAGCACACCTCAGAAGCTGATCCCCCCACAGCCAACGGGCCGCCCCTCCCCTGCGCCCCCCGCCGTCCCACCCGCTGCCTCCCCGGTGATGCCGCCCCAGACGCAGTCGCCGGGGCAGCCTGCCCAGCCTGCCCCCATGGTGCCGTTGCACCAGAAGCAGAGCCGCATCACCCCTATCCAGAAGCCGCGGGGCCTGGACCCTGTGGAGATCCTGCAGGAGCGGGAGTACAGGTGAGGGCGCTGCTGCCTGGGGCCGCTTGGGGTTGCCGCCCCTTGCCCCGGTCAGCCCTAGCACATGTCGGTTTGACTCACGGTTCTGAAGGCCGGTGGGGTATGTGATCGGAAATCTGTCACCAGTTGCTTAGTTCTCTCGGTTGTTATGTATCCTTCCAGAGAAATCCTGTGCGTGTATAGGCAGACAGGTGCCCCAGTGTTTCATGATGGGCACGCGGTTCCTCCTATGGTGGCAGAATTAGATCATCCCCTGTTTGTACCAATGAACTTTTCTCCTTGTCAGTGCGTAGTATTCTGTCCGGTGGCTTTACCATGATTGATTTAGCCAGGACCCTGTGGTGGAAGGGATGTCAGGTTGTTTCTAATTTTTTTTTCCCCGTAATCTTTTGTTAAAACAACGTAGTCAACACACTTGTGTCTCTCTCTTTTACTCTGACACATCTTGTTTATTTCTCACATTTCAGAGTAAATCCCTAAAAGTGCCATGGCTTGGGTACAGAGGACCTAGGCAGGGAAATTTCCTGGATTCTGCAAAACTGCCCTCCTGAGAGGTCATACAAATAGATGTTGAACAGAAATGCTTTGTTCTCACTCACTTCCGGCTCGTCAGCACTCAGAAAGCAACCTGTCCGAGTTTTGTGATGGGCCCTCGCAAACATCACTAGTTGCTGGCCGCTTTGCCAAGGTCTTCTGGGTGCCTGGCGCGGGGGGAGATAGCGGGCACGCAGGGCGCCTGTATCACACTGTCCCATGCGGCTGGGGCCCCTCAGCTTCGGCCCCCGAACACCTGGCCCTCCCCCATTTCCCCATCGCATTGACAACTTGTTCAGGGCTGGCCTCCCTTGGTGAACGTAAGCCCCATGCGGGAGGGGCTGTGCTTTGTTCACCATAATCCCCGGATGTATCAGTAAATCTGTGTCTGATAACGGTCTCCAGAGTGCCTCGTCAGCTGTGATATGCTCTGGGGCTCCAGCCCCTGTGCCCAGGCGCCTCCCCTCCAGCTCCGTGTATGTAGCTTAAACATGGCCTTTCCAGATATGTCCTAGCGTCCACCACGTTTCCCTCCCATTTCTATCCCCATGCACCTGACTGCAGCTCATTGGGCCAGAGCCTGCCTCCCCTTCACTGTTGCTCACCCTCCCCCATCCCCCATGTCCTCATCTCAGGTTCCCCGCCCCCATCCCGGGAACTAGTGGCCTTTTCCACACTGTGGACCCCACCACCTGGTCTACACCTCCTTCCCAGCCTCCCTGCTCTCCCCCTTGCTTGTGCAGTCTGTTTTCCCCACAGCAGTTTGAAGTCTCTTTTTATAATTAACTTCCATTAGACCTATGCCCCAGGTTCAAGCCTGCCACTGGTGTCCCAGTGCCCATCCAGTAAGCACCTTTTTGTTTAGCCCCTGCCCAAGGCTCTGTCCTTGCCTGCGCCACTGTCCCTGTTCCTCTTTTTCTGTGGAACAAGTGAGACTCATTTCTACCCCCAGGCCTTTGCACAAGGCGCACATGATTCCTTGGCTAATTGAGGCCTAATTGCTGAGGTCACCTGCTCATAGAGGCCCCGCCCACCCCTCTCACTTCCAGCCCCCTTCTCAGAGTCCTTCGTACTCTCTGGAATTAGTGTAGCTATGTACTTTTTTAATTCCTTTATGGCCTGTCTTGTTGATAAGCCTGTGAGCTCTACAAGGATAACACATTAGTCTCGTTTAGTCTTATTTAGTGCTAAGGCCCAACATCTGGATCAGTCCCTGGCACACAGTAGGCGTTTCATAAACGTGGGTGAGACACCGAGAAGGGGATTATCTCATTTGAACTTTAGACCAAGCCTGCAGGGTCGCTCTGCGGGGTGGTCCCCGGGCGGGGGTGGAGACACTGGTCCTCCTGACTCCATCGCTGGCTCGTGCTGCTGAAATGTCACAAGGCAGCTGTGCCCCGTCAGGTTCAGGTTTGCTGGGCCTGCCCCGCTGTTTCTGTGTTCTGCGTTTCGGCCGGCTTCCTTTTCTGAGCCATTGCCCATCTTGTGACCAGTATCTGCCTTCCTTGAGGGATGGATTCTCCTGAGGCTTCACCTTTAAAGGGAACAGGTGTGCTCCCGTGAATACACAAGAGCTCTTATCACCTCTCCTTCCTTCTGTCTTTGCCACCCAGGCTGCAGGCTCGAATCGCACACCGAATTCAGGAACTTGAAAACCTTCCCGGGTCCCTGGCCGGGGATTTGCGAACCAAAGCGACCATTGAGCTCAAGGCCCTCAGGCTGCTGAACTTCCAGAGGCAGGTAGGCGTAGGCGCAGGCGCAGGCCCGTTGCTTGAGCAAGAGTCTCTTCTGCCAGCATTGATGCTTTGATGTAAAGAGCTACTTGCCAGGCAGCTATTAAATGTGCCTTGATCATTGAAAGCAGCAGTGCCCTTGTACCCCCTTTGGCTGGCTGTCCGCCTCTCCTGTCCATGTCCTGCTCAGTGGTGGGGTGTTAGCTGTTCGTGGGCTGAATAGCTCTGGGGCCTTCCTAAAGCTGTAGTTGCCAGAGGAAAACAGGAGACTTCAGTGGGTCCGTTTCTGAGGGTGCTCTACTTTTGAATGACCCATAAGGAATATCTATCTTGTGTGTGGTTGATGGGAGGCAGAGCTGGAGACCTGAAGGTTTGAGAGAACCTTTTGCTGGGTGTCCTGAAGCCGTCATCTCCTGACCTCTGCTCGCGCTATGAGCACCCACCAGACGGCATTTAGAAGGGACCCTTCTGGAAGGAGCGACAGTCTGTCTAGCTTGAGATATGTAATTATGTGTGGCTCTGACCACGTTGTGCGCATTGTTTCTTCCTTCCTTAAGCTACGACAAGAGGTGGTGGTGTGCATGAGAAGGGACACGGCCCTCGAGACGGCCCTCAATGCCAAGGCCTACAAGCGCAGCAAGCGGCAGTCCCTGCGTGAGGCCCGCATCACCGAGAAGCTGGAGAAGCAGCAGAAGATCGAGCAGGAGCGCAAGCGCCGGCAGAAGCACCAGGTGCGTCCCCGCCGCGAGGCTCGGCCTGCGTGTCGGGGCTGCCAGGGCTTGCGCACCGCCGAGTCTTTGTTTGGTTCGTGTCTGAGCATGCTGTCTTTTCTGTTCATCACAACCGTATTCTAGGCACCGGGAATATGTTAGTGGGTAAAACCACATGGCAGCGGGCGGTCGGGCCATAATCACATATGCCATGTTGGGAGGTGATAAGGGTGTGAAGAGATGTAAAGCAGGGGTGGAGAGGGACGGAGGGGCTGTTGGCACAGCACGGTTGGGGGAGTTCTCTGAGAAGGCTGGATCTGAAGGAAGGAGCCACAAACACATGTGGGCCAGGAGCTTTGCAGATTGAGGGGAAGGTGCAAAGGCCCTGGGGCTGAAATGTGCCATGTGTTCTGTGACCAGCAAGGATCCCAGTGTGGCTGGAGTGGAGTGAACAAGGGAGAGAGTGGGATAGAGGGACAAGGGAGAGAGTGAGGGGAGGACAGAGAGGTGTGACGGGCAGAGCGTCTGGGCTGAGGAGACAACTTGGGCCTTTGCTCTAAGTGAGGTGGGAGCCATGGAGGGTCCTGAGCAGAGAAGGGTGTGATCTGACTTAGCTATTACAAATCAGTCAGGAAGACCGCATTGCTACCGGAGTGTAGGATATGGGGACAATTTGGTTTGTTTGCTCATTGATGTTTTCTAAAGCTCTTCTCTAGTCAATGTCTAGTACTGGTGTAGTTTAGATTTTAAAAAGTCAACACTCAGCATTAACCGCTGTTAATGTCAGTGTATGTCCTTCAGGTTGGTTTTCTGTATGCAGAGTATTCAAAAGTTAAATAGCCTTCTTTAAACAAACATATATACACATTGACTTGTTTTTAAGAATTGTGGAAGCATGATTTTTAACGTCTACGTTGTATTTCTTCTCTGTCTTGGTATCCAGTAATTTATGTAACCATTTCCCTGTTGGGGCACATGTAGCCTATTCTGAACCTTGCAATGTTAGAAATAATATTAGAAGAGGCATTCTTGAACTTGAATTTGTTTGGCCAATGTCTGCTGTTTTCCTTAAAGGGAATTCCTGGCAGTGAAATGACTAGTTTGGAGGGTAAGGGCGTTTTGAAGTGGTTAGTGTTCGGTGCCAGGCTGTTTGGGGCAAGGTGGATGGCCCTGCCTGCTGTCTGTGAGGGGGCCCCTCTCGCCACGGTCCCCAGCGCAGGGCTTTCCTCACACAGAGAACACCGGGCCTCAGGGGCAGTCAGTCATCGTACCATTTTGATTACATTCTCTTGGTTTTAAACAAGCTGCCTTTGAAGTTTTGTCTCTTTTTCGGCAACGTTACAGTGACCCCTGGGGAGAAGCCAGTCCCCTCTTTTGTGTGTGTCCCCGCAGGAATACCTCAACAGCATTCTGCAGCATGCCAAGGATTTCAAAGAATATCACAGATCGGTCACAGGCAAAATCCAGAAGCTCACGAAGGCGGTGGCCACCTACCACGCCAACACAGAGAGGGAACAGAAGAAGGAAAACGAAAGAATTGAGAAAGAGAGAATGCGGAGACTCATGGTAAAATTCTGCTTTCGTGACGTCGTGTCCCTTCATGTCCCTTCGTGGGTGCTTCGGGTGTGGCAGGCACCAGGATCAATTGCCTAGTGTTACGCCGAGGCCGACTGCTGCTCAGAGTTAGAGGTGGGACAGAGAGAAAGGAAGGGCTCGGGTTTGGGAGTCTAGGAGACCTGGCTTGTTCATTCTGTCAGGGTTGTGAGACCTTAGGCTGGTTAGCTCGCTGCTCTGTGGTCTCTCCAGAAGATGGAGGGGGCATGCACTCTAGGTTGGGAGAGTGACTGATGATGTGATCCCCATCCTCTGTCCCCACCCTTTGTGTCTGGCTGTTCGGGGTGATGCTGTAGTCAGGCGGATACTGACAGGCACTGCCGTGTGCACGCGGCCCCAGCAGTTAGGAGAAGCATGCAGGTGCTACCCTCCCAGCCGGTCTTGCTGGCCCTAGACAGACAGATGCCCAGGCCGAACAAACAAGAGCGTTTTGAGTGGCGTGAAGTACCCCGAAGAGAAGGAAGCGGGATGAGGGAGTAGGGGTTGATGGGGTGTTATAGGAAGAGTGGGCGTGACTCCCTGGATGACGTGCCCTCCAGGGATAGAGGAACCAAGGGCAGGCACCTGACGTGGCAGAATGCCAAGTGCGAGGCACAGCAAGAGGCCCCTAGAATAGCGTGGTGAGGGCACGAGCGAGGTCAGAGTCCCTAGGGCAGTCATGGGGGGCCTTGTAGGCCACAAGAAAGGCTTAGATTTAATTCTGTATACGTGGGAAGCTGCAGGAAGCTTACGGTGGGGTGACATGATCTGATTGATTTTCAGAAAGCCAAGAGGGGCTTGCTGCCTGGGTCTGTGAGAGTAATCTGGCCTGGACCAGAGAGAAGTGTTTGGATTTGGGATGCGTTTGTGGACAGAGGGGCCAGGACTTACTGTTGGCCTTTTCAAATGACTTCTGGCAAAAGCAAGTCTGTCCTGTAGGCCCCCTCAGGGTCTTCCCTGGGTAGGAGTTGAAATGCTGAAGGGGGAGTCGATAGCCATGCGAAGTTGTACGTACAGCACGGCTCTGGTGTCAGCTCAGCACTCCTTTGGGGAGGGTCTGGTTGCTGGTTAGCGACAACCCCCGGTGGGCTTCTCGACCCTGGGTTACCTGCCCTGGGCGCTAATGGACAAGTGCGTGCCTCTTGCAAGCACCACCATAACCTTGCCTTTCTGCAGGCTGAAGATGAGGAGGGGTACCGCAAGCTCATCGACCAGAAGAAGGACAAGCGCTTGGCCTACCTCTTGCAGCAGACAGATGAGTACGTGGCTAACCTCACAGAGCTGGTGCGGCAGCACAAGGCTGCCCAGGTGGCCAAGGAGAAAAAGAAGAAAAAGAAAAAGAAGGTGCGTTGGAGCTGGCCATGTGCCTGCCCCTGGGTGGAACCGGAGCAGCCGTCTTGGCACATGTGCCTTGGCCTCCCTGGTGACCGTGTCTCTCTTTACTTCCAGAAGGCAGAAAATGCAGAAGGACAGACGCCTGCCATAGGACCTGATGGCGAGGTAAGGGATCCGGAGTTTCTTTTCATGGAAATGCCAGCCCAGCCCTGGAAGCTTAGATCTGTCCCATCCTTTAAATTTTTTTTTCTTTTTAAATCACCATAGCTATCTATGATGATTGGAAGAATCCACGTATGTCCCCTGCCACATCCCACCCCCTCCTCTGTCCCACTCCCAGGAGGGTACATTGTCAGCTCCTGGTGTGTTTCCTTCTGGACTTCTTTTTTTGTCCATGCCATTATTTTGTTAGTTTCACGCTGACATAATTGCAGGACAGAGAATTCCAGCCTCTTCCTCACCTGGGTTCCCTGTTTTCCCAAACATTTTTTCCTAAACCATCTGAGAGTCGGATGCAGACATGACAACCCTTTACCTCCGTATATTTCAGGGTGTTTCCTAGAAACAAGCTCCTCCTTTTCCGTAACTGTACTGTGATCAACAGGCAGAAACAAACATGGCTGCCATAATACCATGATCTTGTCCACGGCGCTTGTTAAGGTTTGGCCCGCTGTCCCTCTGGTGTCCTTCACAGCAAGTCTGTGGCCACACATTGCATTCGGTGGTGATCCTTCTAGCCCTTTGATCCTGAACAGCTCCTCGCTTCGTCTCAGCCTTTTCTGACCTTGGCATTTCTGAAGAGCACAAGCCACGTATTTCCCACAGGGGCCTTTTGCTTGGGTTTGACTTGCCATTTCCTTGTGGTTAGATTCCGGTTATGTGTTCTTGGCAGGAACACCCCAGAATGACACCACTGTTCTTCTCCGTGCGTCACATCGGGAGTCATGGCGTAGATGGCTTCAGTCACTGATGATGTTGACCATGGTTCCTTGGTGTCTGCCAAGCATCTCTGATGAAAAGTTACTGTTTTTTCCTTTTGTAATTATTAAGTACCTTGTGGAGCGATGCTCAAGGCTCTTTAAACGTATTTTACCTCCTCTTACTTCCACCCACTAGTTTCTTCATCTTTAATTGGTCTTTGCCTGTATCAGTTTTTGCCACGATGGTTACAGAATGGTGATGCCCCCTCCCTTCACCCTGATCCTCTCCTCCCCCATGATTTCTTCTCCATTTTTTAGATGACTTTCTACAGAAAGGAAAAGCTTTCTCTCTTCTTCTGTCTTTGGCCCATGGTACATAGTTTGCCAACCCCAGGTACCAACTCACGGGATTCTCATTTAGTTTAATCCATTACTATCATTATTTGATGTTCAGATTTTTCCAGTTTGGGCCAGTAAGAGCCCCTTCCAACTGGCCCATGAGTCCTTTGAGGGCTTCCGTACTTCCTTGCACACCAAAATGGCCCAAGCTCATCTTCTGCTTTCCCAGCCAATATTTAGAAACCAAGATCTCTCTTTTTCTCTGTCTCTAAGCTAAGTAAAGTAAGTAAGCAAGCAAGTTCTGCACCCAGAGTGGGGTTTGAACTCGTGACCCCGAGATCAAGAGTTGCATGCTCTACTCACTGAGCCAGCCAGATGGCCACCAAGATATCTCGTTAGGTGTGATCGTTGATACAGGGTGTCATTGCTTCTAGGCCCTCTTGGCAAACAGATCTAGGGAATAGGTATATATACGCATGCATATCTGCATTGCTATTCTGTATGCTCAAAATCTTATATTCACATGGATATCTCTGCATCTAGTCTAATATCATAGGACTATTTCTATTCTTTTCTCTTTCCTTATTATAATAGCCCAAAACCTAGCTCCCATTAGCCATGGTATATTTCGTTATTTGTCCAATCCTAGAAAATACATTCTAGGAAATACATTCAGAATTGTTAACTTGTACTCCTGTGCAAAAGAGGCCTCCTAGCTAGAGTTTAGTTGGTATTTGGAGTTATCCAGCATGAAGTTAATGTGCTCCATTTAAAAGTTACATTTAAAAGTTACATTTAAAAGTTACTTGGATTAGTTCTCCCCTATGCCCCCATTATAATGTGCTGTTTCCCCGTCCTTGTTGATTTCATTTATTTGCTCATCATGTATGTATTTATTTTAATAAATTTTTAAAAATATTTTATTTGAGATAGAGATAGAGTCCAAGCTGGGGGACAGAGAGAGAGGGAGAAGCAGGCTCCCCACTGAGCTGGGAGCCTGATGTGGGGCTCGATCCCAGGACCCTGGGATCATGACCTGAGCCGAAGGCAGATGCTTAACCGACTGAGCCACCCAGGCACCCCTTTCATTTATGTATTTAATATGTGAAACTTTACTAGTCTGGTTCTAAAAGTCAGAACCGTACAAAGCGGCCCACTCAGAGAGGGCTTGCTGTCTCCACACACCGTTTTTTCCCTACCACATCCCTACCATCCTCCTGAAAGCCGCCGTTCTCCCTCAATATACTCATTTGGAGGAAAGATGTCTAAAAGGGGGAGGTGTAAAAAGTGTTTCCTTTCCCACCTCCGCCCCCTCCTCACTCCCACCTCCCAGAGGAAAACTGTGAGTAACCGTTGGGGTGTTTGCTCTGGGGCCTTTTCTATGTACTTGCCACCAGATGGTTTTCTTTTTCCAGCCTTTCATTGTATCTCTGACATCTTCCCACGTTAGCTCACATACACTTACCTTATTCTTCCAGTGTCATCGAAATGTAGTATTTCTTGCAGAAAATATTTAAACAGTATGATGAAAAGCAAAAGCCCCCACGGCATCTGCTCTCTTGCGAGCAAGCATGCGTGTTGAACATGCATCCAGGAATCGTTTTGCCTACATCCTTTTGGTTTGTTTTAACACCATTTGGGGCGATCTAGACATAGCTAGACTCTTTCCATTCAGCAGAATATCTTGGGCCACTTTCCAAATCAGGCCATTAATTCTATTTTAATTTTATGGTGTTGATGTGTTGGAATCTCATTCATCAGGCAGATGGATAGTCATTTAGGTTGCTTCGCATTCGTAGCCGTGATGAAGGTCCTGGTCCTGCACTTCTCGGCTCTGATGCGCCACCAGGTGCCCCTCCCTTCCTGGAGGCTGTTGCCCTTGTTCCCCTCCTCCCGTTGCACACGTTGTTGCCACGAGCCTCCCTGTACGTTACCTTTTCATGCTCTCCCCCAGTCGGCGTGGCCTGCCATAACAAAACACCATGGCTGGGGTGGCTTCGATACCAAAAAACAGTATGTTCTCACAGTTCTAGAAGCTGTAACTCCAAGATCAAAGTGCAACGAAGTTGGTTCCTGGTGAGGGCTCTCTTCCTGGCTTGTGGATGAATGCCTTCTTGCTGTGTCTCCATGTGACGGGAGAGACAGCAAACTTTGCTGTCTCTTACAGGGGCCACTATTCCATCCCGAGGCCCCACCCTTGTGACCTCAACTAACCCTCATTACCCCCCGCCCAAGGCCCCATCTCCACATATAGCCACATTGGCAAGTTGGGGGCTTCAGCCTTTGAATTTGGGGGGGGGGACACAATTCAGCCCATAGCAGAGGCACAATTTTTCCTGGAGGCCAGATTCCTAAAGTGAGTGACCACTGCTTAACTCAAATACGTACTTATTTCATGAGATTTTATTTTCTTTTATTATTTATTTATCTTTTATGTGGACTCCATGCCCATTGTGGGGCTTGACCTCATAACCCTGAGACTGAGAGTCGCCTGCTCCACTGACTGAGCCAGCCAGGTGCCCCATGAGGTTTTATTTTAAATGTTATATTGATTTTCTAAGAACGCAGGCATGCATTTTGCTACAGTAGAAAGCCTTTGTAAGGCTGTTTAGGGCATTCAGGGGAAAAGTCCTATGGTGGTAAAGTGCAGTCCAGGGACTTCTGTTGGGTATCACAGTCTGCCCCTCCTGTTGGGCAGCAGAAGCGTCACTCTGGTGGCCGTGAAGTGTGCTTGATCTCAGCCTGTGCTTCTCGGCCTTGGCGCCTCTGACCGGCCTGGGAGCTTTTCCGAAAGCCCCAGAGCAGTTGAATCAGAATTTGGGGGTGAGGGGAAGTGTAAGCCTCAGCACTGTTAGCCACTCCCAGGGGAGCACTCAGGGGTGCAAGTCCCTGATGGGGGCCCGCGGAGGCTGTCTGCGGAGCCCGTGCATGCGGTGGGTGGTTGCTGTCACCTTCCGTGGTGGGCAGCTTTGAGGGCGAGGTGGTCTGGTGGCGTGGGAGCTGATCTCTGCTGTGTGGGGCATGTTGACAATGAGTGTGGCACCTGAGGGGGCCGAGGGGGTGGGAGAAGTTCCTGGAAGGTGCGAACAAAGGTTTAAACCAAGAACTTTATCCTCATCCTGGAGGTTTTCTCCAGGAAATTTGAGGGCGCTAACGGAGGGGGGAATGTTCTTCCGACGTTGGCATCTCAAAACCAAGACATTCAGGAATTCCATATATGCTAAGAGGAAGTTAATTTTGCGTTTCAAATATTCTAGTTCACTCACAGAAAAGAATGAGGACCTTTGAGGAAGTCTACAAATGTAGTACTAATGGGAAAAAACAAAACCAAGGGCCAAGGGAATGCAAATAATATAGTCATTTGTGTATAAACGGGGAGAGCGCGGTCCTTGTTCCTTACGCATGGAGTAGTTTTACAAGGCTGCATGAGAAACAGGTACTGGTAGACGCATGTGGAGAGAAACCGTCCGATGGGGTCGGGGGAGGGTCCCCACTGTGCTCTTGTGAGGTCGGAGCTATGTTAAACTGTTTGAAAATGAGATACCGCGAAGAAACAGTTGTCATCAATGGATCGTATATTATTACTGCATTATTAGTTTGTCATTAATCTTTTTTTTTATGTCATTAGCCCATTTTCACAACCACTGGCCACGTTTTGTGCCATTTTCTGGGCATGGAGTTGGGAGAGAGCACTTCCCAAGATGGCCGTAGTTAGCAGAAGCCTGAGGTATGGAAACCACAGAACCTCAGGTTACACGTGTGACTCTTTTTCAGCCTCTGGATGAGACCAGCCAAATGAGTGACCTGCCGGTGAAAGTGATCCATGTGGAGAGCGGGAAGATCCTCACGGGCACTGACGCCCCCAAAGCAGGGCAGCTAGAGGCCTGGCTTGAGATGAACCCCGGGTGAGTTGGCCTCGTTCCAGGGGCTCTGGCAGCTGGGGGTGATTTTGCTTTCATTTAGAAGCAGGCCACTTTGCTAAGAAAAGTGAATCCAGTGGGTTCTGGAGAAGTGTGTATTAAAACACTAATGTTTTTTCTAGATATGAAGTAGCTCCAAGATCTGATAGTGAAGAAAGTGGCTCAGAAGAAGAGGAGGAGGTAAGAGTCCATTTCCTGGCTGCTGTGGTTCTCAGTGTGGTAACTTCCACGGCTTGGGCCCCTGTCACCCCGTGGCACTGTGATCCTCTCCTGCTCTGGGTGGGTGTTGTGTGGGGCAGGAAACAGGCATGGGGGAGCCCCCAGTCCTGGCTGAAATTTGGTGCCTTAGAGCTGCACTGTCCAATACGGTAACCTCTAGGCACATGTGACTCCTCGGTCTTAAATTAATCAAATTAAATAGAATTTAAAACTGACCATCCTCAGCTCTCCTAGCCATCTTTCAAGTGCTCAAAATTCAAAGCCCTCCTTTCCGGAAAGATCAGTGTGAGGCTGTGATCATTAGATCATGTACATGTTTGCCTGTTGTCATCTATTCTTTGGAAACTTAAATAGTTGTATTTGTTGTGTAAACTCTCCAAATCATTTAACTATGCCACGTTACGGTTGGCAAAGCTGTACTGAAGAGCCACGTTCCTCTCTCTGTTCCCGAGGGCCTCCTGGGGAATCCTCACTCGGGGAGCAATCTCCGAAGGCCTTGTCTCCATCCTTAGTGTCCAGATGGGTGCTCTCTGTCACTCCGCCTTCACTTGGGGCGAGAGTATTAACTAACCATTTGGATTTCTTCTATGAACATTTTGCGTCATTTTCCCATTTCTGATCAGTTATAAGTGGGTTTTAACTGATTTTTTAAGTGCTCTTCCTGTATTTTCCCCCACGTGAAGTCAGCATGGTGTTCACCTATAATCTTGCTTTTGGTTTGTCCGGATTTTACTTTCCTCCTCATTATCACTTCACGTCATCTGGAATTTTATTTGGGGTAGGCCATGGGGCAGAGCTCTACCTTCTTTCCCCTCCGAGGAGTACTAAGAGAACTGGCATTCAGTTTAGTCCTCCCATCCCATTGGCCTGTGACTTTTTTTTAAATGATGTGTTCAATTTTTATACCCAGTGGGGTCATTTTAGGGCCACCTGGTCAAGTTCATGTAACATTGATTGTAATGATTCTCCAGTAAAATTTTGTCGTAATTTTTTGATAGCTCTGTAGAGATAGAATTTAAATACCATAAAATGCACCCACAGGAAGTGTATAATTCAGTGATTTTTATTGAATTTATAGACTTGTACAATCATTACCACACACCAATTTTAGAATGTTCTGAAATCCTAGAATTCTCCCTCCTGCTGGTTCGCAGTTTGTTCTGACTCCTTCCTCCAGCTCCAGGAAATGAGGGATCTGCTTTCTGTCTCTGTAGATTTGCCTTTTCGGGGTATTTCCTATAAATGGAGTCCTATAACATGTAGTATTTTGTGTCTGGCTTCTTTCAGATAGTGTGTTGTTGATGTTCATCCATGTTGTATGCGTATCGAGAGGTCATTTCTGTTTATTCCTGAGTCCTGTGCTGTTGTATGGTGTAGCACGCTGTGTTTATCCATTCCTCAGTTGATGGGCACTTGTGTTGTTTCCGTATTTGCTGTTATGAATGACGTTGCTGTGAACATTCTCATACACGTCTTTGTGTGGACGTATGTTTTCATTTCTCTTGGGTAGATACCTAGGAGTGGAATTGCTGGGTCATATGGTAAGTTTATGTTTGCCTTTTTAAGAAACTGCCAAACTGTTTTCTAAAGTGGTTGTACCATTTCACGGGTTCCACTTTCTCCATATCCTTGTCCATATTTGGTGGTATCTGTCCTTTTGATTGTATCCATCCTAGTGGGTGTATAGTAGTATCTCATTTGGCCTTTAGTTTGCATTTTCTTAGTAACTAAATAACGTTGAGCAGTTTTTCATATGTTTACGTACCATTTGTATATCTTATTTGGTGAGTATTCAGATTTTTTGCCTGTTATGAATTAAGTTGTCATCTCATCACTGAGTTGTAAGAATTCCTTATATATTCTTGGGACATGTCCCTGATCAAATACATAGCTTGCAGTATCTTCTCCTAGTCACTTTGCCTTTTGTTTTTTCCCTCGGTGGTATATTTTCAAATGCAAATTGTTTAAATTTTAATGAAATCGAGTTTATCATAAATTTTTTGTTCCTGTGTTGTACTTTTGGAGTTATATCTAAGAACTCTTTGAAGTCATTTAGATTTTTCTTCCGTGTTTTCTTCTAGAAGTTTTGTAACTGAAGCTCTTACAGTAAAGGTCATAGTTGAGTTAATTGCTGTGGTCTGAGATACAGGTGTAAGATTTTTTTTTTGCATATGGCTATCCACTTAATCCAGCACCATTTGATGAAAAGATCGCTCTTTTCTCCTTCAGATAATCTTGGCACTTTGACGGAAACCAGTTGACCATAAATATAAGGGTTTTGTTTCTGTGTCTCATTTCTGTTCTATTAATCTTTATGTCTTTGTGCCACAACCACTTTATCTTGGTTGTTGTAATTTTATAATAAGTTTTGAAATTAGATAGTATTACTCCTCCAGTTTTGTGGCTTTCATTGTCTATTCTAGATCCTTTGTGTTCCTATGTAAATTTTAGGGTCCGCTCATCAGTTACTACAAAAATGCCTGCTGGAATTTGTATTGGATTTGCATTTAATCTATGGATTGATTTGGGGAGAATCACACCTCAACAATATTTAGTCTTCTAATTCATACTCATGGAATGTCTCTCCATTTATTTTTATCATCATTGATTTCTCTTAGCATTGCTTTGTGGGTTTTCAGTGTACAGTTTGTGTACTTTATTTGCTAAATTTATTTTTAAATATTTCTTTTGATACTATTATGAATAGAATTGATTGCTTTTTTTTTTTTTTTTAAAGATTTTACTTCTTTATTTGAGAGAGAGTACAAGCAGGGAGGAAGGCAGGCCAATGGAGAGGGAGAAGCAGACTCCGCACTGAGCCGGGAGCCCAACCTGGTGCTCAATCTCAGGACCTGGAGATCATGACCTGAGTCGAAGGCAAACACTTAACCATCTGAGCCATCCAGGCGCCCCTAGAATCAATTACTTAATTGTATTTTTTGGATACTTCATTGCTATTACATGAAAATACAGCTTCTTGTATTCGTTTTGAAAAATATTGGTTTTCTACGTATATATGAACTTGCTGAACTCATACTCTTTGTTCTGTTAGTTTGGTTTTGGTTATTGGTTTTTGTAGATTCTTTAGGGTTTTCACACACAGGATCATGTCATGTTTAGTAAATAATGGCAGGTTTACTTCTTCCTTTCCCATCTGTGTGCCTTTGACTTCTTTTTTCTTGCTGTATTCCATTGGCTGGATCCTCCAGCAGAGTGTTGAATAGAAGTATGGAGAACAGACATCCTCACCTTGTTCGCACTCACTGTTCTGGTAATGCCTTTATTCTGTCACTACTGTTTGGTGTTAGCCGTAGGGTTTTCATAGATGCTCTTTATCAAGTTGAGTAAATTCTCTTTTATTTTGTCTCATATTTTTTGTCTATTAAGTTAGTTGTCTGGTTTTGTCTTTTATCTATTAATACAATTTATTATATAAATTAATTTTGGATATTACACCAAACTTCGCATTCCTGGGATAAGTCCTATACTTTGTCCTGCTGTATAATCTTTGCTGTATATTGTAGTGTTGCTGATATTTTGTTGATGACCTTTGGGTCTATATTCATGAGAATATGGATATAAATATATTTCTTGCGACATCTTTGTCTGGCTTTGATGTGGTTAACATTGACCTCACAGGGGGCGCCTGGGTGGCTCAGTGGGTTAAAGCCTCTGCCTTCAGCTCGGGTCACGATCTTAGGGTCCTGGGATCGAGCCCCGCATCGGGCTCTCTGCTCAGCAGGGAGCCTGCTTCCCCCTCTCTCTCTGCCTGCCTCTCTGCCTACTTGTGATATCTCTCTCTCTGTCAAATAAATAAATAAAATCTTAAAAAAAAAAACAAAAAACAAAAAACATTGGCCTCACAGAATGGATTGAAAAATGTTCCCTTCTCCTGTACTTCCTGGAAGAGTTTGTGAAGGGTTGGTATTAATCCTTATACATTTGAGGGGGTGCCTCGGTGGCTTAGTTGGTTAAGCGCCTGCCTTTGACTCAGGTCATGATCTCAGAGTCCTGGGATTGAGCCCCATGTCGCGCTCTCTGCTCAGCACTCCCTCTGTGCTCTCTCTTTCTCTCTCAAGTAAATAAATAAAATCTTAAAAAAAGAAATCTTTATATATTTGGTAGAATTCACCACTGAAGCCATCTGGGCCTGGCATTTTCATTGTAATAAGATTTTTATTTACTAATTCAGTTAACCACTAGATTTTTTTCCCCCCAATTTTTCCATTTCTTAGCTCAGTTACAGTAATTTGTATCTTTCTAGGAATTTGTCTGTTTTATCTTAGTTATTTGTTGGCATAAAGTTATTTATAGTATTTCCTGATATTTCTATGGGTTTGATAGTGATACCTGTTTAATTGTTTGTTTTGGTAATTCAGTAACTTTTTTTCATTTTTTGGTAGTCAAAGTTTAGGTTATTCATTTGAGACCTTTTTTTCCTGGTATACTTGATTAGAGCTATGAAGTTCCCTCTAAGCACTGCTTAAATTGCAAGCCTGTAAATTTTTTTTTTTTTTTTTTGAGAGAGAGGTGAGCGTGGGGGAGCAGAAGGAGAGGGATAAGCAGACACCGGATCCTGATGCGGGCCTCAATCCCATGACCCCAAGATCATGACCTGAGCCAAAATCAAGAGTCAGATACCTACCCGACTGAGCCACCCAGTGCTGTGTGATGTGTTGTTTCTGTTATCATTCACTTCAAAATATTTTCTAATATTCCTTGTGTTTTGGGTTTGTTTTGGGTTTTTTTGACCGTCAGGTCATTTAAAGTTTGTTAAATATTAAGCATTTGAAAATTCCCTAGATTTTTTCTGTTTTTGATTTCTTTTTTTTTTATTTTTTTTTAAGATTTTATTTATTTATTTGGCAGAGAGAAAGAGATCACAAGTAGGCAGAGAGGCAGGGAGAGAGAGAAGCAGGCTCTCCGCTATGCAGAGAGCCCGATGAGGGACTCGATCCCAGGACCCTGAGATCATGACCTGAGCCGAAGGCAGAGGCTTAACCCACTGAGCCACCAGGCGTCCCTTCTGTTTTTGATTTCTTATTCTCTCATGGTATGAGAAGATTACTTTATATGATTTTAATTCTTTTAAATTTATCGAGACTCATATTCTGGCTCAGGATCCTGGGGAATGTTTCATGTTCACGTGTTCCGCATTCTTTGGGTGTAGTGTTCTGTATATGATGGTTCATGAGTTTGTGGATAGTGTTGTTCAGGTCATGTATATCCTTTCTGATTTTGTTTAGTTCTGTTGAGAAGGAAGTAGTAAAATCTCCAACTACTTTTGTTGAACTGTCTATTTCTTTAATTCTATCAGATTTTGTTTCATGTATTTTCATGTTCTGTCGATACATATATTTTAGTTGTTTTATCTTCCTGATATATTTGATATTTTATCATTATTATCTGTCTCTGTCTCTAGTAATTTTTTTTAAGGTTTTACTTATTTATGAGAGAGACAGAGAATGAGCTGTGGGAGAGGCAGAGGGAGCAGGAGAAGCGGACTCCTGCTGAGCGGGGAGCCCTTTGCAGAACTTGAACCCAGAACCCTGGGATCATGACCTAGCCAAAGGTAGATACTTAACTGACTGAACCACCCCGGCACGCCTAGTAATTTTTGTTTTAAAGTCTCTTTTGTCCGATGTTCGTATAGTCCTTCCAGTTTTCTTACAGTTACAGTTTCTTTGCATGGTATATATATTTCCATTCTTTTATTTCAAATCTATCTGTTCATTTGAATCTGAAAGAGCAGATAGCCAGATCATGCTTTTTTTTTTTTAAGATTTTATTTATTTGACAGAGAGAAAGAGATCACATGTAGGCAGAGAGAGAAGGGGAAGCAGAAGCAGGCTCCCTGCTGAGCAGAGAGTCTGATGCGGGGCCTGATCCCAGGATCCTGAGATCACGACCTGAGCCAAAGGCAGGGGCCTTAAGCCACTGAGCCACCCAGGCGCCCCTAGATCTTGATTTTTAAATCTAGTATGACAGTGCCTGCCTTTTGATTGCATTTTAGACTGTTCGCATTTAATACAATTATTGATATGACTTTGTTTACATTTGCCATTTGGCTGTTTCTTTTGTCTCATGTCTTTTTGTTCCTCTCTTCCTTCTTTACTGTTTTTTGGTTAAATATTTTTTACTGTACCATTTTATTCTGTAGGTTTTAATTGTTACTCTACCTTTTTAGTTGTTTGCCTTGTAGTTGTTCTAAGGATTACAATATACTTTTTAATTTATCATAGTGTACTTACTTCAGATTAATACTAACTCCATTCTGGGAAAATATAGAAATTATACTTTACGCTAGATCTACCTGCTACCTTTCCTTTGTGTTATCTATATCTATACATGTATGTTACTTACATATCGCATATATACATACACCTATACATTGTACCTATGTATGCTATAAAGTCTATGGAGCAGTCTTCTGATTCATACCTCATATCATCTTACGATTTGGTCTAAATAAGTCAGTAGAGGACAAGTAAGGGAAAATGGGTTTATGGTCTTTTGTATTGATCCATGTAGTTGCCATTCATAATGCTATTAGCGTTTGAGTTACTGTTAGCAGCAAATTCTCTCAGGCTTGGTAAATCTGCGATTGTATTTCTGTAGCTTTGACTTTAGAAGGATAGTTTACTTGGACATAGATTTCTTTGGTGACAGCCTTTTTCCTTGTGAACATGTTATTCCACTACTTTATGGTCTCCGTCTCAAATAAGAGTTTAGCCACTAATTGTATTGCTGCTCCTCTGTACTTGGTAATTCATGTTTTTCTTTCTTGCTTTCAGGATTTTGTTGCCTTTGGCTTTTTTTGGCAGATTGTGAACTCTCTGTATTTATTCTCCTTAATGTGTGTTCAGCTTCTTGGCTGGGTAGTTTCTTGCTTTTTGTCAAATTTGGGAAGCTTATCATTGCTGCCTTCTATTGAGATTCTGTATTTGTTGATTTATTGTGCATAAAGATAGTTTCCCTTGGTTCTTTGAACATATTTATAATAATAGTTGCTTCGAAGATTATATCCTAAGTTCAACATCTGGGAACAAAGACAGATTCATTTGCTTTTTCCCTAAATACACATCACACTTTCCCTTTTTGCTCGTCTCGTAATGTTTAGTGGAAGCCTGTTTTTAACTCCGCTGGATTCTGACTCCCACTCCTGGGTGGTGGTTTCAGTGGTGGTAACTGGTAGCGCACTGGGGCTGAATCTGTGGAATTCTTTCCCCGGTGGTGTGTGCTACCTTTGGTGTCTCTGCTCAGTTTATTTTTTGGTTTTATTCTCGTTTTTATTTTTAATCTGGGCTTTCTAGGAAGAGGCCACGTTTCTTTGTAACTCAGTAGCCGTCCAGTGATTGGGCTGTGATTGTGCTCAGACATCTCGAGCCAGTAAAGCTGCCGCCTCCAGCGGGTCAGTGCGTGTGAAGGCGCACATTCCAAGTTCAGGTCCACCCTGGCTTTTACTTTCTGTGAGGCCCCTTGTCATTTTTCTCTGCACGTGGTCACGGGCTTAGCCAGTAATTTGCTTTCCCAACCAGAGCAGAACTGTGAGAAGCTCACTTACGGAACAGCAGTGCCACTGGCTGGTATGGGCCTTACCCCCTGCTCTGCAGTGACTGAGTCCCCATCAGCCTCGGCTGCCAGTGCTCCTGGCCTGGCTGTCCTGGCAGAACCTTCAGGCTGGAGCCGGGGGCAAAGAGGGATGGAAGCGCTCCCAGGAAGAACGCTACCAGCTCCCACTCTTCTTACCCAAGGTTCAGCAGTTTTTCAAGCATCAATGCTTCTTAGGCTCCTAGAGCTCTCAAATGGTTGTGCTTTTGCCAATTTTGTCCAGCTTTAAAAAGATGTTTTGTGTGTATGTGTGTGTGCACGCACGCGTGTGAGTTTGTGGACTCCCTCACTCAGACTTAGCCAGAAGTCCTACCCCTATTTTAATTCCAGACATGGTGATATCAGCTAGGATAAGTCTGTACCAATTATGATTTTTTTCTTTTTTGCCCAAAATGTTTGTGCTATTATCACCTGTTCGTTATTCCAAATGATTTGTAAAATCATTTTGCATGCTCAGGGACATCTCATGGGATTTCGATTGGAATCATTTAGTAGATTAATTACAGATACCTTTTAGTTTTATAGCAATCCCATTATACATAAAGATAACCTATTGGCACTTTGTATGATTTACCCAGGAATACAAGAATGGTTTCACATTGAGAAATGCCATTTGTGTGCATTTCAGCAGTGTGTCGCACAGAATCCCTTTATCATCTGCTCAGTAAAGGCTGAAAAATCCCTTTAATGAAGAACAACACTTAAATCTAATTTACAAGTTGATAGAAAACCTCGTGGTAAACTAGGATGGTTGTTCTCACCAGTGTTATTTGACATAGCGTAGAAGTTTTAGCCTTGTTGATAAACCCAAAAGTCAATTGAGCAACAAATACCGAAAATTGGCTATAAAATGTTTAATACTTAGAAGATCTAAGAGAATCAAATGAAAAACTGCTTCGAGTTGTCGGGCCAGGAATAAGCATGGTCGTATGCATTTTGTGATGGAGGGAGGCACGGTGCACGGGGCATGTACTGTTAGTAAAAGGAAGACAATCCCCTGAGGTAGCTTTAAAAAGACATCTCTGTGTTCTGTGCTAGGAAAACTTAAAATCATAAACTGAGCAATTATAAGAAGAGGCAGAGAAGAGGCATGACACATTCTGGGACAGTGAGAGGGCATGAAAACAGCCCTGGATTCCAAAAAGTGTGTTCTGCCCCTGGGAGCCCTGTGCCTGTCCCTGGGAGATGACCTGAGGTGACCTGAGGTGACGCGGGCTTATGTCTCGGTAGGAGGAGGAGGAGGAGCAGCCGCAGCCAGCACAGCCTCCTAACCTGCCCGTTGAGGAGAAGAAGAAGATTCCAGATCCAGACAGCGACGACGTCTCGGAGGTGGACGCCCGGCACATCATCGAGTAAGGCATCCCTCCGCGGCCTCCTGCTCTGTGTTCCTTCTCTGGCTTCCTTCAGGGCAGTACCGGCAGGCCTGTTGGGATCCAGGCCTCTCTCTGGATGGCACGCACCCCTGTCCAGCCAGCAGACATTGTGGGACTGCACACAGAACGAATTGATTGACTTCACATTTCATGGATTTTCGTAGGCATCTAATATTCCATCCATTCACATGGTTCATCTTGTGCTTGAGGGAGAGTTGGGTGCCCAGCAACAGCTGCCTCACTCCTGTTGCCCGGGCCCCCCGACCCCAGTCCTTCCCTGGAGCACCATGTGTCTTCAGAGATATTTCATACGTCAACAAGCAAAATGTGTATATACTTTTCTTTTTACTCGTACACGTGTATCCAGGCACACTTTCCTGCCCTTGGCTTTTTTCACTGAAAGTTCTCTCAGAAGTGATGCTGTCTCTACGCAGAGCGTCGACCGTGTGGCATCCTGCGTTCCTCTGTCCCGTAGGAGCCTGTCCCTGGTGGCGGGCATTCACATTATTTCCCATCTTTTGCTCTTGTCAGCGCAAGTACAGCTAACATACTAATTTCATTGTTGCTTATGGTACAAAGTTAATGGATACTCTTTAAAAAAAATAAAGAACTGAGAGTTGTATGCGCTGCGGGAATGAAAGCAGCCCTAGAGCAAGCGTGCAGTGCTCTGAAGTCATCAGAGAAATAGGGCAGACCCCCCAAACTCCCTAAAAGATTCTTAAGACATAAAGACAGAATCCACAGCATAGCATGAAACAATATGACAGAAGTTGGATCACGTGTATCTGTCACATTAATAAAACGGAGATAGGTTTTTTTTTTTTTAATTTTTAAAATTTTATGTATTTGAGAGAGAATGAGAGTGAAAGCATGAGCGGGGAGAGGGAGAGGCAGACTCCCTGCTGAGCAGGAAGCCCAAAGTGCAGCTCGATCCCAGGACTCTGGGATCATGACTCAAGCCATAGGCAGACGCCTAACTGACTGAGCCACCCAGGCGCCCCAAAAATGTAGTTTAAAGTCACTTTTTAAAGTAATTCCAGATTGGATCATGGAACCGCCACAATATAAATGATTCTGGTTTTGTGTGAGGCTGCACTGTATGCCTTTTCCCTTTATGCCCAAGAGTGCCCGGTAGAAAGGGCGGGCTATAGGACCAGCCTTTGGCAGAAAGAAACACCCTTCATACGATGTAGCAGTGACCTGATTCCTGTCCTGGGCCGGTGGGGTTGGGACTCAGGCACCTATTCGCGGCCTGGGCCACCCTCAGACTCTGGCTGCACTGGGGCTTCCCTTATGGCGCAGGCCGTGGGTCACTGGGCAGAAACGGCTACTCGCAGAAGCTTGTGTCAGAAGCACATGGTCACAGATCGGAATGGGCGTCCTCACACGATGCTTCCATCTCACTCCCAGGAATGCCAAGCAAGATGTGGATGACGAGTACGGCGTGTCCCAGGCCCTCGCTCGGGGCCTGCAGTCCTATTACGCTGTGGCCCACGCGGTCACCGAGAGAGTGGATAAGCAGTCGGCGCTTATGGTCAATGGTGTCCTCAAGCAGTACCAGGTAAGGTTGGTGGGGGCGCGTCCACACGGCGGTCTCGAGGTTCCCCGCTGGTGGGTGGCTGCTGAAGTCACATTCCAGTCTTTCTCTCTGGACACTCGCTCTCCCCCTCTGAACCTCCAGTTCCCCATCGGGGAAGCAGGGGCCCATCTGTTAGCTTTGTCTCTAGGAGGAGATGAAATTTTGCAGTCGATCAGCGTCTGCCGGGTGCTTAATGTGTGCCAGGCCGAACAGGAGGCTGCTGCCCATTGGCTTCTCATCCCTCAACGACCCTAGTTAGTAGGTTCTTCCATCTCTGCATTCGATGGGGGTGGGGGACGACGAGGAACAGGGAGGTGCAGCGATTCCCCAAAATCACACTGCTTGGGAGCGGCCAAGCCAGGACGGGGCCTAGCCTGGGCGCACAGGTGCACGGTGCGTGGTCCCCGGAGCCCTGCCGTGTGTGGCACTGAGGCCGGGGAGTGAGATGTCTGCAGCCCTGCTTCCTGGTGCCCCTTCCAGGTAGAAACTTAGCTGCTCAAATGTGTCCCAGAAAAAGAGATTTTATAGACTTATCATCTATCACCAGCACAGCAGCCCGGTGATTCCATAGGAGTGATTGCTGAGGGTGAGGCCAAGAAGCCAAGGAGTGGGCTGATGGAAAGCAAGGTGCCAACACTCCTGATGGCCACAGGTGGTTCGTGGCTGGGCCGGCCACGCGCCTGGCTGCGCCGATCTCCGCAGTGCGGGCTGTGCTCTCGTGCCCGACGGGGCTTCAGTCCTGGCCGCTCGCCTCTCTCCTTGCAGATCAAGGGCTTGGAGTGGCTGGTGTCCCTGTACAACAACAACCTGAACGGCATCCTGGCCGACGAGATGGGCCTGGGGAAGACCATCCAGACCATCGCTCTCATCACGTACCTCATGGAGCACAAGCGGATCAACGGACCCTTTCTCATCATAGTACCTCTCTCGTGAGTGCTCTCGCCCCTGGGCCGTCTGGGAGTGTCCCGCGGGGAGGTGCTGTTGCTCGGCTTCACCTCATTAGCTCTTTAAAGAGCCCATCTCCCAGGACAGTCCCATTCTGAGGGGGCTTGGGGGACACGACTCAACCCCTGGCATCCCGCCTCTGGTGTCAGGCGGCGGGACAGGAGAAGGGTGGGTGAGGGAGTGCCCGCCCGTCATCCCTGTTGGGGCAGCTCTCTCAAGATGACCTTGAGGTCCCCTTCAAGGCCCACCACCAGCACATTCCACACAGTGTCTCGGGAGCCAGATGGGCTCCCACTAGCGGAGTGGGGCCAGAGCCGTTTGAGGAAATACCCTGAACTCTTCCTCTCTGGGGCCCTGAACCCTGTGGTCCCCGTCCCACCCTGGCCCCGGCAACCCTGACGCTTTGTGCGATAGGATCTGGGGCCTTCAACCGAGTCCGGAAAAGGCTCTCTGTCACCACCTCGTAGTGCTGCTGGCCACCTCCTTCGGGCCGGCAGCCCCTAGGGGGCCAAGATGGACCTGCCAACCTGGGCCTCCATCTTCTAGCTCAGCACTGCTGCAATATGGTTCACCTGCCTCAGAGTTTTTCTAGAAGTCCTGGGGCTGGCTCATGGACCCAGCTCAGTTCACGTCATGCATGAAACCAATTACAGGCCTGGGGTGTGGTCTACCCTGATGTGGCCAAGACTCTGTAGTCTGCACTTGACCTAGCCCTGGAGGGACCCCCCCACCCCCGCCTTTGGCCAGCGCTCATCAGCGACCACTTTATCCTCAAGTCAGCTGTCCAGGGGAAGAACAGGAAGCTGAGTGCTCATACCCTGATCCCACAGGAAATAAGATGGCCAGGCCCCCAGAGGCCACACAGCCACACTGGAGGGTTCCAGAACTCTCCCAGAATTTACTTGGAGAAGTTTAGTTCTTCCTTCTGCCTTCCCCTCCTCGTGGTCCTGTAAACTTGGCTGCCCTGCTAGGAATAGATCCGCATGGAGAGAGAATTGTTTGCACAGTGTGACAGATGGCCTTGCCGCTTCCTCCCTCATAGTCAGACCCAGCCTCTCAGCTTTCTGCTGCGCTTCCCTGTGCACTGTCTGCCCGCCCACCAGTGACTGAAGTCCCCCCTTAGCTCCAGTGCCCCTCCCCCAAAGTGTGAAGTTTGGCTTCATCTCCACCAGAAGAGTTCACTCCATGCTGTCCTACAACATAGGTGTTTTGTTTGTTAACTTTTTGTTTTGAAATTATTACACTCACAAACAATGGCAAAAATAGAATAAAGATTTCCCACATTCCTTTTTATCAGCTTCCCCAATCTTTCCTAACTCCAGGACCGTTATAAAGACAACTGGTCTCCATTAGGTGATATGCCTGTCAGTTTCCCCATGTCATCTTAGAGGTTTTCCTTTGTAATTCGTAAGTTCCTGATGGCAAGGCACTTAGAGACCTCGGAAAGGTCCCATTTCTCATCATACTTGCCCCAGAGATTTCCACATCTGTCAGATGAGTCTGGCTTGAGACCCCTTCCCCTGTGGAAAGGGCCAGTGGTGTCTTTCTTTCCATCGCTCCTCCCACCTGTGTGGGAGA
Source organism: Potos flavus (assembly GCA_028534135.1). Taxonomy (NCBI): domain Eukaryota; kingdom Metazoa; phylum Chordata; class Mammalia; order Carnivora; family Procyonidae; genus Potos; species Potos flavus. The sequence goes on from CM052898.1 coordinate 5,928,090, forward strand.
CCCACTCTAAGGAAGAACTGTGCCTTCTCCGTGTATTAATTTATTTGTGTAACTCTATCTGAAAGTGGCAGAATGGACACATTCATAATTTTGTTGCTTAAGTTGTCCCAGATCTGGCCTGGGGAGACTCTTCAGGTTGGTTTCCTGGTTCCACGTCCCAGTCATTATATTGTGGTGGTTTGCTTTAAAATAGTTTTAGCTTTACCGGAAAGCTGCAAAGGTATTCCCTAGGGTTCTGTGTGCCCTCCCCCAGTTCCCCTGTCGATAACATCTCACACGACTGTGGTACGTTTGTCACAACTCAGGAACCCCCGGGCACATTACTCTTAACTAAGGTCCAGACTTGAATCAGCGTTCACTACTTTTCTCCTGACATCCTGTTGCCGTTCCAGGATCCCGTACGGCATTCAGTCTTCTCGTAACTGTCGCCCTCTGTGGTCTGTGAGTGCTCCTTGCTTTCCCTGTTTTTGTTGACCTTAGTGGTTTTAAGGAGGACGAGTCAGGTGTTTTGTAGGATGTCCCTCAGCCTGGGTCTGTCCAGTGATTTTCTCCTGCTTGGAAAGGATGGTGGGTGTGGGGGCCAAAGAGCACAGGGGGGAAGGGCCCCTGTCATGTCATCATTTCAGGGCCCATTACTGGCAGTGTGCCTTATCCCTGGTGATATTGACCTTGATCACGTGGTTGAGGTCCTGCCTGTCTGGTGTCTGTCCTTTGAAGTTTCTCTTCCCCTTCCATATACTGTATCCCGGAATACTCCCTAAGCCCAGCACCCATGTAAGTGGGCAATTAAGCTCTACCTCCTTGAGGGGCAAATAGCTCTATAAATCCTTTAGAATTCTTCTGTACAGAAGATATATCTCTTCTCCCCATTTGTTTATTTAATCATCTGTATCCGTGTCGACTCTTGGGTACTTATTTTATACTCTGGTCTGTACACCAGTACTAGTTTATCTTGTTCTCGAATCATTCCAGCGTTAGTCACGGGGAGCTTGTAGTTGGTTACTCTGTCCCTTTGACATGGCTCCCTTGTGGGGTTTTAAGACACTTAGTTGTATTTTGGCCCAAAGGTGCCCCCAGCTCCACTTGTGCATTTCCTGTCTGAGGCCCAGAATCAGGCATTTCTCTGAGAAGCTCCGGTCCCTGTTCTTAGAGAACAGTATTAGAAACCAAGAGCTGGGTGCTAGGGGTGCCCCTTGCTTCTGACCATCCTTACTGGCACGCTCTGTCGGCAGACAGCACTAGGAGATAAATGTATGTGTTTATCTAACGTGATTTGTGTCTAGTCATGGCCAACACCTGTCTCTGACTCAGCTAGAACCAGAGAGCTCCTTCTAGCTCTTTCTTCTTATTTATTCATTCACAGTGTATAGGTTTGGCTGCGTGTACATATACAGTACTTTCCAAATAATTAATCCGTGCAAAACAAGTTCACCAATTAGAGTATAGTGTTTGGATCCAGTTTGCTTTGTCTTTTGGCACAATTTCCAATCAAAATACCTTTTTCCTAGATTATTTAAGTTGGCTTCAGTGTGTTGATCTTCAGGCTTTCTTACCCCCGTGTTCCACCCAGACAAGGGTCTGGTCCATCGAATGACATCTCCTCCAGGCCAGAAGAGCTCCTTTTGCCCGAGGGAGCAGTTTCAGGCGTCGAGCATCCAGCTGTCCCATCCAGCTGTTGAGATGAGCAACTGTCCACCATGAGTTTGCTTGTCCTGCCTCCCACTAGACTCTGTCCCCCAGCCTAGCTCCTCGGTGTCCCCCGCCCCTGACTCTCTTGGCTCCTCTCCCCTCCTACTACAGACGTTCCTCACACTTTACACTTTGGCCCTCAGCTTCTTTCTTGGTGCCCTGTCTGCCATTGCTCCATACAATAGAATCCAGACTTCACTGACTGTACCAGGGCAATCTTTCTGACCCTCGGTAATGCCTCATCTGAGGCAGGCCCAGTGGCTCCAAGACGCCGGGACCCAGGCTTCCAGAGTTTTCTGCTTGGTTACCCTTAATGTATGACTTTTGCCCTTAATCTTCTTACCTCATGGTTGCAAGTTCGCTGCACTGCCTCCATCATTTCATCTAGGTTGCGAGGTTGGTGGACAGGGCAAAGAACAACTGATTTTCCCCTCTCTCCACCCTCCTTTGAGAGCTTTCCCCCCACCTTCCCCCCGGCAACCTGAGCTTCATCTCACTGGCTCCAACTACATCCAGCTGGTTGCCCCGGCTTCTGAAGAACCAGGGAGTTAGGGGCTTAAGGTGAAGACAGCACCACCCTCGGTGGAGCTTCTTGCAGCAGGAGCTGGGTGAGCCACAAGCAGTCTCTGCCGCTAGGCCTTTGAGTCCTGTCTTTACAAACAACCCAGGCTAGACTTTTTGAGTAAGTTCCCTTTCGTACTGAAAACTGAATATCCCAGTATTTCTCAGGGAACTCACTCTCTGGGAAGTTGGCCTTATTGTTGTCGTCACCCTCATCCAAGGCTCTGTCTCTTGTCCCAGGTGAATTATTTCTCCTCATCTACCTTCCACCTGCTCCCACTCTCCCATTTCTCTCTGTCCCTGCTCCTCCTGGCTTTGCTTGTCCCACGGAGGCTCAGAGGAGAGTCCGTGCTCCTGCCCTGCACCCGGTCCTCCGGCCCCCCACCCGAGCCCAGCGTGCCCTCACCATCCCCATTGTCTCTCACCGGGCAGGAGCCTGCAGTGGCTGGCCATTTTCATTCCACGGTGGCACAGAGAACCCGCAGTGTCCCCCGTGCTCCCCGGTCTCCCCAGCAGATCCTGCAGCATGGCTCTGAGCCTAAAAATGAGGCACCGTGAGTCCGTGGGTTTCCCGGCAGCAGGCCCACAGCGCGCGGCGTGTTCTCAGAGCGGCCTGGGACCCCACAGCAGTGGCAGGGCTGGTCTTCCAGGTTCAGCGCCTGGGTCTGGTCTTCTGCAGCTGCCTGGCTCCTGCCGCCCTAGCAGCAGCTGCCCCTGTACCTGCTGCTGCATCTCTGTGTGTCCCTGGTCCTCTCACCCAGGGCGTGACACCCGCCCTTCGCCCAGACGGTCAGTTACTTGGCCGGCGCTGAGCGTCACAGCCACGTCGGCCTCGTGCCCCGGTGGATGTTGGTGTAGACAGGAGCTTTTGGTGAAGGAGCTAGGTCCTGACCGTCCCTTCCTTGTTTCCGTCAGCACGCTGTCAAACTGGGCGTACGAATTTGACAAGTGGGCCCCCTCTGTGGTGAAGGTGTCCTACAAGGTAGGTCACAGCCTGAAGGGACGGGCGTGCGTGAGGGCGGGGTGGGAGTGGGGGGTACGGGAGGTATACACGAACCAAGGGGCAAGTCCACTTGCAGGAGTGGTGCGGTGTACAAGCACACATTTCCCTGTGTTGTGCTCGTGGGATCGTGCAGTTCACGCGGGGTTTGGATCATTCATTTATTTCCAAGTAACGCGTTTGTCAATGGCGCCGTGGAATCAGTTGATGGAACCTGGTGACATCAGTGCTTTCACCGGAAGATTTCGTTGTCACTGGAGTTCGGATAAAACTCATTCCTGTAGGATGCCTCCCTGTGATCTGTAGGACGTGGGACTTGTGGGCCATACCTAGATCGATTCACTCCATGAGGTAGACACTAATTGTGCCTATTATCTTAGTGGGGAAACTGAGGCAGAGAGGGCAGCCCTCACGCAGTCAGATTGTGCTCCTGCCTGCCAGGCTCCTGGGTGCAGACTTTTCACCCTGTGCCGTGAGGCTCTCCGCCACATGATGGGGAGGAGGGGGTCCCAACACCGGGAGCAGTGTGTGCAGGGAGAACTTGGTGCATTCAAGGAGCTAAGGATAGTTCTACCGGCAAGAGCTTTATGGGACCCACTGAAGTTCAGTCAGCCTGGAATGTGAGCCTGGAGAAAGCACCACGTTTATACCCTGGGGCCCTGGTCACATGGGTCAGGGGTTTGGAACTGGGGAGGGACGGGCAGGTCTGCTAACTGGGGAGAAGCTGGAGCTACATCAGGGAGCGGTCAGCCGGGCCACGCTCGCATGGGAAGCCTGAAGGCAGCGACACTGGTGCCCAGCTAGGAGGCCTGAGGGGAGGCCTGGGAAGAGGAGGGAGCTGACTGGCCATGGAGACCGGGGGAGATGTGCAGACAGCAGGCTTTCCTGAGGCCGCGGGCTGCCCGTGGCTCACGTGCCTTTCTCCTCTCCCTGCAGTTGCCACTCTGCATGGCGGGCTTGGAGGACAGGCCCAGCAGCCTTGCCTAGCGCCTTTCCACGGCAGCCCCCGTGGCCCCAGGAGGCTGAGATCTCTTGCATTCTCTCCCTCACAGGGTTCTCCAGCAGCCAGGCGTGCTTTCGTCCCCCAGCTCCGAAGTGGCAAGTTCAACGTCTTGCTGACGACCTATGAGTACATCATTAAGGATAAGCACATCCTTGCGAAGGTAGCATGTCCTTGCGTAAAACACAGCAAGCCCCCCGTGGTCACATGGGGTCCGTGAACACGTGAACCAGAGTTAGCCTCGTGTGTCACGCAGACCAGCTCCTCAGAGCTTCTGCCCAAAGAGCTTCGTCACATTTGGTGTCTCCCGAGCCCCTAGCCCTACCTTTGTTGTGCCTGGCAGGGTTACGGTGAGGCCGGCCTGGTCTCTGCCTGACCCTAATGGCCTCGGCCCTTCGTCCCTGCTAGCTGTGCCACCCTCACCACAGCCCTCAGGAGACCAGCCCGCCAAGCAGGTGTGATTTCAGCGTTCAGGGCCGAGACTCTGAGGTCCTTTGTGTCCTTTATGTTGGCCTTGGGCTCCTGGGTCGGCACACATTTGGTGGGGCTTATGCAGGCCTAGGAGCCTCTTAACGGGCATAGTTGTGGAATCAGACCATCAGTGACTCACTGAGACTGTGCCTTAACCCAGATGTAACAGGCCTGCTTCCTTGCCTGCAGAAAGGCTGAAGGTGACGCATCTGTGTGACCACTAACCATCCAGTAGAGAGAAGGTCGAGGGGTCGTTCTTTGACCCAGGGCTGGATGTGTTCACAAGTAACCTCTAGGGGCTTGGTCACTGTGATGATTTGGGGTGCTTTGTATCAATCTCCAAGCTTACAGATAGGGAAACAGAGGCCCAGGTTGCTGGGGTCTAGTGAGCAGGCTCTTCCCCTCGGGCTTGTGGTGCGGGTACACCCCTCTGACTTAGGGCAAGGCCTGGCCCATCCCAAGCCCAAGAACGAGGCTCTGAAAATCCTTATCTGACAGCGTCATGAATGAATGTCAAGGCCAAGCGATGGAGACTCCTCATGGGAGATGGCTGCCTTGCCCTTGCCCCGGTCGGCTCTGCCCTTTTCGCTCTGGGCGCCTGACACGCACCGCCTCACCCAGGGCTCACTATGCCCGCGGGCGGTGGGAGCTGAGGCACAGAGTAGTTCTGAGGCTCCTCGTGGGGTTCTACAGACTTAAACTACTCTTCAGGCCTGGGGCCCACCCGCACGCTCACCCTCACCGTGAGGATCGACCTCTAGCCCCATGTCTGCCGGTCCTGTAGCCACCAGCAGGCTCTGGGCACGGCCCCTGCCTTCAGGGCTCACAGCCCGAGTTTACCCGTGCCACTCCTAGTTTTGGAGGCACGGCCTGATGCTTGGAAGATGTACCCGTTTCCAAGCCACATTCCCTGTAGACACCCCCACCACCACCACCCAGGGCCCTCTCTAATCACTGAGGGGGGTGTTACTTGGAGGATTTTTCTGTGCCCCATACAAACATGTAATTTGGGGGGAAAGCAGAGTATGGTTCTGCAGCCCGACAGTAGTCAGGCTCAAGTTCTTCCCCTGAATATGTTGTTCCATCTGGAGACTTGCCTAGTGGTGGGGGGATTCCAGCCACGGGGGGGGGAGGGGGAGCAGCCCCGCTGCGGCCCAGCCCTTACGGCTTGCTCTTGGGCCCGCAGATCCGTTGGAAGTACATGATCGTTGACGAAGGCCACCGAATGAAGAACCACCACTGCAAGCTGACGCAGGTCCTCAACACACACTACGTGGCCCCTCGCCGCCTGCTGCTGACAGGCACGCCGCTGCAGAACAAGCTTCCCGAGCTCTGGGCGCTCCTCAACTTCCTGCTGCCCACCATCTTCAAGAGCTGCAGCACCTTCGAGCAGTGGTTCAACGCGCCCTTCGCCATGACCGGAGAGAAGGTCTGTGCGCACGGCTGGCTGCGTGCCGGCGGTAGGGCAGGGACGGGGAGCCGTGGCCGAGGGCTGTCCGTAGACGACCTCTTCCCGAGGGGACGGGGCAGCTTCAGCCTGCTGCTCGCAGGTGTACGCCGAGGGCCCAGGGCTGAAGGCTGTGTCTTCGTGGAGCAAGGCCGCGTTTGCACCGAGGCTGATGGGCAGAGATCAAGAGAATGAACTCTGGGGAGTCTCTTGGGGCTTCCCTGACCTGGTGCCTCAGGCACAGGGAGGGCACAGCGGGGAATCTGGCCCTGAGGTAGCTGTGGGGCTGGCAGGGCACAGCCGGGGGCCCCCAGGGTCCTGTTGGTCCCTCTAGAAAGTTCACATTTTACCCTAAGGGCAGCAGGAGGCTCAGAAAGTTTCAGTCAAAGGAGCAACGTGCTCAGCTTCTGTTGATTTTGTTTTTAAAGAGCCCTGTGACCAGTGTCTCCCGATGTCTGTATGGCCTCGGGTGGCATCGTCAGCCTGAAAACCAGATTATGGCATGTTGGCCGTCTTTGTCCGCTTGATGAAGTCCCCAAGCTGGCTCCCGTTATGAGCCTCCCGGGCTGCGGGGATTTGAGGGGGGTTTGTGGGCAGGTTGTGTTTTCTATTGAAGGAGGCTGAGGGACTGGAGCCTGGTGACTGAGGAACGGGGACCACTTGCAGAGGTTGGGGGTGGGTGAGGAGTGCCACTGCCCACGGCGGCTGGGCTCCCCGGGGCTGCCGCTCTCTGGCCCAGACAGCTAGTTCCTGACTGTCAGGTCCCCTGTAGGCAGGTCCAGGCCAGCTGGGACCACCTTACCGTCATCCAAGAAATACTCTCTCCTTGCCCCCGTGGAGACAGGAGCTCTTCCGAAGGAGAAACCGTGGCTTTTCCAGGAGTCTCCAAAGAGGCGCTCCCCGTGTTCCGACTTCCAGGAGCCTCGTCCAAAGCAAATGTTCTTACTTTGTTTATTTTCAAGTTTAGCAAAAGTTCTAAAGCTCTACTGAGAGATGATCAGGGGCCCAGAGAAGATAAGTTTAAGTGTGGTTTGTTTGACTCTTTTAATTTTTAAGTTTAACTCCTTAGCAGGGCATCAGATACGTTGGGAGAGCAGAGTTTCTCGCCCTCTGTCCCTGCCAGGCTGAAATGAGAGGATTTGGGCCTCCCAGTGACAGCCCTCCACGAAGACTACCCATTTCACACAGTGGTTCTTTTTCCTTCTTCTTTTTTTTTTTTTTTTTTTTAAGATTTTATTTATTTATTTGACAGAGCACAAATAGGCAGAGCAGCAGGCAGAGGGAGAGGGGGAAGCAGGCTCCCGGCTGAGCAGAGAGCCCGATGATGCGATGATGCAGGGCTCAATCCCAGGACCCTGGGATCATGACCTGCGCCGAAGGCAGCCGCTTAACCAACTGAGCCACCCAGGTGCCCCTCACCCAGTGGTTCTATAAACGTGCTGTTCTCCACCTTTCGTTTGGGTGTGTTGGCAGGTTTCCGGACACATGAGATTATATTACTCCTGGGGAAACAACCAAGTATCCTGTGTGTTTCTTTTCACGAGGCCTGTGGGGCGTGGTTCTCTGGAGCCTTGGTTTCCGTACCCTAAGAATTTCTAGAAGGTCCCAGATCCCCGCAGTTGTCTAAAGGAAAAGGCGCCCCACCAAGGCCCCGTAAAGCGTAAAGCAGTCTGAAACGGAGGCGCTGAGGGCAAGGCGACTCCAGATGACCCTTCTTCATGTCCCCAGCTCCTTCCTTTAGAGGTAACCTTGGTTTGCTTGTCTCGTGGGGGTGCCAGGTGGACCTGAACGAGGAGGAGACGATTCTCATCATCCGTCGTCTCCACAAAGTGCTGCGGCCCTTCCTGCTCCGGCGGCTCAAGAAGGAAGTGGAAGCCCAGTTGCCTGAGAAGGTAATGGATTGTTCAGAGCAGACGGGGCCGTGGCGTGCTGTCGTGCCCCGGGCTTGCCCAGGGTGGGCCCAGTCCGGCGGCGCTGCAGCGATCCAGGGTGTAGTTTCTCGTGGCCCTGGTCTTGCTTCGGCTTTGTGTCCGCATGACGTGAGGAGGGCCACTCTCGTGCCGGCCCTGTAACGTGGAAGTGTGGCTGAGAGCGGGGAAGCCTCCTGTGGGCCCGATGCCTGTGGGGGTCCCATCCGACCGCACCCGGCAGCGCTTAGCGGCTGTGGGCTGCTCGTGGGCCTGCTCACACCACAGGATGGCTCTGGCTTCTCGCTCGGGGTCCCAGTCCCCCAGCTGCCCCCCCAGGACGCCCTCTCCTGCCCCATCGGGCACACAGTACTTGCCCTTTGCTTCCCAGCAGGCTGGAAAGGAGCTTTGGGAAGCTTTGGGAAGCTTTGGGGAGCTTTGGGAAGGTAGCCAAGTTGCCCCTTCGGGCCCAGGACGTCCCTTCCACATTTCTCTGTCCCGCTGCACCTACCGTAGCCCACCTCTCCTTGTTCCCTGGCCACGGGGACCCCTCACTGTCATCCCCTGTGCCCTCCTCCAAGCACACGTCCTGGGGTCCCGGGTGCCTCTGGAGGCTCAGAGACCAGAGATGGGCGCGGGCTGGGCATTCGGCTCAGGGAGTCTCTGCTCTGACTGGTGACACGTGGCCCCTGTAGGTGGAATACGTCATCAAGTGCGACATGTCTGCACTCCAGCGCGTGCTCTACCGGCACATGCAGGCCAAGGGGGTGCTGCTCACCGACGGCTCAGAGAAGGACAAGAAGGTTAGCCATGGGCCCCTCCCCTTCCCCATCCCGATGTCCAAGGGGCCTTGAGGGGGGGGCCTTGAGCACCCCGTCATCAGCAGGGCCTTCTGTATCTTTGGAGTTTACTGTGAAGGTCAAGGCCTGATCTGGTGATGATCACAAGGGCATCAAGTAGCTATAGTTAAATCACAGTTGGTGGGAACAGCCTTGTCCAGTAAGGCTGACGAATCAGGGGCTAATGGCCCATCTCCAGGGAGTCCCCCAAGACCCTCCCAGTCTGTCACTCTCTGGTGTCCTCTCCTTATGCATCCGTCAACAGGGCGGAGCCCAGCATGACTCCCAGCAGAGTTAGAATGTTCTCCTGAGCTCACCTTCCCAGCTGGGAAACAGCTGGCTCAACAGCCGAGGCCACTGAGCCCCTTCGCCTTGTTACTAAGTGAGCTCGAGGTGATGTGCGGTGAGGACTGGGCGGGCTGCCATCTCCTGGGACCGCTCTGAGGTCGCCGGCCCCCCCCGCCCCAGCTCCCCTCATCAGGACAGAAGTGTCCTCCCAGGTCTCTCCATTCTGCGTCCTATGCCTCGGGCTCAGCCCCGCCTGCCCATGTCTTCCTCTCCATGTGTTCTTTGGGCCCTTTCTTACCTGAGCGGGTGCAGCAGCGTGTTTCCTGAGTTACTTCTTGGCCGCAGCCGGCACCCATCCCCGCGTCCTTCTCTCCGTAGCCACAAATTTTCCTAAGTTGTCATGGCCCATCTGGCTTCAGGCCCTCAGGGACTCCCCACAATGCCCGCAAACAAGGAAAATGCTTGTCCTTCGGCCTCAGCCGCTTACCAGTCTTCCTTCCCTTCTGTCCTGCCAGCCCCTCCCCGCCAGCCCCTCTCTCCCGTGCCAGGCTGTCTCTGGTGCCCCAGAGCTGGCTTCAAGCCCTCTGTGCCGCCACAGCAGCCAGCCCCTCGCTCCCAATTACTCTGCCACAAGCCACACCTGCCCTGGAGGGGCCCGTTCTGTAGTCATCCCCCCACCGCACCCCCAGCCCCGCCCTGGGAACGGGACCCAGTGCGGAGTCTCTCCTCTGCCTCCCCAGGGCAAGGGCGGCACCAAGACCCTGATGAACACCATCATGCAGCTGCGGAAGATCTGCAACCACCCGTACATGTTCCAGCACATCGAGGTGAGGCCCGTGCCCGGGGCCGCAGGCCCTCCCGTCTCTCGGGGGTGTCTGTCCCTGCGGGGCCCGTCGGCAGAGCTAGGGTGGCTTTCTTAAAAATACTTTTTAATATTTTAAATAGGCAATGTCTAGTCACTGTTTCAGTATTGGTTTTCCGTTTGTACGTGCTCGTTGTAAAGAACCCAAACAGCATAGGGAAATACGTGATAGAAACGAAAGCTCCAGAAAGTCTGCCTTCAGATAGCCATGGAAAGCATTCAGAGACTCTTCTTTGGGGTTTTTTCCCCCACCTGATGAGGTCCCACTGTGTCTGCTGCTTGGTACACTAGCTTTTCTCACTTAGTACCTTGGGGGCTATTCCTGGTTTGAAGCATCAAGAGCAACCTTCCTTGTCAGGAAGTCTCTAGGTCAGAACTTTTTTAGGCCACGATACCCTTTGAGAGTCTGGATTCTTGCTTCCAAATTGCGCACATACGTCTGTACTTTCTGGCGTGACGTCTTGGGATCTCTGCAAATCCCCTGATGTCCCTGGGATGCCATCCCGTCACTGCAAGTATGGTCTCCGATCCATACTGTCCTTGTGCGCTTATTTGGGTGCTTACCAGTGTTCTATCGTGACTAACTTTGCTTGGCTGGAGAAGCCCCAGGGAAGGGAGGTCGGCGGGATGGAAAAGCAGCGTGGAGCATCTGTGTGTGGCTTCCGAGCCACATCGAAGCCGCTGTGGATCGCTGAGCACCAGCGTGGAGGCTCAGAGGTGTGGGGCTGGGTGGCCCCTTCCCACGCTGACTGATCTCTCATTCTGTTGCAGGAGTCCTTCTCCGAGCACTTGGGGTTTACCGGTGGCATTGTGCAAGGGTGAGAAGCTTCCCCGTGAAGGGGGTGGGCACGCTGTCCACGTGAAGGTCTTTTTCACTTCCTGACTGGCTTTATTGCTCTCATGACCTTTGTGCAATTTCAGAGGCGCTATACTTGTGGCAGAAAATTTAGAAAATAGAGACAAACTCGAAGAAGGGAATAGAAATCCTCCATTGATCTTGAGAGGCAGACCTGGGTTCCAGGCCCCCCCGGTGCCACATCCGGGCTCTGTGATTCTTTAACCACTCCGAGCCTGAATTCCGTCTGCTAAGAGAAATGATATTCGATCCACCTTGTCATGGGTTTTTTTTCCCAGCATTTTCTTTAAGATTTTATTTATTTGGGGAAAAAAAAAAAAAAAGATTTTATTTATTTGAGAGCGAGCGAGTGTGCATGAGCAGGGGGAGGGGCAGAGGGAGAAGGGTTCTGGGATCATGACCTGAACCAAAGGCAGGCACTTAACCAGCTGAGCCACCCAAGCGCCCCTCCAGCATTGACGATGCAACCCAGGCTTCTTTCGGCCCTGGTATCGGAAGTGGGTACCCCATCTAGGTTTCATCACTGCGGTCTTGCTCTCGAGCTGAGGCCACCAGCAGTTCTCTGAGCTAGCAAATGGTTTTGAAGAACAGAGGCACCAAATAAAATATCAAAAAAGTTCTTTTGCTCTATTTTTTATACCAAGTTGCATAATGGGGGTTCCCGGATCTGGGTTCAAGTCCTGGCCATGGCGCATCGGCAGCCATGCCACACTGTCCCTCCCACCCCCAGCCTCAGTCTGCACGTTGTTGACTAGAGGGAATGAGAGAAGCTGCAGTGGCCATTAACCCTGCATGGGGCGCAGCGTGGGCCCTCCAGCGTGAGACTCCACTCCTGGAGGTTCTCCCGTGGACTGGGCAGGAGGCCCTGCTTCCTGTTGTCCCAGCGTGATGGCCGATAGCAGCTCTTCTCATTCTTAAAAGCGTCTGAGTTGGATGACAGTCATGTGCTCACCCTTGACCAAGGATGGCCTTAAGTGTATTTTAGTTGGGTTGAAATGGATTTGCTGGAACTTCATGGAGGTCGGAGGGTCCGCTTGGGCCCTTGACTCCCGTGATGAGCAGCCTGGAAAGAGGAGGTGTGCTTCCTCCTCCGCCTGTCTGCCAACTGCCGTCACTGACGTGTTCTTCCTCCACCCCTTGCTCACCAGGCTGGACCTGTACCGAGCCTCGGGGAAGTTTGAGCTTCTTGATAGGATCCTTCCCAAACTCCGTGCCACCAACCATAAAGTGCTGCTGTTCTGTCAGATGACGTCCCTCATGACGATCATGGAAGATTATTTTGCGTATCGTGGCTTTAAATACCTCAGGCTCGATGGTGAGTACGACCAAGAGAGAGGTTTGTGGAGGGACTTGTTTCTCCGCAACTACCAAAGCTTCTTGCCGGTGTCCCCTCCTTCACGGGGGAGGGTAAGGCCCGGAGATTGGGTCGAGCATCCGGAGTGAGCGTAGCATGTTCAGTGACACAGGCTTGCAGGACTGGGAGGAAGGGCTCTGCAAGCATCGTGGCTGGATCCGAGCCTGTGGCCTAAGAGAGCAGCCAGCTCGGATCTGACACCCCGCTCTCCTAAACATGAGGCTGACGGTCTTTGTATTACAGTTCTGGGTCCAGCGGTTATGGTATACTATGCAGCAGTTCTCTATTGGTGGGAAGTGGCAGAAGTCCACATCCTGTGGACATCAGGAACAAGTATACTGAGCCCCAGGGGTTATTCTTGCTTCAGGTACGGCTGGATCCAGGTGTCTAGAGGATAGTGCTGTGGCTTTTGTTGGCTCCACTGTCCTCCATCTTGGCTTCATTCTCAGGCATCCTGTCCAGGCTCCCCTTGCGCTTTTTCAGTGTTCCCAATGGGGTACAGCCCATCTTTTCCCCCAGAGATCCAGGGGCTGGCTCTGTTTAGGTTGCTGGGAGCCACGTGCCCTTCTCTCCACTGCCACGTGGTTGTAGAGCTGTCACTGATCAGGCCTGAAGCTGGAATCAGGCTCATCCATGCCCGAATCACGTGTACTGAGGGTAGTGGGTCGGGGAGAGAATGGAGCTGGTGACGCAGGATGATAGCAGGTTCTCCTGGGAAGTGCTTTGCTAACGACTCTCACACTCTCCTGGGAAGTTATGTGTCTCTGGCTTTATTCCAGCACATGGGAGCCCGAGGGAGGAGGGTGCTAAGTGAGATGGCGACGGCATGTGGGACGTGTGGTCGGACACATGTTGGCTGGCCAGGGAGGCTGTAGAGGAAGTCCCCGCTCTGTCCAGCTGCAAGAGTACACGGACTCACCAAGAGTGAGCTTGGGAGCCGTTGGCTTGAACACAGTTCAGTCGGTAGCTTCTTTGCCACAGCTTCTCAGAGCTTTTATTGAAGCTCATTGCCAGGTGCATTTCCCTGACAGACTGCCCCAAACTTCTGCACCCTCATTTGTCTTGCTGTACATCTGGTGGAACTGTGGTTTCACAGACTATAGACCTGTGGTTGCTGGGCTGATTGCCTGTCGGTCTCTGGCCTCCCCACCCTCACCCACAGCCTGCCCTTTGTGCCCGTCTTGCCTTCCATCAGCCTGGTCTTGGAGTTCCATCCTGGGGCATCCTTTAGGACTGCAAATGACAGCGTGTGTCTCCCTATGTCCCTGCCTCCTGCTGGGGCCTCCTTCCCACTCCTTGGAGACTGAAAACTGCACCCCTGCCAACGGGATGGCCAGGCCTCTCCAGCTGCCTCGCCCATTCTATGGGGGCCAAGCCGCATGCACACCGGGCCTTGTCTCTGTCACCATGCCAACCCTCAGGAGAGGCTGTAGGTAGAGAGCGTATCCACCCCAGCAGGTGTTCATTTGCCCATTTCTTTCCTTGTCCTCCATGGCGAGGAGAGGACTTTTGTCCACTCACCCATAGCTACACTGTATGCACGTGGGCACAGACCAACTCTGGCAAAGAATAGACAAAAGGTAGGGGCTCAGCAGCATGTTGTGAGATGGAACCTTCCACTGTCAGAGCAGTGAGAGTGAGGGTGTGGGCTGGGCCTGGGAACAGCGGGGCCCTTTGCCACGGGCCTGCCCCTTCCCTACTCCAGCCAGGCCCTCATGGGCATCGGGCCTCTGTGCTGTGCATCATGATGGTTGGGCCAGTGGCTGGAAGCATTTAATTTTCATTTCATCACCAAAAATGACTCCTGATTTTGCCAAAGGCATCTTTGCTTTGAGCTGGTAGCCATCCAAAGAGCTTAGGTGCCCCTCCGGTTCTCACGGGGCCATGGATCGATTCCTGGCTGGTCACGTGAGAGTCCCCGTGGCTCCACAAAGAGGGGAAACCACTCCTGCTTGCAGGGAAGAGTCTCTGTCGTAAGGCACCCATGTGCTCGCCTGCAGAAGAGCCTCTGCGAACAGAGAAACCCACTATAGTGTGATCGAGGCAGGTGCCTGCCCTCTGGCCAGTCCCTCGTTCCAGGCACCGTGTCCCAGCACCCAGCCCTTGTGTGCTCACATCGGGCCTGTTTGACTCCAGGGTGACGCGGTGGCCTATAGGGGCTCCTTTCCATCTCCTGGGGCGGGAAGAGTGACATCCGCTCGTGTTCACCGTAAACCTGCATTGCTCACGCGTCGCAGCTCAGGCTCACATGTGGAGTGACTATAGCGTTGGCCCAGGAGGCCTCTGTGGGACGTGTGCAGGCCCTGGAGCCGGTGCTCCTCTGTGACTTCTCACCATTGCCCCCCACCCCGCCCAGAATGGTCCCCCCCACTGCTGACAGCCTTGTCCCCGTGCCCCACAGGAACGACGAAAGCGGAGGACCGGGGCATGCTGCTGAAAACCTTCAACGAGCCCGGCTCCGAGTACTTCATCTTCCTGCTCAGCACCCGCGCCGGGGGGCTTGGGCTCAACCTCCAGTCAGCCGACACTGTGATCATCTTCGACAGTGACTGGAACCCCCACCAGGTGAGGCTGGGCTGGCCCCCTGGCGGTGCAGGGACCTTCTCCCATCCCGGGTGCCCGGCGGCACCCAGGGCGCCTGAGGCCTTTGTTGAGAAGCCCTGAGAGCATTCGTTTACCTGTATTTCTTAAAACACCGCTTTTTGCTTTGATTATGAAAAACGTACTCCATTTCTGTTAAAAAAAAAATATATACACACATATATACGCATGTATGTGTGTATATATATATTCTCGTTTTATGTAAATACATAAAGTGGAAAATGCCTTTATCTTATCAGCCATCAGTGATTGTCAGTTTTTTCGTGATCCAAGCCTTCCAGGCCATGTCCTGTGCGAGCTCGCACACACTTGCGCTTTTAGAAACAATCGGGGCATATGTGTCCCCTGCTGCTCTGATTTTGTATTCTGTGCCCTATCTAGGGCTCCGTGCCAGTAGCTTCAGGGAAATGGTATTTGGTAGGTACAGCAATTTTTAAGGGAGTTTTTAACTTTTCCTGATGTTTCACTGTAGTAATAGTCTTGTTTAACGCAAATACCAATGACTCAAAATAGCGTAAACTGAGGAGTCCATTTTCCCCCTCCTACCAATCCTGCTCTTTCTGACCACATGCCATCGTGTACCTGTATGCACACACGTGTGTTCTGGTGACAGAAACACGGCATGTTCTAGCACGTGCTCCTCCCTCCAGCAGCTGCCGTGTTTCTCCTCTCGGGGCGAGCGCACTGCGGCACCGCACAGCCATTTCCTCAGCTGCCAGGTGTCCGGGCATATGGTGGCCTTGAGACTCGACTCTGACCTCACTTGGCAGGAGTCTGGGTTTTGTTTCTCAGCGTGACCACTTGGGGAGCCCTCTTATCCCCCTCTTGGAGTGTTGGCGCACGGACTCACTGACCAGGGAGCCCCGAGAGGTGGAGTTGCTTGGCCCATGGGCAGGTCCTCTGTACATCCTGGTCACCTCTGCCGAAGTGGCCTCCAGAAGGCTGCCCCAGGTTTCTCTCCCACCCAGAGGGTACGAGCACGTCCTTCCCCATAGCCTGGAGGCACTAGTTACGGTGTGCAAATTGTAGCCCATCTGCTGGGTGGATGCTCAGGTTGGTTACTAGTGTCCCTTTCTGCCACCAGCCTGGGACGTAGTTCTCACCAAGACCTCTGTGACCAGCCAGTTTCCTGAGATGTGATCGTGGTGTGCTGTCCGCAGTGGCAGGCACAGTGGGCAGGGGTCCCCCCAGGGCCCGACAGCCCGAGCTTGGAAGCACCGCCAGGAAGCATGCTGGCCAAACCACGGAGCTCAGCTATAGACGCAGGGCACTCCTGGCCCCCCACCGGGGGTGGCCTCTGCCGACCCCACTGGGCATGAGTCTTGCCTGTAGGCCCACGCTGCTCCTGGGTCGAGGCAGGAGCCCTCCTGCGGGCCCTCCTGATTCGGAGCTGGGGTAATGATGCGGACAGTGTTGGCAGCCATGGCTACTGTGTGATTGGAGCTTGCTCTGCGGCACACTCTGGGCCGAGTGCCCAGTGCCATTTAGCTCCTCACCCCTCACAGTCACCAGAAGGGCCTGCGGCAACAGAGTGAGTCCTGAGGCTCATGGAGGTGGGACCTCGCCCTAGGCCGCACAGCAGGGACGGAGCAGGGCCTACAACCAAACCAGGCATTGCCAAGGTGCTGCCCGGCTTCTTACCTGTCCCATGAACGATGCCCTTAACCATGTTATGGCCTCCCCAACGCGGGGCCTCCTGGAGTAGGTAAGGGGTCCCGTGCAGCTGTGACATGAGCTCCTTGGGAACATAACGGCCCAGGACTTCCCCTCCAAATTGCACCGTGCCCTGGAGTACCTAGAGAATCCCGGTAAGATAGGAAGGGACGATCCTGGTGGATCGTCATTCCGGCACAGGCTCCAGGTTGCGTTCCTGGGCTCCCCACTCAAGAAGCTGCTGGTTGGGGCAAGCAGAAGGGCCCGGTAGGAGGAAGCAGGCACACAAGGATGGGAAGGCCTTTCCAGACGGCACCGCAAAGTTGGCTGCCTCCTAGATCTCTGCAGAGCTGGATCGGGACTGACCTGCATCTATTCCTCTAGGACCTGCAAGCCCAGGACCGCGCCCACCGCATCGGGCAGCAGAACGAGGTGCGGGTGCTCCGTCTCTGCACGGTCAACAGCGTAGAGGAGAAGATTCTGGCCGCAGCCAAGTACAAGCTCAATGTTGACCAGAAGGTGATCCAGGCTGGCATGTTTGACCAGAAGTCCTCCAGCCACGAGAGGCGTGCCTTCCTGCAGGCCATCCTCGAGCACGAGGAGCAGGACGAGGTGAGGGCAGCGCCAGCCCCAACCCCCTCCCCGGCGTGAGTGGTGGACGCATGAGCGGCTTTCATTTTTGTTTTTTTACCTTTTTTGCACTCTTATTTTTTTTGCATCCCTTTGGAGTAAAGGGAGTGTGGGCTGAAAGGAAAGAGGATGAGTACTTGCTTTTTCTTTGAAGTGGTTTTTTTTTTCTAAACTGCTGGTGAAAGACGCCGGATTGACAGCCCTGGAGACTGAAGTCCTCTATTTATCCACAGAGCAGACACTGCAGCACGGGCAGCGGCAGTGCCAGCTTCGCCCACACTGCCCCTCCGCCAGCGGGCGTCAACCCCGACTTGGAGGAGCCACCTCTAAAGGTGAGAGGGGTAGTTCAGTCTCCATGCCCATTCAATCCTCGGCTTCTCGGCTGAGACGGCCAGCAAGGGCCCTGATCCCACGGAGCGTGCGTGTGCGTGTGCGTGTGTGCCTCTCGCTGCCGTGTGGGTCCCCATCCACCGCAGCCGGACTGGGACCACCAGCTCATCTCCCACGGACTGCCGCCGCTCGCCTCCGAGCCCGGCCGCCGCCCACCCTGGCCTCTCCGCACTCGAACTAACTGTGCGAAACCTTCTAGGAAGAAGATGAAGTGCCCGACGACGAGACGGTGAACCAGATGATTGCCCGGCATGAGGAGGAGTTTGACCTGTTCATGGTAGGTACCGCGGGCGGGGAGGGGTGCCCCGCACACCTCCTGGGGCGCCCTGC
>CM052898.1:5946467-5993640 GCA_028534135.1 Potos flavus
TTCTGGATGTTTCATATGAATAGAGGGATGTGTCCTCCCTTTGGCAACAGGCTTCTGGCAGTAGGCAGAGTATTTTCAAGGTTTATCCGCGCTGTGGCAAGTGGCTCTCCTTCCCCAGGCTGAGTAATGGCCTGCCGTACAGCTGGACCACACGGCGATAACGTCTTTGTTCATGGTCAGACGGTTGGCCTGTTTTCCACCTCCGGGCTGCTGCGAACAGTCCTGCTGTGAGCATTGGAGGACGAAATTTTGGCCAGATATGTGTTGTGATTTCTATCACATGAATACCTAGAAATAGAATTGCTGAATCAAATGGTAATTTTTTGGTTTAATCTTTTGAGGAACTTGCAGACTGTTCTCCATAGCAGCCACACCATTTTACGTTCCCACCGGCAGTGTGGGACAGTTGCAGTTTCCCCATCATCACACCTGTCACCTGTCCTTTTGACTCCAGCCATTCCAGTGGGTGTGCCACAGTAACCTCGTTGTGGCTTTTAATGGCGTTTTCTTGGTGGCTAATGGTGTTGGGTGTCTCCTGAGGTGCTCGTCAGTCATTTGTGTATCTTCTTCAAGACTCCCTTTATCGGATGTGCGATTTGCAGATGTTTTCTCCTATTCTGTGGGTTATTGTTTCATTTTTTTTTTTAATGGTGTCCTTTGAAGCACAAATGTTTTTAATTTTGACAAAGGCCAGCATATCTGTTTTTTTCCTTTTGCTCGTGCCGCGGTATCATGTCAGAGAATCTACTGAGAAATTTAGGAGCACAAAGGTTTACCTTTGTGTTTTCTTTCAAGAGTTTTAGCTTTTACGTTTAGGCCCATGATCCTTTCTGAGCAGTTTTTGTTTAGGATGGGAGGTCAGGGCCCAACTTCATTCCTTCGCAAGCGGATGTCCAGTTTTCCCAGCCCCGTGTGTTGAAATGACTTTTTCCCCCCACAGAGCACATGCTTTTTTGTACATGTACTAAGAGTTTGCATTAATAAAAAGATATGTTTACCCAAAACAGACACTCTCCTTTCTTAGTGGCGGCCACGTAACTGGGCCCACTTTTCCGGCAGCCACTGTGGTCCCATATGTACCCAAACTCTTGAGAATTGTGCTGGCTCTTGCCCTGCCGGGCTGACCCGTGTGCCTGGGCCTTGGGGCCGGAGACCCTAGGATTGCGTTCCCAGGGTGGCTGTCACAGGGACGCCAAATTGGGTGACTTAAAACCATAGCAGTTTATTCTCTGAGAGTTCCGGAGGCTTGGAGTCTGGTGTCAAAATGTCAGCAAGGCCCTTTTTCCTCCAAAGGTTCCAAGGGAGGATCCTTTCTCGCCTCTTCCAGCTTGTGGTGGCCCCGGCATTCCTTGGCCTGAGGCCACATCACCCCCATCTGCTCCCGTCTTAAATGACCTGTCCCCCATGTGTCTTTGTGTCCTTTCATGGGGACATTCTCATTGGAGTTGGGGCTCACCCTGACTCAGGATGACTTCATTTTTGCTCTTTAAGTAATGAAATCTGTAAAGATCCTATTTTGAAGTGAGATCACATTCTGAAGCTCCAGGTGGACATGAAATTTGGGGAACACTATTCTGCCCCCCCATACCCCCCAGGCTCACAGTGCACACCCTCCCTCCCCCACGCCGGCCTTACAGTCCCCCCTTTCTGCCACATACCCTTCATGCTGTTCCTTTGGCCTAGATGCCTTACCCACCCCCGCCCTTCAGATCTCAGCCTAAGTGCCACCTCCCCTGAGACGTTCCCCCGACCCCCGGCCAGGGCACGTCTGCTCCACCATCAGAGCACCACTCACCCTCCTTCCTGGCAGTCAGCACACTTGTCAATGTGTTTGTGAGATGTTTGCTCACTGTCTTCCCTCCGCGAGGGACATGAGCTGAGGGTGTCCTCAACGCCTGGCCCTATGCCTTGCTCACAGTCACGGCCGATAAATGTGAGACAGACAAGCAGACATCCCTTGCGGTCCTGCCCCCACTCCCTTTTCTGATTGCAGGCTCCCCTGGCTTCTCATCTCTTTATCTGCGGGGATAAAATGTGCAAATGAGTCCCTAGCCTTGAGAATCAGTCAGTTAGTGTTGCTCCAAAATTAATCTTGCTCACAGTCAGGTCCTTCTGCTCGGCAGTTTGGCTGCCAGAAGTCTGCGTACAAGTAACACGGCCGTCCGTCGCGGCATCCCTCACACTAGCTTCCATCCCCCACATGCAGACGGCTGAAACACCCGAGGACAGGGGAAGTCTAAATGAGGCTATGTTTTACAATGAAACACTAAACAGACACTAAATAATTACGTTGCAGAAAAGCGACAGGAAGTACATCCAGGACATAGTAAGCAAAATCCTGAGTCCCGGTGTGGTGTGTGGATAGATTCTAGCGCTGTCCTTGGTGCTGCGCATGTCCGTGGGATGGGCCGGGAAGTCCTGGCTTTGGATGGTGGTGATGGCTGCACACAGCGGGAATGTACCTCACGCCACTTGAGCGCACTATTAAAGATGGTTGAGCGGTCAGTTTTGTGTCATGTACATTTTGGCACAATTTTTAAGAAAAATCCCGAGGATCTAGAGCAGAAGGACTCGTAGTGTCACCTTCCGGGTGGAGGGATCCCAGGGTCCAAGTCTTCGGGCTCCTGTTGGTGGGTCTGTGCCTCTTTAATTAGTAAAGAAATGCAACTGTTGATTTGTTCAGGCCAGACGTGGGCAGGGAGCACCTGGGGAGGCAGAGCCGGCCTGCTGGGGCCTGCGGGTTTGCGCCGCGACCTTTGCTTGTCGACCCTGGTGCTGGCTGTCCTATTTTACCACTATTGACCCTGAAGGCCATCGAGGAGGGCACGCTGGAGGAGATCGAAGAGGAGGTCCGGCAGAAGAAATCGTCTCGGAAGCGCAAGCGGGACAGCGACGCCGGCTCCTCCACCCCGACCACCAGCACCCGCAGCCGCGACAAGGATGACGAGAGCAAGAAACAGAAGAAGCGCGGCCGGCCACCTGCCGAGAAGCTCTCCCCAAACCCTCCTAACCTCACCAAGAAGATGAAGAAGATCGTAGACGCTGTGATCAAGTACAAGGACAGGTAAGCCAAGGAGCGCAGCGGGTGGGCGCTGGGGGTCCTCAGAGGTGCCTCGCCTGGCCTTCCTTGTGCCTGTGAGCCAGTGGTTGGGGCAGTCACGGCACAAACATTGGTGGCCTGTCTTTGTCTCGGTACGCCTGCCCTTGTGGCACTCACGTCCTGCAAGAGGCCAGCATGCTGTCAGCTCGCGATGAGAGGGAAGGGAGAATGTCTTGGGGAGGTGGAGGCAGGGGGCTGTTTTCAGGGATGGTGACGTTTGAGGGGGAGCCCTGGGGAATGGAGGTCTGGGGCCGAGTGCTGTAGCAGAGGCAGGAGCCGGCGGAGAGCCCTCAGGGGACCGGTGATGGGCGAGGCAGAAAGGGAGGGACCCGTGCCATGATGAGTGCCGATCGCACGGCCGGTGGAGTGTGGCGCGAGGGCCCCGTGTAACTGGAGCCGAGACCAAGCAGCTTTCCATCTCTAGCGTTTCCACTCTCTCCCCACACTCGGATGACATGCCAGCCCAGTTCTCACCCTGGGCCATCGCGGGTGGGCCACATGTGGCAAAGACTGACCAGGCTCCGCTCTGGGATTTGGGGTCCCTGCACTCGCAGACACGCAGAATAGGAGACTGCAGCAGATCCGTGTGTGGATCACAAGTACCATTTAAGTAAGAAAATAACGGTTCTCCCACGCCCTCCACGGGAGCATATGCACGGTCCACCAGCTCGGACGTGAGGCCTGGACCTTGCTCAGGGCTCGGCTTGTACTGCTCCCCAGTGTCTTAGTCAACTTTCTGGTACATACTGGCCAATATGGCTGTCCCAATAACAAGACGGTTGTCCAGCTTGATTTTATAGTAACGTGTGGCAGTTAGTCATTAAGCAAGTAAGGGTAAATTGTAACCTATAGAAGGGAAAAGTGTCGCGGTATAAGCTCTCAGTGCATTGTTTGGAGAGCCTCACAAGTGTGAAATTTCGGGGGGGTAGTGATGATTGTAGTATGCACATAAAGGATATAAATTGCCCTTAGAATCTTTCAAAAGTCATGCTGATCTTTTGGATATCCAAATGGAGATGAACCTTGACCTTATCCAACACCTTACACATGTTCGTTTGAAATGGAGATATAAATGTGAAAGGTTAAATAAAGTTCTAGAAGAAAGCATTGATGAAAATCTTCATGGCCTTGACGTAGGCGTTGACTTCCTGAACAGGACACAAGCACCACTGACCATAAAAGACCATAAAGTAGGCGTCGCTAAAATTAAGAACATCTGTTCATCCAAGGACACCTTCATGAAGCCAGTGAATACTTGCACTGACTGAAATTTTAAAATGGGCAAAAGTCATGGACAAGCATCTCCTGGAAGGAGGTATCCCCGTGACCAGTCAGCATGTGAAATGTGCTTGGGGTCATTGGCATCATGGTAACATCAGGGTAACACCCCATAAAACCAGAGATGCCTCCATACAACCAGCAGAATGGCTACAACTCCTTGAAGTGTCAGCAAGGACATGGACTTCACCTACTGCTTATGGGAGCAGACCGCTCTTTGGCACTAAACCTTCTGACTCAGAAACTCCAATCCGGTTGTAAACCAGAGATTGCTGAGGGCCTACGTCCACCAGAAGACAGGTTCAAGCACGTGCGTAGCAGCCTCGATCATAACTGCCCCAAACGAAACAACCCAGTGTCCAGCCACAGGAAAACGTATCAGTGGTGGCCTGAGCCCAGAGCAGAATTCTAACAACCCACGGAACAGACATTCCTCCACTCCCCGGGAGAGTCTTACAGTCATTTTGTTGAGTGAAAGAAGCCAGACACTAACAGGTACCTACTGGATGTTTCCAGTTAAAGGAAGTAGAAAAGCTGATCGTGGTGATGGGTGTGGGACAGTGGTTACCTCAAGACATGAAAATGTTCAGGGCGCCTGGGTGGCTCTGTTGGTTAAGTGCCTGCCTTCAGCTCAGGTCATGGTCCTGGGGTCCTGGGATCCAGCTCCATGTCGGGCTCCCTGCTTGGCGGGGCGTCTGCTTCTCCTTCTCCCTCTGCTCCTCTCTCTTCTCCTGCTGTCTCTCTCTTTCAAATAAATAAAAATAATTTTTTTTAAATTTTTAAAAAAGGAGACGAAAACGTTCATCAGGATAAATATTTGATGTGCAGCTTTCCTGTATCATGATACGCCTCGGTTTAAAAAAAAAAAACACAAGACACTTGGAAACAGCATCCTGAACTTGTTGCTAAGGCCTTGGCTATTTTCAAACTTAAAAAAAAAGTGTCCATTTTTTTAAGTCATCTCATGGCTTACTACGGAAGGGCCCCCCTCTCCCCCCCCCACGCATCAGCCTTAGCCCTGGATCACGTGAGGAGAGGCACCGACTTCCCCAGCTGCTGCCAATGGTTGCTCTTCTGGCTCGTGCGAGATGGGGTGATGAGTCAGGCATGAAACTCACACTGGCTCTCGGGGCTCCCTGACCCCTTGTGGAGACTGTTCCCCTACAAGAGGCTGGGATCCAGTTTGATGAAAGCCCCAACCCTGGGGTCACAGAGCTGCCCTCCCGGCTGGCATGAGACCCTCGTCCTCCTGGCATGGGTGGCATCAGGACCGGGCGTTCTCCTTTACAGCGGAAAGAAACGTAGAGAAGTTACAAGTGGAACTTGTATATATGGTCATTAAAGGAAGCCTCCCAAATGCTGACATTGAGAAGCGCTTGGTTTGCGATTGGAGCGGGTCCGTCCGCTTGCCGCTTTGCTGCTGGTCCCCTGGGAAAAGATCGAGCAGGGCACATAGAGACTTGGGAGAATAATCCCGTTTTCCTGTTTGAAACGTTACCTCATAGCAAATACTTTCAAAGATGACGTTTGGGTAAAAGGCTGACCTATTCAGTGGATATTTTTGACGTTTCTTAACATCCTGAATTTGAAACCACAGGGAAAAACAACAGTACGTTTCACCCTGTTGTGAGATTGGGTGAGAAGTGAGATCACTCTCACTCTTGACACCAGCTGCAGAGTTCAGGGAACCCAGACCCCACTGAGGCTTGCTAATTCTCTAGAAGGACTCTCTGGACTCTCTGAAAGCTGTTCCGCTGACAGTTACAGTTTGTTACAGTGCAAGGGCAAAGACGGGCATCAGGGCAGTGTCCTGGAGAGTTCTGTGTGTGGAGCTTCCAGCTGCCCTCTCCCCAGGGAGTCACTGACAGCGCTGACTTCCCTGACACATTAGGAGACAAGACTCACAGAGCACTGCCAACCAAGGAAGCCTCAATGTCTAGAGTTCTTATTGGTATTTGGTCACAGAGACGCAACTAACCACCCACTCAACTGGCCTCAGTCTCTCGCTCCTCTGTCGGTTGGGCTGATGCCACATGACCCATCACCCCTGCTTAAGTCACAGAGACTCTCTGGGCCAAAGACCCCCAGGTAAACAAAGGCAGCCCAGAAGGCAGGACATTTCAAGGGCTGAGAGATTACTTCACAGGAGCCCAGCACAAAGGCCAGACCTCTCTTGGAACCAGGTTAAATTCTCACGACACACCAGTCAGGCACCTGGAAGGTTCTGAGGGACCAGACACCGTACCACACCAAAGAGAACCAAAGTGGAATAAATTTGGAAGTAGCCTATCACACATTTTCTTGTCTCAGACTTCCTATATAGCTCATTTCTGGAAGAGAAAATGAAGCCTCTATATATTTGTTTACCTTCCAGAACATTTTAATTAGCTAAATTCTATACTTGAGTTAAACATGGAGCCTGAGGAGAGAAGGAATTGTTACAACTTGGTGGCTCCTCGATGCCAGTAAATGATTACAGGATGTTGTCGGTGTTTGGATTCGCTATTCCCGAGTCTGCCTTGGCGAGCAAGAGGGCCAGGTGCTGCCGATTCCACTCTCAGTGCTCAAGGGAGCTGGGGTGGGTCCTCGTGCAGTGACGCGAGGGGACTGCTTCTGCTGGGTCCCTGCTGCCATGTGTGGGCGTGGCCACCCCTCTGTCAGTGGGCATCACTCCAGATGTTGCTTTTGATTCCAGATTTCAAGATCTCTGCCAGCTGTATTTCAATACCAGTGCAATCACATTTGATATAACCTTTGTACTTACATCCTTGTCCACATACAGGTAGCATCTTCCTCTAGAAGCTTTTGCTCCCTTCATACCTGTTCAGGTTCAGGATTGCCATGTCCCTCCTTTCCCAGGGCCCCACCAGGGCAAGAGGAAGAAAGGAGTGTCGGGGGCAAAGGAGTGTCAGGGGACAGCATATGCAGAAGCCCTGAGGCCGAGGGCACGGGCATCCTGTGTGCAGAGGAAGCCAGCTAAGGCAAGGGGATCTCATGGGCCGAGCCCGCATGCAGAACCTCACAGGGCTCCTCCTCCTCGGTGCTTGGCAATCTCACACTGCATCAGGGAGCCCTATGGTTCACAGGCAGAGTCGGAACCGGAATGAAGAAAGTATGTTGGAAGGTAGGGATTTGGGCTTTAAAAGCTAAACACGGAAATAAGTCAGGCACAGGTTCCTGGTCAGGTAGGGACCTTGTCACGGGGCTGTGTGTGCTGCCAGCTGGCGTCTGCATCCCGCAGTCCGTCAGAGGGGGCCAGTGGCAGGTAGCCAAGGCACTGTCTGCAAATGCTGGTCTGTGGGTGTGTGCTCTGGAGCTTACACCTCGGAGCTTCGGGGGAGGTTTGAGAGAACCGTGTCTGCTGGGAGGGGCCGCTGAAGCAGTCCGGCTCCAGAGGGCCCTCCATAGTACCTGTGCTCCCCGCTGGGCTTTTGAGCCCGACCTCGACCCGCTGTAGGGCAAAATCGTGGCTGCTAGGCAGTGGAGGGTCGGCGCCAGGTTTCCTGAACTCGATCCTACTGACGTGACAGACAAGAACACTCATTCTTAGGAGGTCCTCGCAGGTTACTCTCGATGGCTCAGAAAGCTGGTGGATGCGTTCAGGCTGCTGAGGCTAAGCTTCCCGTGGCCAAGCCCCACAGAGCACACCCTCTGGGTCCCCTTCCCCCTTCCTCTTGCCAGGAGGCAGACGCTTTAAAAGGGCTGATGGCTTGAGTGTCACAGAGATCTGGGTTCAACATCCATCTCCCTGCCTCAGTTTCCAGTATAGAAGTAGAATCCCCCCAGTGAGATTCTAGAGACCCCAAATGTGAGATACCGTGGGCCAGGCAAGCCTCCTAGAGACCAGCCCTGAATCCACTGTGGACAGTGAAGGGCCTTGGCCTCATCTGTGGTGGCGGCCTCGGCCTGGACCTGGCAGCCGCTGCCTAAAACCTATTACCCCTTGCCCTTTGCCCTTGTGGGAGCCCTGCGCCTCCCTGTTGAGACTCAAAGAGCAAATGGCTTCTGGGAGTTGAAAGGTTTATACGTTGACTTGCAAGAAAAACAGGCAATGTAGCAAGCTACAGGGAAGGTTGTCTGGCTAAAGCGTTCCCAGGAAAGATAACTGGGGGGGGCTCCAGTCCCCTAAGGACAGTCTCCTTTAGAGGAGAGAGTAGAGGGTGGCCAGGCTGGGGGGCTGTTTCCTGAGGGGACAGGGAGGCCTCAGGGTTTCCTGGCCTCAGCTGTCGAAGGCCATACGGCCCTTCCTCTGGAGCCCAGGCTCAGGCTGGGTACGCTCCAGGAGGAGAAGCTAGCCCTCTGCCTGTGAGTCCAGGTCTGGGGTCAGCGCTTTCTGCCTGGCACCCAGCCTGGAGCCCGTCCTCGGAAACGCCCCCGTGAGCTGTCTTGAGAAAAGTGCTGATCCCCATCGTCGAGGCCCTGGCCAGCCTGGGTGCAGGCGCAGGCGAGGGCCGGGCTGAGGGCCCAGTGGGGCTCTGAGCCACGAAGGATTGGTCCCGGCAGCCTTGCTGAGTCATGCTGCGGTTCCAAGGCTGCCACAGAATTTGCTGGATGAGGTTGCACCTGCCCTGTTGGTCATCCGGCCAGCTCCACCCCCAGGCTTCCCTCCCTGCTGGTGGTTGGTGGCCACAGTAGAAGTCCACAGTAGAAGAAAACAGGGCAGCTGTCTTAGAAGGGGCTTAAAACTAGATGTACATATAAGCTCCAGACAGGACAGGGACAGACCCTGGACCCCAGAAATAAGTAGTTTGGGGGTGAACAGGACAGACCCTCTGCCTCCCACAGAGTCCTGTGTGAGATCCTTCTAAAGTGCTCGTGCATTCCAGCAAGCGTGGGCTCCTTCTGTACTCAGGGAAAGCAATAAGGGAAATGGTCATGAAAATAAAAGATAATCAACAGGTAAGAGAGGAAGTATGAAAGGAAAATTCAAAATCGCTGGAAAAGAGGGTGGGGAAACCAAAAGGATGAATCAAAGGGTCCAAGGTCAAGTAAATGAGAAATCACGAAAGAATAGATAGATTTTAAAATAAAGCTAAAACACAGCTAACTAAAAGAATTGAAAGGTTAAGGTTCGAAGGTGAAACTAGTTAAAAATGTAAGTTAACTAAACTTAAAAGTTAGGAGGGAAGGGAAGGTATGGAGGTGGGTCTGTCCGCTGCAGCTGGACCAGAGGGACCCCCAGCACCCTGGGTCCCAGCGTGGGCATCCGGCGATCTCTTCCATTTCAGAGGGGATTTTGCAGCCTCCGCTGCTGCTCAGCTGCTCCGCCCTCTAGGGGCTCCTAGTACCTGCAGGCCGAGAACACTGACTCATTCCAGCCAGGAGGCAGGCTTCTCATGGCCCGAGTCACGCAGCCCTGCTGAAGGTGGCCTTGGGCCCCCCTATGCTCACGTGACCAGCTCCACGGACCTCTGGCCGCAGCTCCGGGGGGTGGGGGGGGGAGGCTGGCTTTGCCTCTCGTTTGCACCCTCTCTCTCGTCCTGAGAAATGTTCTTTGCAGTGCCACAGACAGGTCCTGGGCTTCCTGCTCTTTGTCCTCATCACCCACAGCGAATGTCTTTTGAGCTGCTGCCTCTTCAGAACATGGTGCAAGACCAGCCCCTGTGGCATTAACGGTCTGCTTGGGAAAGCTGCACGGGCACGCAGGGTAGGTGCCAGTAGCCGGGAGCCTGCGTGGGTTATGATCCGGCTTCTGCTTACTGTGTAATCCCAGGCAGTGCCATCTTTTTTCACAGCTCAGGGTTTCGCCTCTAAAACGAAAATGTCAAATCCAGGTGCTTCCCCAGCTCGGGTTACTTTTTTCTTTACTTTTTTTCCTTTTCTTTTTTTTTTAATTATTAATTAACATATAGTGTATCATTAGTTTCAGAAGTAGAGTTCAGTTGTCCCAAAGGCAAGGGAAACAAAAGCAAAAATGAACTATGGGGACTTCATGAAGATGAGAAGCTGTTGCACAACATCAGGGTTTCTTTAAAATGACGTTCGGATTGTAGTGTTAAACTGTCCTAAGAAACACATGCCCTCAAGATGTGTCCTTGGCTCTTTTTTTTTTTTTATTTAAGATTTTATTTATTTATTTGACAGAGAGAGAGATCACAAGTAGGCATAGAGACAGGCAGAGAGAGAGGGGGAAGCAGGCTCCCCGCGGAGCAGAGAGCCCGATCCCAGGACCCTGGGATCATGACCCAAGCCAAAGGCAGAGGCTTTAACCCACTGAGCCACCCAGGCACCCCTGTCCTTGGCTCATTTGAAACTGCGAGCTCATTAGACACTTAACCAGCGTCGTAACCTACAGCCAGTCTTGGCCTTGGCACACGTACCCTGAAATAAAACTTCCCCACCCCTCTACCGGGAGAGTGCTGAGAGCATGGGGCCAGCAGCCCGCCGACCATTATCCTCAGTGGGCTCACTGGTGAACATCCTTTCCTTTCCCTCCTGCGGGAGTCAGAATTGTTTCTGTACCGTGCACCTGTAAGTCCAACTGAATTGCCCCTTCTGGCAGGAGGAGGCTCTTCATAAAGACTTTGTAACTAAGTGGATCAGATTTCTCACGTGTCTGATGCTCAAGTTATCCTTGATTTTGTAACACATCAAAAAGCTGAATCTAGAGAGTAATTGTATGCTAATGAAGTAAAAAATAAGTTCGTTATTTCACTTTGAAATTTTGTTTCTGGAAAACCTTCTGAGATTCTGTTTCAGATGGTCTTCGGCTAAATCAGTTTTGAAACTGCTGAGCTTCTCCTTCTCAGGACTTTGCAGGCTCAGTTTGCTGATCAAGGGTCAGGAGAACATGGTCCAGGGCTTGAAGATGTCATTGAGCGATGTCATGGGAAGATGGACTGAACTGGACTCTAGGAAGGAGAGCAGGGCTGAGGGACAGAGAGGGAGTCCTTCCTGGCAGTATGGGACCACCTCTGTACTTTGCTAGCAGGGTCTGTCTGGGGCACCATCTTCACTTGATTGCTTATGCCTGCCTGAGGGCAAAGCGATAGTGCTCTGATCTACTTGTAGTGTCTGCATTGGTCAGAGGATTCGAAAGTCAGGACACCAGGCACTATGTTGCCATCCCTGATATGGACAGACATTCTCTCTGTTGTTTTTAGGATTCCCGCCAGTGGTCAGCAACCCTGCAAAAAAATAAATCTGGCCCACCAGCTGTATTTGTGTCACCTAGGAATTAAGAATGGTTTTTTTAGAGGATTTTAGAAAAATGAAAAGAACAATATTATTATTCCATGACATGAAATTATAGGAAATTCACATTTCATTGTTCATAGAAGTTGTTTGATGGGAACACAGCCAAAGCTCATTTTTCTTCATCTTGTCTGTGGCCACTTTTGTGCAACAATGACAGAGTTGAGTAGTCATAACAGATGAGATGGCCTGCAAGCTTTAAAGATTTACACCGGTGGTTGACAGAAAAGTTTACTGACCCTTGATTTGGAGCAGCATATGGGAATAGGTGGGAGAAGTCCCTGATGCGGTCATGGGGGGTGACCTGTGCACGAACCCTGCCTGCCACCAGCTCTCATTGCCTCTCTGGCTTCTCCATCTGCTGGAAAGGCATATGGATGGATGACCTCTTCGATGCAGAGAGTTCATGCTTCGGTTCCATTCAGGGGCCTCTTTGTTCTTCCTCCACATTTTGTAATTTCGCTTTAAGGACACACTGAAGGGACGTTTGGACTTTAGGCTCTGTAGGTCCGGAAGCTGGTTCTGAGACCTTCATGTCTAGGGACTCCTTTGGCTGAAAGGCCATAGAGGAGTTAGCAAAGAGTAGCTTTTGGGACCCAAAGCTGTCCACCACCCCTCCCCTTACCCCGTACAGTGACCCACGGCTGCCACAGCTCTGAGCTCCCTCCGTCCTGAAGGCTTCACACCCCAAGAGGAAAGCATCCTCTGCTTCCTCAACTCCTGATGGAAGGGAGGGCTCTGACTGGCTAGCTTGTATCCCAGGCCTTTGCCTGGACCCATCAGTAAGACCACATGGGTGAGGTACAGCACTTGGCCCTGCCCAAGTCTTGGGCGAGAGGTTGGGGCTCAGTGTTGGGCACCGCCACCAGAACCCTGAGTTGGCATAGGGAAGGGCCTGCTTCCATAGGGAGGCAGATGCCATCTGGGCGGGTTGAATAATAAAGGTCCTTATCAGGGCTCTTCAGGATCCAAGAAGGGTGGGTACAACTAGACAAGGCCCTCCCCCAACAGTTAGAGAGATAGACTTGTTGCCAAACTTCAGCGAGAAGCGCCCACTGGCCTAGACTTGGGAGGAATTGGGGGCTTCGGGCAAGGGGCCCTGACTGTGTGTCGTGTCCTGTTGTAATGGGGACAGGGCAGCGAACGAGGTTGAAGGAAATCCCTGCTCTGGGAGCTGGTGTCGGGAGGCATGAGAAGAGCGTCCTTGTCGTCATTGTCACACGCATTGATGGCGGTGGCTGCTGTAGCTCCTATTGCCAAACCAGGTGGGTGCCCAGGCTTGTGTCTGAATGGAGGTCACAGGTCTGGGCCTCAGGGCCTCAGGATTTCCCTCAGCTCCTTTACTCTCAGATCGCTCTGCCTGCAGAAGCTTCTTCGGAGCAAGTCTCATAAGACAGGAGGCTAACAGGGGCACACAGCAGGGCCCTGGGGGGGCGGGGGGTGTTCCTGGTAGTTGCTGCCAATCCTTTCTGGAACGGGGTGGTGTGTAGATGACCATGCGGTGTGGGGGGGCGGTGAGGCACCCTTGTTCAGAGATGACCTTCGTGACACCCAAATGTGAACCCTGCTCCATGACCCGAGACTTTGACCCTGCGCTGTTTCTTCCTTCATTCAGCAAATGTTTACTGAGCACCTGCTTTGTACCAGACTTTGTTCTAGGTGACGGAGATAGAGCGGGAAATAAAACTGACAAGGCCTCTACCCTCATGGCTGCTGTTCTGGTCTAGCGAGGACACAGACACACAGGGCTTGGTTGGGAGAAATGACACTGATCCGGGTGACTGGCTTCATATCTAATAATGTAAAGAGGTTGAATTGTCAGCATTTCTAGAACAAAATGCAGTACCTCTGTGACAGGACAGAAGAAACACCAGATAGAAAAGGAAGTATTGGTAAATTGGAATTTGATTGAAACTAAGATCCATTCATTGAAAGACACCATCGAGAGAGTAAGAAGACACGACATAGAATGGAAAAGGGGTTTGCAAAAAGGACTCTGGAGGATGATAAAGACATGAAAAGATGCCGGAAAGAGGTCGTCGGGGGATTCTCCCGCCCGTTAAGCGGCACCCGGCTTCACTGCTCATCAAGGAATCGTGAAGTAAAAGCACACAGAGGTAGCAGTTTGCACCCTGCATGTGGGATAGCCGCACTGACCAGGAGTGACAACGGATTGAGCTGACCGGAGGAGAGTGCCCCGTCTGGCGCCGCCCCCTCCTGGTGAATCCCAGAAGTGCGGACCGGCCACGCGGACGTTAAGTGTCCGCAGCATCGTGCCTCCGCATACCCAGAACCAGCCCAGCCCCGGTGCCCACCACGGGGCGTGAGGCGGCTCCCAAAACACGAGAGCTGCCGCAGCGTGTGCCTGCAGAGACCAGTCTCACGGCGATGAGGGAGGCGGCCAGACCTGGGAGCTGACCGCGCCGGACCCCACGTCCTCAAGTTCAAGAAGAGGCTGAGCCCACCCAGGTCCCAGAGGTCAGGCAGTCTCTCGGAAGCCTGGTGCACCTCGGGATGCTGAGCGCTGAAGATCTCACATCTCAGCCATTCTTTTTTCTTACGATCTGTAAGGGGGGGTGAGGGGGCCATAGGACCTCGGGGGAGCGGACATTTGAGGTGATGTGAAGGCCGCAGCTAGGCTTCCCGGGGAGCGGTGGTTTTGATGATCCTGAGGAAGAGGGGGAGAGAGGGGTGCTGCAGAGTCCTGGAGGACCTGGCTGCCACCACAAGGACTTTGGGCTTCGTGCCCAGTGAGGTAGGCAGCTGTGACTTGTCCACCTCTAATGCCGAGGGGAGGAGGGCTGGCGAGGGAGCCTGGAAGGCCCACTTACCAAGGCTCTTGGCCCCAAGCCGGCCGCAGCAGGGCCTGGGGTGGGGGGGTGGGGTTCTCCAGAGAGCTCCTAAGGATTAAAAATGACATCTCAGCACTTTGGCAACTAAAATTGTATGGCAGCGGATGTGCCGTCTGAGAGAGGATACCTTTCAAAGTCCCCATCGTCCTGGGGCCCTGTCCCTCTGTCACGCGCGCCCAGTTCTGGGCCATCCGCGCCCCGAGCTCACTGCACCAGAGACGCGTCAGGCGCAGGATGGCCACGTGGCCTTTATTCCTCGGTGACACCCTTATTCCAAAGGTTTGTAAGAGGAGCCCCATTGCTCCCTGTTCTTTCCTGTCTCCACCAATTTCTTAGCCCGATGGAGGGGAGAGGGTTTTATTACAAAACTTGCCACTGTATTCCAGCACTGGGGTCCTACTTCATGAGCTCCCTCGAGGGCCACGCGCATCCCGAGGCCCAGCCACCTTCACGGATGCCACAGATGCGCACAGGGGCGTGTGACCTAGACACCCCAGCCTTAGCATGGTGCACAGCACACTCTCCACACCCATTAGTGAGCAGCAGAATGACTGTAGTGGGTCAACTGGCATTTCTAGAAAGTGAAATAGTGGAGGAAACAGAGTTCATCTCACTTAGCAAAGGCGACCACGCGCGGGGAAACTTCTGGTACTTTACGGGTGCAGGTGCGTGTCCTGGATCAGAGTGAAAGCTGTGACTCCCACCGTGCATCCTGGTCAGAAGTATGATGAGAGTGCTGTCAGGGTGAGAAGGGGGAGCTCTGAGAAGGTCAGGGGGACAGCAGGACGCGTGCAGGTGGGTGAGTGGTGGCTTGCGGCCCCTGTCTCCCTCTCCCCGGCAGAGCACCCAGTGCCTTCTGATACCAGTTCTCGTTTTCAGAGACATGCAAACAAGCTCCAGTTTTCTGTGGCCGAGCCACCCACCAGCCTGTTCGAGCAGAGAAGGGAAGCCTGCTACTCCAGGGGGCATTTCAGAGTTCCCCTGCTGGATGCTCCAGATGTCATGATTGCCTTAAGGAGCAGCTTTGCCAGGACTGCGGGTTCCCAGAAACTTTGCTCGTTCGGGGTTTCTGGCATATCACGAGGCCCCTGGTGCTCCTGCTGCAGCTGGGGTCTCCTGAGCTGCGGGCCGGACAGACAGGAGCTGGAATCTGGTCCCTGCACCTTGTTGGCTTTGGACAGCCATCACCATTCAGTCCTTGCTCTGGGCTGGACACTTGACACACATGTTCCCAGCAAGCCCTGCCCAGACACAGCCTGCCTCGGGCCTCTGCCTTCCAATCT
This sequence comes from Potos flavus, assembly GCA_028534135.1. NCBI lineage: Eukaryota > Metazoa > Chordata > Mammalia > Carnivora > Procyonidae > Potos > Potos flavus. The sequence goes on from CM052898.1 coordinate 5,962,175, forward strand.
TTCATCCCAGTGCAAAGCGGGGGTGCCCACGCTCAGCGAGTGTCAGCCTCCCCCTTCCAGGTTGCGTTTTCAGCACATCCTGCCCTGGGTTGGGTCCAGCTGGTCACAGATAAGGGAGGGCAAGCCTTGGAGCAGAGCCTCGACCAGGTCACCGGCTCCCAGACCCCCCAGGGCAGGGTCCATGTCTTCAGGCTGATGGAACAGAAAGGGAGACTGAGCTTGTAAGGGTTGGGTTCTCCCGTGTGCCAGTCCTTGAAACGCCTGCTCCCTCCCTTCTCAGGCAGACCCAGGAGTGATGTCCCCTCTGAGCGCCTGTCCCTAGACAGAGCCAGGCCTGGGTGTGGCACAGCCTGGTGGCCAAGTGCATGGCTCCTCTGAAAGTGAGGCCCAGGAGACAGCACTTGAGACCCCGCCACGTCTCAGGGCCGCTCGCAGTGCATCTTTCCTCTGCTTCCTTGTGGAAAACCAGTGCTTTCCCAATGGCAAGGACTAGAAACACTCTCGGGTCTTCCATTTGGGTCTCTCTAGGGGGCATCTGTCCTCCACGGGGTTTTGCCAAATTCTCTGCAGTTCATGGCTCCTAAGTGCTACCTGCGAGAGACATGCTTGCAAAACTTGCAGAAACTGGTCTCTCTCTGAGAACTGGCACTTACTGCTCCCGATATAAGGAAACTGATTTTTGCATCGTACCTAAATGTAATTGTGATTCTACCTCTTTTGAGTGCCGAGGCTTTGGCTGCACGGCATGTAGTGATGTTCCCTCCAGGAGCTGGGGGGATTGGGTGAGGGCAGAGCCTGGATTCAAATGCATCCCTGGCCCCTCTGGGCATGTTTCCCTCTCAAGAATGTTCCGGAACTCCCAGGACAGTACATGTACAGGAGATAACTCCTGAGCACTTCTCATTTCTCATTCCTCAAGCAGTGGGTGGTGGCCAAGGGGGGGGCTCCCCCAGCGGGCGGGGCCTCTGAGTGACGCCCACTGTGTCCCGCCTTGCAGTAGTAGTGGACGTCAGCTCAGCGAGGTGTTCATCCAGCTGCCCTCCCGCAAGGAGCTGCCCGAGTATTACGAGCTCATCCGCAAGCCTGTGGACTTCAAGAAGATAAAGGTAAGCGTGGCATAGGATGTGGGAAGTGTGCCCACATCGGTGTTTGGGGAATCTGACCCAGTACCTTCTGCATCTGGGCGCTACTGGGTGTATGGCACAGATGACCCCGGAGCAGACTGGGCAGAGCCTGGGCTGTCAGACCAGGGACCCAGTCACAGGCTCTTGGGGTTCCTCGTGGCCTTAAGGGGGTCTTAAGGCTGTGTTGGCGGGCAGCCAGTGTTTGGGGCTGCTTCAGGGTTACCCAGGACCTAGGCTTCAGCGGTGCAGCTCTGTGTTCAGTGGGCCTCGGCTCCCAAGTCCGTATAGAGGTGCCCAGAAGACAGGGCCATGACCTAGTTAGGCAGAGGGACTCTGGCCCCAGGGTCCCAGGCACAGGCCAGAGTCCTAAGGTAAGGCTGCTTCTCCCACCACCCACAGGAGCGCATCCGCAACCACAAGTACCGCAGCCTCAATGACCTGGAGAAGGATGTCATGCTGCTGTGCCAGAACGCCCAGACCTTCAACCTGGAGGGCTCCCTGGTGAGCAGGCCCCGGGGGGGGGGGAGGGGAGGACAAGCACTCCTGGCTTTTGCCACCTTTACAGTGAGGCTCCAGTTCAGCAAGCTGCTTGCTGTGTCTTAAATTGACTGATTAAGGGGCATCTGGGTGGCTCAGTCAGTTGAGTGTCCAACTCCTGATCTCAGCTCAGGTCTTTTTTTTTTTTTAAGATTTTATTTATCATTTGAGAGAGCACAAGCAGAGAGAGAGGGAGAAGCAGACTCCCCACTGAGCTGGGAGTCTGATGCAGGGCTTGATCTCAGGGTCATGAGTTCAAGCCCCGCATTGGGCTTCCCGCTGGTGTGGATCCTACTTTATTTACTTAATTATGTATTTATGTGTTTATGTATTTATGTATGTACGTATTTATTTATTTATCTATATCAATTAATTAAAGATTTTATTCCTTCACCTGACAGAGAGATAGCACAAGCAGGCAGACGGAGAGAGAGAAGCAGGCTCCCCGCTGACCAGGGAACCTGATGTGGGGATCGATCCCAGGACCCTGGGATCATAAACTGAGCCGAACGCAGCCGCTTAACCAACTGAGCCACCCAGGCGCCCCAGGATCCTACTTTAAAAAACAAACAAAGGGGTGCCTGGGTGGCTCATTCAGTTAAGCGTCTGGCTTCAGCTCGGGTCATGATCCCAGGGTCCTGGGGGGTCCCACATAGGGCTCCCTGCTCAGCAGGGAGCCTGCTTCTCCCTCTGCCTGCCCCTCCCCCTGCTTCTGCACTCGCACGCACACGAGCTCTCTCACTTTCTCTCTCTCTGACAAATAAATAAAACAATAGATTGATAAAAGAATTCCCAACCACTTAGAATATTTTGTCAATTATAAAAGCAATGTATTCCTTACTAAAAGAAGCAGAAAGAACAACAAGCGGATTAGAGGAAATAAACTCAGTCCGATCCATCCAGAATGACCCTGTGAGCAATCTAGTGTCTGTTGGAATTTTACTTTGAATTCACTAGGGACTTCTGGAAAGGAACCGTGTGGATGCGTCCTTTCCCCGCAGTGAAATTAACACACACATATATATAACCTCAATTTAGCAAACTTTTCCTAAGTGTACTTAGGATAGATGCTTCGTGGAAAAGAGATTTTACAGTCCTTAATTTGGGGGAAATGCTGCCTTAAACAAGGGACATGCGTTTCCAGCACTACTGCACACCTTTTCAGAGCCTTTAAAAGCATATACTCGGGGCACCTGGGTGGCTCAGTGGGTTAAAGCCTCTGCCTTCCGCTCAGGTCATGATCTTAGGGTTCTGGGATCGAGCCCTGCATCGGGCTCTCTGCTCAGCAGGGAGCCTGCTTTCCTCTCTCTCTGCCTGCTTCTCTGCCTACTTGGGATCTCTCTCTCTCTGTCAAATAAATAAATAAAATCTTTAAAAAAAAAAATGACATATGCTCATTGGGATTCTTCAGAGGGAGGGAGGAACTTGTAGTCGTTCCTAAACTAACACATCCACACTTTTCTCTGCGTCTCATGTTCTCTCAGGCCCTGATTGGGAAAGGGTTACTGAGGGCCCTCTGCCCTGCACAGGCTGTCCTGGCCAGAGTGCAGGGCCAGTGGCCCCCATCAGGCCCCAGCCCACTCAAACCCCACGTGTCTCCTTCCAGATCTATGAGGACTCCATCGTCCTGCAGTCGGTTTTCACCAGCGTGCGGCAGAAAATAGAGAAAGAAGATGACAGCGAGGGCGAGGAAAGTGAGGAAGAGGAGGAGGGCGAGGAAGAAGGCTCTGAGTCTGAGTGTGAGTCCCAGCGGTGGGTGGTTGGGCAGCCAGCATCATGGCCAGGCCGCTCCCAGCCGCCCCGGACTCAGCTTGCCGTACTCTCCCAAGCTCACGTCTTTCTTTCTTTATCCCCCTCTTTCTGGTCCCTACCCCAGCCCGCTCGGTCAAAGTGAAGATCAAGCTGGGCCGGAAGGAGAAGGCACAGGATCGGTTGAAGGGGGGCCGGCGGCGGCCGAGCCGCGGTTCACGGGCCAAGCCGGTGGTGAGCGATGACGACAGTGAAGAGGAGCAGGAGGAGGTGAGCCCCCAGGGCCGTGGCGGCGGGAGCAGGTGGCCGGTGGCGGTCCTGTCTTTGGAGCTCTGTCCCTGTGCCAGGTCTTGGACCCTTCTGTCACGGCCTTGGGAGGTTCAGTGCCCTAACGCCCCACTCCACAGATAGGGAAACTGAGGCTTAGGTGAGGCTCGGTGCATAACTCCAGACCAGGTCCGTGTGACCCTAGTGAACCAGTGCTCTGAGGCCGGTGGGCGCAGTCGCCTCTCCAGCGCACCAGGGCCGCCATGCTGAAGGCAGCGGGGCTGGATCTGTGTCAGAGTGGGGTCAGGATGCACCGGGACAGAGGAGGCCACCAGACAGGCCCCCATCTGTCACCCCAACAGACCCCGCCGCCTCTGTAGCTGACGCTTTCAAGCTGCCCTCGCCCTGGGTGACACACAGGCTTCGCCCCCGGGCCTCTGCTCCCGGCTCCGTTCTGGCCTCTGTAGGAGGATTTCCAAACAGCGGTGGATAAAAACAAAAATCAAAATCTCGCGATCTAAAATTACCAAAAGGTGCGGAACAGATCCCGTGAGTGGTGCCATGAGTGGGGTCTGGGTGTCGCCTCTGGCCCAGAGCAGGCCGCAGTCCTTGTCCACCAGGGAGGAGCGGCAGGAGCATCAAGCCCACGGTGGCCAGCTTTGTGGGTGTGGGGGCTGGTGGCCCCCTGGCTGGGGCCTCGGTGTCCGGCCCTTCCCTGCTGTGGGAGCCGGGCGGTTCACTTCACTTCAGAGCCTCAGTTTCCACTTCTGGAAAACAAGGAGGCCACGTGGATTTCCAGGGGCCCGGCTCCCGGCGGAGCTCATTGAGTGCTGTCCCAGGGTTGCTGTTTTTCTCCTGCAGCCATTTGCAGTAATAGCAAAACCTGGGAGCTCGGAACAAACCCGACCATAGACACGATAACCTGGTGAGGACATTACTGATGTCCTGGCCGCGGAGGGCTGGCCTGTATTTCTGGAGGGGAGAGTCTGGGCCGTAAAGCTCCCCGTCTGCCCGGTCCTCATGTGGCAGAGCGTTCCGTGGCCCTTGCCAAGCTGTTTGAAACATTTGTGCAGGAGAACGAACATCCTACAGAGTCAGGAATAACCGTGGTGGTCTGGAAGCCACAGGCCAGGGGCACAGGGACAGGCACGGCGTGGTGGGAGGATGCAGAGAGGGCCCAGCGAGTCTCCCAGATCCGAGGAGAGTCCTTGTGGGCACAGGGGGCCAGTCCTCGGGAGAGCAACGACACTGGGATTTGGCCACGGCGCCAGGGGTGAAGCCAAAGGTTGCCGCGCCTTCGGCCTTACAGTGCCCCTCGGCTGCCCGCTCCCCCCACCCCAGCAAAGGCAGTCAACAAACGTACTTAGCACCTGGGTAGGCCCCAGTGGGGAAGCCCTCGACGGTGGGGCTGACCGTGCTCTCTCCTCCTGTCCCCCTCCAGGACCGCTCAGGAAGTGGCAGCGAGGAAGACTGAGTCACAACATTCCAGAGTCTCGACCCCGGGCCCCTGGTTCCAGAGCCGAGGCGGCGTAGCCCTTAGGAGTAACGGGTAGCAGCAGATGTAGTTTCAGACTGGGGGTAAAATGTATAAACGAAAATCTTCCATATTTATGCGGCAGAGAAGATGTAGGACTGTTTGTGTCCGGCCCTGTCCCGGCATCAGTGGCGTTTGTAACAGCATTAACTGCTGGGGATGGGAGTCCTGACTCGGGGAACACGCGACACCCGCTCGTCTTTCCTCTCCCGGCAGTACTGTTGTGGCCACAGTTGGGAGTCACTGTAGTTTCAGCCGTGGATGCACGTGTGTGGCCGTCCACCCCTCGTACTGTATTTTATGGGACAGGTCAGACTCGCCGGGGCCGGGGGCTGCAGGCCCGGCGGGGGTATGTCAGTGTCACTGGATGTCAAACAGTAATAAATTAAACAGACAACAAAATTCATGGCCTTGCCTTGCGTGGTGGACTCATTCCAGGCTCCCCGTGGGGTTGCCTATGCCTTGGGGGCCACGTCCTCCTCCCATCACCGCATCCCATGGGGGTCTGTTTCATAGGGGAGGACACTGAGGCCCAGGCAGAGGAGAAGGACCTGCCCGGTCCTCACACCATCTGATCTCCAGCTCGGGCTCTTGGCCCTGCTGGTGCCACGGCCATGCGGGGAGCAAGCAGCTCGGTCCCTTCCCTGCCTGCAGCCGAGGTGGGGTCAGGGAGACAGCCACAGAAATGGGCAGGGGCCACACGGAGGTCAGTGTTGTGGCCTGGGAAGCCTAGGGCACTGTGGAGCTCTATGTACTGACATGAAAGTCTCCAAGATAAGTGTATTTTTTTTTCAAGATTTTATTTTTTGTTTGTGAGTGAGAGAGAGCACACAAGCGAGGGGGTAGCAGCAGGCAGCAGGAGAAGCAGGCTCCCCACTGAACAGGGAGCCCGATGTGGGACTCGATCCCAGGACCCCGGGATCACAACCCGAGCCGAAGACAGATGCTGAACCGACTTAGCCACCCAGGCATCCCAAGATATGTATGTTTTTTAAATATATATTATTTAAGATGCATAAAGACGTGGGCACCTGGGTGGTTCAGTCGGTTAAGCATCTGCCTTCAGCTCAGGTCATGGGATCGAGTCCTGTATCAGGCTCCCTGCTTCTCAGGGAGCCTGCTTCTTCCTCTCCCACTCCCCCTGCTTACGTGCTCTCTCTCTCCCTGTCAGATAAATAAAATAAAAAATCTTTAAAAGAAATAAAGATATGTCGGTACACATTAAAAAAAAAAAAAGACTTTCTGATCTAACTCTGTAGGATCCGCCTCCCCCACAGCCTGTAGCTGCTGACGTTTCTGCGCAGACTTTGGGTTTTGTTTTTAGGCATCTTCCCCGAGGAGTTCCCCTGGTCGGCCTAGCTTCCAGGTCAGCCGGCGACGGCTCGGGCTTTGTGCTCAAACACCTGACTCGCTGAGGCTCCGCGCCAGTGGCCCCGTGCTCAGGCAGCTTGCGAGTTGGCCCTGCCTCGGCTTCCCGCCCCTCTCTCTTCCGTTTTCTCAGCGCACGCACACGGCCTGCCCTTGGGCGGGTTGCGTGGAACTGCGGGTGGACGGGCCTCTCTCCACCTCTCCCAAGCATGCGCGTAGCCTTGCACGTGCACGCAGCTTTCCGGCCCCTTGCTGATATGTGGGGCCAGCTGTGGCTGTGTCATTCTCTGGGCATTTCAACCGCTGACTAGTTCACCATTCTGTTGCAGCCAGGATCCCAACCTTGGCCTTCACCGTTCATCCCACCCTGAGAATCCCTCCTATTCCCAGTATGCTGCGACTCAGTTCCAAAGAAAATACACTCCCTCTGGCAGTGACTTTCAAGTCCAGGCCTGGCTGGAGCGGCCTCAGGTAGAAGACCCCACCATCTCTCACCGTTCTGACCTGCCATCCCAATTTTCTTGATAAACCCTTTTCGATTTGTTGACCTCCCCGGATCAATCTCAAGCATCCTGAAATGGTTGTTTTTGAGAACTCTGTCTAGTTTTATCTTTGCTTTTAGGGAGTGCATTTGCCAAGATGCTCACTCACTCCCATCAGTTTAGAAGTCCACGTTTTTTTGTTTTAATGGCCTTGACTTTATTTCAATAGATAGGAATTTGTTTTAATGTTTGCAGGAAATCAGCTCACTGAACCCTTGATTTCAGGATATTCGGCATGAGGCCAGTTTAAAAATGAGTCCCTTGAGGGGAAAAAATGTACCCCTGGAATTTTGGTATGACAGGATGTCATATGATATATGTATTTGTATGATCTAATTCATTGGTGAATGGCAGAAAGATACAAAATAATATTCAATTATTGGACACGAGTTAATATATTTCACGCAGAACCTAGAGTTGGTGCCTCACAGTGTTGGAAAACAGCTCCTTCTGTGTTGTTGCTTTGTATGTGCCATCCCTATGTCCAAGGTCACCTCATGGCCCTAGATGGCTGCTGGTGCTCCATCTATCCATTCCATCTTCCAGCCATCAACAAGGAGGCAAGGGGGAAGAGAGAGGCCCACACCACCCCTTAAGAGACCCAGTCTGGAAACTGATCCATCACTCTCTTGTGCCCCTTGGCCACAACAGTCAAATGGCCACCTGTAGCTGCACAGTAAGCCCAAAGGTGCAGCCTTGCTTCTGGTGCCTGTGTGTCCAGCTGAAGTTACAGGCAAACAACTCCCTCGCTGCCTGCTTGATGGTGGTTATACCCAGTTTGCAGATGAGAAACCGGAAAAGAGAAGGGAAGCATTTGCCCCGAGGCTGCACTGCCAGTCCCAGAGCCACTATTTATTTGTAAAGCATTGCTCACCTTCCTCCCAGGTCCGGTGGTTGTGGGTTCCAGTCCTGACCCAACCGCTTCCAGGCTGTGTGACCTTGGGCTGCATTCTGTACCTCTCTGAGCCCACTGGGAGATGGGAAACCAAAAGGTCCTTGGGAGGGTCGTTCTTCCTTCTTCAGGCATTTCTGTATTTTCTATAGTAACAGTGAAAAGGAAGATAATTTCGGGAGCACCGGGGTGGCTTGGTTGGTTGAGTGGCCGATTCTTGGTTTCGGCTTAGGTCATGATCCTTGGGGTCACATCAGGCTCCGCACTGAGCCTGGAGTCTGCTTGAGATTCTCTCTCGCATTCTTCCTCGGCCCCTCTCCCCACTTGTTCTCTCTTTTTCTCTTTCTCAAATGAATCTTTTAAAAAAGGGAAAATAGGGATGCCTGGGTGGCTCAGTTGGTTAAGCGGCTGCCTTCGGCTCAGGTCATGATCCCAGGGTCCTGGGATCGAGTCCCACATCGGGCTCCTTGCTCGGCGGGGAGCCTGCTTCTCCCTCTGCCTCTGCCTGCCATTCTGCCTGCTTGTGCTCTCTCTCTCACTCTCTCTGACAAATAAATAAATAAAATCTTTAAAAAAAAAAAAGTCCTTTAAAAAAAAGAAAATAATTTTTATTTTAATTTTTTAGGGGGGAAATAATTTTTAAGCAAAAATAAATGAAGGTAATCCATAGGAGCTGGTGTTTGGCAGAACATCCACACGTGGTGACCCGGGGACACGTGGACCGGGATGAGGGTGAGAGGTCAGGGCTGCAGGCTTCCTGGCCTGGCTACCACATTGACTTTGGCCTAAGGTCACATAGAACCAGCTTGGTTCTTATGTAGACACTGGCCCCAAACCAGGCACCTCCCACCAGCCTGAACTCCTGCTGCTCCGGGTTATAGATCCTGCCTATTCCCTCCCCACCCCCAAGTCACCCTTTGCTCTCAGCACCCATCTATCTGGGTAGCGCTTTCCCCCCCAACTCTGCCCTCTGGCCAATGCCTTCCTCCCCCATTTCTCCCAATATCCCAAAGGGGTGGGGGACTTCGTGCTTCATTCCCATTTCACAGATGACATAGGTGGGGCTCAGAGAGGTAAGGCATTTGCTCAGTGCCACACATCCGAGCCCAGGTTTGGGAAACAGAAGAGTCCTCAGGGACCAGGACCAGCCTTGGGTCTAGAGGAGAGGTCCCGTATCTAGAAGGTGAACCGGCCCCGTGGAAAAAGTGGGGAGTTGAGCAATGGGGGACAGACCTCTGCATCCCCAGGGAGACACAAGAGGCCTCAGGAAGACGCGGTTGAGAATGTGCACGGAATGGCTCAAGGCTGGAATGTTACACTGTCCATGCGTAATGGGAAGCCATGAAATGCCCCGGCGTGGCTGGGCCTGGGAGAGGGGCAGTCGCTAAGAGTGTAGGCCCAGGGCATCTGGCTGGCTCAGTCAGTGGAACATGTGGCTCTTGATCTCCAGGTCGTGAGTTCAAGCCCCACAATGGGCATAGTTTACTTTTAAAAATAAAATTTCAAGAATAAAAAGATAATAGACCCTCCTATGTGACAGATGGCCACAATAGTATTTCCCATCCCATGTTCACTTCTAGAACCTTGCAATGCCCCCATTAGATTCCACTGGATATGTTGTCTAATACTCCTTCCCTGGCGTTGGGCTTGGGACCTGCTGGTAACCAGCAGAATCCAGTGGAGGTGACACTGTGACTGCCCATGGTGGGTCGTACAAGCCATCACAGCTCCCACCTCACTCGCTGGAAGACTCACTCCAGGGCACCAGCTGCCGGGAGGCTGCCATGTCGTGAGGAAGCCAACACAAGCCGGTCCTGAGAGACCACCAAGACCACGTGAGAAGAAAGAGCTGGCTGGCCAACCCCCAGCGTCCAAGGCTCTGGTCCCTAGCTGTGCGCACACGCCCCGCTGAGCCCTTCCCATATTCCCGGAACACTGAAAGCACAAGAGGGGACAAAAATGATTGTGTTTTAAGCCCCTCAACCATGGGGTGACTTCTTATGTACCAACAGGAACTGGAATATCCTAAAACAATTTTTCAAATGACATGGGTATAATCGACACTGAAAGATCTTTAGAGCATCGTTAAAGAGAGAAAAGCCCGCCCCACGGCAAAGTGTCCAGGAAGGTGCTGTTTTGGACACACAGGATCCTAACCATTGCCTCTGGACCACGTCGCTGCCACATGAATGTTTAGAGAAAGGTCTCTCAGGATACGCTTGGAACATGCTACGTCCTGAACGGCTGTCACCCCTCGGGGCAGGGGACAAGAGGATGGACTCGGGAGCTTCTCCAAGCTGGTGAGGTCCCGGACACCTGTCCGTTTTAAGAACCATTTCTTGGGAGCACCTGGGTGGCTCAGTTGGTTAAGTGTCCGCCTTCGGCTTAGGTCATGATCCTGGGGTCCTGGGATCAAGCCCCACATCGGGCTTCCTGCTCAGTGGGGAGTCTGCTTCTCCCTCTGTCCCTCACTCCTCTCTCACTCTCTCTCTCTCAAATAAATAAATAATAATAAAAAAAAAACATTTCTTAATGCCTCACCAATGTTTAATTCAGCAGAAGGTTTCTAGTTCATGTCATGGCCTCAAAGATTTCTACCACAATGAGGCCATTCATTTCTTCTGGAGCATTGATCCTTACGAGGTGGCCAAGGCCCAAATCTTCATGTTCCTACCACACGGGACTGCTCGTGTGTCCCCCTTCACAGGTGACCCAGTGGCCCTCAGCGGTCCAACTCAGCTGTCATCACTTTCCCCGAAGCTCCACCATCCAGCCTCAGGCTCAGCCCATTCCCCTAAGTAACTCTTCAATCCATCCACCTCTCCCTCCGCCCGTGGCCCCCACGTCGTCCAGCCGCAGCCGCCGTCCCTGGTGTGATCTTCTCCTCCCCGATTCCCCGGCTCCCACCCCCACTCCCTGCCAGGCTGTCCTTTCCACAGGGACAGAGGCATCGGAACTCTCAGCTCCTCAGTGCACGTGAGGCTCAGATCATCTGAGCCTGGCAACTCTCCAGCCGTGATCACTCTCAACCTAAGCCGCACTGAAACTTTCCACCAAACACACTCACAGGCCTTTCGCCCACGTGCCTCCCTCCTCTTGTAATGGTTCACCTAGCAAGTCCCCTTCTTCTGAGCTTCATCTCCAACGTTACTTTCCTGTCCCTTCTCTCCTTCGTTCACATTCAAGGGGTGCGAGCAGGTAGGCCCTCCTTAAGAGAATCCTAAAAAAGGTTTCTTTCCAAAGCATAGTCCCATGACACCCGTGAAGGCTTGCTGATCAGTGACAAACAGGAGGGGATGTGATAAAGATGAAGAAGTCAAGGGGCACCTGGGTGGCTCAGTGGGTTAAAGCCTCTGCCTTCGGCTCAGGTCATGATCTCAGGGTCCTGGGATCGAGCCCCGCATCGGGCTCTCTGCTCAGCAGAGAGCCTGCTTCCCCCTCTCTCTCTGCCTGCCTCTCTGCCTACTTGTGATTTCTCTCTGTCAAATAAATAAATAAATAATCTAAAATAAATAAATAAATAAAAAATAAAAAAGATGAAGAAGTCAAAACTGAAAAAGCAAGGCTAGCTTGTGGGGCACCTGGCTGGCTCAGTTGGCAGAGCATGTGACTCTCAGTCTCAGGGTCATGAGTTCAAGCCCCACATTGGGCATGGAGCGTACTTAGTAAAAAAAAAAAAAAAAGAAGAAAGGAAGAAAGAAAGCCTAACTTGTTTGCTGAAAAACACTTTGAGAAACTAACGGAAGTTTTTGTTTGTTGTTTATCTTTAGAAGCCTCACAAAGAAACCGCAAAGAAATATGAGTGCGTACGTGGAAATAAAGGATTTAATCCTATGAACCTCCATGTAAATGGAAATTAAAACAGTGATGAAACACTTCATTATTATATTTTTTTATTCGTTGGCTTAGCAAATTGGCAAAGATATGGTAAACGAGAACACACCATGTTGGCGAGGTGGCGGGGAGATGGGCTGTCATGACAGCTGCTACACCCGGATATGACTTCCTGAAAAGCAATTTGACAAGATGGCTTAAAAATATGTATACCCTGGGGCGCCTGGGTGGCTCACTGGGTTAAGTGTCCGCCTTTGACTCAGGTCATTATCTCAAGATCCTGGGATCCAGCCCCATATTGGGCTCCCTGCTCAGCAGGGAGCCTGCTTCTCCTTCTCCGTCTCCGCCCGCCCCCCCAGCTCAGGCTCTCTCTCTCTCTTTCTCTCAAATAAATAAATAAAATTAAAAATATCTATATGTATACTCTTGGGGCTCCTGGGTGGCTTGGTCGTTTAAGCATCTGACTCTTGATGGCTCTTGATTTCAGTTCAGGTCTTGATCTCAGGGTGGGTTGTGAGTTTGAGCTCCACGCTGGGCATGGAGACTACAATCAATCAATCAATTAATCAATCAATCCACACACGCGCACACACATCTTTTATTCAGGAATTTCTCTTAAGGAAATTACTAGAGATACAGTCAGAGAACAGGTATCATTTCCCTTGTTTGGGTGGGAATGAAAGTGCCAAACAAGGCAAGCAATATCCCATTAAGGTTCATCCAGAAGATACTGAGAAGCCATTAAACACCATATCAGGGGCATGAGAAAGGGTTTATTTTATTTATTTATTTATTTTAAAGATTTTATTTATTTATTTGACAGAGAGAAAGAGATCACAAGTAGGCAGAGAGGCAGGCAGAAGAAGAGGAGGAAGCAGGCTCCCCGCTGAGCAGAGAGCCTGATGTGGGGCTTGATCCCAGGACCCTGAGATCATGACCTGAACCAAAGGCAGAGGCCCAACCCACTGAGCCACTCAGGCACCCCATGAGAAAGGGTTTAGATATGACCCGAAGAGGGGGAAATGGGCTACAAATGGTATAGAAAAGTAAAATTCGAATTAAGTCTATAGTTTTATTAATCGTATTGTACTAATGTCCTAATGTTAATTTCCAGGTCCAGTAAAGTACTATGGTTATGTAAGATACCTAATATTACCTACCATCGGGAGAAGCTGGGGGAGACATCAATGGGACCACTCAGTATACTTTTTGTAACTTTTTGAGTCTATAATTATTTCAAAATAAGTATTTAAGAAATTGTATCAGTGGGGCTCCTGGGTGGCTCAGCTGCTGGGCATCTGCCTTTAGCTCAGGTCATGGTCCCACGGTCCTGAGGTTGAGCCCCATGTTGGACTCTCAGGAAGCCTGCTTCTCCCTCTCCCACTCCCCCTGCTTATGTTCCCTTTCTTAGTGCATCTCTCTCTGTCAAATAAATAAATAAAATCTTTTTAAAAAAAAAATTATATCAGCTAGGACAGTCTGCTGTAACAAACATCTCCATTGTGTAAGGGGTTTATATCAACAAAGGGTGATTTCTTTTCTTCACACGCTACCAGGTTGTGTTACTTAGGGTCCCAGGGTTATGGAGGCTCTGACTTGCCATGGGCCTCTACAGTTGCCAAGCCATGAAAATGACACTTAGAGCATCCCCCTGAATGTGACACTTGTGCCTAGTGTCCTTGGCCCAATGGAGTCATATGGCCGCTACTAGCTTCACTTGGGGACAAAAGGAGCAATCCTTTCGGGGCCTAGAAGAAGTTTAGTGAGTACCACACTGTGCATAGGAAATAATCCCATTTCATAAAGATTTACCTTATATCTATATATCTGTCAATCAATTGATCAATCAATATACAGTAGTTGACTGGATTAGATAAATAATATATACAGTGATAATCTTGAGTAGACTGTAGATGTCTCTTCTTGGTAATTTCTTTTTTTTTTTTTTTTTAAAGATTTTATTTATTTATTTGACAGAGAGAGATCACAAGCAGGCAGAGGCAGGCAGAGAGAGGGGAGGAAGCACGCTCCCTGCTGAGCAGAGAGCCCGATGCGGGGCTCGATCCCAGGACCCTGAGATCATGACCTGAGCCGAAGGCAGAGGCTTTAACCCACTGAGCCACTCAGGCGCCCCATCTTCTTGGTAATTTCTAAGTCTTTCTAAGTTTTCTACTTTCCTAAAGTTTTTACATTTAAGCATGTGCTGTAATCCAAGGTAATGACCAAAATAGATGGAATTTAGATCAACCTCAGAAGAATAGTCTTAAGTAGGAGATGATGAGGATGAGAATTTGAGGAAGTAACACCAGTGTTTTTCTAGTCCCAGTCATTTGTGATTTCAGTTTTAATCTGAGACATTTTATCAAGCGCGCTTCTTGTTTACAAATGACATAAACCAGCCTGAGTGGTTTCTGAATCCAAAGAACAATGAGTGCTGGATTCCTAGCGTGGCTCTGGAGTCAAAGTCCTGGGTGTGAAAATACGATTGGCCGATTCCAGGTCACATGCTCACGTTCTTGTGCAAGGGATGCTGGGAAAGCTAATATCTAGCCTTTAGAACTTCAAAAATTGGAGGTGGGAGCGAGATCCACAAATGCAGGAACAAGGTTCAGATGCTGAATAGACAAAATAAACTTGGGGGTGGGGGAGGCTATAGCTTGGAAGAAGGGAAATCAGCCCTACCACCAACTTGCTACGTGACCTTGGGCAAACCCTTTTCCTTTTCTGTGCCTCTATTTCTTTGTCTCTTTGTTAAAGGGGGCCTGAGTGATTTTGCCTATATTCGCTTATGAAGCAGACATTTTATATCTTTTTTTTTTAAAGATTTACTGGGGTGCCTGACAGCCAGGGTGTGGGCGGCCTGGAAGAGGGCTTGTGAGGCCATGCAGCCCTTGACTTCCATCCCGAGACCAAGGCTCACCAAGGCTGACGCAAGAAGCTGTGGGAGCCAAGGTCACATGTGTGGCTTGGAGGTTTTCACAATATTTGGGGTTTTATTCCCCCTCTCATTTGTTTATTTCTCTTCTCTCCCTTCATTCCCTCTTTCCTTTCTTCCTAGATATTCTTTCTTTTCGTTTCTTTCTTTTTTTATTTTTAATCATGGCAAAATACACATCACATAAAATTTACCATCTTAACCATTTCAAGTGCAGAGTTCAGTGGCATTAAGGACATTCACACTGTTGTGCAACCATCATTACGTCGACTTTGAAAACATTTCCATCTTCCCAAACTGAAACTGTCCTCATTAAACACTAACTCTCCCTCCCCGTCCCCCCAGTACCCACCATTTTCCTTCTGTCTCCATAAATCTGACTCCTCTAGGGATGACCTGTAAATGGAATTTGTCCTTTTGTGAATGGTTTGTTTCACTTTTTTCTTTTTTAAGATTTTATTTATTTTAGAGACAGAGCAGGGTGGGGAGGAGAGACAGAGGGAGAAGGAGAGAGAATCTCAAGCAGACTCCCCGCTGAGTGCAGAGGCCGACGTGGGGCTCAATCTCACGACCCTGAGATCACGACCTGAGCCGAAATCAAGAGTCAGACATTCAACCAACTGAGCCGCCCTGGAGCTCCTTGTTCACTTTTTTTTGAATCACATGAATAGGACACATCCCTATTAAGGTGTCAAACACCGTAGGACACAGTGACAGACACTTTCCCACTTGCTTCCTGAGACTGGAACCCAGGGCTATTTGTGTCCGTACTTCGGACAGTCGGACAGTCGGCATGCAGTCTGGACGAGAGTCCCACCCTCCACCCATCCTCGTTCCTGCCCACAACTGTCAATCAGTCTCGGTTCTTTAGGAGTTCTAGAAATTCACGGACACAGTCTGCTCTTAGCGATACAGCTGACTCGACCATCCGGGCGGGGAGATGCGAGCCCAGCTCCGCCCTCCAGGGGCTCATGCCTGGGAGGCCTCACACACCAGGCCTTTGTACACCAAGAGCAGACTGCTGGTAAAGGAAAGCCTGATCTTGACCTTTGGGTCAAGATCAAGATCAAGACCCCATGCCATCTCAGTTGCACCTTAAGTACCTTGCTCCTGCTCTTCCTTCTGCCCACATCGCCCTTCCTTCAGCCAGGTCCTTTTTGTTATTCAGGCCTTAGCTTAAATGCTCCCATCCTCAGAGACGCCTCCCTTCCTTCCCCATCTCGACCCAGCCCAGTGGTGTGAAGGACACGGCTAATATTATCTATCTTGCTCTAGGTGGTGGTTACACAGATGAGTATATATAAAATAAATCTATGGTGGGACCCCCTGGGCAGCTCAGTGGGTTAAGCGTCTGCCTTCGGCTCAGGTCATGATCTCAGGGTCCTGGGATCGAGCCCCACATTGGGCTCCTTGCTCAGTGGGGGGGCCTGCTTCTCCCCCTCCCTGCTGCTCCCACACTGATTGTGGTCTCTCACTCTCACTTGCTCTCGAATAAATAAATAAATAAAATCTTAAAAAAAAGAAAAAGAAGTCATAAAAAGAGGCACCTCCCACACTAGGCATTCCTTTTTGTGTTATCACAAATTTGGTTATGGACAATCACCTAGTTGATTTGTTTCATGCTATCTCCCCCACTGGAACCTCAGCTCCTGGAGGGGTGGGATCTTTGTCCTCAGCACCTAGAACGTTCCTGGGACAGAGCAGACACTCAAAAAGCTCGTTGCATGAGGAATAGCTACAAGGGAACGGAGACCCAGAAAGAAGTGATTTGTCCAGAGTCCCAGAATTGACGTCATTGAGACACAGAACTGACTTCCTGGCCAGATTTCCCATACCTGTGAAGCTTTCCAGGATCTTCCAGATCATTCCGGATATTCCAAAACCATCCAGAAAACTCTCCATCTGTGTGTGTTGTAGAAACCATGACAGGGCGACGACTGTTCATGACCGAACTTTCCAGAACTTTCCATTTCAGGATTCATGTGGATCGATAACTGGTGTGTGAGTTAAATATAAAGTATAACTGAAGAGGTGTAATCCCACTCTTGCCTGCTCTCCCAGCCCGCACCTCAATTCTTGCCCAGGCCTCTCTCCCATCCCCATCCCATGACCTATTCAATGAGTCATCTGCCCAATTACCACTTGGATCCAGCCGCTCTCAGCTCCCATGGCCTCAAATACTTCTGACTGCCCTGGAATTAGTTTCCTTCATTCGAAGGGCACACCAAGGCCTCGGGTGTCCATCCTGATTTTACTTCACCCTCCCAGCGTTCCACACATGTGCCGCATCCTTCAGCCAAGCTCTCTCCGTCTCCGCCTCGTTGCCTCGCCCGCCATTATTAGGCAGGTCTAGGTTGACAGAAAAATTGAGCGGAACATGCAGAGATTTCCCATGTACCGCTGCCCCCCCCCACAGGCACAGCCCCCCCACTATCAACAGCCCCACCAGAGGGGTGCATTTGTTACAATGGATGAACCCACGTTGACATGCCATTATCACCAGAGCCCATGGTATACATTACAGTTTACTGTCCATGTGGTATATTCTTTGAATTTGGACAAATGGATGACATGGATTCTATAATATAGAATAGTTCCACTGCCCTAAAAAACGTCTGTGCTCCACGTATTCACCTCCCCCACCCCTCGCCACCACTATACCTGGCAACCACTCATCGGTTTACCATCTTCATAGTTTTGCCTTTTCCAGAATGTCGTAGGCACCGTTGGAAATGTACAGTATCTTCTTTTATCAGCCCAGCTTCTTTCACTTGTTAGTACGCATTTATGGTTCCTACATGTCTTTTCATGGTGTGATAGCACATTTCTTTCTATTATGAATATTCCATTGGCTGGATGTGTCATGGTTTATTTAAGATTCCATTTTTTTTTTTTTTTTTTTTTGTCAGAGAGAGAGATCACAAGTAGGTAGAGAGAGAGAGGGGGAAGCAGGCTCCCTGCTGAGCAGAGAGCCCTATGCGGGGCTAGATCCCAGGACCCTGAGAACATGATCTGAGCTGAAGGCAGAGGCTTTTACCCACTGAGCCAACCAGGCGCACCCCTCATTGAATGACCTTGGTGCCTTTGTGAAAACTTATTGGACCAGATATGCAGGTTTATTTCTGGGCTATCTATCCTAGTGCATTGTCTGTGTGTCTGTCTTTATGCCAGTACCATATTGTTTTGATTTCTGTGGGCTTAAGTTTTGAAATCAGGAAGAGGAAGAACTCTGACTTTGTTCTTCAGATCATTGTGGCTATTTGGGGGGTCTCTTGAGATTCTATGTGGATTTTAGGGTGAGTTTTTCTATTTCTGCTAATAACATCATGGGGCATTTGATAAGGATTACACTGAATCTGTAGACTGCTTTGCGTAGTGGTGACACTTTAACAATATGAAGTCTTCTAATCAATGAACTTGCGATGTCTTTCCATTTATTTAACTTTTTAAATTTTTTTAAAGATTTTGTTTATTTATTTGACAGAGGGAGAGTGTGTGGGAGCACAAGCAGGGGGAGCAGCAGGCAGAGGGAGAAGGAGAAGCAGGCTCCCCAGCTGAGCAGGGAGACCGACGTGGAGCTTGATCCCAGGACCCTGGGATCATGACCTTGAGCCAAAGGCAGACGCTTAACCGACTCAGCCACCTAGGTGCCCCTGAATTTCACTCAGTAACATTTTTTAGCTTTCAGTTTGCAAGTCTTTTTTTTTTTTTCAAGATTTTATTTATTCGTTTATTTATTCATTCATTTATCTATTCCTTTATTTATTTATTCATTTAGCAAGCCCCTGAGAGCAGGGGTAAGGGGCAGAAGGAGAGAGAGAGAATCCCAAGCAGACTCTGATCTGGGCACAGAGCCCAGCATGGGGCTTGATCTCACAACCCCGGAGATCAGACCTGAGCCAAAGGCAGTCGCCTAACCCACTGAGCCCCCCAGGCGCCCCCATCTATTCTGTTTGGAAGCAAAGACTATCAGCCAGAGATCAGAGTTCTGCGTTATCAAAATCCCAACAAAAGTGGAATTGAGAAACAGTGCATCTCTGATGCAGCAGCCGTGCCAATGATAATTCCTCTTATTTTCGCTTATTTTCTTTACTCTTACCAGAGCCAGGCACCGGAGATAAAAGCCAGGGCCTCAGCTCTCACGTGGCTAATGGGCATCTGACGGAGATAACTGAGGGCCCAATCAAGTCAGGTCCTTGAAGGCACCAAGGCTCCCGTGATTACTCACCTTCTCTCTGCAGACTGCTGGGCCAAAGGGCAGCCTGCAGCTGGTATGGCTCACTTCTGCCAAAAGGCCAGGCGCCTCTGGGCAGAGGCCTATTCTGGTCTGAGCCTCCCCATGAATCAGAGGTAAAAACCGGGACAAGGCTGGCTGTCCACTGGAATGAGGCCTATGCAAGCCTGGCCACTTTCAAAGGAAATGGATTCTGTGGAAGGATTTGTGTTTGTTTGTTTGTTTGTTTTAAGATTTTATTTATTTATTTATTTGACAGAGAGAGAGAGAGAGTGATCACAAGTAGGCAGAGAGGCAGGCAGAGAGAGAGGGGGAAGCAGGCTCCCGGCCGAGCAGAGAGCCTGATGCGGGGCTCGACCCCAGGACCCCGAGATCATGACCTGAGCCAAAGGCAGAGGCCCAACCCACTGAGCCACCCAGGCACCCCTGTTTGTTTGTTTGGAAAACTAATATTTAGGGGCGTCTGGGTGGCTCAGTGGGTTAAGCCTCTGCCTTCGGCTCAGGTCATGATCTCAGGGTCCTGGGATCGAGCCCACATCGGGCTCTCTGCTCAGCAGGGAGCCTGCTTCCCTCCCTCTCTCTGCCTGCCTCTCTGCCTACTTGTGATCTCTCTCTCTGTCAAATAAAATCTTAAAAAAAAAAGAAAACTAATATTTATTACTAGATTGAAGGTGCAATACAGGTTTCCAAAAATGTGGCAGTGAGAATACCAGCATAAAAATGAGAAATTTCAGGGGGTGCCTCGGCCTATCAGTAGAGCGTGTGACTCTTGATTTTGAGGTTGTAAATTTGAGCCCCACATTGGGTATAGAAACGACTTAAAAATAAAATCTTCAAGAAAAGGGGCACCTGGGTTTTTCCATCAATTAGGCGTCTGCTTTCAGCTCGGGTCATGATCTCAGGGTCCTGGGATGGAGCCAGGGAAGGGGCTCCCTGCTCACCGGGGAGCCTGCTTCTCCCTTTCCCTCTGCCGCTCCCCATGCTTGTGCTTTCTTGCTCATGCTCTCTCTCTCTCTCTCTCAAATAAATAAATAAATAAGATCTTAAAAAAAAAAAAGAAAAAGAAACTTGGCCTAAAAACAACCTGAATTCATCATTGGCAATGTTACACGACCATTTCCGTGGATTATTTTTTAGTGCTTTCAAGGAAGAAGGTCTTCCCTGAGAGAGAGGGAAAAAAAAATGATGCAATCATAGCCAAAGTAAGTGCAAATCCATATATGGTGTTTATTGTGTGCCAAGCGTGGCTCCAATCACTTTATACACTTATGTATTAGTTTACTTATCACAATAACGCTGTGAGCTGGTTGTGAATGGAGGCTTGGGTCAATAGAAGGCAGAGAAATTAAAAACAGCACGATTCCATCCTTCTGGCAATATAGGACCATAGCCACACACACTCGGGACAGAAGGGACCTTGCGATTCCACAGGCAGGTCAAAGGGAGACCCTGTCCAGGCCTAGGCATCCCCGAAATGTTCTTTACTGAGCTTTTATGGCCCTTTTCCAGGCCTGCTCTGATGTTTCTGAGGAACTACCTTTGAAGACATACTAAGCTAAGTCTCTTCCCAGAAGAGAGCTCCTTCTTGGTAAACTTTTCCAGGCCTGCTGGGGAGAAAGGCCTCCTACCGCCACATGAATAAGAGAAAGCTGGGCTCACAACAGAAATTGAGCTTGTTAGGTATTGTGATTTTTCTGGAAGGAAATAAAACCTAGTGCTCTTAACTGACCCCCACCACCAAAAAAGTAGCATATGGTATTAGGGATGGACTTTGATGGTGACATTCGTAAATGCGGCAAAAACTCCCAGACTTTGCCCATCTTTACAAGTTTTCCCAGGTGAGGGGCACCTGGGTGGCTCGGTTGGTTAAGTGTCTGATTTCTACTCAGGTCATGATCCCAGGGTCCTGGGATTGAGCCCCTCATTGGGCTCCCTGCTCAGTGGGGAGCCTGCTCGTCCCTCTCCCTGCAGCTTCCCCTGCATGGGCACTATCAAATAAATAAAACCTTAAAGAAAAACAAAACAAAAAAAAATCCCACGAATTTTCCCAGGTGATTACTAATTATCTCATTTGACCCCCCCACATGGAATGTGCCAAGTGAGAGAAGCAAACATTATTTCCTCCCCTTTCTACATTTGAAAAGCTCATTTACTCACCCAGGGTCTGCCTGATTCCAAAGGTGGGGCTCTTAGCTGCTCTTTCTTACTCTGGATTAATCATCCTTTTTGTTTTTTTACACCCCCCCCCCCAAGGTTCAATTGTCCCCGTTCTACCTCTTTTTTGCCTCCTCTCAAGGGTTTCCCCAAAAGCCTGCTGAGAGATTAGTACATTCTGCCAACCTCAGTCTGTAAAACCTTAGAGAACTTTGCTCATTCCTGGGGGACCCCTCCAAGACTGCCAGACTCTTTACGGGGTTCAGGCAAGATTCTCACGGGTGCCTTTTTGGCAAGGGGCCTTGGAAACTTCATGAATCCCGAAAGGGACTCTGATTCTTTTTTTTTTTTTTTTTTTTTTAAGATTTTATTTATTTATTCATGAGAGACAGAGAGAGAGAGGCAGAGGGAGAAGCAGGCTCCTCACTGAGCAGGGAGCCAGATGTGGAACTCGATCCCAAGACCCAGGGATCATGACCCAAGCGGAAGGCAGATGCTTAACCATCTGAGCCACCCAGGAGCCCAAGATTTTATTTACTTATTTGACGGAGACAGAGAGAGCACGCACAAGCAGGGGGAGCAGCAGGCAGAGGGAGAGGGAGAAGCGGGCTCCTCCATGAGCAAGGAGCTGGATTTGGGGATCCATATCAGGACCCTGGGATCATGACCCCAGCCAAAGGCAGACACTCAATCCACTGAGCCATCCAGGTGCCCCAAGACTCTAATTCTTAAAAGCTGTTCTCCATCAGCCCTCGGTGATTAAGGCAATCAGGTTCAACTCTAGAAGTTGTTTTGTTTTGATTTTGCTTTGGGGGGAGGAAGCAGCAACCTGTTTAACATCTTCTCCTAAAAGAACAAATCCGTATTTATGTCCAGACCCCGAATGGATAAATTGATTTTAGAGATGTTTTTGTTCCTATTCATCCAAGTGCTGGATCCCACAAAACAAGATCAGTTTGGGGCTGAACGTTTGTGAAGATTTTATTTAAATTCTTCACCGAGTACTGTTTAGACCAATTCTGAAGAATCGTCTCAAAACCATATGGGATTAAACTCAGTTAAAATCTATATACGATTCCTAGAAAGGAAAAAGTAAAGTGAGAAAGGAGGGGGTAAAGTTTACCCCGTGTCTAGTTTTTCCTTTGGAGGCAGAGGGGAGATGGTCATGAGCCTATCAGATGATTTGAAAGCAAGTTTTGGAAAAGATTGGAATCCGAGTCAGGGCTTCACGGGTTAACTAGCCCTTGTCACATCGGCCGTTCGAAACTCCTCCTCTCGAAACTCCTCCTCCCGCAGTGAGGTGAAGATATTCGAAAATCACCCCACCGCAGACTCCTCCCCCTACAAGGAAACTCACATAGAAATGCTGCAAATGACTGGGGCCCCGCATGCATTTGCCACCCGATCGCTCGAAGCCCGGGTTTCCTGCACGGACTTTACGGACCGAGGCTCGGGCTGGCGCTTTCGAGGGCGGAGGCTGGGAGCATGAGACCCGCGGGCTGGGGGCTGTGCTGCGGCGCCGCCCTGCTCCTCGCAGCGATGGGGGCGGCAGGTAAGGCTGGCTCCAAGCGTCCGCGTGCGATGGGGTGACCCCCCAGAACTCGGGGAGCCCCTTGGTAATTCTAGGAGCTGCAGAAAATCACCCCATCCTTGTAAGATGTGTGGGAAAATGGCACGAAGTCCTTTCCAAACGGCTGGAAGGAGTATCGAAGGGATTGCGAGGGTTTGGGGATGTAGGGAGGTCACGAGAAGCGGGTGAGTCTTTCCCCGTAAGTCTCTGCCTGATGGGGGGACCCCTTGTCTTCTCCAGAGCGGGAACGGGGCTCTCCAGCCCTACGGAGGCAGGGACCCCCCCCACCCCCACCGAGTTGTTCTGGAGTGAGGACTACCAGGAGCTTGGGGGCTCAGCCGGGGGGGGGGGGGTTTTCCCTGCGGGCGCCCTCGCGTCCACCCGCGGACAGGAATGCCCCAGGCGGCTCAGGTGACTTTGTAACCCGCTAGGGCTCCCCTGGAGCCCTGGGTCCGACGCGGAGTTTCCTCACGGGTCCCGCACGCGCGCTTCGGCCCTCGGCCACCGCCTCCAGCCCCGCCTCCAGCCCCGCCTCCGGCCCCGAGCGCCAGTCCCCGAGCTCCCATTGGGCGCGATTGGAACACGCGAGCCTCGAGCCACTCCCCTTGGCCAATGGGGGGCGCCGGATGTGGCGGGGTGGGGGGCGCGGGGCGGGGCTGGGACACGGGCTGGGCGGGGCTCGAGGTGAAGCTGGGGACTCCCGCCGCCCTTGGTTCAGGTGAGGCGCCCGCCGGCGTTCCCTCGCGTCCTTCCGGGGCGCCTGTCACAAAGCAGGCAACGCGTCCGGGTCCCCCGAAGTCGCCTCCGCGAGCATGGGCGAGCCCATTTTGTCCTGCAGGCCGCTTTCGCTGCCCCGGCCTGGGTCGAGTTCACCTACGCGCCCCCAGGCCACCCTCAGGGCCTCAGTTCCTCCCGGAGCCGAAACGTGGCCCCAGAAACGCCCGCCCCTCCTGGTCGCCCCCGAAGGGAAATTCGCGGAGACCTTCCGCCGGGGCCGGGACCGGGAGGCGGCAACGTCGGACGGATCCCTCAGGGTGGCCTTTTTTTGTTCGGAAGCTCTGAATGGGTTTAGTGGCGCGGCCCGCAGGACGACGTTTCCTTTTAGCGGGTTTCGGATATTCAGACGTGGTGAAGAGACGAGTTGGTGCGCGGTCCTGAGTTTATCCAGTGGCTTTAACTGAGTTGCCAGAGGCATTTGACCTCGCCCTGGATGTGAGATAAATGGTTCTTTTCCTCCTTAGAACCCGAGCGGCCGCTAAAAGAATTGGGATTATCTGATAACGGGATTGCAGGAAACTTTTTGTATTGACGGCAGGGGAGGGGCGGCTTTGTGCGGGGAGCTGTGGCCTCTTGGAATTCCTATCCGTGACACATCGGTTTTCTCTGAGGGGAGGAAGGGAGGATGCTGCAGTGAGAGTTGAGTTGTTGCGATAACTCCGCCACCCAGTTTCGTGAAGAGGAGGGACTGTAGCTTGTCAAGAGGCATTTAGTTGACTTGTATTTCAAACGCTGATTGACTCCATCCCTAAGAGGAAATAATGGCAGTCAAGTTTTGAGCAAGATGTGGTTGCTTGCTTTAGTTTCCGCTCTCTCTGGGGTTCTGATATAACTGCAGGAGGAGGAGTTTCTGGAAGGGCCAGTGGGACGGGGCTGGTTAACCCTTGAAGCCTTGACTTGGATTCTAGTCTTGTCCAGAGCTTCTTCCGGGTCGGCTGCTTGATTTGTCCAATTTTGGTATTCCTTTGATGAGCTGTGCCCCCCCCCCCATTGGAAATGCACCTCCTGAAAGCTCTCTCTTTCGATTCTCTCAACTCTGATTTTTTCATCCCTAAGAGGAACTTATGACGGTGACATCTTGAGCAGGTTGTGTTGCTTTACTTCAGTTTTCTCTCTCACTGAGTGGCCTCCTATGTTCTCAAGGAAGCTCAGAGTCCTGATGTGTTCCCCAGAATTCTGAGAGCTAGCAGCTACTTCTCTGGTGTTAACAGCCCTGGCTGCCCGAGCACACTCCTTAGCTGTCTTTAAAGCATTTTGGAGGTAGAGGGGGCTGGGATTTCTTGTTCTTTTTCCTTGGAAATGAGAGTTATTGGAATCTGGACTGCATGCCTTCACTTAGCCAGATCAAAACCGCTTAAGAGTTGTGTGCGGAGTATCATGTATGCCCAGGGCACACCCAAATTCAGAAAAGTAGAGCATCTCGCTAAGAGCTGTGTCTGTTTCAGCAACACGCGCTGGGGAGATTCATTTGTCATTGCTGGGCACACTTTTCTTCCAGGGCATCACTGGAAAAAGGAAGAACTTATTTTGAGACTGTAGACCTTTAAGGGGAATTATGTGGATCATTCTGTCTTTCTAGGCTATTCCTTCTCTAATCTGTAGGGTTCCTCCCTTGATAAGATCCAAATCTAGATGCCTTTATTGCTTAGTGCTTTGATGGCCTTTCATATCCCTTGTTAAGCACAGTAATAGCATTCACACTTTCCCTCCCTGGGCTGTCAAGGACGTCACATTTGTTGATAAAACACTGTGGAGGTAACCAGCAATGAATAATCACAAGCCCTCCCCAAAGGAGCCGACACCAAAATCTTCCACTGAGATCATGCCTGAGGAAAATGCCTTGGCATCACCTAGTTTGGAAAAACACACTGGTAAATTAATTTGTCATTCGTATTCCGCTGAGTCTGTTAGCGCCAGCCATTTCTTTTTTCAAGGAAACAATTCTGTCTATAATTTTGATTCTCCTGAGCAACGACTATCTTCAGTAGCATGGGAAAGAAAACATCGAAAGCATTTACCACCTCATTTGCGTGCTGGAGAAAAAGCAGAACTGTGTATTCTCCTTTTGTGTTTCGATAACCTTGTTCCTGGCTTGTTGAGTGTAACAAGAGAGACTTGAAGGCTAGAGTTTAGAGATTTGGGCACTGGGGGTGGGGGTGTGTGTGTTTTCTGTGTAATTTTAGGCATCCCCAGCATGAGGAGATACTGATGGGGTGCTCCAGTTTGCTTTTACTGGAATGCAAACGAAACTGACAAGGAAAACAGAAACCTTGCTTCTGCAACAGGGAGGAAGCCCTGAGGTTTCTTCGGTGCTGGTGCTCAAAACAGTACTGATTCTGCCCTCTTGCTCACAACGGTGTTGTCTGCTGTGGGGACACCCATCTGATGTCCAGTCACTCGGCACTTGCTGTTCCTGATCTCTGTCCCCACTAGCAAGGCCATGGGATCGATTAATTTCCCAGCTGACTGTTGCCTGGCTGCACCTGTTAACAGTAAAATCCATTAGCTTTTTATTCAAACATTGTCCGGAGCTGTGGGCTAGCTATTGGATGATCTGTCCTGATCAAAAGTAAGGGTGGGGTCTTCTGTTGGTGAGGTCTTCGGCCATCTTTGGCTAGCAAATATTTGGAGAGCAGTTGCCAGGGGAAGATGTGATGTCCAGGGAAGGGGTTTTTTATTCTTTATCCCTCTTTAAAGAGCCTTAAGGTGTTATTACTATTTCCAGTCTTTCCGGTGACACGTTTTGTCAGTAAAATAGGGCTTTGTGAAAAGATTGGGAGGCCAGAGCGGTGGATTATGGTAATGGAAGTTGTGGTGCCCCAGGGAAGGAAGGTAGGACAGAAGCTCCTCCTCCGAGTTCCTCTTTGCCAATGGCCCTTGCCTGAACTTCCTTTTTAATTTTTTCTGAGAGTCCTGACATTCCAATTGCTTTTTACCCACCCCGTGTGCCACTAGCGAGAAATGAGTCATATCCGGTTTTCGGCACAATTACAATTCAGCTGTGAGTCAGTGGGGTGTGGGGTGAACTGGGGAGGCAGCTCCGAGGGAGTCATTCTGTTCAGATCAGTAGTTGGGCAATTCGATTACCAGTCTGTGTAACCACAACACATTCCAAAGCTCAACACATTCCTTTCTCTCTTATTTTCTCTCTCTTACTCATTCTCCTTGTCACCTGGGCTGTCCACCACGGCCACCTCAACTGTGGGCTCCTTGTAATTGAGTTTCCCAGTCCTTTGTTTCCCAGTCCTAAGCTCTCCTTGTATTTCCCAATTGTTACCACCTCTATTCTCCTTTCAACCCCCCTCAGATCTCTCCTAATATCACCTAACTGGTTTCCTAACCTCTGGCAGGAGAACAGGACTTGCACTTTGAAGCCCCAGACTGTTGGCTTTTTATTTATTTATCTTTTAAATTTTCTTTATTTTTAAGTCCTCTCTACCTCAGCGTGGGGCTCGAACTTACGAGCCTGAGATCAATAGTCGCCTGCTCTTCTGACAGAGCTAGCCAGGTGCCCCTGTTTGCTTTTTAAAATGAGGTCTAGGGGCGCCTGGGTGGCTCAGTGGGTTAAAGCCTCTGCATTCGACTCAGGTCGTGATCTCAGGGTCCTGGGATCGAGCCCCGCATCAGGCTCTCTGCTCAGCTGGGAGCCTGCTTCCCCCCCTCTCTCTGCCTGCCTCTCTGCCTACTTGTGATCTCTCTCTCTCTCTCTCTCTCTCTGTGTCAAATAAATAAATAAATAAAATCTTTAAAAAAATAGTTATTTGAGTTAAAATAGCTTTTTTTGGGGGGGTGCAGTGCCTGGGTGGCTTAGTCATTTAAGTATCTGCCTTCGACTCAGGTCATGATTCCGGGGTCCTGGGATCGAACCCCGCATTGGTTTGTCTCCCTGCTCAGCGGGGAGCCTGCTTCTCCCTCTCCCTCTGCCCCTCTCCCTTCCCCCCAACTCCTGCTCTGTCTCTCTCTGTCCTCTTTCTCTCAAATAAATAAAACGTTTAAAAAATAATAATAAATAAAATAATAATAAAATAAAATAGCTTTTTTTTAAAGATTTTATTTTTAAATATTCTCTGCATCCATCTCTGCTTAAACTCACGATCCCGAGATAAGAGTTGCATCCCCACCAATGGAGGTGGCCAGGTGGCCCTAGGAAGGTGGTTTTTAAACTGGGTCCCAACTTCCTTGGCCCCCAGGGCCCTCAGCTCAGGTTCAGAATCAAGTGCGAGCCTGGCGGAAATGATCAAGGGCGACTGGAGGTGCTCAACCAACTGTGCCACCCAAGTGGCCCTTGTGGTCCTATTTCATTTTTATTATTTTATTTTTTTTAAGATTTTATTTATTTATTTGACAGAGAGAGAGATCACAAGTAGGCAGAGAGGCAGGCAGAGGGAGAAGGGGAAGCAGGCTCCCTGCTGAGCAGAGAGCCCGATTCAGGGCTTGATCCCAGGACCCTGAGATCATGACCTGAGCCGAAGGCAGAGGCTTAACCCACTGAGCCACCCAGGCGCCCCTGTGGTCCTATTTTAAACTACACCAGTTGTTCCCTCCTTTTCTCATAAGTAGGGCTTTGGAATTCCTTGAACTTAGCACTCACTGTCTTGCACCTGTGCTAGTATTTCTTCTGGGTCCCAGAAACTTTGCACTTTAACTGAAACTTTGCAGGTTCTGCCCTGATACCTTCTTACAAGGTAGAAAGTGGAAGAGTTTCCCCTTTCCCAGCCCTTTGCCTGGGGAGGGGAGGGACCTGGCTCTGATTTTCCCCATACCTATTGCACAAAATTATTGTGACTATGTCAGGCATTGGCTCATGCCTGTGTTGTGCCAAAAGGATGAAAAAGACATTTCTTGCCCTCAGGGGTTTTTAAGTTTAGCTGGGAGATGTGCAAGTAAACAGGTAGTTTTCCTGTAGTGTGATAGGAGTGAGAAATGGATGTTTTAGGAGCTCCTGGGGATACAAAACCCAGTTTTTTGGAAGGTCCACTTCAAAGTGGACTAACAAGCAAATTATCCCCAAACTTAGTGACTTAAAACAACACACATTTAGGGGTGCCTGGGTGGCACAGTCCGTTAAGCATCCAACTCTTTGGTTTCGGCTCAGGTAATGATCTCAGGGTTGGGGGACTGAGCCCCGCATCAGGCTCCTCACTCAGCGTGGAGTCCATTTGAGATTCTCTCTCCCTCTCCGTTTGCCTTTCCCGCCTGTGCTCTTTCTCTTTTAAAATAAATAAATTTTAAAAACAATAACAACCTGCATTTACTATCTCACAGTTTCTATGGGTCAGGAATTTGGAAGCAGCACAGCTAGATGGTTCTGGCTCAGAGTCTTCCAGGAAGGTGCAATCTGGATGATTGCAGGGGGAAAAAAAAATTAGGAGAGTCCAGACGGAGCTGCAGGGATTTTTAGGCTCTGAGGTTGTGAAGGAGATTCAGTATGGGGGCAGGATATGGGTCACGAGGTTCATTGTGGAAGGGGCTGGAGAAAGTCCCTTCCATAGTGTTGTAATTCACTTTGCTTTGGGGCAGGGAACAGTTGGTGAAATCTGGTGACCTCAAGGTCATTGCCCCCTTCCTTGGTTGTAGGGAAGCTTTCAGGTCAGCAATTTATGGGGAAAACAGATGTCTGCAGATGTGTGTATGGAAGGCAATGGGATGGAAGGAGTGCTGGCCAGATATCCATGAGCTTGGGAAGGAAATTCTAGGCACGTCCTTTTGGCTCCCTTCCAGCTGTGGATCACCTTCACTTCTCTGCCGCCTAATGTCTTGGCATTAACTTGGATGGAGACCACAGTTGTTCCATTTTGGCCAAGAATGGCATGAGCTTCGTCATTTTAATGACTTGGTTTCCCGTGATGTCAAGCCATAAAGCCTTTCTTCTCTCCCCGTGCGCCCCCCCACCCCCCGCCGCCGATGCTCCACAAATCTTTATTCACCTTCCTTGTTCATCCTGAAGAACAGAAGTGTTCTAATGTATGTAAGCTTTCACCTGAAGGACTCTTTTTAAAATTTATTTATATATATGTGTAATATATATATATAATATTTATTTGGGAGTGTGAGCACGAGTGGGGGGAGGAGCTGAGGGAGAGGGAGAAGCAGGGTCCCTGCCGAGCAAGGAGCCCCATGCAGGACTCTATCCTAGGACCTTGGGTTTATGACCTGAGCCAAAGGCAGATGCTTAACCGACTGAGCCAACCAGGTACCCCATCCTGAAGGACTTTTTAAAAATAGCCTTTTTATTCTGGAATTATATTAGATTTACAGAAAAGTTGCAAAGGTATTACAGAGAATTCTCATGGACCCCCACATCCAGATTTCCCCAATGCTAACATCTTACAGACCATGGTATATTTGTCAAAACTAAGAGTTTGGGGCGCTTGGGTGGCTCATTTGGTTAAGCTTCTGCCTTCGGCTCAGGTCATGATCCCAGGGTCCTGGGATCGAGCCCCGAGTTGGGCTCCCTGGTCAACAGGGAGCTTCTCCCTCTCCCACTGCCGCTCCCCCTGCTTGTGCTCTCTCCCTCTCTCTATCTCTCTCTCTAATAAATAAAATCTTAAACAAAACAAAAGCTAAGAGTTTAATGTTGGTCTATTACTGTTAACTCTAGGCTTTATTTGGATTTCACCAACTTTTCCCTTTCCTCTTCCAGGACCCAGTCCAGAATTCCACTTTGCATTTGGCCCTAAAGTCTTTCATCATGGTCTTAACCAGTTGCTCTCCAAACTCTTTGAATCCCATACCTCTGTGGGTAAAAACAAAAAACAAAAACAAAAATGCTATGTTCTTCCCAATATAATTATTCATGATAGACTACTACTACTGTATTAGGTACATTATAAGAAATAACTCCACAAAAAAAAAAAAAAAGAAAAAAGAACTCCACAGAAAAGCAAAGATGTTGAAAAAAATACATAACACTTTAAAAATATCTTTTTCGTGATAACTTCCTAGGATTGAAAATCTCAAGTGACGATGTACAGTTAGGGCAGAGAAGGCAGGGTTTTTGTTTTTGTTTTTAAGATTTGTTTGCTTGTGAGAGAGCATGCGCACATAAGCACCTGCGCGGGGGCGGGCGGGGGGGGGGGCAGAGGGAGGGAGACTCTGCCCTGAGCATAGAGCCGCATCCAGGGCTCGATCTCACATCCCTGAGATTACATCCTGAGCCGAAACCAAGAGTAGACGCTTAACCAACTGCACCACCCTGTCGCCCTGTTTTTTTTATTTTTAAAGATTTTATTTTTAAGTAATCTCTACACCCAAATGGGGCCTGAACTCAACCCCAAGATCAAGAATCGCGTGCTCTACCGACTGAGCCAGCCAGGGGCCCTATGCTTTCCTGTTCTTTTTTTTTTTTTTTCCTGTTCTTTTTGTGTGGAAGGTTCTCACAGCCATGGAATAAATTTCTGGAGATGTGGTTTCTGCTTAAGTTATCATGTATTCATTAATTACCTTTATGCAAAATGAGGTAATGGTTAAATTTTGCACAAACCGGGGCACCTGGCTGGGTCAGTGGGTTAAAGCCTCTGCCTTTGGCTCAGGTCATGATCTCAGCGTCCTGGGATCGAGCCCCGCATTGGGCTCTCTGCTCAGCAGGGAGCCTGCTTCCCCCTCTCTCTCTGCCTGCCTCTCTGCCTACTTGTGATCTCTCTCTGTCAAATAAATAAAATCTTAAAAAAAAATTTTATTTTTGCACAAACCATTAGACTATACTTTTGGTTATGGCTAACATTCAAAATTAATTAATAAAAGGAAAAACAGAGGTGCCTGGGTGGCTCGGTCGGTTAAGCTCTAAGTCTTGGTTTTGGGTCAGGTCATGGTCTCTGGGTCATGGGATCGAGTCCCGCATTGGGCTCCATGCTTGGGATTCTTTCCCCCTCTGCACTCCCCTCTGCTCACACATTTGCTTGCTCTCTCTCTAATAAAATGAATGAGATCTTAAAAAAAAAAAAAAAAAA